>CM019063.1:325957943-326557943 GCA_009667805.1 Leptobrachium leishanense | reverse complement strand
TTGTGTATGGAGGTTTCTCTATGTACCTGAACAACAATTTTGAAAGATTTGAACAACACAGCGCTTATAGGACCTAGGTCCGTAAGAAAGTGGAGTAGACACGCTATACGTCCATAAACACAATTGTCCTTTTCTTCAAGCAATATGCTTCTTTAAAATATGGGTAGTGGGACATATGATTTTTGGAGAGCCTATGCCCGGCTCTTAGGAAAATGGCAAGTAGGGACTTGTATAAGGTGCCCAGATACCCTTCGGTCTGCTCCTCTGGTGTCGCCAAAAGAAATAGTACTGAAATTTAGATTGACAAGACCAGAGAAGAGCACCTCTTGGTGCAGTAAATCACAAAAAACTTGGCAATTAAAAGAAGGCTAAATTCAAACTCAAACATAACTGTCCGTTATGTGGATTGTACGTGGTTTGAAGGCACTAGGTGGGAAGACTGGGTAGTTCCCCGTTCCAGGATGGAATGCGGGGCGATTGCACATGCTTAAAATGGCGGGCGCAATGAAAACATTTCCTTTCAATGTACATTTCTGGTTCCGCGTTCCAGGGTGACACGCAGAGCTTCTGAGCATGCGCAAAATGGCTGGCGCCTTACAACTACACCTGATGTCAAATTTGTTTTAATTACATGGTAATTCTCAATTGTTGGATAAATTTATTGATTATATATAAAGGCAGCAGCATGAACAGACATGTAATCTCCAGCTGAGGAAGCCCTTGAGGGCGAAACGCGTCCTGGTAGCTATATCATCTGTTGTAAACAAATAAATGTTTTTAACTTGATTGCTGTTTGCCTTTATGATCCTGAGAAAAGAAGGTTTAGGGAACTCCTGTATAATTCCTGCGCAAATTGTGACGGAGTCAATAGAGGCTCATTGTTTGTGAGTTTGAATTTAGCCTTCTTTTAATTGCCAAGTTTTTTGTGATTTACTGCACCAAGAGGTGCTCTTCTCTGGTCTTGTCAATCTATATTTCAGTACTATTTCTTTTGGCGACACCAGAGGAGCAGACCGAAGGGTATCTGGGCACCTTATACAAGTCCCTACTTGCCATTTTCCTAAGAGCGGGCATAGGCTCTCCAAAAATCTTATGTCCCACTACCCATATTTTAAAGAAGCATATTGCTTGAAGAAAAGGACAATTGTGTTTATGGACATATAGCGTGTCTACTCCACTTTCTTACGGACCTAGGTCCTATAAGCGCTGTGTTGTTCAAATCTTTCAAAACAGCACAACCTGAGGTTATAACGTTTAACACAGTCTGACTCTAAACAGTGTGTGCTGTTTACAAATCGATTAATCGACAGCCGAGTAGTTGACAACTATTTTCATTATCGATTAGTTTTCAATTATTTGTTTAGTTGTTTCAGCCCTAAAACTTCTATATCCCTGATCCACTGTGCAGACGGAGGTCTGAATCACCGATTATTCTGGCTGCCAGCAGTGGCACATTGGGTATAAATAAATCCTAGTGTCCTCTGTAAGTGCCAGTTCATGCAGGGTCACACTTGGCTCCTCGAGGTCCAATGGATTCCAGGAGACAATACCAGAGGTGACAATTGGTGTGGCCGATGGCATCTTGTAGGAACTCCCAAAATATTTCATCTTGAGCTGATGATACTGCAGCTGGGTCATAATAGAGTCAGTACCAGAGAATCATTAAGGGTACTCCGCTACCCCTGAAATGACTCCTTACTAGCCCCCTATTACCAACAATGGGCCCTATTCCAAACATGATGCTAAAACGGAGACAGCAGGAAAATCTGCACCTGCACATTTTCCCTTGCCTTCTCCACTTTACCGTCATATTCCAGGGTAGGTGCTAACTTAACACCTCGCCCTGGAATGCAGAGCAAAGCTGCTGTATACCAGCATTGGCGCTCCGCGCTGCCGCAAATATTGTCTCAGAGTTTATAAGACTCCATTGAGCTTTGCGTGTCCCAGCTGCGAGCTGTGCGAACCGCGGAGTGATCTCAGAGTTAGACTAGGAACTATTTGTTCCCAGTCTCACCCTGCTCCCTATGAGAAGTAGCAGTGGATCGCGCCGCCCTTTTCCCCATGGGAGTGAACCAGCCTGCTAGCCTAATATTGCACATCCCCACAACAATGAAAATATGGAGGCCTCCACAACAATAAATTGGCAGAAAACGCTTGTTAAAAATACAGGGAACTATAGGGGCCCCACTCTCAAAGGCTTATACCTCGGCAGCTCATGCTGCCTAAAATACACCGCATTCTACAGTAAGAAAAGTCCCATATAACATCAGAACAGTGACGTGCGGTGAGGTCAGTGGCTGGTGAGGCACTGGCTAGTATCAGAGCCAGATATACAAATGCAAAACAGCCAGAAAACCTCCTAGCTCCCAAAGAGGAGGCTTCAGGCATTTAGTACATCAGAAGGACAAACACTGCGAGTAAGGACTGACTGGAAGCCGATTCTGTTCCCACAGTCCTCTCGCTCCTTTATACAGAACGATTATTTAACAATATGCCTTCTAAATTGCATTGGCAAAGACTTCTTAAATGAAGAATCTGCAGTCCTCGGTCCTTGTACCTAGACTTTTTTCATACAGGGTTATTCATTCAGAGAGTGGTGAAAAGCAGGAAAATGACTGAAAATTCTAGGTCAAAATAGCCAAACCAGAAAAATTCTCCCATTCATCTCCCTTTTCCAAATCTGCTATTTTGACCTAGAATTTTTCATTCCCCAGTCATTCTCCTGCTTTTTACCGCTCTCTGAATAACCCTGATACAGGGCTATTCAGAAAGAGGTGAAAACCTTGAGAATGAGTGGAGAATTGAATTCTAGGTCAAAATAGTCAAACCAGAAAAATTCTCCCATTTATCTCACTTTCCAAATTGTCTATTTGTTCATTCTCCTGCCAATTCTCAAGGTTTTCACCTCTCTCTGAATATCCCTGATAGTATTATTGACTCATTGTGCTGGCTCACTATAGCTTAACCTTTAATGAGCCTGAAATACTGAAGAGAGTGTAAACTATAGTGAGCCAGCACAAGGATTCAATAATACTATCAAGGTTTTCACATCTCTCTGAATAATCCTGAGAATTGGCAGGAGAATGAACAATCTAGACCAGGGTTTCTCAACTCCAGTCCTCAGGACCCACTACAGGCCAGATTTTAAGGATTACATTTGGGAAATGCAGACTGAATACTGCAATCACTGAGCTGCAAATCATATCACCTGGGCTGTGCTTCAGATATCTGGCAAACCAGGCCCCTTAGTGGCTCCTGAGGATACGAGTTGAGAAACACTCATTCTAGACCAAATAGCCAATTGAACAATCTAGCCAAATAGCCAATTTGGAAAGTGAGATAAAAAGGAGACTTTTTCTGGTTTGACTATTTTGACCTAGAATTTTCACTTCTCCAGTCATTCTCAAGGTTTTCACCTCTTTCTGAATAGCCCCGTATCAGAAAGCACTGTGTGAAAAGCAGAAGAATGACTGGAGAAAGGAAAATTCTAGGTCAAAATAGTCAAACCAGAAAAATTCTCCCATTTATCTCACTTTCCAAATTGGCTGTTCATTCTCCTGCCAATATTCAAGGTTTTCACCGCTCTCTGAATAACCCTGATAGTATTATTGAATCATTGTGCTGGCTCACTATAGCTTACACTCTCTTCAGTATTACAGGCTCATAAAAGGTTAACCCAACGCTTGCCCCTGGCAAAACACACACACAGATTGGAGATATAAATATACATACACACAGCATGTGAAAGAAAGGGTGTGTGTAAAGAGACTGGCACTGTAAGTACACACACACACTTTCTATATTCTGCCCCTATAACAAAGTATTAAGAGGAGCCTGGCCACATCATTAGGTTTCCTTAAAGCACCTATACATTTTGAGTCATTCCTATTATACTGAAGGGAAAGCAAATCATTGACCCAACTGGAAAACTACTGACCCAACCTGACTTCTGCACACTGCAGGGCAGCACTTTCAGGCACTGACCAGGGAGCAAAATGGAGATCTGACACCCCAGCCCCAAGCCAGTGACCCATGAAGCACACGCTGTGATCTGTCAGCCCTGGTAGAAGATGAGTTGTGAGAGTCTTGCTGGCAACTTTGCATCTGCTGAGTCCCCCGCCTGTCCTGTCCCTCCCCAGGCAGCCTGGCTAGAGGTGCAATACATCATACAGATTGGCAGCTAAGCACTATCTGAACATCAGGAAATCACCACAGAGGAAAACCATGGCCTCTCCCTCCCCATCATTAACCCTCTCCCCCCCGTGATGTCCATTACCTTGCAGCTGGGCAAAGAGGGCTTCCTGCTGCTGCTTGAATTTTAAAGCTTGCACCTCTGACTCCCTGGCTTTCTGGACCATGTAAGAGGAAAGCTCCACTTGCCAGCATCATCATTGCTATGAGACAGGAGATAGTCTGGAGCAGACCCTTCTATCTCCTGCTGCAGATCCCTGTGCCCATGATCCCTGCAAAGTCAAACCTATGCCCTCCTTCTCAGTGTCAGCTCTTATTCCAGCATGGACACCTGGCAGAGGGGGAGGCCCCAGTTAGCAGACAATAACCAGCCTGGGGTATAAATGGGCATCCCCAGCTGATACAGATCTGAGTGGCAGAGCAGGGCACCCCTGTGCCAGGCTCCTGGACTGCAGCTCCCCATGCAGCCAGTCAGGGGCTGTCCATCATGCAATCTTTTCACAGCCTGCATTGGAGGGCTGCCTGGCCTAACTGCTAGATGTGCCCCTTCCTGTCAATCAGAGGCAGTCCTCTAATGCAGGCGTTTTTTGGGAATGGCTTGGACCAATGGTGCTTTCCCATTGGTCCGAGCTTTTCCAATGCTCTATCAGTGCCTGTCAGTCTCTGCGGCACTAATGAACAGTGACCAGGAAATAGGCAGCACTTGTCTCTGACGTGTGCTGCACACATCTTGAGCAGTTTACGCAATTAGTGCAGTGGGGAAACGTCCTGCTATGCAAATTGCGTAGGCTGGGAAAACCAATGCCTGCAGAGGCAGAGGATGGAGCTGACAGCGGGGGAGCAGGTGAGTTTGTTTTTAGTTTATTAACTTATCACTTAATGGCAGGTGCAGCTCTGCCTCCCCTGCCTCCACTGACTGCACGTCCCTGCATCAGAAGTTCCTGATGAAGCCCTATGTTGGGTGAAACACAAAGAGCGTTGTGGTGTATTGTTATTAGCCTTTGAGCGTAGTGGCCTGTATATTTTCTTGTATTTTTAGCTAGAGTTTTTTGGCTATTTATTGATGTGAATTTATTTTATTATTGTCCTAAATTTTTTCATAGTTGTGGGTATGTGCAAGATTAGCCTGGGAGTCTGGTTCACTGTTTATGTTTGTCTTTTTTGCTGATTTTTTATGACTCAATAAAGTGATTTTTGTTGTATTCTCTCGATGGATTTGCATTTGCTTTTGCATCTTGTTGTTACATTGATGTTGTGGTTTTGGTTATGCCCATTGAGAGGATCTGCAAGCTATGTAGCATGGTGGTTGTAAATATGAGAGGTTCAAAGTACAGTATGCTCGCACAAGCTGCGAAGCGCAAACTGATTTCACCCCAGTGTAGCGTCAACTATGGCATGTCGATGCCAGACATTAAATTTACTAATCCTAGCGCTAACGCTTACATATTGAGACGTTGCAATAGTAACATCTATGGAATAGAGCCCACGTTCGGTATAGGGGCCCACATATGGATTATTAAGCTGCAATCACAAAACAGTTAAAAGACTCTTCTCTTGTTCCATTTTGGGTTAATAACCCATTGATAATCTTGGAAATGTATTTATTTATTTATAAAGGATTTATAAATAGAAGTGTGTCATTTGCCTTGGGCCCACAAGCATAGTACGCTATTCCATGGTTATCGCTATTCCATGGTTATCGTATCATACAAAAGCTACTGCAGCAGTATGTAAGTATACAATTTTATTCAAAATACATTGTATCTATATACAACATGCAAAATACAATATACCTATATCTTATATATATTTTCTTTTAGAATGTAAGTGCTGTTTGTGTCTGCTTCTGACCAATCCAGGCAGATGATCTGGAACTCTAGCTAACAAATAAACTCTGAGCAGCTAGTTGGTGCTATGCCAAGTATCTGTTGTGCCTTTAGTATATTGTAATGTGAATTATTGTTAAACCGTTGAGTCTTTTATAAAAAACTCCTTTTCTCTAGCAAACTGAACAGCATCATGTATAGAATGAAAGAGCAGCTTGTGGATATCTTTGTCTTCTTTCCCAAAATATCCACCCCTGCACAGAGAGTCAATTACAGAAGTATTGCAACAGGCCAAAAGAACACTGACTTGAACTTCTTGATAATCTTTTAGTAATCCGTTTAGGGCAATGATGCCAGAAGTGTCCAGGAAAGCAATAGAAGAGCAATCAAGAATTACGGTTTGAATGTCATTCTGTCTGTGAACCAGTTGTATCTGTGTATCAGCTTGATCCATGTCTTTTGTGGAATCTCCTTGTTTTTCTTTCAATGACTTTCTCATCTTCTTCTCCAGCTTCTTGCGTTGTATTACTTCTAAGGTCGGATCCATGCCAACCGTTTTGTACAAAGACTTCAAAAAATATGTCTTGTTTGCGTAGTAAAGGGGTGACTCAAAACGGAATATTTTAATCTTTGGTATTGGGAAGAGGTTTTCATAGGTCTCCGCATCTTCATAAAAGACAGTGTTTTGAATCTGGCTAAGTGTGGTTTTATGGGGTAACTGAGTACGTACTACAAGACATAGCATTGAGATGACTACGCCTGCCATGAGCCCTATTTCTGTGCTGATTAATGCAGCTGAACAAACTGTGGCAATCCATATAATGGCATCTACTTTGTTCAGGTGCCATTGTTTTGGAAAATCCTTAAATTTTATCAGAGCTCCTCTTAAACTGACTATGATTATGCAAGCTAACACACATTTCTGTAGTGAATAAAACAGAGGTGCAAAGAAGAGAAGAACCAGTAGTACTACTATTGCACTTACAACACTAGACGCTTGTGTCTTGCATCCAGTAGAGGTTTTCACAAGAGTTTTTGCAAGAGCTGCGCTGGTGGCAAAGCAGTGAAAAAATGACGGAATTATATTACAGAATCCAATGGCAAACATCTCCTGGTTGGCCCTCACACTATAAGCGTACTTCTTTGCAAACATTTCAGATAAGGAGATGGTGAACGCAAAACTAACAACAGCTAGGGGTATGGCATCCAAAGCAATTTTACCCATGAGGCTAAAATCAGGAACTTTGGGAGCTATAAATCCAGTCGGGATTACACCTGAGACACTGGTGCCATAAACTTCATTTAGATTACAATAATGTGACACCAGAGTTGCCACCACGATTACCAGCAACTCTGTTGGAAGTGGGATCTTAATTTTGTCCTTATAACGATCACCTAATTCTTTAGCAGCAACTAGCACTGCAATACAAATGGCGCTTGTAATTACATCACACCAGTTAGTATGATGAATATTTTTAAATATGTTGACCCATGTTGATACTAGCATTCCTATGCCTGGACTGCGAGGAATTTTCACTCCTATAAGGTACTTCACTTGGGCTGTTAATATTGTCAAAGAGGCTCCAGTGGCAAATCCATCCAGCATAGGCTCCGAGAGATACACAGACAGGAATCCCAAGCGAAATATACCCATCAGAAGCTGTATAGGAAGAAAACAAGAACAACATATTGTTTCTTTTCAAAGAGGCAAATGCAATATTTAAGAATAGCACACGCATAAATATTTGTGCGCTACAAAATTTAACTTAGTGTTTAAATTACAGTTACAGTTACAAGTATGTATAAAGCGCCAACAAGTTCCGTAGCGCTGTACAATGAGAGAGACAGAATAACAAATATACATACACGTTACACAAAAGGAACAGTAGGAGAGAGGACCCTGCTAGAGAGTTTACAATCTGAAAGGAGAGGGGTGACACACTAGGTGAACATGAATAGCTGAGTATGTGAGAGCGTGTGGGCTGAATGGGAAGATGGCGCATAAAATGTACAGTGGGGGATTATGGAGTGAGATTTATTTATTTATTTATAAAGTATTTTACCAGGAAGGATACATTGAGATTTCTCTCGTTTTCAAGTACGACCTGAGATGATAAGCTTCTCTAAAGTAATGCATTTTCAAAGACTTTGCAGAGACTTTTTGAAGGACAGGAGAGAAGGAGAGAGTCTAATGTTGCGCGGGGGGAGGGAGTTCCATAGAAAGGGGGCAGCTCAGGAGAAGTCTTGAAGAAGAGAGTTGGGTGCGGGTATGAGGAACTGATAGCATCAGATCATTGGCAGAGCGAAGTGGTCAGGATGGGATATGCCTGCTTTTAAGGGAGGAGATGCCTGCAGGGGGCGCGGTAATGGAGAGCTTTGTAGGTGAGCACCAGTATTTTGAAATGGATTCTAAAGGAAACAGGGAGATTGACATATGGATGAGGTGTGAGAGATGTGGGATATGAGGTGTATGAGTCTGTCACAGGTGTTCATTACAGACTGCAGAAGGAGAATCTGGGATCTCTTAAGGTCAGAGAGAAGGAGTTTACAGTAGTCAAGCCGGGAGATAATAAGAGCTTGGATGAGCATTTTAGTTGAGTCCTGATTAAGAAAGGGGCAGATGTGTGCAATGTTTTTTATGTGGAAGTAGCAAGATTTGGTTAGTGACTGAATGTGAAGAGTGAAGGATAGATCAGTGTCCAAGAGGACCCCTAGGCAACAAGCCTGAGAAGAAGAAGTAATGTGTTAGTAGTATAACAGGTAGCAGCTATCAATATTCAAAAGGTTGCATGATACATATCATGGCTTTAAAGCCTAAAAATAGACCAGAGGTTTGCACAATGAAGAAAGATTGGAAGTAACATTAGAAGTAGCGTAGATACCCTCAAGAAATGTAGTGAAAAGATTAAACTATAAAAAAATTAATTAACACATAACGTATACTATGTACAAACATGCAGGTGTCTAAGTCTAGATATCTCAAAACAGAAAATGTAAATTAAGGTCAACGAATTCCATTGAAAATTTATTAGTCAGGTAGAGAGAAGAGAAAATGAGCAAAAACAAAGTTTTTGAAATTACCGAGATTGGGCAGCAGCCCTAGTGGCCTGCCCTATCGTGAGTCCTCGGTCAGGTATTGTAAGGTTTTTTCTTGATGGTGCCATTACAGTGAAAGCTATTCTATATACAAATCAGTCTGCTATCACCAGAAAGGGTGACCTGCACTGAAATGCCATGAAAGTCTTCTCATTGCTAGAGATACAGCAACCCTTGACAATCATTTCAGCTTTCTTAGGTCTCGTAAGGAGTGCATAACTGATACCCCACTTGGCACCTCAAACAAGGGGACCACGTCTGCATTACCCTGTACAATTATAGTTAGAAAAACATGGTTAAACAAATATTTGATGATAATAAATATGTAGAACCTTACCTGATAAATCCCAGCAATAAATGTTAGTGCAGCGGCAATGCTGATTGCATAGCATTCTCTTCCACATTCAAAGTCCACTATTCCCAAACTGATGTTAACGGTTTTGTTGCCTATTACGTCACTTTCATTCAAACTATTTACTTTATAGATTGTATCATCATCCAGGTCAAAACCTGCCAAGAGGACTTCTCGATCCACAACCTGACCAACCATCAAACTTATCAAACTGAAAATACCCACTGATACGTGTCGAGAGGTTCCCATCACAAAATAAATTATGTTTGCAAAGAAAGATGTATATAAACTATAGATAGGTTTTAGGCCTGCAAGAAGTGAGTAGGCTATGGCTTGAGGAACTAATATGATACCAATAATCAGGCCTGACATTACGTCTCCCCATGTGTTTTCTTTAAAGTCATATTTTGGAAGCCACTGTAATACAGGAAAGAAGCCTGTGACTGTATTCTTCACTCTCTTGCCAGAGCAGGCACATTTCTTTTTCAGATTTTTTTTCACAGAATTCCAAATTTTTACTTTGGCCTTTGGTTTCCTCTCTAGATGAATTTGCATATAGGACCTGTCGTCTTCCAAATGGTTTTCTTCACTTTCGGGTTTCATTTTTGTTTAGCCTGTGTCATTGGTTTCTAAAAATACATAAAAAAAGGTTTTTAGTTCTTTATTCACTTGTATGAGTGTATAACTGCAGTTCAAGTTCAAGCTATGTTTCACCTGCTCGGTGTTGGCATGGTTAATCCCAAAGGAAAGTGTGATGAATCTCACTAACTGGTAACATACACCGTAATCAAAATTAGCTGCATTTTCCTTCTTAAAGTCACTAAATTGATGCAGAGAAATTTCATTTTAGAAATGCAGGCTATTGAATACGGAGATGTAGTGTATGCAGTTGCCCCGCAAACACACCTTCATTAACTTACTACATTGTATAACTCATTCTGCCGCTTTGTGCTACAATGTAACTGCATGACCCACCATTGTGACATGTTAATAGAGCTAAACTGGCCGTTGCACTCTTCACCTCTCCAACCTGGTGTTTAAGAGCTTTTCTGGGAAGCTACTACCCTACCTGAATAGGCTGCTTCCCCTAGCAGTTCCCTCATCCTATAACCTCCGATCCAGGACCAGCACCTTACTTGCAATACCACAATACAAATAGAAAGTGGCTCGATCCTCATTTTCCTTCAGTGCACCGCAATTATGGAATAACCTCCCAGACGCCATCAAATCCTGCCCCAGTCTTAAGTCACTCAAGAGCTCTCTATTAATATACCTTGATGCAGAATGCACCTGTAAACATATAACATAATGACTACATTTCCTTCATATTTATTTTCTGTGTTAATCTGTATATTTGTGTTTTGTTTTTAATATCTTGAAGTTATTACTTTGTATTTCTGTAACTACTGTAACCATTCAATGTTCTTGAATCCAGGACATACTTGAAAATGAGTGAAATCTCCTCCATCTAGTTGATAAACTCCCAAGATTACTATGGAGAAGAACGTATGGGACTTTCATGCCATGATGATATAAGTGATTTTAAATGGACATAGTGTGTACAAGACACAAGTGACTTGTACCACTTTTCCCTCATCTTGACCAGTGTGAATGACCCTTAAAACGGTAATCCCTCCGCCCTGAAGGCAGTTATTCTGCTAATGCTACACGTTGGGGCGATTGGAACCAAATATTTGTTGGCGAGCCGATTGTCAGTGGGTTGGACTGCTCTCTGCAGCAAGGTGCTTCCCATCTGTTAGGACAGTGAGAGAGACCGCTGCACGGAACAGGAGAGTTTTCAAGTTCTAGGTAAACAAATATGTGGAGGAGGTGAGGAATCCAGAGAGGGATCAAGAG
Source organism: Leptobrachium leishanense (assembly GCA_009667805.1). Taxonomy (NCBI): domain Eukaryota; kingdom Metazoa; phylum Chordata; class Amphibia; order Anura; family Megophryidae; genus Leptobrachium; species Leptobrachium leishanense. Next base: position 326,546,621 of record CM019063.1, on the reverse strand, counting down.
TAGTTCATAATTAACCATTCCAATGTTATATTTCTCCTTGTTTTTTGCTTAACGTGTGCTTTAATTTTTCAAGCTCACCACTTATTCTGTTTCAATTTAGAGAAATTGGGAAAACAATTCTAGACTGGTAAAATATGAGCACAAGCTACAGTATTTCCTGTAGAAAGGGTAAACCTAAACAAAGGTAGTTTCATCAAAGTAGACGTTGTAACTACCATTTATAAGCTTTGGATCTTCACTTCAAAGCAACATGTTGATGTACTACAGCCGCGAATTCTGCCAAGTTATTTGATACGCATAAAATTGTTGTGTTAATTTAGTTACTATTTAACCTTGTTGATTAACTCACTACATTACTCGGTTGACCAGCTTTATGACAATGATGATGTCACTGTTTTGAGGCATTTTAACCTATCCTCAGATGACCTTTAGCACAATCAAATAGTCTGTGAATTTTTTGAAATTCTTAATCTTTGACATCTCGTTTGCGTCTGGAATTTAGACTGTGTGTATTTCTTTAACCACAGAACTTGCTTGTTAATTGACTTTGTTGATTCCACAAGCTCTTAGTTTTTCTCCACTATCTTGTTATTCTATCTTAGCATAAAGCCTTGCCATCTTAAGGTCAAAGGTAATATGTCAGTGTTTTTTTCTCTGTGTGTTAGTTATAACCCATACCTTGTGTGCCAGTATCATATCCTTGTGGGACGCAGTGGATGTATAGGATGAATCATGATCAGACTCAGAGTGTGCATATTAGTTTGCTCTAAATGTTACTTGGAATAGAGGTAACACTGTAGTTAAATAGTAAGGGGTTATTCACAAAGCTCTGGTGTTTTCCTGTATTGGAAACACCACTGGTAATAATCAACTGTATTGTGACACCAACACGTGTTATGAAATGCTGGCATTGCAATACCAGCTATTTCGCTTTGTGAATAACCCCTATAGACTTCATTATCTTGCAGAACATCGCGCTAATCCACATGAAACTAAAATATAATCGTAAAGATTTTCCAAACACCTGACTTGGAAATAAATTATGGATACCGGCTGGGTGAAGTAGAGGTAACATCACTGCTCTGTAACCATGGAGACACAGGTTCGAATCTAGGCAGGAGCACCTCTCCAGTAAGTGTCCTTGGGTAAGACACCTAACGGTACATACTCGCCACCCAGGACATACTTGAAAACGAGAGAAATCTCAATGTATCCTTCCTGGTAAACTAATTTCTCAAAAAACAAACATAAAAAAATTGTAAGTATGTTATTCTGATTCTTATGCATTTTGAGGTTAAGTGCAGCCATTCTGGTTCAGTATATCCCAAAATATGGCATGTCATTCCAGCTCACATATGCCCCAATCAGGGCTGCTCATATACTAGTGCTAAATAAGCATTAGTTTATGAGCTTACAAAGACCCAATAGTAACCACTTTGGCACCACTGGCATCATTTTACTTGCATTCAGAATGCATTTCCATTAGGCCTCCCACAAACCAGGTGACAGTTTAGGGTACCGGCACCTGAGCGCACTGAGTGCTTGCGTGCGCCCGCACTTCCCTGTGTCTGTGCCGTTTTGACTGGGATGACCAACCACCAGACGTGAAAAAGCCCTCCCCGTCAAAAAGCAAGACGGACGCTGACGGGGATACAAAGCGCGATCCTCCATAGGAGGATCGCGCTTTGTACGCTGAGCGCACAGAGTGGAAGGAACGCCCACTCTCACGGAAGTTTCTTCCTCTCTTTACAAACGCTCCTGTGCCGGTAGCCTTAGGGTTGTCAGGTGTTTGTGAGGATTAAGGAAAAACTGTGTGCCACACAAAGCACTGAAATTTCTCTTTTCACTTCAGCGCATTTCGGCACACTTCGGTGATTCCATTTCACCAAAATTTGGTGAATTAACTATTTAGCAAATGGACACCATAGTGCGACATAGGTGGATTCAACGAAGTCCAATAAACTCATAGAGTGGCAAAAAGCACCAAAGAGTGCCGAAGTGGCCTTGGCGAATTCCACCGAACTGCAAAATAAAACCCCAAAAATCCTGAACTCTCCTATTCGCCTAATAGGTGTTTAAACCAATAAAAATGTATTAAAATGTGTCAAAATAATAAAAAGATCCTTTAAAAAAAGAATAAAAAGGTCTGTTACAGAATAAAAAAAACGACTTTTTAAAAAAATGGGAAACATATTTTCTAAAAAATACGAAAAGGTGTTGTAAAAAATACAAACAGGGTAATTCAAAGAGATCCGAATTGCTTGAGAAAGGTAACCGAACACTGAAAATCAGCGTTCGGTTACCTTTCTTGGCCATTCAGCTATTCAGAGAGCAGGCAATTCGCCAAATCCTGGCGAATTGCCTGCGCATACAGTGCCTGTTCGGTGCCTGTTCGAGGGCAGTGAAATCCCCATAAAAAGCACTGCTTCGGCTATTCAGAGAACACAAACCAGCAGTGAAAGGTTCCCCTAATGCCCTGCCATTCGGTGGTTTCATTCGACAGGTTTATTAAGGAGAATCAACATAGGCTTCAATGTTAAAAATTTTCCCGTTTTAATTCAATATCTAATAAACCATTCATTATAAAATTCTGCAGTAAAGAGTCTCTTTATTTATAGATTTTTTAGGATATTTTAAGCATTTTTCTGGATTTTGTTTTTAACAAAAAAGTCAGTTTTTTGGTTTTTTTAAGTTTACTTATTTTTTCTGTAACAGCCCTTTTTATTATCATTCCCTGGACCTCATATGTAAATTTCAGACATTTTCGCTCAGCAGTTTCTTTGCAAACAGTGTTTCACTTTTCAAACATTCAAGCGTACTGTTTTTCTAATTTATTCACTTCACTCTTCTGAGGTGTCGGCTTTTTCCGGCGGCTGCAATGCGAGTGATCGGCTCCTGCTCGGGTTTTTTTGTGGTTTTCGGCGGGTTAATCCAGATGTTTTTGCGGGTTAATCCAGATGTTTTTGCGGGTTTTCGGCATGCATTCGCCGGGTCTTGCGGTCAGTTTTCGTCGGGTTTGCGGCAGCCTTTCCCTGCAATTCGGGGACCCTGTGGTGTTTGCTGAATACACCGCAGGGTCACCGAAATGGGATCGGCAAAACGAACCGAATTGAAGAGAATGAAAAGTCACCGAACATGCGGTGACTTTTCAGATCTCTTTCAATTACCTTGTATGTTTTTTTGCTGAAAATGGAAAAAAATTAATGGTCTTATACAAAAAAAGAGAAACATCATATTTACTTTTTTACATTGAAACCTATGGGATTTGCCTGTTGAAATCTGTCGCACTGAGACACCGAAATTCACTGTTCGGTGCAATTCGGTGGCAAGTTTGTTGCTTAGGCTAGGGTCAGACTAGCGCAGTTTTAACGTGCGTTTAGCCGCACGAAATCACGGCCGTACTAGCAGCAAATGACGTCCAATGCCGGGGAACATACGACGAACGGCCGCACGAAAGTTCGTCCGCGCAACGCAAGTGGCCAACGAACGCATTTTTTCGAGAACGTCAAACCGCTACTACTGACGTACAGAGTGCGCTGCGGCCGCATAGCGGCGTGTGTGTGTGATTAGGAGACGTCAGACGCTGCTAATGTCCGGCCAACATAACGTCCAGACTCAAAAAGTGTTTTATTGATGATCCGTACAAAATCACGGACGAAAAGGCGCATCGTATGACCGCTATCGCGTATTCCGGGGGAAAATACGTACGTTCGTTCGACCGAACTTTTTCACGGACGACGTGAAAAATGCGTTCGTCTGACCCTAGCCTTAGTGAATAGACCCTATATTGCAGCCTTTTATTTAAGAATGTTCACAGTGACTCAGCAGCATTCTATGCACCACTTTCCATAAAGCTTTACTATCATTGTAACTTATACTTGTTTCGTGTAGGCTTGTAGGGACATTTTTACGATATGTTTAGAATATTTCACATACAGGAGCAGATGCTCTTAAACAAAGCCAGCATTTTAAACCTTTTTTATGGGTACAATTATACCACAATGTTTCTGCAAAAAAATATCATATAATAATGTTGAGCAATATTACAGAGTTCAATGACTAGTGGCAGGGGTAGAGGAGACTTACGGGTGTTTATGGTTAGGATAGAGTCTTAGGCCTTCAAGGTGCTGTGATATTTAAAGTGAATTTACATGATCATGGTGAGCATCCTTCTTCCCTCCATTGGTGGTCCCAGAGGCGGTGCCACCCTTTGAACAGGGAGGGTTTCCTTCTGCCTAGAAGGCTGCCAATCAATTTAGCCTAGAGGGTTTAATTCCAGAGTCAAGCTTCTGGAGCCAGCACAAAACAATTGCTAAATTGTTGTAACAAGAATAAAATCTATACGTAAATAGCACATTACCTGGGATTGTTCTAGTTCTCCTTCAACATCATCTAATTCCATTGTAGTTCTCATTAAACTTACTTATACACTAATAAGTCATACAGGGTTATACAGAGCGAGTCGATCTGGCCCTGAAATGTAACCGGACACTGAAATTCAGTGTACGTTGCCATTTCGGGGCCATTCGGCTATTCAGAGAGCAGACAATTCACCAAATTCTGGCGAATTGTCTGCACGTATGGTGCTTGTTCGAGGGCAGTGAAATCCCCCATAGAGAAGCAATGGTTCGTGTATTCAGAGAACACCGAACAGCTCCTTGTCTCTTGTTTCCGTGTTAGATTTTTTTTTCATTGTATGCCTTTGGTGTAGTGATGAAAAAAATATTCTGGCTCCTTAGAAATAGTACAAATATATTTACAATATAACATGATCATACAAAAACACCCACCAAATAATTACCATTCACAGTACCATCTTGGACCATTTTTCTGCCTAACGGTGCAAAGACACTGGAGAACTATTTTTTCTTGTGTTCATCACAAGTATTTTAGGATTTGGTATTGGTAGTCGGATTTTGTGATGAAGCACCAAAACTCTCGCGTGGTAGGCCATGCCCCATCTGAACTATAGCGAGACCTTAGCCTGGAAGGGCTAAACTAAACCTCAGGGGTAGCTGTGCTGTGACTCAGTTTTTTTTTTTTGTTGTTTTTATAGATTTTCATATGTTAATTGGTTTTAAATATTTGTTACTTCAAGCTGGTTGGATATGTCCTTTTTACTCTTTTTGGCTATTACGATTTGACTGTTCTTTTGACAACACTGCCATCCTAACTGAAGGGTGATTGTAGGGGTTATACAGAGAGAGCCAAATTGGCTCCGAAATTGCCCCGAACAGTGAATTTCCCGTACGGTGCAATTTTGGAGCCTTTCGGCTATTCAAAAAGCAGGCAGTTAGCCAAATATTGGCGAATTGCCAGCGAAATACGGTGCCTTTCGACGGCAGTGAAATCCCCATAGAGAAGCAATGGTTAATCTATACAGAGGTACAGCAACAAAATGTTAGTGAAATGCCCTGATTTTCGGTGGTTTCATTCAACAGGTTTAATCAGGAGAATCCCATAGGTTTCAATGTAAAAAATATTTCTGTTTTTATTAAATATTTATTAAACCATTTATTCTTTTAATTTGCAGTAAAAAGTGTCTATATTTATTTTTCAGGCATTTTTCAGACTTTTTTGGCGAAATTTCTTTCCCGATAACTTATTATTATTTTTTTTCTAAATAGACCAGACCTTTTTATTATTATCCATAGGACCTGATATATTATTGCCAGACATTTTCGTCGTGTAGTTTTTTTGCAAACGCGTTTTAAAAGTTGTAGTGGGGTTTTTTTGTTTTTGCTTTTTTTTCGTTCGGCGGCTTGTCGACTTTTTTCGGAGACTGGTCAATGAGGGGCCATTTTTTTTTCCTTAGTAAACTTTTTTAATATAGATTTCAGAACACAAATTATAATCTGTGTGTGTGTGTATACAGATATAGAATGGCATTTGCACGTGTGTAAGGATGTTAGCGTGCCATAAGAGTGAATGTGGAATGAAAATGAGCGACTGGGTATGATGGGATGGAGAATGTGTATCATGAAGATGTCTGGATGGCGCAAGCTAAGATTGATTCAGATTGGGGTGCCACAAAGGAAAAACTGGTCCCAGGGGACGAGTCGCGAAAAGAAAAGTGTGAAACCTCATCGACAATTCCATCCACCCCTGTCCCCTAGATATTTACTATCAGTTATATATTTATAACCTATACACTTATTTTGCATGAAGTACTAGTAATTCACCTTGTTTTGTATATATGTGCAGTTTTATTTGGTCTTGATTATACCGAATCTGTTTTGTGTCAGTGTAGAATTGGAATATATCTGTGTAATTTCTGTCAGTGAGGGGCTGGGCTAATGTGTGTGAGGAGCTTCGATATATCTGTGCTTTAAACAAGTGAGGGGCTCTGTTATATGTGTGTGAGCTCAGATTGTTTGAAGATTAACCAGTCAGACACCTACTCCTACAGACACCTTAACACTTCCACATATGGGATGCTAGAGGCAGCTGCTCTCTAGCACATGGTATGGGCTGGTTTTCATTCCAGGAAAAGAAGATTTCTCTTACTTGTCCTCATGTCCTGTAACAGCCAGGAGTTCAGCCAGCATTGTGCAATGTAGTTCAAACTTGCAGGGTTATTCAAAGAGAATCGAAAAGTCACCGTACGTTCAGTGACTTTTCGTTCGCTTCAATTCGGCGCAAGTCGGCGATCCTATTTCGGTGACCCTGCGGTGTATTCAGCAAGCACCACAGGGTCCTCGAAGTGCAAGGGAAACCCGCTGCAAACCCGACGAACATTCACCGCCAACCCGCTGAACACTCACTGCAAAAACCTGCTGAACACTCACTAAAATCCGCAAAACAGCTGGATTAACCCCGCCGAATACGCTGGAGGAACCCGAGCAGCTGCCGATCAGAGCGCAGGGCAGCCGCTGGAAAAAGTCGACAGACGAATGGAGTGAAAAAAAACGAAACCGTACGCTGGAATGTTTGAAAAGTGAAACGCTGTTTGCAAAGAAACTATAGAACGAAAATGTCTGGAATTTACACATAAGATCCAATGAATGATAATAAAAAGGGCTGTTACAGAAAAAAGAAAAAGCGATTTAAAAAAAAAAATGGAAAAAATTCTTCGCAAAAAATTCCTAAAAGATCCTACAAAATCTAAAAATAAAAGACTTTTTACTGCAGAATAAAACAATAAACGGATTATTAGATATTGGATTAAAACGGGAATATTTTTAACCTGCCGAATGAAACCACCGAATGGCAGGGCATTTCTGCAACCTTTCTCAGCAGTTTTGTGTTCTCTGAATAGACAAAGCATTGCTTCTCTATGGGGATTCACTGCCCTCGAACAGGCACCGTATGTGCAGGCAATTCGCCAACATTTGGCGAACTGCCTGCTCTCTGAATAGCCGAATGGCCAAGTAAGGTAACCGTACACTGAATTTCTCTGTTCGGTTACCTTTCGGCCACAATTCAGATCTCTTTGAATAAACCTGTAAGTGTTCCTGCTCTTATTCTGCCCATGTGTCTCACGCTCAGGTCACACTTAGGACATTGCTGGCTCCCAGTTTGCTTTGCAAACCACTTCGTAAAAGTGAGCGTGTATGGGAACTTTCCTGCGATGTAGCTTTGAGAGCGGGGCCGGGTGCAGTGCACCTCCCGCACCAGCCTAGATCTAGCTCTGCTCACTATGATCACTACAAATCCCCATAAGCAGGATATCTGACCACTTTATTGTCTATCTTTATCACATTTACTATATTTGACACAATCAACATTTCTGCCTGTATGCTGATAAGTGATAATGCAGACCCCAAATGAAATTGTGCAAGATACGGTACACAATCTATGGTGTTTCAACACAGCAAATTTCTGTATAATTAAAAAAATGCAAATTTACATTATTTTAAACTTATAACTATCTCAGAATAACAATCCTCATTCAGAATTGCTATTTTACTCAAAATTTAGCTCCTTTCACAACAAAAATGTAAACATTACTCAATAATCCATGCACCTGATGCTGCCGTAATATTGAGTGTACTCAACTAATTGTGGATCAATGCAATACATTTTCATTTAATGCAGATGGGCTCCAGAATGTGCCCTCAACAATTTAACACCTCAGGCACGACAGGAGAGATGTCAAAACTGTTTCAGTAGCTTGGAATAAATTTTTTCACAAAGTACAAAATGAAACCGGCTGGGTGGAGTAGAGGTAACCTCACTGCTCTGCATGGATAGAGCCTGTGGAGACATGGGTTTGATCCCAGCAAGAGCACCTCTCCAGTAAGTGTCCTTGGGCAAGACACCTAACGGTACATACTCGTCACCCAGGACATACTTCAAAACAATAGAAATCTCAGTGTATCCTTCCTGGTAAAATCCTTTCTCAAAAAACAAACAAACCCCAAACTGTATTTTGGATATGTAGTGGTACTTTTTGGCCAGCAGATGGCATCATCTGCCAGTTAAATAGTGCATACAGTTTGAAAATGTGCTTTTATGATTTTCAGGCACATATTCACTGTAAGGTTACTGTAAATTTGATTTCCATAAATCCACTGGGTCTGGGCAGTGGTTTTATAGAATACAACCTGGTAGCGAAGAGGTTAATTCTTAACTATGCTTCCCATGTTTCAAATAAATATTAAGAATACATTTCTGATCAAAATGTGCTTGGTAGTAAAAAGGATTAGGTACAGTAGGCAATTGTAACAGTTTGTTTAACTTCTACACTAATGTCTTTCTTGACCTCAATTTCATCTCCTTCACTTTCACAATGGTGTTTAAATGACCCTCTCCAGTGCCTTGATCATCCTGCAATATAAATAAATGACTAATTCTCCTTTATTCTCTGCTGCCTTTGATGTTTTGTTAACAATATTTCCTACTCTATTATATAGAATTTGCATTACAACTCTTGCCTTGGCTCATGTCATACAGGGGTCAATGGGGAATTTGTCTCACATATTGTTCCGCTGAACCACAGAACAAAATGTTTTTTTTCCAGTTTAGGCTAGGGTCAGACTGAGGCAGTGCGAACGCGCGTTCTGGCGCACTTAATCACGGCCGCACTAGCAGCAGATGCCAGGCAATGACGGCCAATATACGAAGTACGGTCGCACAAAAGTCCGGCTGCGCAACGCAAGTGGAAAATGAACGCATTTTTTCGAGAACGTTAAACCACTAGTACTGACGTACAGAGTGCGCTGCGTCCGCTAGCGGCGTGTGTGCGTGAATTGGAGACATCAGACGCTGCTAATGTCCGGCCAACATAACGTCCAGATGCAAGAAGTGTTTTATTGATGATCCGTACAAAATCACGGATGAAACTGCGCATAGTATCAGGGTTATCCAAAGAGATTCGAATTGCTTGAGAAAGGTAACCGAACGTTGAAAATCAGCGTTCGGTTGCCTTTCCTGACCATCGGCTATCCAGAGAGCAGGCAATTCGCCAATCCTGTCGAATTGCCTGAACATACGGTGCCTGTTCGGTCCCTGTTCGAGGGCAGTGAAATCCCCATCAAAAAGCACTGCTTCGGCTATTCAGAGAACATAAACCAGCAGTGAAAGGTTCCCCTAATGCTCTGCCATTCGGTGGTTTAATTCGGCAAGTTTATTCAGGAGAATCCCATAGACTTCAATGTTAAAAATATTCCCGTATTAATTCAATATCTAATAAACCGTTCATTATAAAATTCTGCAGCAAAAAGTCTCTTTATTTATAGATTTTTTAGGATACTTTAAGCATTTTTCTGAATTTTTTTAAAAAAAATTAAAAGTCCGATTTTTTTTTTATTTTTTTTTCAGTTTGCTTATTTTTTTTGTAACAGCCCTCTTTATTATCATTCCCTGGACCTCCTGTGAAAATTTCAGACATTTTCGCTCAGTAGTTTCTTTGCAAACAGCGTTTCTTTTTCCCAGATTCATACAAATGGTTTTTCTAATTTATTCACTGCCTCCTCTACGTCACAGCTGCTTCGGCTCTGTGTGATTCGGCTCCTTTTCGGCTCCTGTTCGGCTCCTCTTCGAAGGTTAATCCAGATGTTTTTGCTTGTTTTCAGCGTGCATTCGGTTAGTTTTCGTCAGGTTTGCGGCAGCTTTTCCCTGCAATTCGGGGACCCTGTGCTGTTTGCTGAATACACCGCAGGGTTACCGAAATGCAATCGGCAAAAGGGACCGAATTGAAGAGAACGAAAAGTCACCGAACGTGCGGTGACTTTTCGAATCTCTTTGGATAACCCTGTTAGACCGCTATTGCGTATTCCGTGAAAAAATACGTCCATTCTTCGAACGCACATTTTCACGGACAACGTGAAAAATGCGTTAGTCTGACCCTAGCCTAACATCCGTTATTTTTACCAAATTTTAGCCAACTTATTCCTATGTAAAAGAAGAATCCATGGACTTCTCCTTCCTACACTTCATTTAACTGCTAACTACATGCAGCACAAATGACAACAAATGACATACAAGCCACTAAAGGTGAAACTTAGGATAATAAGCAGGAGAAGAGAACAATCTAAACCAGTGGTTCCCAACCGCGGTCCTCAAGTAGCCCTAACAGGCCATATTTTAAGGATTCCCTTGTGGAAATGCAGATTGAACCCTGCAATCACTGAGCCGCAAATCATATCACCTGTGCTGTGCTTCAGATACCTGGCAAACCTGACCTGTTAGGGGTACTTCAGGACCGTGGTTGGGAACCACTGATCTAGACCAAATAGCCGATTTGGAAAGTGTGATAAATGGGAGAATGATTCTGGTTTGGCTATTTTGACCTAGAATTTTCACTTTTCCATTCATTCTCCTGAGTTTCACCTTTAGTGAATAGACCTGAGAAAATATCACAAAAATAACATGACTTAGCAGTGCATGGCAACAGAAGGAGTCAGCACAGGGACGTGACTGTTAAAGTGTATGCATTTTATCAGGAGGTAAAAGTCCAAGGGCTCTTCCTTTAAAAAAGTATAGCTCTCTAAAGCTAGGAAAATCATTTAGTTATAGATGTAAATTAAAAGTAAGGTGCAAAAATAACAGAAATGACCAAGAATATGTGTTTCCAATGCTTCCTATTTGCCTGACATACATCAAGTACAATATACCTAGGTAAAATATGTTCAGATCACCCCTTTTGGTCCTTAAAGTGTACCTCTCATGCCCAACATAAGGTGGGCTCATTTGACAATTGAATCACTATAAATATATTAGTATTATATTTTGGTTGCTACCTCATACACTGGGAGATTTTGAGTATCTGGTGACATGACACTAGGCAAGTAACAGTTGTGAGTGGATAAAGGACATTTCCTGACCTACAATGATGGCCAAAATTGTGGATACACCTTACATTTTTACAAATCTTTGCAATTTAAAGCACTTTTTATATAAAAATCTCTAAAAAATGTCAAAGCACAAGTAAAATGTAATCTAGTAAATTAATGCCTTAACAACAAAAGAATCTTTTAATAAGTTCAATTTTGGCTGGAAATGTACCATAATGCATCTTGGCTATTATATAGCATAAAAATGATAATTTCAAGTTTGTCACAATATGTTTTTTCAATAACGTGTTGGATAGCCTTTGGCCTTAACTCCTGCCTGACACCTACTAGGCATTGACTCTGTGAGTCTTTTGACATCCTCTTCTGTGATCAAATGATGCCTGGAATTGATTTTAGTTTCAATGAGTCCTCGCTTGTTGCTTGGATTCTTGCTTGAGACCATACGTTTCAATCTTGGCCACAGATTCTCGATGGGATTCAAGTCAGGGCTATTTCCAGGCCAGGGAAGCAGAGGAATTTTCTTGTCAACCAAACTGACAAAATCAGAAGGTGTATCCACAATGCCTGGGATCCACTTTTGGATTTTACTGATTGGATAGAGATGACCTCTTGGGCATCTACAGCACCCTGTCTACTACTACTACTACTTTGTCAATCAATACACATGAAAACAAATCCTGCTTTGTTTATCATTGGTTATGAGTGGAAGAGCTGTCATGGTGGTGTCTCGTAATAGAACTGGCTATGTACAGGTTGCGATATCTTATCATGGAATGATATATCTCATTGATCTTTAAGACCAATGAGATATACACTCTCTGGTGAGATATTGCTGCAAAAATGTGTTATACATGTTCACTTAAATTCTTAGAGAGAGATTGCTACTTGTGGTAATCATAGCAGTAGTTACTTTAGTGCTTGGCTACAAAGTATCAGTGAGTGACTTGGGATGTCAGTGATGATCTACCAGGCAGATTTGTTTATATTGATGACATTTTTGCTAGGTACTACTGACAGCTTAGAAACATAGAAACATAGAAAAATGTCGGCAGATAAGAACCTTTCGGCCCATCTAGTCTGCCCAATTACATGGATACTTTACCTGGATTTATCTTTTGTTTAGGATAGCCTTATGCCTATCCCATGCTTGCTTAAATTCAATTACTGTTTTGGCCTCTACCACTTCAACTGGAAGACTGTTCCATGTATCCACCACCCTCTCAGTAAAATAATGCTTTCTGATGTTACTTTTAAACCTTTTCCCCTCTAATCTAAGACTATGTCCTCTTGTTTTGCTACTTTGTTTCCTTTTACATATACTCCCTTCCTCTACCTTGTGGATTCCCTTTACGTATTTAAATGTTTCTATCATATCTCCTCTGTCTCGTCTTTTTTCCAAGCTGTACATGTTAAGATCATTAAGCCTTTCCTGGTAACTTTTCTCCTTCAAGCCGTACACCATTTTAGTAGCCCTTCTCTGAACTCTCTCTAAGATGTCTATATCCTTCTGGAGATACGGTCTCCAGTACTGCACACAGTACTCCAAGTGAGATCTCACCAGTGCTCTGTACAGTGGCATGAGCACTTTCCATTTCCTACTGCTAATACCTCTCCCTACACAACCAAGCATTCTGCTAGCATTTCCTGCTGCTCTATTACATTGACTACTTACCTTTAGATCCTCTGAAATAATAACCCCTAAATCCCTTTCCTCAGATGTTGAGGTTAGGACTGTATCAAATATTCTATATTCAGCCCTTGGGTTTTTACGTCCCAGGTGCATTATCTTGCACTTATCCACGTAAAACTCAATTGCCACAGCTCCGACCATTTTTTTAGTTTACCTAAATCATTTGTCATTTGGCTGATCCCTCCAGGAACGTCAACCCTGTTGCAAATCTTTGTGTCATCAGCAAAAAGACATACTTTTCCATTAATACCTTCTGCAATATCACTAATAAAAATATTAAACAGAATGGGTCCAAGTACTGACCCCTGAGGTACCCCACTGGTAACAAGACCTTGCGCCGAATAAACTCCATTTACCACAACCCTCTGTTGCCTGTCACTCAGCCACTGCCTAATCCATTCAACAATATTGGAATCCAAGCTCAAAGATTGCAATTTATTGATAAGCCTTCTATGCGGAACAGTATCAAAAGCCTTACTGAAATCTAAATAAGCAATGTCTACTGCACCACCTGTGTCTATTATTTTTGTTACCCAATCAAAAAAATCAATAAGATTAGTTTGGCATGATCTCCCTGAGGTAAACCCATGTTGTTGCTGATCCTGTAATCTATGTGTTTTTAGATGTTCAACAATCCTTTCCTTTAACATGGTTTCCATTAATTTCCCCACTACTGACGTAAGACTAACTGGCCTATAGTTCCCAGATTCCTCCCTACTACCCTTCTTGTGAATGGGCACAACATTTGCTAATTTCCAGTCTTCTGGGACGACTCCCGTTAGCAAGGATTGGTTAAATAAATCTGTTAACGGTTTTGCTATTACATCACTGAGCTCTTTTAATAATTTAGGGTGGATCCCATCAGGCCCCATTGACTTATTTGTCTTTACTTTAGACAGCTGCTGTAGAACCTCCTCCTCTGTAAACTGATATGTAATTGTCTCGTTAGTGTTTCCTCCTAACTGAGGTCCCTTCCTTCCTTTTCTTCTGCAAAGACTGAACAAAATATTCATTGAGGCAGTCAGCGAGACTTTTATCCTCTTCTACATACCTTCCTTCCTTTGTTTTTAATCTAACTAATCCTTGTTTTACTTTTCTTTTCTCGTTTATGTATCTAAAAAATTTTTTGTCCCCCTTTTTTACTGACTGAGCTATTTTCTCTTCTGTGTGTGCTTTGGAAGCTCTTATAAATTGCTTTGCCTCTTTCTGCCTAATCTTATAGGTTTGCCTATCTTCTTCACTCTGAGTGAACCCTGCAATCACTGAGCCGCAAATCATATCACCTGTGCTGTGCTTCAGATACCTGGCAAACCTGACCTGTTAGGGGTACTTCAGGACCGTGGTTGGGAACCACTGATCTAGACCAAATAGCCGATTTGGAAAGTGTGATAAATGGGAGAATGATTCTGGTTTGGCTATTTTGACCTAGAATTTTCACTTTTCCATTCATTCTCCTGAGTTTCACCTTTAGTGAATAGACCTGAGAAAATATCACAAAAATAACATGACTTAGCAGTGCATGGCAACAGAAGGAGTCAGCACAGGGACGTGACTGTTAAAGTGTATGCATTTTATCAGGAGGTAAAAGTCCAAGGGCTCTTCCTTTAAAAAAGTATAGCTCTCTAAAGCTAGGAAAATCATTTAGTTATAGATGTAAATTAAAGTAAGGTGCAAAAATAACAGAAATGACCAAGAATATGTGTTTCCAATGCTTCCTATTTGCCTGACATACATCAAGTACAATATACCTAGGTAAAATATGTTCAGATCACCCCTTTTGGTCCTTAAAGTGTACCTCTCATGCCCAACATAAGGTGGGCTCATTTGACAATTGAATCACTATAAATATATTAGTATTATATTTTGGTTGCTACCTCATACACTGGGAGATTTTGAGTATCTGGTGACATGACACTAGGCAAGTAACAGTTGTGAGTGGATAAAGGACATTTCCTGACCTACAATGATGGCCAAAATTGTGGATACACCTTACATTTTTACAAATCTTTGCAATTTAAAGCACTTTTTATATAAAAATCTCTAAAAAATGTCAAAGCACAAGTAAAATGTAATCTAGTAAATTAATGCCTTAACAACAAAAGAATCTTTTAATAAGTTCAATTTTGGCTGGAAATGTACCATAATGCATCTTGGCTATTATATAGCATAAAAATGATAATTTCAAGTTTGTCACTTTTTTACTGACTGAGCTATTTTCTCTTCTGTGTGTGCTTTGGAAGCTCTTATAAATTGCTTTGCCTCTTTCTGCCTAATCTTATAGGTTTGCCTATCTTCTTCACTCTGAGTTGTTTTATAATTATTGAATGCTGTCTTTTTGTTGTTCACTATTTTGGCCACTTCTGCAGAGTACCACAGTGGTTTCTTCCCTTTTTTGTTTTTGCTAACAAGTCGAATGCAATTGCCTGTGGCCTTCAATAATGCTTCCTTTAAATAATCCCATTTCTCCTGGACTCCCTTTAAACTCCTCCAGTCTGATAATGACTCCTTCACACAAAGTCTCATTTTAGAAAAATCTGTTTTTTTAAAGTCTAAAACTTTTGTTTTTGTGTGGTGCGGCTCCATCCCTGTTCTTATATTAAACCATACTGCTATAGCTTGAATTGTAATAGTTTGCTCAGTCTCTTTTTCCTCTCCTGTTTTTCATATCACTTATCTTATCAAACCATCCTGTCACATTTAAAAAGCCTTTTCTTTATATCCATGAAAACTATTGGTATGTTAACATGTTTTCTTGCATTCTTCGTTTACTTGTGTCTGAGCCAAAAAACAACAACAATTCAGCAGAAAAAGCTAATATTATAGGGGTTATTCAGAAACACCGAAATGTCAGTCAAATTTTGGTGCTTTCTGGTTTGGCGCACTTCGCTGCACTTTGGCCATTCTATTTCACCGACCCTGCTGTGAATTCACTATTCACTACAGGGTCCCCAAAGTACGCGGAATGATTGAGCCACTAAAAACTGCCGAACTGACCTCCGAATGCCGCTGATGACCACCGAAGACCGCTATCTTCACTGCCGAACACCGCCGAACTAAAAAAAAATACGGAACGCTGCTATTCTTCTAATAGATTTTTAAACCAATAAAAATGCATTAAAAAATGTGTAAGTAATAAGAAGGTCCTATAAAAAAATAATAAAAAGGTCTGTTACAAAATTAAAAAAAGTTGTTTTTTTTTTAAAAAAATTGCGAATCAAAAATTTTGCCTCAAAAATATGTTCCAAAAATTAAATAAATAAAAAGACAGTTTACTGGAATTGAAAGAATAAACAGTTGAATAAAAAATACAATAAAAATTATAATGTTGTTTTGCATTGAATCCTATGGGATCCGCCTGTTTAAACCTGTCGAACTGAATTACCGAAAATCAGGGCATTTTACTGGCATTTCAGGGCAGTTTGGCATCCTCTGAATAGATTAACTATTAATTACTTCTATGGGACAATTTAGCTGGCACTGAAGATCGCCAAATTGCGGTGAACTGCAACGTATTTCACTGTCAATTCGTCAATATTTGGCGAATTGACAGCTGTCTGAATAGACGAACTGCCACGAAATTGCCCCGTACAGTGAATATAATTATGTCATTCATATTTTGTTTAAGTGTGACAAAACTGTAATATACCGCTATTATGCCCAAAAATTCTCCAATTCGGTTATTTTTGCAGGTAAATTATTATGCCAAATAAGTTGCAGTTACATTGTCGGTTTTTAACCGCAGGTTAATTTTTTCATAAACTAACCTCACTTGTGTTGGAATTGATCCAACGTAATTTTGAACACATGGAAAATATTAGAGTCTGAGTTACAGTCAGTAATTGCCGAAACATAGTGAAGACACAAGAATGCCATTGCCTTATATATGGTAAAAGTAAATGGGAGAGATAATTAGGGCTATATTACATTCATAACGCTAACGAAAGCGCTCACTTGTGTGAGCATTAATGTTAGCTCTGGTTGCCCTAGTGCGTGGCGGACCATATCACAATCCGAACGCTAACGGGTATATTGTAGCTGAGGCATAGACTGCATTTGGAAACGACACAATAGCTTCCTCACATTCCAACACACGTAACCATTGCTAGTTTTACAGGCAGGTCATAAGTGACTTGGGGCTAAATTACAATCTACGCGCAAACATTTGCGCCGGCGCAAAAAAACATTAACGCGCGGGGTAAAACCATTTGCGCCTAATCCCATATTACATAGTCAGCGCAACAACCGCGCGCAATCGTCTACCGCGAGTGAACTTGCGCGAACCCTGCACGAGCTTACTGTACTGCGCGCGTCCTATGCTTAACATTGTGAGCGCAAATGCGAATGTGTGCTGGTACGAGGATGGTATTACAATCTATTTTGCAGTAATTACCGCGTAGCCTTTGCGCGGATAATTTTAGCAACTCCTAAAAGCTGGTGTTAATGGCAATTCTGAACAACCTGGCTGAACCCAAATACACCAGCTCATAAAAAATAATGCAGCAAAGTATAGTTACACATTCTACTCATACCAAACCAATAAAATGGAGAAGTTGTGTGTGCATTTATTATTGCTGCAGCATACAGTATATGCTCAGATTGACTATGGCAGGCGCAATTTCTTAACGTGAGATAATTGTGGTTCTTAATTCTGATTGGCTGAATTGTGAGAAAAAAAACGTTCGCACACTGGTTTTTCTGCGCGACGGTACTGCGCGAGCATTTGGCCGTGTCCTGTTTGCGCAGGTATTGATCGCCGGATGAAAAGACGCGCGAGGATTGTAATTCCAGCGTTGATTTCAAGCGCAAAAGTTTAACGCTTGGCGCAGAAATTCACGCTTTGCGCGAGGGTTTTTGCGCTAAGATTGGAATATAGCCCTTGCTCTTTTGTTGATATATACAACAGGCTATATTCTGGCTGAACTGGTAGTAAGGAGTTGTTGATGGGTAAATACAGTGCAAGCCGATTATTCTTACAGGGTTATTCAGAGAGCGTGAAAAGCAGCAGAATGACTGGAGAATGAAAAATTCTAGGTCAGAATAGCCGATTTGGAAAGTGAGATGAAAGGGAGAATTTTTCTGGTTTGGCTATTTTGACCTAGAATTTTTCATTCTCCAATCATTCTCCTGCTTTTCACGCTCTCTGAATAATCCTGCTAGTGTCTTCCAATCACCCAGCCAGGCCTATATGACAGAACTGCTATATTATCAACTTGACTTGTAGTAGGAAAGAGCACTTTAGTTCACAGGGAGATTACTACTTGCGGTAATCTAATCAATAATGGTTTTAGTGCAGAGCTACAAAGTATCAACGTTTGACTTGGGGTGTCAATGATAACTTGCCAGCCACATCGATTAATCCTGAGCAACACTTCTATAAGGTACTACTGACTGTTCATAGCTCGGTTTGTTACAGGTCACTCAGTTTCTTGTCTTCTGTTTTTCTTATCCCTTATCTTATCAAACTCCTACTTACAAAGCTTTTATGGATTTTATATCAATGAACGTATTGGTATATTAACTTGGACTTTTCCCAGTTTTTGTGGCATTACTCGTTTAATTGTGACTTAGCAAAAAAGAAAACTCTGCACAATAGGTGTTACAATTCTTCAAAATGTCTATATATATATTTATATATATTTGTTTAAACATGATAATACTACAATAGTTAAAAACCAAATCAGGATGTGAAAATGCTAATTTTGTGCTAAAATAACTGGAGTGAAAAAATTCTCCAACTCCTCTTATATTTGCAAGTCAATTATTTTATCCAAAAAAATTTCAATCTCATTGCCAGCTTTTCTGCTTTGTACGTTTATAAAATAGCCTCACTTGTGTTGGAATTGATCCGACTTGATTTCGAACACAAGAAAAATATTAGAGAATGAGGTACAGTCATTAATTGCTGAATCACAGTGATTACACAAGACTGCAGTTGCCATATATCTGCTAAAAGAAAGCGGAGAGGTAATTACATAGTATGTTGTAGCTGTGTCACGGACTGTATTTGGAAACAATACAATAAATCCTCTCACTCCAACACATGAAACCATTGCACTTTTTACAGGCTATTATTGATTTGTTCTCTTATTTTATACACAACTGGCCCTATTTCAACTGAGCAGGTAAGAGGGAAACACCAGGGTGTAAATGTGGCACATTGTACATTCGGTTGGCTTCACGCACATCACAAACTGGGCAGGATTTATAATTAGGCAGAGTAGGCATGTGCCTACAGGCACCTGACACAAGGATAAAGGGATTACCTTACTCTGTAAAAAAAATATGCACACTATATTGCCAAAAGTAGTCGCTCACCTGCCTTGACTCGCATATTAATTTAAGTGACATCCCATTCCTAAGCCATAGGGTTCAATATGACGTCAGTTCACCCTTTGCAGCTATAACAGCTTCAACTCTTCTGGGAAGGCTGTCCACAAGGTTTAGGAGTGTGTTTATGGGAATTTTTGACCATTCTTCCAGAAGCGCATTTGTGAGGTCACACACTGATTTTGGACGAAAAGGCCTGGCTCTCAGACTCCGCTCTAATTCATCCCAAAGGTGTTCTATCGGGTTGAGGTCAGGACTCTGTGCAGGCCAGTCAAATTCATCCACACCAGACTCTGTCATCCATGTCTTTATGGACCTTGCTTTGTGCACCGGTGCACAGTCATGTTGGAAGAGGAAGGGGCCAGCTCCAAACTGTTCCCACGAAGTTGGGAGCATGGTATTGTCCAAAATGTCTTGGTATGCTGAAGCATTCAGATTTCCTTTCACTGGAACTAAGGGGCCAAGCTCAGCTCCTGAAAAACAACCCCACACCATAATCCCCCCTCCACCAAACTTTACACTTGGCACAATGCAGTCAGACAAGTACCGTTCTCCTGGCAACCGCCAAACCCAGACTCGTCCATCAGATTGCCAGATGGAGAAGCACGATTCATCACTCCAGAGAACGCATCTCCACTGCTATAGAGTCCAGTGGCGTCGTGCTTTACACCACTGCATCCGACGCTTTTCATTGCACTTGGTGATGTATGGCTTGGATGCAGCTGCTCGGCCATGGAAACCCATTCCATGAAGCTCTCTGTGCACTGTTCTTGAGCTAATCTGAAGGCCACATGAAGTTTGGAGGTCTGTAGCGATTGACTCTGCAGAAAGTTGGCGACCTCTTCGCACTAAGTGCCTCAGCATCCGCTGACCCCGTTCTGTCAGTTTACGTGGCCTACCACTTCGTGGCTGAGTTGCTGTCGTTCCCAAACACTTCCACGTTCTTATAATACAGCTGACAGTTGACTGTGGAATATTTAAGAGCGAGGAAATGTCATGACTGGATTTGTTGCACAGGTGGCATCCTATCACAGTTCCACGCTGGAATTCACTGAGCTCCTGAGAGCGACCCATTCTTTCACAAATGTTTGTAAAAACAGTCTGCATGCTTAGGTGCTTGATTTTATACACCTGTGGCCATGGAAGTGATTGGAACACCCGATTCTGATTATTTGGATGGGTGAGCGAATACTTTTGGCAATATAGTGTATATATTTTTTTACAATTTACAATCATTTAGTCCACTGTATCTCTGGAGCACTAAGGGCTAGAGGGACATATGACATATCATTGGAAAGGCCAGATTATACAACCAGGTTAGATTTATGTAATAATAAAATAATATTTTTATGGTTTTTTTTCCTAACGTAGTACTATGATTCAGTTTACTATTCTAAAGTGAACAGTGATGCTGCTTTAACTCACATTCTCATTTCCCACACTGCTGATGATACAAGGCATTGTTTCATCGACAACCTAGTCCTAGACCATGGCACTGCAGTGAGGAGAGACAGGGGGACTTTGGAACCTGCATCTCTGAATTGTACACCGCACAAGATCAAGTGAGGTGTCATTGGAAAGGACAGAGTCTGGTCTTTACAATGATACCAATCCTGACCATGTAATTTGTAAAAATAAAAAAAATTAAAAAGTAAATGCAAAATGTATTTACTGTTCTACGGCAGAGACAAGATATGCTTTTACGTATAAAATAAACAATGCCACTGCACTAACAACCAAGACAACAGATTCTGCCCCTTCTTTTGATTTGAGCACAGAGAGAAACTGTTTTTCCGTTATTTAAATTTTTTATTTTTTTAGCTTGCCCCAAAACAAAAATGTTAAAAGTCATTTTGGCATGTTTCTTTTCTTTTTTGATTGTGGGGGGGACTCCACATTTCTGTGTTTACAGGCTCCTGAGAAGCAAATCCGGCCTGGTCACAAAGCAGCCGGAACTTTGAATTTCGCCGCCAACAGTCACCAAATCAGTCACTGGTGATGCCAGCACACTCTGTGTGCTGATGTCACCCTCTATCAGACTTCCCAGAATAGCGAGCGTGCTGAGAGAAGGCAGCCATTGGATCAGTTCCGGAACTGCAACTCCTAACCATCATTCTGCCCAAGTGCTACAGTACCTGTGTACAAAGCAATGCGAGTTCCAAGCGATGGTCAATTTGCATATCCGTCGCAACGCAATTTGAGTAGAAAAGGCGCAGAGACTTCTGCTTTTCAGAAGCCCTGAGATGACGAGGATGAGCAGCAGGTGCCAAGGGAGAAAAGTTAGGAAATAATATAATTGTGCAGAGGATGTCAGGACTCCATGAAGACCTGTGGCTACAGAAAGTATTTGTAAGCCATTGTCCTATAAAATGCTTCACTTATAGAAGCACCAAGGACAAGCTGTGCATGTGTACAAAAACAGATGAAAAAATGCTTGTTATAAAGAACTATTGATTCTTAAATAGCATTACGAGCAATAGGTTGACCGATAAGCCTTGACTCCTCCTTAACCCCTTACCACCACAACATGCGCGTCATTGGCTGCAGGGGGGGGCACCTGAGTTCAATTGGTGGGCAAGCTTGTTGCAGCCCATAGATGCCAGCGTAGCATGCTATGCCACCCTGCGGCGCTCAAGCCCACACACCGTGGGGCCGCATAGTACGCCGCATGGTGGGAAAGGGTTAAACTACCTCTCCTGATCTCTTCCCCCACATTGTCTGCTGTTTCTAAATGAATGACTGCTCATTTATTAAAGCTAAAGCTCTCCAAAACTATACTCCTTGGGCTCTATCACCTCCTTAACACTAGTGCATACATAAATGAGTGTTAGCACTAGGTTAATTGAGGTTATAGAGTGCCACATAAATCACCTCCAATCGCTAACGGGTTAAAAAATACAAATACGAATCGGTATTATATTTAACATGGGGAGTGCAAAGTGCTAGCAATCAGTAATTAGCGTTAGGATCACATAGTCTTAACGCTACTTAAAAATGGCTGTCACTAAATAAAAAAGTTTGCAACAGCTTAGGGCTGTAGCTAACTGATTCCGCTGCTGCAGAATATGTTAGCTGCAACTGTAAACCCCCCAAATCATCAAATACTCACCTCTCATCCTGCGGCAAGAACGGCAGTCCGATCTGCTGCTTTTGGCCGCCGGGAGCAGAGTGAACCTGGGAAAAAAAATTCCCAGTCTCCCTTCACGATCACTCCGCCGAACTGCAGGATATCATATAAGGCGAGATCATGCCGGGCATGTGACCCGGCAGCAGAAGCCTCCGTGGAGTCCTATGGACTCCATGGAGGGGATGCTCGGGAAAGTAATTTAGCATCCTGGACCCTAGCGGCCTCTTCGGGGCAGGCTGCTGGACTTTTAGGTGAATTGTGCCAGCATTACTTCTACCGCTCAGGCTCTCTGCCTCCATGCCCACATTGACTCAAATCTCATGTTCACATACAGTCACTAACCAAATCTTGTCACTTTCAGCTAAAAAAAACATTGCACTCATTTCCCCCATTCTAACTCAGGATTCTATTAAAGTTCTAATCCAAGCTCTTATTATCTCCCAACTCAACTACTGTAACCCTCTCCACATTGACTTTAAACAATCCCAGATTATCCCTCTACATTTACAATTAAATTCCAAATAATGATCCTCACATACTAAGCTTTCTATAACTGTGTCCTTGCCTACATCTCCTCTCTGATTATCAGGTATGCTCCATCCTAGTCACTTCCCTTAATCAAGGATCTGATAGTATAATTTCCTTGTACCCGCACTCCCACCCTCGGGAGTTATCAGGACTTTCCCAGAGTGGCCCCCTACTTATGGAACTCCCTGGCAACATTCAACTGTCCCTGTGCCTTCTCTCTTTCAAGACCTTTCTATACCTATTATCTCACTCAAGCCCCCATGCATTCCACTATTTAACATTCTCTGTGCTTTACTTACACATCTGTGTAACCCCTCTCCTCTTAGATTGTAAACTCTTGAGCAGCATCTTCTTTTCAGATCGTTCTCCGTGTGTCAACTGCATTTGTAATTTTATGTTTGT
Source organism: Leptobrachium leishanense (assembly GCA_009667805.1). Taxonomy (NCBI): domain Eukaryota; kingdom Metazoa; phylum Chordata; class Amphibia; order Anura; family Megophryidae; genus Leptobrachium; species Leptobrachium leishanense. The sequence goes on along the minus strand of CM019063.1, from coordinate 326,523,310 downwards.
TTTGTCCTACCCATTGCACAGTGCTACGGCATATGCTGGTGCTTGATGAATGTGATTATAATTGAGTGCTGACAAAGAGCTTGAAGTCACAGATTGACAGACTTCAAGGTAGAGGTAAGGCCTCTGCTTGGAAGCACTGCCACAATGGCTATGTAGGGGGAGAGAAGACAAGATCCTGTCAACGTTACTTAAAGCTTATATTGAGTTTTAATGAGACAAATTTACATTAAGCAATGGATTAGGAGATGGTCTAAAAGAAGGCACATGTGTGTGTGAACGTTTGCACATGCAGTTAGCACTTCGAGTGAATGATAGACAGACAAATATAGATCAATGCATAGATGGATGGACAAAGATAGACTATATTGGAGGAGCTGTGACCACTTAATGAAAGTTTACTCTGTAACTGCTACTTATATATCTTTTATTTAAACTATTAAAAAAAACTATTTAAATATAATATAATTTTGGGGCAAATTACGGAGTTGTGAGTGAATATATATATATATATATATGAGTTTATAAGAAGTTACTTTTTTAGATTATGTTTTACATTACATTTGTTTTACAAAATAATTCACAACTTAAAACAATATTTCCCAAAGTTTTCATAACGTCTATTAATGAAACAAAAACAAACATTTTCATTACAACCATAACTAACTTTTGTATTCCTTCGTTCTTTGCACAAATGCAAAGCTAACAAAAGCACATGATGTAAAAAAACTTATTTTGCTTTTTGTTCTTATCACATATGAAGTTATATCATTTTTAACAGTTCTTTATGCCATAACCTTACCTGGCCGTGTATCTGTCGCTTTGTTTTACTCTCTGGTGTTTTTGTCTCAGAAAAGAGCTGTAACAAGAAGTGTAAGTTCCTTTAATAGAAACACATTTGTGGGCTGGTCTTCTAAATAACAGAGAATGCTTTGACAACTTTTCAAGTGTTACTTGTAAATGCATTATTGTTATTTTAGCAAGCACACATTGCTGCTATTTGCCTACTTTCCCTGTAGCAGTGTATGGTGTACACACACATTTATATTCAGGTGTTATTTGCCTATTTATACACGTAGATGTGTATATATATTTTTATATTATATACAAAACAAGAGGCTTGCATTAATACGTCTTTGTGAAAACACTGTAATTACAGATTATTGTGCTTGATATATTTATACAGGGTAATCCAAAGAGATCCGAATTGCTGGAGAAAGGTAACCGAACGCTGAATATCGGTTACCTTTCTTGGCCAATCGGCTATCCAGAGAGCAGGCAATTCGCCAAATCCTGGCGAATTGCCTGAACATACGGTGCCTGTTCGAGGGCAATGAAATCCCCATAGAGAAGCAATGCTTAGGCTATTCAGAGAACACAAACCAGCAGTGAAAGGTTCCCGAAATGCCCTGCTATTCGGTGGTTTATTCAGGAGAATCCCATAGGCTTTAACCCTTTCACTGCTGAGGACGTGTGGGGAACGTCCTTATTGACTCCTAAGGAAAGATAGCGGTGGAGATAGGGGTTACTTTGAACCCCGATATCACCCGACTGTTTTCAGCTAGCAGGATCATGTTCAGTATCATTAGAAAGGCCAGAGCATGGCCTTTCCAATGATTCCAAACATGACCATGTTTAAAGTAAAGAGAAAAAAAAATAACAATAATATTAAAGAAAGGAAAAATTTTTTTTTTAAGACGTGAAATTGCTCAGCAGTGAAGGGGTTAATGTTAAAGTATTCCCGTTTTAATTTAGTATCTAATAAACCGTTCATTGTAATATTCTGCAGTAAAGAGTCTCTTTATTTATAGATTTTTTTTAGGATATTTTAAACATTTTTCTGGATTTTTTCTTTAAAAAAGTCTGATTTTTCTTTCTTTATTTTTTTAAACTTATTTTTTCTGTAACAGTCCTTTTTCTTATTCCCTGGACCTCATATGTAAATTTCAGACATTTTCGCTCAGTAGTTTCTTTGCAAACAACGTTTCACTTTTCACACATTCAAGCAAACTGTTTTCCTAATTTATTCACTGCCTTCGTCTGCGGTCTCGGCTTTTTCTGGCGGCTTGGCTGCAGGTGATCGGCTCCTGCCGGCGTTTTTGACGGGTTAATCCAGATGTTTTTGTGGGTTTTCGGCGTGCATTCGCTGGGTTTTGCGGTTCGTTTTCGTCAGGTTTGCGGCGGCCTTTCCCTGCAATTCGGGGACCCTGTGGTGCTTGCTGAATACACCGCAGGGTCGCCGAAATGAGATCGGCAAAACTAACCGAATTGAAGAGAACGAAAAGTCACCGAACGTGCGGTGACTTTTCGATTCTCTTTGAATTACCCTGATAGTTTTTTTTATACATTAACTCCACATTACTGCATGTTTTGCTAACACAATTGTTTCTTCCTAGTCCCAGCATATTTGGGGTGGCTTCCATATCATCAGGGTATACAGTTAGGTTCATATATATTTGGACACAGGCACAATTTTCATACTTTTGGCTCTGTATGCCACCAGAATTAAATTAATACAAAACAATCCAAGTGAATTTGAAGTGCAGACTTTCAGCTTTAATTCAAGGGGATGAACATAAATATCAAGTACAAATTTTAGGAACTGCAACCATTTTTATACACTGTCCCCCCCATTTTCAGGGGCTCAAATGTAATTGGACAAATTAATTTAATCATAAATAAAATGTTCATTTTTAATATTTTGTTGAGAATACTTTATTGGTAATGACTGCCTGATGTCTGGCACTCATGTATATTACCAAACACTTGGTTTCCTCCTTTCTGATGCTATCCCAGACTCTAACTGCAGCGGTCTTCAGTTGTTAGTAACATCAGGAAGCATTATTTTACTGAGAGGGTGGTGGATACATGGAACAGTCTTCCAGTTGAAGTGGTAGAGGCCAAAACAGTAATTGAATTTAAGCAAGCATGGGATAGGCATAAGGCTATCCTAAACAAAAGATAAATCCAGGTAAAGTATCCATGTATGAAACACCTTGGGTGTTAAATTGCCCGGCGCTATACTTAATCGTGTGTCGGAGTTTTGTGAGAAAAAGGGAGATTTATGAACATGCAGCTCTCCATAAGGTGTGTCCCTCACCCATATCAACCATATAGAAAAAAATACAAACGTATTTGTTGGGAGCGCAGACAATGTATGGATTCGTATTGCTTCAAAATAATGATTTCAAGATGGCAGCTGGATCCAATGTAGGCACTATAATATATAATGACAAATAGCAAATAATTGCGCAGTACTGCTATATATTTAAAAGGTTATAATTTGAAAAAAAGGGTGGAAGGAAAACCACTCACCACTCAGTTGTGAGTGGTTTTCCTTCCACCTTTGTTTTCAAATTATAACCTTTTAAATATATATAGCAGTACTGCGCGATTATTTGCTATTATATATTATAGTGCTTACATTGGATCCAGCTGCCATCTTGAAATCATTATTTTGAAGCAATACGAATCCATACATTGTCTGCGCTCCCAACAAATACGTTTGTATTTTTTTTCTATAAAGTATCCATGTAATTGGGCAGACTAGATGGGCCGAAAGGTTCTTATCTGCCGACACTTTTCTATGTTTCTTTGTGGGTCTTTCTGCCTTTAGTTTAGCCTTCAGCAAGTGAAATGCTGCTCAATTGGGTTGTGATCAGGTGATTGATTCGGCCATTGCAGAATATTCCACTTCTTTTCCTTCAAAAACTCCTGGGTTGCTTTTGCAGCGTGTTTTGGATCATTGTCCATCAACTTTGCATTTGGCTGAATCTGGGCTGACAGTATATAGAAACATAGAAAATGTCGGCAGATAAGAACCTTTCAGCCCATCTAGTCTGAATTCTCTACACACTGCTGAATTCATCTGACTGCTTCTGCCTTCTTTTTTTCATCCACCAGCTTTAATATCAGCAATTCCTGAGCAATATCACAACAACCTCTTGTAAGACTTGTACTTGACCTAATTTCAAATTCTCTCTATTGGCAAATTAAATTTCAAATTTTGTATTCTGTACTGCAAGCTCAGCAAAATAACTTGCACCCCAAACACATGGCTACATAAGAACTACTGTTGGTGGATACGCACATCAATGCCCAATGGCATAGATTTCCAATTTGACCCACCACTACTCAGTATCCATCTGCTCTCAGCAAATGGCATATGAGCTGCTGACTAAATTTCGTAGGACGTCCTGGTTTCTGCATATTTTAGCTCTCAATCTAGATGATACTTGTTGTAGATGTTATTTGGCATCAGGTACCCTGCTCCATATTTGATGGCAATGTCCCATATTTTAATCCTATTGTATTGATATCCAAGCAATGCTGCAGAGATTTCTGGATCCCTCTCCTCGTTTCCAACAAGCATTTATGCTTTCACATCGTACTGCCATCACAACTGACTATCTGCTGTAAGTGTTCCATGGCAGTAAGGATTCTGTATGTTGCTAAACATGTGATTCCCATGTTTTGGTATACATATAAGCCCGACAAAATCATTGTGGTTCACTAAAATTGAAAGGTTGTATGCCGTTTTATGTGGAGGATAGTATCCAATGATGCATAGATATCTGGTCGCTTTGTATCTGTTACGAGTAAAGCCCGAAGTGCGGTCAATCCTAGGATTACCCGGTTAATCCTGACATCACCCAAAACCACTGGGTAAAGCTGCGAAAAAATGAAAATTCCGGACTTTAACCGGGCAATCTTAGGACTAACTAACTGCCCTTGGGTAACAGTCTGGAAGAGCTGAAAAATGCGCACTTTACCCGGATAATGTGCAAGTCTGAAGCTTCACCCGGGTAATCTGAGGACTATCCGCAGCTTCGCCTGGGTAATCTGCAGAGCATCCAACCCCACTTGGGTATAAGTGAATTTTTTGCTATTATCTATGGATATTATCAGCGAAAATGGCAAAAGACAAACATTAAAACCGTATTGAGGATAGAACGAATATAGAGGGCGACGGGATGTGTTTCTTAAATGAATGTGAAAACAGTTACGTGATCTTTATTATGTGTCATGTGTGCTAATACATCGTTTGTAAAACATAACCGTCAGGTTACTCTTTATATAATATCTTTATCTCCGTAAATTGAGTTTTCCTCGGAATTCAGTCACCTGTAACCTGCTGAAAACCCCAAAAAAGCCGAGTACCCAGCTTGGTTTGGATACTTTGCAGATTACCCGGATGAAGTGCGGATGTTTCGTTGCACATCACACTTTATCCAGCAGCACTCCGGTATTGTGAGAATTACCCGGTTAAAACAGTGCAGAAAACCGGGGTATCCAGGGGCCTCTGGATACTTTGCAGATTACCCAGGTAAAGTCCAAAATTTCATTTCACTTCGGATTTTTGCTAATGACGCCTGGGTAATTCTAGGATTGACCGGGTAATGCTAGGATTATCCGCACTTCGGGCTTTACCCGTAACATATCCACCTCTGGGGCTGATTTAGAGTCTGCGCCACATTGAGGTTCTAATTTCCTTTCTTGTCCTTAATTATCATCACCCTTCTACACAGTTCCCTCCACCGTCTACCATTTGTTCCCTATTTCATGCTCAGCAACTTCGCTTTAGATTTGTATTGATGTCCTGTCTTATATTGACCATTTTTTGTTCATACATCTTAGTTACTTGTTGGGAACCTGCCCATTCTATCTCAACTTACATTTTTAGGACTTTCTTGTCCTTTTTAATCATTGTACTTGTGCAAGGTGGTTCAAAATGAGTACAAATTAGTCCAAATAACAGTTATTTCAGTAATTCCAAAAGTATCTGAATTTTGAATCGCTATGCCAAGTTGTTTCCAAACAAATGCATGATTAATGCAGAGAGCAAAATGTTGGAGCTTTGTAACCCAGAGGTCCTCCAGATAAATACGTCTGCTGTTTTACACCCTGTAGCCTACCTTTCTTTTTTTATTTTTCTGTATTGAGGCTTTGACGAGCCCGAGAGGTGGAGCTCGGGTGAAGGAGTCCGAGTTAAGAAGGTTCTCATTCTGGCAGTGTGTCCCTGTTACATAATTATGAATCAAGTACGCATAGTAACCCTAATTATGAAACAAGCAGACATAGTAACTCTAATCACAAAAACAAACAGAAATAGTAACCCTAATCACAGTACAAGCAGAAATAGTCTCTAACCCTAGACGTAACCCTAATCCTAATCACATTTCAAGCAGAAATAGTAACCCTATCCTTAGAAGCAACGCTAATCTTAATCACTATTCAAGCAGAAGTAATAACCCTATTCAAACTCCTAAAACAAGCAGAAGTAGTAACACTAATCCTAATCATAAAACAAGCAGAAGTAGTGTCATGAAAACTTCTGCCCTGTGTATATTGTTTCATACTGTATGTGTGTCAATTATATTATATATATAAAAAATTGTTATGTTTATTGTTATACATTGTAAAATAGCATACGTCCGAATATCAGTAACATCGGACTATATCGGATGCTTCCCATGTTTCAGAAATTTTCCAGTGTTGAAATATCAGAAAGCTGAATCATCCGAATCAGCTGCTTCCGGTTATTTTTGCATCTAGAATATCAGCAGTCCAAAATCTTCTGAATCAAACGCAACCAAAATTTTTGGATTTGCTATGCATACTACCTGCTTTATGTCTATTGGCTTTGTAACCTACTGTAGTAACAGAAAACAAAAAACTGCAAATGCAAAAAAGACATCATGTAAATCTGATAAATAAACTACAGTATAAGGCTGGTTGTCCACTGGCACCGTAGTCGGAAGACCGACTTCGTCTTCCACCTACGGACAATGCCGTCGGCCAGTCAGGGTCATCCACTGGAAGCGTCTGTGGACGACCCAGGTTGGCTGATGGACAGGCCGCTGAATGAAAAAAAAACCCCGCTGTGGGGAAAGAAAAACCTGTCTTAGGTGCTGAAATTGAGTTTCAGCACCAAGGACAGCCCTTGTCTAGCGTAGCTGAAGCAGGAAAAAAAAAAACTCGCCGAAGGCTGCTGGGGGGGGGGGAAGAGATAAATAATAGGTTTCAGCACCAGGGACAGCAAAGCTGAATGCAGCCGGCATGAAGGGAAAAAGAAAAAAAAAAGCTACGTTTGGCGAGAAAAAAAAGGCCTCGTCTTTTTTAGAGAATGGGAACCCAAAAGTTCAAAAAAATCCAGAGAAATACCTAAAAAAAAAAAAAAATCAATAACTAAAAAGGCTTTTTGCTGCGGATGAAAATAATAAATGGTTGAATAAAAAAGGAATTAAATAGCGAATATTTTTTTACATTGAATCCTATGGGCCGTCTAACCGAATCACTTCTCTATGGGGCAATTTCCCTGCTGCGGCACGATGGTTTAACTATACAATTCAACTTTTTTCATATAAATTTTATCAGATCATCCCGACAGTGTCCGATAAATCCCATTGATATGTGAAAGATCACTAATCTGTTGTAGTCACAAAAAAATCGTCTGAAGTCGTCCTGTGCTGGTCGGATGCAGTGGAAGAGGGCTGATTCACCTGCATGTTTTGGGATTGGTCGGACAACTTCAGACGATATCAGGTGATTGCACCATCCCACAAATACAGACCCAGTGGATGGCCAGCCTAATACTGACCACTGAGTGCATATTTGTGCGATTAACAAATCGTCCGTAGTCATTTGTAGCAGTCAGACTAATTCCACAACACAGAGGAGAATCAATCCTCTTCCACTGCCTCCGACTTCCATTGGATGACTTTGTGCGACTACATCAGGCTAACGATCTCATTTGAATGGGATTTGTTGGATGAAGACGAATGACCTGATACTGCAAACATGAAAAAATGATCTTCGGTGACTCGGTACGACAGGTAAAACTGGAGAATCCCATAACATTCAATATAAAATTAGATTTTCTTTGTTGTTTTTTTAAATTAAACCGTTTATTTACATTTTCAGCAAAAGGTCTTTTTATTTACTTTTCTGAACATTTTTGATGAAATTTTTATTTTCCATTTTTTTAAAAGTTTTTTAAATTCTGTAACAGACCTTTTTATTCTTTATTAAAGGACCTTTTTTATTAGACAAATTTTAATACATTTTTTTGTTTGTTTAAACATTTATTGGTAGAGTAGCAGAGGTCGGGTTTTTTTCCCTGCAGTCTAGCGGTCTTCCGCATTTTTTTTTTTCTTGTCTTCGGTGGCCTTTGACAGTCTGTCCACGGTCGATCTGGGTCATCCATAGTCGCTTTCAGTGGATGATCCAGATCATTCAAAAATGTTGTGCGTAGTCAGACGGCTAAGTCAGTTGTCCGACTACGGACCCAGTGGACAGCTAGCCTAAGACCCTGGAATCGCACTCACATGATAAAATGGGATGAGTAGAAGCAGAATGAATACTTCAACAATTGTGCATCTTCTCCACAATGTCACATAAGTCAAAGGCAGGCACCGTCCAACTAATTTATCAGTTTGGGAGATACAATGGTTTCCTAGACAAAAAAAAAATGCTCCTTCAAGCAGAGGTGGAGCAAACTGGCAGTACTGTTTGTCAACATATAGATCTTGTATGAGAGTAGTCAGTTATCTATTCGATTTAGTTCATATGGGATCCCACCCTGATCATTAAGACGACATCTGCTTGTCTACATACAGCAGGACAACACCATTCATGCCCTGCCCATCAGTGTGTTTTTTATGTGTCCAAGAAAATATGGCAAATCTGGCAGCTATGTTAATATATTCCACATATGATGCAAATCTGTAAAAATAAAATCAAATATGCCACATTCATACACATAGTTTGGCAATGAAAACAGGAAAGATACCATTATAATACCATATTTCAGATCATTTATTATTCTTTAGTTGTATAGTGCCAACATATTCCACAGTGCTGAACAATTGGTACAATAAACATTGTTGCAATGCATTGAGAGCGAACAACATTTGACAAACCAACATAAGAGGTAATGAGGGCCCTATTTCTGTGGGAACATACAATCTAGAAGAGTTGGAGTGTGAGGAACAGGAGGAGAGGACTGCAAGGTGAAAGTGATTGACTGGTTTGGGATGTGAAGTATATTAGTGAGTCAGGTGGTAGGCTTCTCTAAATAGGAATGTTTTAAGGCAGAGTTTGAAGAGAATTAGAGGAAAGTCGGAAAGTACGAGGGAGTGCGTTCCAGAGGATGGGGGCTGTGCATGAGAAATCCTGCAGTCTATCATGGGAAGAGGTGATGCAGGGAGAAGCTAGGTGCAGGTCACTGTTTGACCTTAGGGAGCGGCCTGAGGTGTATTTGGTGATTAGTGTGGACAGGCTGTGGGGAGTGGAGTTAGTGAGGGCTTTGTAGGTCAGGGTGAGGATTTTGAATTTAATTCTGCAGTGGATAAGCCAGTGAATGTACACAGAGAGGAGCAGCAAAGACAGAGCAGTGGGTGAGATGAATAGGCCTGGCAGAGGCATTTAGGATGGATTGTAGGAGGGGGAGAGGGAAGCCAGCCAGAAGATTGAATGGTTGATAAGAAATGGTTGAATATTGGAACTGTTACTGGTAGAGAGGTAGATCTGAGTATCATCAGTATAGAGGTGGTAATTGAAGCCAAAGCTGTTAATGATTTCGCCCAGGGAGGAGGTGTAGATAGAAAAGAGCAGGAGCTACGACAGAGCCTTGAGGTACACCAACAGATAAAGGCAATGAGGAGGGGGAGTTACCAGCAAAGGACACAGGGAAGGACCTGTTGGATAGAAAGGAGTCGACCCAAGCGAGTGAAGTGTCAGAGACCAAGAGAGCTGAGAGTTTGTAGAAGGAGGGGGTGGTCGACAGTGTCAAAAGCAGCTAGGAAGTCAAGCAGGATGAGAATAGTATAATGGCCATGGTTTTTAGCAGTTAGGATGTCATTGGTGAGGGCAGTTTCGGAGTGTAGGGGACGGAAGCCTGATTGCGGGGGTGGGGGGTCAAGTAGGGAATTAGAGGACAGGAAGAGAGAGACGGTTGAAAACTAGTTTTTCCAAGAGTTTAGAGGTAAACAGAACCAGGGATACAGGACAGTAGTCGGATGGAGAGTTGGGATCGAGGGAGGGTTTCTTTAGTATAGGAGTAACCTGTGCGTGTTTGAAGACGGATTGGGAAGGAGCCGGTGGAGAGCATTAGGTTGAAGATGTGTGTGAGAGCAGGGGTGAGGGAGGAGGGGAGTTGAGGTATAAGATGTGAGGGAATAGGGTCCAGCGGGCACGTGGTGAGATTTGAGGAGGACAGTAAGGAATTTACTTCCTCCTCTGTGGCTGGGAGGAAGTGGCAGAGGGTAGCAGAGGGGGCTTCTTGGAGTGTAGGTGATGGATCACCATCTTGTGTTGGGATGTTACTTCTGATAGTGAGAGTTTTATGTAAGAAGTAATCTGCCAGGTCCTGAGCGCTAAAGGCAGTTGAGGGAGGTGCAGGTGGGAAGAGGAGAGAGTTGAAAGTGGACCAGAGTCGTTTAGGGTTGGAGGACAGAGTAGATATCAGAGATGAGACGAAGGATTGTTTTGCCAAGTGAAGGGCAGAGGTGTATGACTGCAGAATAAGGCTAGGGTCAGATGAGCGCATTTTGTACGGACTGTGCGTCCGTGCAGTACGGACGTACTTACTGACTGACAACAAGGTAGTGGCCACACAGTCCGCTTTTTTTCACGGACATATTTTTTGACTGATGTAGCAGGGAAAATAAATTAAAATGAAAAAACATTCTGTCCGTCAAAAATGCTGGACGAATAAATGCAGTCCATCTGACCTCGTTCCATCACTCACACACACAAAGCTATGCGGACGTTGCGCACTCCGCACGTCCGTTCTAGCAGTATTACGTTCTTGCCTAACCTGCGTCCGTTTGCCGCGTCCGCCATGCATCCGCACTTCCGTGCAGACGCATTTCTTGTGTGGGGCTCCATTGGTCAGAATGCTATGCTGCCACGGACGTACAAATGTGCAACACGGACGTGATAACTGCGCTCGTCTGACCCCAGCCTAAACTTTAAGTGAATGAAATCAGCTTCAGAGCGGGATTTCCTCCAAGCACGTTCTGCAGTGTGTGATCATCTTTGCATTTATCGTGTCTGAGGGGTGTGCCAGGGTGAAGCTGACGGCTTGGGGTTTTACAGAGTCAAGGAGGCGCAAGCGTGTCTATAGCAGAGATAAGTGTAGCGTTACAGTGGTTAGTGGCAGCATCGGGACAGATGAAGGTTGGAGGTGTGCAGGAGATGTTGAAGTAGATTGGAGAATTGACAGGGATCCACAGCATGCAGCTTTCTGTGAGTGCGTGTGCAGGGTGGGGGAGCAGGGTGTTTAGGAAGTTCAGATATGTTGGAAGAGAGAAGGTGGTGGTCAGAGATGGGGAACGGGTGAACTCAGAAACTGAGCTGAGATTGGAAAAAACAAAGGTCAATAGAGTGACCTTCACGGTGAGTAGGGAGGATTGCGTAAGTCCAAAGGAGGATGTGAGTGAAAGAAGTTTGGAGGAAGCAGGGGCAGAAGGATCATCAATGGGAATGGTGAAGTCCAAGAATTAGGCATGAAAGGTTGGAAGACAGGAAGTGAGAAAGCCAGGTAGTAAAGTGGTCACTGAACTGGGAGGTTGGTCCTGGTTTGCGGTAGATGACTACCGGATGCAGTGTGCTTCGAAGGAGGAGAAGAAGAGAGATGGGGTGGAGGAGTATTTCCCCTTGAAATCCCTATCACATTGTCTGTCTTTTGAAATCAAAGTCCAGAAATGTAATTCCCTGGGTCTCTGACAAGGGTATGTACTGATTAGTGATTTAGCACCCCTTTAACATTCTCAGAGATGCAGAAGATCATTCAAGGAGTGAGCTATGGTAAATGTGTGCATTTGCAATTATGATCTGTTATATCAAGGTCCAAAGAATAATGTTATTTGAACTAATAAATCACTTAGTCATATTGGAGGAATTCAACATAAAGTTCACTATAACTAATGGCATAGTTTAAGTTACTTTATCTTGTAATTTGCTTTCCAAAGAACATATTTCATGATAGCACAGTAAGCAAACGTAATCCACTGAAAACGCAATCATTCTTAAGTATGTTTTATAGATATTGAACTCTTATAGTGATTGATTATGATATGTGTAGTTGTGGAACCACCCTTTCAAAATGATTTTTGCCATACATTTATGGTCTACCCAAGATTACATAGGTCACACGTCAAAGTAGTTTGTCAACCAAAGATTTCTTCTCTGGGTCAGTAGTATATTATGTTTAAGTGTAAGAGGTGTGTACTATTTTGAATCATATTGCATGCTAGGAATACCCCTTGAGGTGCGCTGTTTTCTGTTTCTTGTAGAGCATGACACACTTCCACTGTCACACAAGAGGGAAGAGGTCACCAATACTGACCTCCGGCCATCACTATAAAGCCAATTTTGTGGGCTCTATACTTGTGAGTTTTCACACTTGGAGATAGGGGATTAATAGAAGACTATGTTCCCTTTCTTTTTCTTTGCAGTACCACACCATTTGGTTCTCGATCTTGTGTACTATCCAGATTCAACTTTGAGACCTGTATTCATTCATTACAACAATTGAAATTAACAGGGTTATTCAGAGAAAGGTGGAACTCGGAGAACTTTTGGAGAAGTGAAAATTCTATATCAAAATAGCTGATTTGGAAAGTGAGATAAATGGGCGAATTCTCTGGTTTGGTTCTTTTGACCTAGAATTTTCACTTCTCCAAAAGTTCTCCAGAGTTTCACCTTTCTCGGAATAACCCTGTAAGTATCCACTGCTTTTCGTTACCACTATCACACCACTGGGTGATTTGTAAAGTCAAACTTCATCACCATTTTTTAATCAGGAACACATTTCTATATACAATATGCAGTGGTGGCTCGTCCATACAGGCACAAGGGGTAGTGCCCTACCATATTCTTTGGAATAAAAAATATTAAAAATGTAAACTACAGTGGCAAGAAAAAGTATGTGAACCCTTTGGGATTACGTGGAGTTTTGCATGAATTGCTCATAAAATGTGCTCTGATCTTCATCTAAGTCACAACAATTTGAAAAACACAGTCGGCTTAAAATAATACAACACAAACATTATATGTTTTCATGTGTTTATTGAACAGAACATGTAAACATTCACAGTGCAGGGTGGGAAAAGTATGTGAACCCCCTAGCCTAATGACTTCTCCAAGAGCTAATAGGAGCCAGGAGTGAGCCAACCTTGAGTCCAATCAGTGTGATATTATTGGATGTGTTGCTGAAAGCTGTCCTGCCCTTTAAAAACACACACCAGTTTTGGGTTTACTGGTTTCAAGAAGCACCGCCTGATGTGAACCATGCCTCGCAGAAAAGAGCTGTCAGAAGACCTACGATCAAGAATTATTGACATGCATGAAGCTGGAAAGGGTTACAAAAGTATCTCCAAAAACCTTGATGTTCATGTGTCCACGGTAAGACAGACGGTCTACAAATGGAGAAAGTTCAGCACTGTTGCTACTCTCCCTAGGCGTGGTCGTCCTGTAAAGATGACTGCAAGAGCACAGCGCAGAATGCTTAATGAGTTAAAGAAGAATCCTAGAGTGTCAGCTAAAGACTTACAGAAATCTCTGGCACATGCTAACATTTTTGTTGACACATCTACAATAAGGAAAACCTTAAACAAGAATGGAGTACATGGGAGGACAACACGGAGGAAGCCATTGCTGTCCAAAAAGAATATTGCAGCACGTTTGAAGTTTGCAAAACAGCACCTGGATGTTCCACAGCACTACTGGCAAAATATTCTGTGGACAGATGAAACCAAAATTGAGTTTGGAACAAACACACAACACTATGTGTGGAGAAAAAAAGGCACAGCACACCAACATCAAAACCTCATCCCCACTGTAAAACATGGCGGAGGGAGCATCATGGTTTGGGTCTGCTTTGCTGCCTCAGGGCCTGGACAGATTGTTATCATTGATGGAAAAATGAATTCCAGAGTTTATCAAGACATTTTGCAGGAAAACGTAAGACCATCTGTCCACCAACTGAAGCTCCACAGAGGATGGATGCTGCAACAGGACAATGACCCAAAGCATACAAGTAATTCAACAAAAGAATGGCTTCAACAAAACAAAATACGCCTTCTGGAGTGGCCCAGTCAGAGTCCTGACCTCAACCCGATTAAAAAGCTGTGTCCAAAGAGTGGTCCAAAATTACTCCAGATCGTTGTGCAGGTCTGATCTGCAACTACAGGAAACGTTTGGTTGAGGTTATTGCTGCCAAAGGAGGGTCAACCAGTTAAAGAGTCCAAAGGTTCACATACTTTTTCCACCCTGCACTGTGAATGCTTACATGTTCTGTTCAATAAAAACATGAAAACATATAATGTTTTGTTGTATTATTTTAAGCAGACTGTGTTTTTCAAATTGTTGTGACTTAGATGAAGATCAGAGCACATTTTATGATCAATTCATGCAAAACTCCACGTAATCCCAAAGGGTTCACATACTTTTTCTTGCCACTGTATATATTTTTTCCCTGCTGCCAGAGTAAACAAAACAAAAAAAAGATTTGACTAATTGCCTCTAACCTGCAGGGTCCAAAAATCTGATAAGGGCTCTGTAAGGTACCAGCGTGGCAGGCAAGGTTCCAAACCCAGGATGCAGTGACACAACGGAAACCAGGTGAGGGAAAACAGGGGTTTATTGCCAGATTCAGATAAAATAATAATTCCAGATTATGCAGGGTGAAGGGCAGAACTTAAATGAGGAACCAAAGGGATATGCAATACTCAAGACACAATAGGGATGCAGGAAACACGAGACAAGGAGACACACGTAGGAGACTTACTGGGGATACGAGACAGGACAGGAAAAGGGCTGAAGGGAATCTTGTTTGCTGAGGAATTCAGGAGGCAGATGAACACGGGGAACCAGGATGCAGGGGTCTTGGATGAAATCTCTGTAGGACACAGGATACTGGATGCAGGGGTTTCCCAGGATAGTCTCGGGATAGCAGAATATACAGAGGGCACAGGATCACTGGGCTTGCTGGTTTAGAGAAACTATAATGCTGAAGCATTGCTTGCTGGGTGCTCCACCCTTATATACTGTAGGTAAACAGTCTCCGTGTTGATTAGAGGCACCTGTTAGGCCTGCAGTGCTGTGAGCAAGGTTGTACATAGGAAAAGCAGTTTTGTGGAAGTGCTGCCCTGCACTCAGGACAACGCAGCACCAGGTTTGCCTTTCTTACGTTTGCGGCGGGCTTTACGTGGGGTGATGGGGGGCTCCAGACAGGGGTCCTGACAGGCTCTAGGGGAGGTTTTCAAAACATGACCCGCACTGTTTATCTGGGTCCCTTCACTATTATCAAGGTTCAATCTTCTGTAAGCATTTGCTTGGAACTGCCTTTGTCTATGAGGATACATCCAGTGTTCCATGTGTCGCACATCAAACTGCACGTGCCCGACACATTCTTCAGAAAACCCTTGGTTCCTCTTGGTCCCCTCCTCGTGGATGGTGAAGAAGAGTTTGAAGTAGAAGACGTCCTGGACTCCCGTCATCGCCGGGGCCGTCTTGAGTACCTGATCCAATGGAAGTGCTATGACCCCGAGGAATGTTCTTTGGAGCCGGCCTCAGGTGTTCACGCTCATCTTTTGGTTCAGGCCTTGGTTCAGGCATTGGGGTGGGCAGCAGACGTGTTTCGCTCAGGAGGGGCAGGGCCTCGGCATCCACGTCATCAGGGTGGTGACGCCTGGGCCTCTGTTCCCCACCATTGGTGGAGTTAGTAGGGGCTTGACAGCTGGGGAGGGGATGGGTTTCCCTGGGTTCCCTATTTAAACCTCTCACTCCAGAGGAGAGTTGCTCAGACTTTCTGTGACCTCCACCAGATCTTTCAGCAACCACAGTTCCTTGCCTTGTCCATCCAGCTTCCTTTCATTAACCCTTTATTGGATCTCCCAGCTTCCGACCTCGGCTTGACCTCTCGACCTAGATTGAACTCTGCCCGCCCCATTCCTGAACTATTCATACCGGCATGCCTATGTTCTGCCGGCCTGACCTCTGCTATTCCCATTGACCCGCCTCCGGTTTCCTTTTCCTGGCACTTAAAGATAAGGTACTGCATCATGGGCTCCAAACCTAGACCTACATGTAACATTCACTGGCCTGCCTTTTATCAAAAACATACATCATGTTTCATTTTTCAGTGTGGATCACATGAATCACTTGAATTTTGAAAACAAAACATCAGCTGTTACATGCTGATATGTTTTTTGATAGAATTGCAGATAGATTTAAGGTCGAACCTAAGGTCAGAATAGGGCCCGAAGTATTTTAAAAGTTTGACGTTAATCTTATGGCAGATAATATAATGGGCAGGTGACTTTTTATATTAAAGAGATGGAAAGGCAGGTAGAAGTGATGGGTTTATTGTAGAGATAAGTATACTATAGGGGTTACTCAAAAAGCACTGAAATTCTGGTGCTCTGTCGTTCCCCGCACCTCGAGGAATGAAATTCCATGACCCTAAGGTGAATTCAGCATTCACCGCAGGGTCCCTGAAGTGCAGGGAAAAGCCGGAGAACAACCGCCTAATCAAAAGTAAAAAACTGCAGAATACATCGGATCTGATCCGAAAAGCCACCGCAAATCTGCCGAACCCACCCAATGAACCGCCGCAAACCCGCCTAACGCGTCCAAAAAAAGCCGATGATCCACTGACCTCAGCACCGACCAGCCGCCGGAAAAAGCTGACGAACGAGGTAAAATAAAAAAAGAAACACTGCAACTTTGAAAAGCTGTTTGCAAAAAAAACTACTGCACGAAAATGCCTGGAATTAATATATAAGGTCCTATGAATAATAATAAAAAGATCTGTTATAGAAAAAAAATGCTGCTTAAAAAAAAAAATTTTTTGCAGAAAATTAAAACATTAATCCGTTTTATAGATATTGAATAAAAACGGGAATAATTTTTACATTGACTCCTATGGGATTCACCTGATTAAACCTGCAGAATGAAACCACCGAACATCAGGGCATTTCACTGACATTTCTCGGCTGTTCGGTGTTCTCTGAATAGATTAACCATTGTTTCTCTATGGGGATTTCGCTGCTGCCAAAGATCACTGTATTCTGCTGGGAATTTGCCAATATTTGGCAAATTTCCAGCTTTTGAATAGCCGAATGGCAACGAAATTGCACCGTAAGGGGAAATATACTGTTCGGTGCAATTTCGGGGCCAGTTTTTGAATAACCCTGTATATATACTACTTTATTTATTATACCATTAGAAATTATATGTGTGTGAAAATGATGAAAGGAGTTCAAAGGAGATTGTGGGAAAGATCTTGGGCCCTATTCCTTAGTTGGCAATAAGATAACTAAAGAAGACGTTACACATAATGTCTCCTGTAGTTATCTCTGGGAATTGCTATTCCACTCTTGCCTCAAACTGGATTTATGGCTCAAGTGCAACACTTCCCTGCACCAGTTTACTGTAAATTAACATCTCCTATACTCAGTGCTTTTTTTCTGAAAAAATAGGTGGGGGTACTCTCACGGCCAGGGAAAAACGGTGATTATTATGACTATTTTTCGTGTCCTAATAAATATTCCTTTATTAACCCTTTAAGGACAGCGGCAAAGTCATTCTTACTTTGTGCAGGCAGCAGATAATGCGGCAATTCTAGGAGCAATATCAGCCTTTTGGGTGCAGGGAAAGGGGGCAACGCCAGACTGCGACAAGGACACAGATGCAGACCTTTACACACAGCAGCCATTTTATAGACAAATACATGCATTTACACACACAGCCATACATTCACATACATAACCATATATCCCCATACACCCCGGGGGTATGTAGCACTAAAACTCACAGTAATGTGGAGTGTGTGTGAGCATATCAGAATCCACAGCAATAAAACCCCCAGCAAAGTGCAGTGTGTGTGAGCATATCAGAATCCACAGCAATAAAAGCCCCAGAAAAGCGCAGTGTATGTGAGCATATCAGAATCCACAACAATAAAAACCCCAGAAAAGTGCAGTGTGTGTGAGCATATCAGAATCCACAGCAATAAAACCCCCAGCACACCAATTTCATTAATTCTCCCCAGCACATCAATTTCATTAACCCCAGGTCAAATTAATTAATCCGCCCCAGAATAAATTCAATAATTCCCCCCTACTCATCTCATTGACCCCCCACCCACTCATCTCATTAAAGCCCCCCCACTCACTCTTCATTTCATTAACCCCCCCACCCACTCATCTCATTAAAGCCCCCCACCCACTATTCATTTCATTAACCCCCACCTCTCCCGCTTGATTCACCTACGGTGAACTTGGGACCTGGGTCCTCCTCGCGGCACCTCAGTCCTCCGCGTGGTGCCTCTCTCCCCTCTGCACAGCATCTGCATGTGAGTTGGAGCACTGGCAGGAAGTGACGTTATAGGATCACTTCCTCCCAGCGCCGCAGCGCACAGTAGTAGCTGCAGCATGGGGAGGCCTTCAAGAGGCAGCGCTCGGCGGCCGCGATCACAGTGAGCGTCGGGGCGGCCCCCCTGGAAAGTGCCACTGACTCAGCCAGTAGGTGCCAGTACTCAGCCGGTAGGTGCCGGTACGACATACCGGCACCTACCGGCTGGAAAAAAACACTGCCTATACTTAGTATAGGAGATGATAATTTATATCTCCAAATGGACATGCATGCTTTTCCAAGGTAGCTTGCGTTTCCACCCGGAGACGGTATTTCACAGACAAATACTGTCTCTTCAAAGCTGGTTTAAAGTGATTTTACATTTGCAAAATCACTTAATACGCTGTCCTAACCCCCCCTCAAAAAATCCCATAATCACCTCTCATCCCACCGTGGAGAGGGCAGTGCGATCCTCCTATTCCTCTCACCAGGAGCAGAGTGAGACTTGGAATATATAGCTCCTAGTCTTCCTCTGCTGCTTGATCTCAAGAGGTATCAAGCTTCCCACGCT
This sequence comes from Leptobrachium leishanense, assembly GCA_009667805.1. NCBI lineage: Eukaryota > Metazoa > Chordata > Amphibia > Anura > Megophryidae > Leptobrachium > Leptobrachium leishanense. The sequence continues at coordinate 326,504,379 of CM019063.1, read as the reverse complement.
TCGTTCCAGGGCCAGGCGCTAACAAAACACCTATTCCGGAATAGCTGCTCTATAACAGAGATGGTAAGGAAAATCTGCATTCACAGATTTTCTTATTTACTGTCTCCGTTTTAGTTGGTTACGGGAGTGGTGCATTGAAAATCGCAGTTCATCGTTCTGTTACGGATCTCAAACTCTGCCCCCCCCCCAGATGTTTCTGAACTACACCTCCCATGAGTCTCAGGCAATTAATTGCATGCACAGAATTGTAGACAATAAGCATCTGAGGGGCTAGAGTTTGAGATCTCTGTAAAACTGTAAGACTATTTAGAACACTTTGGTAGATTTTTAGGCTATGCTGTTACTTAAGGCAGCTTTGTCACCTGACGTTTTCACTCCATAATTCATTTTCTAAATAAAGTTTGCTTCTCCCTAATTAATATTCGAGCTGCTAAAATATAGGTGCACTTATATTAGAGCCAGTAATAGGAAGACGTTAATCGATTGCGCTGAATATGTGTATCATTGGCTTGCTATTACTGGCTGAACTGGAATAGGGTCTACATTCTTTTAAACGTTATATGATGGTGCATGGACCGGTTTGATGACATTTTGTAGTCACCTATCAAACTGATTTAAAGTGGTTTATTAAATAGGAAGGAATTTCTTAACTTATGATTGCAATCTTTTGGAAGGAATGGTATGTGCTAGCATTGTAAGCAGGCTGGTACAAACAAAAAATAGACAGATAAATTTCCTAAATGATAGTGCACTTAATAACCACGTCTACTCTTTTGCAAAGACATAACATGTTTATAATTGAAAATGCTGATGTGTTAACTGGGCAGTGACTACAACTGGGTCTAACAAAAAATTCTGTTTGTGCGAAGTCTGGCATAACTTAGGTAACGTCTAATATTTCCGCGTAGCATAAATGGTTTGTTTAACAGAAACATCAGTCTTTGTATATAAAATGAAAGGTTGCTCAACATGTGAAACCAATGGAACATTGTCTTGTTGCTTTATGCCATGTCTTTGCTGATAGACGGGTTATTAAATGTAATCTGCTAATAACATAATGTGACAGAGAGACTGTGTGTCATTGACCTGAGCTCAAGATATGGTGTGTTTTTATGAGGATCAAGAATGGCTCGACTCACGGGGAGTTTACTTAAATGCGACCTATTACTTTCTTTTGTCAACACAGTAGCTTGATATAAGCATGCCAACTTGATACACCATAAAAATTAAACTACATAGTCAATGGGCAAGGTTCATTACTAGTACGTACAGGAGAAAGTGATTTTTATTAAACCACTCGTGTATGTTCCCTTTGAGGAAGCCCACCTAGAAATTATCTAAAATTTAAATGGACTTGCTCCCGCCATTTATTTGCAAGTAAAAATCACAATTGTGAGGCTAGGCTATTAACCCTTTTGATTTCCCCACAATTTGGACATAGCTTTAAATGCTGCGAGCACCCCTGGAATGAGATTTAATACAGGTTGATTTAGAAATACACAGATAAACATACTGGAAAAGTATGTGCCCTGGGTCCCTCGCTGCCATGCAATTGGCATTGACTCTTATGGGGCCTTGAATATACGCTGTGTGGGAGCATTTGGCTCTAAACTTATATGAGCTTGTTCTATACATTGCAAACTAAAAGGATGAATTAAAACTAAACTAAAGCAGCAATCTGCAAGTCTAAATGTTAACTATAACAGTTAAAATACATTAATGTGGTCTTCTGTTAAACGTTGGTAAACCTACTTGTATTTTACTATATTTCTGAACTTCATCGTATCATTTACCTAGATATGATTTACCTAATTTTGTTTTGTATGTTTCTAAATGCATAAATGGGTTTTAATGATTTGCAGAAGAAAGTGGAAGCTAGCAGGGCATCACATCCAGCGTTACCTATTAACATGTATACGCTGACAAAATGATGCATTTATTATTGTGTACTTAATTTTGTTCTCCTGCACGTCAGCATTTTATTGTTCATAATCTTTTACCTATTTAAGATGCGTGCTTCCACATGGAAGTATCCATACTCACAAACACAATGATATATATGTATATATATATATATATATATATATATATGTTTATTATTGCAGAAGCCATTTGCACATCCCAGCAATTCAAAGAACTGCATCACAGAGCTCCTGTGCTACATTCCCTATATGCAGCACAGAACTCTGGGTAAAACATGCAAATGACGTCTATCTCGCTTTTTTGTATCCTGGGTATATATATATATATATATATATATATATGAAGACATAGCGCCTGCTAAAAAACATCAAAAGAAAAATAGATGCCCAGGTGCGCAGTCCGTTTGAAATGTATATTGGAAAAGTTTGATGGACGCACTAAATTAAAGATTAAAAAATTATTCTTTATTGATACATCAAAAAGTTGCTGTATCCAAAAAACAACATTTTGGACCCCCTTAAGAGCCTTGAGAAAAGCTCTGGTGGGGCCAAAATGTTGTTTTTTGGATAAAGCAACTTTTTAACGTATCAATAAAGCATTGTTTTTTAATCTTTAACTTAAGTCCCTGAGTGCGTCCATCAAACTTTTCCTAATATATATATATATATGTATAATATATAATATAAATTAGTGCTGGACATTCCAATCCGGTAGGATTTTCCAGTAGTGCCCAATCTGTGACATTGGGCACATTACATATGTGTGTGTGTGTATTAGTATGCATTTACTGTATGAAGCATTTGATCTGAGAGTCATGTACAGCTTGGAAAAAAGACGAGACAGAGGAGATCTGATAGAAACATTTAAATACGTAAAGGGAATCCACAAGGTAGAGGAAGGGAGTATATTTAAAAGGAAACAAAGTAGCAAAACAAGAGGACATAGTCTTAGATTAGAGGGGCAAAGGTTTAAAAGTAACATAAGGAAGCATTATTTTACTGAGAGGGTGGTGGATACATGGAACAGTCTTCCAGTTGAAGTGGTAGAGGCCAAAACAGTAATTGAATTTAAGCAGGCATGGGATAGGCATAAGGCTATCCTAAACAAAAGATAAATCCAGGTAAAGTATCCATGTAATTGGGCAGACTAGATGGGCCAAAAGGTTCTTATCTGCCGACATTTTCTATGTTTCTAAATGACAAAACTAGATGCAGAAGTTTCCTAAATTCCTGTGTGTAAATGTTACATTGATATATAGATATAAAAAATCCACAACATACTATTAGGTCTGCACTGCTATGCTATAGAGGCAGAATGCAAGAGAAACTTACTTTATATTTACTAGTACCATACATCCTCAGCATTCTGTCACAAATTAACAATACAATTCTCAACACAATTATTAATTGGTGACGTAAACACATCTGCACTCTGATATGCAACAGTGTCTATATTTTGTTCTCAGTGTATTAAGTTGTGAAGTTATTACCCAGCTCTAATCAGCCTTACGACTGCCACCTCCCTCCAAGCACATACAATGATCACTTCCACTTATGTAGTTGAATAAAGGAATGCATTGTTGTATCTGACCATTGAATATAAGAATAAAAGGACACCCTTACCTTGATTAGTAAAACTCTTACGCTGCTGAAGACGTCTTTCTTATTAAAAGGCACTCTTGGTTTTTTTCCCCGAGCTCTGTCTACGTCTCAATTCTGCAAATGAAACCTGGAAACTTTTTTATGTAAATTGTGCAATAAACTCTAACGTTGTTCAAAGTGCACGGGCAGATTTACTACGTGCTTTACAATTGATCTTGTAACAGGAAGATGTCTGTAAGAACTTACAATGTCCCTAGAAGCTGAGTTTAAATATGCTTGAGAGATTGTACATTAACCGTTCATAGGATGGAAATTGTGCTGAGACATACTCATAACTCAAGTGAACTTTGGAACTATTTAACAGAAGATTTTGGATGTGTTGCAAACTACGAGCTTGAAACCTTGTAATGAGAAATCAGACATTTCTATTCAGCCTTATGTTATTAAAACAGCACAGTGCAACAAGCCTTTGTATTAAACCACGTGTTGTCTAAGTAGTGTGCGTATTTATTTTATTGCTATATATGGATTGCCGTGGTCCAGCACATATTGTTGGTGTCCAGTAGGTGGGTGTTGAGATGATAACCACTGTATTTGCCTCATTCAGATTGTGATTCCTATTTTGTAAAGTAAGGTACACGGATGGCTGGTATCCCCTCGTCACCCCGAGATTACTGGTATATCTGGGATCTTTATTTGTGTATTTAATTATAAAGTATTTTACCAGGAAGGATATATTGAGATTTCTCTCGTTTTCAAGTTTTCTCTCGGGTTCAAGAACATTGAATTGTTACAGTTGTTCCAGAAATACAAAGTAATACAACGCAAGATATTAAAAACAACACAAATATACAGATTAACAGAAAATAAATATGTAGGAAATATATTCACTATCAGGATTATTCAAAGAGATCCGAATTGTGGCTGAAAGGTAACCGAACACTGAACTTCAGAGTTCGGTTACCTTCCTGGCCATTTCGGCTATCCAGAGAGCAGGCAGTTTGCCAAATGTTGACAAATTGCCTGCACATACGGTGCCTGTTCGAGGGCAGTGAATCCCCATAGAGAAGCAATGCTTCAGCTATTCAAAGAACAAACACCAGCAGTGTAAAGTTGCCGAATTGCCCAGCTGTTCGGTGGTTTCATGCGGCAGATTTAGGCTGGGGTCAGACTAACGCATTTTTAACGTGCGTTTAGGCGCTTTTAATCACGGCCGATTATGGCCCAAATGACGGGCAATGACGGCCAATATACGAAGTATGGCCGCACGAAAGTTTGGCCGCGCAATGCAAGCGGCAAAGGAATGCATTTTTTCGAGAATGTCGAACCGCTAGTACTGACGTACACGGTGCGCTGCGCCCGCATAGCAGCGTGTGTGCGTGATTAGGAGACGTAAGACGCTGCTCATGTCCGGCCAACATAACGTCCAGACACCCAAAGTTTCCTGGTTTGGATCCGTAAAAAAATCACACACGAAAATGCGCATCGTATGACCGTTTTCACGCATTCCGTGAAAAATACTTCAATGCGTTCGGACGCACTTTGTTACGGACGACACGAAAAATGCGTTCGTTTGACCCTAGCCTTATTCAGGCGAATCCCATAGGCTTCAATGTTAAAAATATTCCCCTTTTAATCCAATATCTAATAAACCGTTGATTATAATAATCTGCAGTAAAAATTCTCTTTATTTAAAGATTGTTTAGGATCTTTTAGGCATTGTTTGGGATTTTTTTGCGAAATTTTTTTCTGTTTTTTTTTTAAATCGTTTTTTCTTTTTTTTGTAACAGCCCTTTTTATTATCATTCATTGTATCTTATGTGTAAATTTCAGATGTTTTCGTTCTGTAGTTTCTTTGCAAACAGCGTTTCACTTTTCAAACATTCAAAGCGTACTTTTTTTTTTCACTCCATTTGTCTGCGGTGTTGGCTTTTTCCGGTGGCTGCTCTGCGCTGTGATCGGTGGCTGCTGGGTTTCTCCGGAGTGTTCGGCGGGGTTAATCTAGATGTTTTTGCGGGTTTCGGTGTAAGTTCGCCGGGTTTTGCGGTGAGTGTTCGGTGGGTTTGCAGCGGCTATTCCCTGCACTACGACGGCCCTGTGGTGCTTGCTGAATACACCGTAGGGTCGCCGAAATGGGATCGCCGAACCGTACCGAATTGAAGAGAACGAAAAGTCACCGAACATGCGGTGACTTTTCGATTCTCTTTGAATAACCCTGTATGTTACATGTTTACAGGTGCATTCCGTATCGAGGTATGTTAACAGAGATCTCTTAAGTGACTTTAGACTGGGGGAAGATTTGATGGCGTCCGGGAGGTTATTCCATAATTGTGGTGCTCTGTAGGAAAATGAGGATCAAGCCACTTTCTTTTCGTACTGTGGTACTGCAAGTAAGGTGCTGGTACCTGATATGTTTCCGACCCACGATGTACTTTATTATACCTCTCCGGTAGAGTCATAACCCCCCTCTTTTCTTTTTTTTAATTTCTCCATTACTTCCGTTGCTCTCCCTCTTTTTTTCGACACAGTGCCTTGATGTTAAGTGCTGCCACCCTGATAAGTGATGTTTTCAGACATTTGTCAATTCGCCTTATGCTTAATGTTGCTGCCGTGATTGTGCACTATTTTGTACTTTTTGAAAACTGTGAATAAACTTCTTATATTAAAAGGCACTGGGATGGATAGAGTTTACTACAATTTGGGAAGAATTTCGCAGCTGTTGCTCAAATGAATGTATAGCTATTAATTATACACAGGAAAATGAGGATTGTGTTTATGAGTCCTTTGTTATTGGGATACTCAGAATCACAATGACACATGATTAACAGGAACACAACAAAGCTTGGCAAACACAGAAGAACACAGGGTTCAGGACACATTTGGTATGCAAAAACACAGGTTCAGAGGGGTAACCTCCTTAAATAGTAGTCCAGGAGGAATAGCAAAAGCAGAGGGGGAAAGCACCAAAACCCAAAATGAAATAGGTAGCTCCCGAGTGCAAGGGCAGGGAACGTGCTGGCAGGGCTGAGGTCATGGCAGAACCGTCATGCACACAGGTCTTCCTATGACTCTTATGTATCCCAACTCCAGGCTCCAAAAAATAATTGACTCGGTTGTTAGGGCATTATCACATTAGGTTCACCAACCATTTGGTTCTATTGCTTTTTGGAAGCAAAAATTATTATTAAAAGTTAAGTTACATTTTAATCTTGTACACTACTGTAGGTGGGCGCTCTCACAGTCCTTTTTACACCTTTTAGGTATTTTGTATTCGGCTTTCTTATGTATTTATGGTTGGACAATATGTACAGATTAAATCTCTGCACGAACGAAATGGCAGCTGGGAAATACTAGAATGGTAACATGTTATGTGACTCTTCCATCTAGTTTGAGGGACCTAGAAGACCTCACTTCACTTGACTTGCTGCAGGTATCCTGCGGCAGTCACCACTTATGGGGTTGCTGGAAGATGCAATACGTACAAAAAGTTGCACGATAAAAATGATCCCTAGTATTTGGACACTAGGGAAAAAAGTTGTATTTGCTTCATTTTGTTTTGGTCAAGCAACACCTTACTAGTGTCATTTTACTATACCAGTTAGGTAGAAAATTGATGCTCAGGTTATGAATATGATTAGTATTATGGTTAGGGTTATGATCAAGGTTAGGGCAGCTTTTAGGGTTAACCCTAATCCTGAGAGTTCTGCTCCATTTCCCCTTGTTTTTAGGCAACAGATTCTGCTCCTTTTGAAGGAGCAAAATCTGTAAACTAAAAATTCAACCAAAATGAGAGAAGAATCTGTTGCCTAGGGGTAGGGTTTAGGGTTAACTCTAACTCTAAAAGTAACCATAACCCTAAACATAACACTAGTGTTGATAAAATTGACCTAGTATGGTATTCATTTTTTAAGTTAGAAGTGTGTAATGCCATGCCAACTCTTAACCCTTAAACGCTAATTACAAAATAGAAAACCTTATTAACAGACCAAAAACCAAAAAGAAAAAGAATCGAGACAACACAAAGTTAAAATCCAATAAAAAATTCAATCCTTATAAACATTTGAGCCACCTAACTGCTATCCCGCTTCAAACTATATAATCAACTGTCCCCCTAAACTTCAGCTAGCAGCAAAGTAATCCACACTTAGGGACAATAGCTCAGTGACAGCCACTGTAATATAGTTAGTCAACCCCCATAATCCATAGGCCTCTACTATGTCAGATGTTTTAGCTTTTTCAGAGGTATTTGCCAATTGGAGATTCATCCTCAATCAACACTTATCTATTGTATATATGAGATGTATTAATGAAAGCATAACGGACCAAAACTGTCTTGCAATAAAGTTTCATTCTTAAATCTCCAACCAAAATAGTACTTAATTTTTTTTACTTAGGCTGGGGTCAGACGGGCATAGTGTTCACGTCCGTGATTGCGCCTAAAAGTACATCCGTGATAGCATGAAAGAAAGTCCATTGGAGCCTGTTACACAAAGTACGTCCGCACTGAACTGCGGATGCACAACGGCCGCGGCAAACGGATGCAAGGCAGGCAAGAACGTACAACCACTAGAACGGCCGCACAAAGTGCGCTGTGTCCGCAACGTCCGCATAGCTTTGTGTGTGAGTGATGGAACGTGGTCAGACGGACTGCATTTATACGTCCAGCATTTTTCACGGACAAAATGGTTTTGCTTTTTAATTTATTTTCCCTTCTACATCCGTCAAAATATATACGTCAGTGAAAAAAACGGACTGTCTGGCCACTACTGCGTCTTCCGTACTAACGTACGTCCGTGTGCACGGACGTACAGTCCGTAGAAATCACGCTTGTCTGACCCTAGCCTTAAATTAAGAATGAGTATGTCTAAATCCTATGTGGGATGTTGTCTAATTTACTAAATTACAATCTAAAAATACAAAACGGCTAGATCATATATCTTAAGTATATGGAGAGTAAATCTAGCAAATTTTGATCTGTGCACTCAGAACATAATTTATATAAGGCAAACCATGGGAAAGGGCATCAAAGACTGAAACAAGGCAAGGGAATGCAGTGGGAGTTGTCTGTATATGTTTTGCTGCAATATACAGGGTTATCCAAAGAGATTCGAAAAGTCACCGCACGTTCGGTGACTTTTCGTTCTCTTCAATTCGGTTCCTTTTGCCGATTGCATTTCGGTGACCCTGCGGTGTATTCACCAAACACCACAGGGTCCCCGAATTGCAGGGAAAAGCTGCCGAAAACCTGACGAAAACTAACCGAATGCACGCTGAAAACAAGCAAAAACATCTGGATTAACCTTCGAAGAAGCCGAACAGGAGCCGAATCACACAGAGCCGAAGCAGCTGTGACGTAGAGGAGGCAGTGAATAAATTAGAAAAACCATTTGTATGAATCTGGGAAAATGAAACGCTGTTTGCAAAGAAACTACTGAGCGAAAATGTCTGAAATTTTCACAGGAGGTCCAGGGAATGATAATAAAGAGGGCTGTTACAAAAAAAATAAGCAAACTGAAAAAAAAAAAAAAAAAAATCGGACTTTTTTTTTTTTTTTTAAAAATTCAGAAAAATGCTTAAAGTATCCTAAAAAATCTATAAATAAAGAGACTTTTTGCTGCAGAATTTTATAATGAACGGTTTATTAGATATTGAATTAAAACAGGAATATTTTTAACATTGAAGCCTATGGGATTCTCCTGAATAAATTTGCCGAATTAAACCACCGAATGGCAGGGCATTAGGGGAACCTTTCACTGCTGGTTTGTGTTCTCTGAATAGCCGAAGCAGTGCTTTTTCATGGGGATTTCACTGCCCTCGAACAGGCACCGAACAGGCACCGTATGTGCAGGCAATTCGCCAGGATTTGGCGAATTGCCTGCTCTCTGGATAGCCGAATGGCCAGGAAAGGTAACCGAACGCTGATTTTCAGCGTTCGGTTACCTTTCTCAAGCAATTCGAATCTCTTTGGATAACCCTGATAGTCTTGGACACAGACTCGCAACACAATATTTGCGTGTGTTCTGATGTGATTCATATTTGTTCATAACCCTTTTATCGGTTGATCTTATTGATTGAAACAAATCTATATAAATTAATGTGTCTCTAATAGATTGCAAATGAATAAAGCGTTCTTGAGTAAGTTTCAATAATTTGAATTGAAAGCACTAGGAATGTGCACTTTGAAAGAGTGAATTTTATTGCTGGGATCAATAAAAGTATGGAAGGGAAATTGTGTCAGCTTAATCCCAACAGTGATGCATAAGTTAATTATTAACCTTTCTTACCATGTCCTGGAGCTGTACAACTGTCTAGCCCAGTGTTTCCCAAACCTGTCCTCGGGACCCCCAACCAGGCCAGATTTTGCAGATCACCTTGGGGAAAAGCAGACTGAATCCTGCAATCACTGAGCAGCCAATCATATCACCGGTGCTGTGCTTCAGATATCCTGTAAACCTGGTGGAGGGTCCTGAGGACAGGTTTGGGAAACACTGGTCTAGCCCAATTGCAAATGACATGGGCAGGATTATACGTGACAGGGGTAGGTGAGCAGTGATGCAGTTATGAATAGTGTTCTTCACTCAAGATGAGACCTTCTTAGTTCAGGGTTTTATCATGTGGCACAGCTAGTGATAAGACAGGATGTCATGTGTTCCACCGATGTTCTCTAAACAATATATAAGATGGATCATTGCTTTCAGAAATGAAATGCTCCCATCCTGGCTACCTGATTTAGTCTGAGTGAAAATGGTCCACTAGCTACCTCATTCTAACAAGTATCAGGTGCATAGTATCAAGAAGCAGTAGAAAGATAACTATGTGGGTCTTGACATAATCAATAACGTATATGTGAAGCTTGATGCAGAAGAAAAAGTATCAGTATATGGACTACTATAAATAATTGCCTAGAAACTATCACGGTCTCCAGTGACTCTCTTAGGAAGCAGATCTTTGGTTTAACCCTTTCGCTGCTGAGGCTTTTCACACCTCTGTGCTGAGCTCATTTTTACCGATTTTGCACATCATGTTTAAACGCGTTTTGAAGGCTTATTTTAATATATGACCCAGACATATTATATATCGTTCTTTCCGTCAGACTCGGCAGATTCATAATATGTCATTATTATATGTATACGTCATGACCTGTCTGTATATTATAACAAAAAATGCAATAAAATATGAATTTTCAATAATTTACAACGTGTAAAGTGGTTTTTTTTCACATTTTTAACATGCGAGCAATTGCGGTTCTATTTTGTATGGGGTGCACTTGTTAAAAAAATTAGAGATGGGGTCTCGTTACATTTTTTTTGGGGAAAATTACACGATTTTTAACAAACGCACCGCATACAAAAATCGTTAGTGCAGCATCATTGTTCACATTATAATTGAAATGGGAACAATATTGCTGCATTAACAAACCAAAAAAAAGAAAAAAAACTTGTTTATTTTTTTTTAATATTTTTTTTTATTTTTATTTTTCATTTTATTTATTTTTACAAACTTTTTCACAGTTGTGTTTGGTATCGTTGGAACGGCCATGCTCTGGCCGATCCAACAGTACCAAACTTTATCCCCTAGCTGCCATGGATTGGGAGATAGGGGGTTCATTGGAACCCCCTATCTCCACCATTGGTGACAGCTGGGGGTTAACTCCAGGACTGGCGTCATCGTGCTATGCACAATGACGCCAGTCCTCAGGGGGAGTTCCCGGAGGCTTGGCCGACATCCAAGATGTCGGCCAGCTCCGGGAAAGGATCACGAACCGGCGCTTTTCAGCGCCGATTCGTGATCCGGCTCCCTAGGGGTTAATGCCAGGTACCATTTGGAAGGGCAGGCTGTGCCCTTCCAAATGGTGCCTGGGTTAACCCCCTGCACGCCGCCGATCGGGAGGGAGAGAGGTCCGAAGGACCTCCCCCCTCCCTTTCAGGCGCCTCCTCCGCACATGCGGGGGGGGGCCTGAATTAGGTGTCATCGCGCCGCCGCGATGACACCTAATTACTCCGGCGGTTCCGGATGCTGGGCTGACATCGAAGATGTCAGCCCGCACTGGGGGGGCCAGCGATCGGCCGGAACCCGGCCGAACGCTGACCCCAAAGAGAGGACGCGCTCAGTGCGTCCACCGCATGGAACGTGACATGCGGTTGGACGCGCTGAGCGCGTCCTTAGCATGGAAGTGGTTAAAGTGCTAACATGTTGCCATTAGAGGTGGCATGGATGGCACACTCCAGGTTTGTAGTAGGAGAAGCAGTGTCCATTGCACCAGTAGACTGAACACGGTAGTGCAGCTGTCCATTTCAGGGCAATCAAATTCAGGGTTGACAAGGCAGCAGCAGCAAACTGCTACTCCATAATGTTGGCTCTAGAATGTGGTTTTACTTTGGAATTCGGGCCCTAGTATTCAGGTAGCCTTGCTAGAAAAGAAGTATGAAATTGCATTACAAAGTACAGGTTGTGAAGGACACTAAAGTCTAGTTAGACAGGAATAGGAAATAATTTTCTGTTGAAATACGATATAAACGGATATAAAATTATCAAGTTTATTCAAAGAGATCGGAACTGGCCCCGAAATTGCACAGAACGGTGAATTTCCCCGTACAGTGCAATTTTGGGGCCATTTGGCTATTCAAAACCTGGCAATTCACCAAATATTGGAGAATTCCCAGAAAAATATGGTGATCTTCGGCAGCAGTGGAATCCGCATAGAGAAGCAATGTTTAGTCTATTCAGAGAACACCGAACAGCACCGAAATGTCAGTGAAATGCCCTGATGTTTGGTGGTTTCATTCGGCAAGTTTAATCAGGCGAATCCTATATGTTTCAAGGAAAAAAATATTCCCGTTTTTATCCAATATCTAATAAACCGTTTATTCTTTGCAAACAGGGTATAAAATGTAAAAAGTTGCAATCATTTTGTTTCTTTGTTTTTTTACCCCGTTCGTCGGCTTGATGGCTTTTTCCGGCGGCTGGTCGGCACTGTGTTCGGCAGATCGTCTGCTTTTTCGCCAGCTTATCGGATCAGTTCCAATAATTTCGATGGTTTTTCGGCGGATTTTCCCTTATTTTCCCTGCACTTCGGGGATCCTGTGGTGAATGCTGAATTCACCGCAGGGTCGGGTAATTTGATTACCCGAAGTGTGGGGAACGAAAGAGCACCGAACCAATTTCGGTGGAACTTCGGTGTAAGGTTTGGGGTCCGGTGAATATGGATACGAACCCAATTGCAGTAAATAAACACACGAAACAAAGTTGATGTGGCTCTTGCAACTATATTATGGAACTGAACACAGGAGTTTTGAATGTGAAGAAACAATAATCAGTCTCTGAATAAACAATAGGTATTATGGGATACACAGTTAGTTAACTGTGAGTGAACATAAGGAATCTTAAAAGGTACAAATAACTAGAACGGTAACCTGGATTATATAGAGGAGTCCTTAGTATCTTGGGAGGTCTTGGTAAACGGGAGGATATAAATCCAGGAGGGTCTGTAGAACAAAGAGGGTCCGTGGAGCAAGCAGGATCTGTAAATCAGCGAGAACCACAGGTGAGGGTTTCGGTGAGTATGGAAAGCAGAGGAGTAGGCAGAGGACTCCGGTAGAGTCTGAGGAAGGCAATAAGGTCACAAAGGTTGGCGGCGATCCGGTGAAGTCAGGAGAAGGCAATAGGGTCACAGAGGATGGCTGTGTTCTTGGCAAGGTCGAGTACAAAAACAGGGTTCGGCAACAGGATATCAATAGGTAAGTTCAGACAGGATGGTTACAGGTCCCTGGAGTAGATCCAGGTATGTCCTCACTGTGAAGTAAATTTCTTCAGTGACAGAGCACTGGCTGAATGTGGGAGTGTTCCTTTTATTGAGGACCAACCAGTGCTAATTAGTAGAACCTGCAGGAGATCTGAGTAGAATAAGGCCTGATGTGTATAGCAGCAAGGTAGACTGGAACATACACGAAATGTGCTGCCAAGGTTATACTTGGGATGCAGCAACATTGGATTTGGCCTTCTTGTGGCAGCAACGCTGCGGAACCTTACATTCAGTGCTCTTTGAATAACCATGTATAATGCATTGCTTGCTGATCAAAGGAGATTTATTTCCTTTTTTGGCACAATTGGAAAATGATATAAAGGTTTTTTTGCTTACCTTTGTGGATGTGTGAAAGGTGTACAGAGCACTGGTGAGACCTCACTTGGAGTACTGTGTGCAGTACTGGAGACCGTATCTCCAGAAGGATATAGACATCTTCGAGAGAGTTCAGAGAAGGGCTACTAAAATGGTGTACGGCTTGAAGGAGAAAAGTTACCAGGAAAGGCTTAATGATCTTAACATGAACAGCTTGGAAAAAAGACGAGACAGAGGAGATATGATAGAAACATTTAAATACGTAAAGGGAATCCACAAGGTAGAGGAAGGGAGTATATTTAAAAGGAAACAAAGTAGCAAAACAAGAGGACATAGTCTTAGATTAGAGGGGCAAAGGTTTAAAAGTAACATCAGGAAGCATTATTTTACTGAGAGGGTGGTGGATACATGGAACAGCCTTCCAGTTGAAGTGGTAGAGGCCAAAACAGTAATTGAATTTAAGCAGGCATGGGATAGGCATAAGGCTATCCTAAACAAAAGATAAATCCAGGTAAAGTATCCATGTAATTGGGCAGACTAGATGGGCCGAAAGGTTCTTATCTGCCAACATTTTTCTATGTTTCTATGTTGATAGACATTGGTCTTTTTTCATTCTGTATTACTATGTTAGCTAATCACACTGAATTGCAAGGAAACACAGCAAACATAGGAGAAAAGGTGACATTACAAATGGTATAAAGGGGATACTATTCCACATACACCCCAGGTTCAGACACACACTGACATCACCAAACACACACTGATGTCTCCTCACACACTGGCTTCGCAACACACACACGCTAACCTCGCCACACGAACCGTGTCCTCACCACACACACTGGACTGACTCTAAACACACACACTCACTCTTTCCTCGCCAAATTCACTGACTCCAACCACACACCTAAGATTGTTGTTTTCCTCGGGGGAAGGGGGTCTCTCTACTTGACTCTGGCTGGGTCCTATTAGCGGCAACTGGAGGGACAGGCGTCATTGCTCCAAGCTCTGTAGCTCTATCACTTGGGCTCTCTCGCACCGAGGCCACAGTGATCAGCAGGTGAGGACGGAGTGCCTTCAAGGCAGGACCTCTGAGCGCTGCTGGACACTGGGAACCCTCTGCATTTACTGGTGGCCATGGAGTTTGCAGCCTTGCCTTTCTTCCCCAGTGATGGAGGTACCTGTACACCACGCCCACCATTAGAGACTTATTTTCACGTACACATAGGGATCCTCTGCTTCACATGCATCACAAGAATCACAAACTTTATGGATGGTTGCCCTGAGAATATGCAGGTCATTCTCACTTTGGTTAATGTAAACGTTGAAGGATTAGAGTATTAGATACAGTTTGACTAAGAGTTTCTAAAAGATCATTCATATACATATTAAAAAGTATAGAAAGGGTCAGCGGAGCCATGAAGGGAGGCGACTCCTTTCAAATATTATATAGGCAAGAGTTTCTCTGGATTGTAGATTCTGCTAGACGGTCACCTTGAATGTAACTATATTAAATGAACATGTACATTTTCCGTTTTTTTTTTTCCAGCCTGCATACCATTTCATTTTTTATCTTGTTTTGCTAATTTCAAATATAAATAGTGTGCATATATTTAATATATTAGCTATATAATGCATTAAACATTGGGAGTGTTTACAGCAACTGTCACTTTAAGGTTATTGTATACACATCCTTTATCCATGAAATTCAAGCAGACTGTTCCCCACTTACAGTTGTGTTCAAAATTATCCAACCCCCACTGAAATTGAGTGTTTTGGCCAGTTTGACATTGATTTTGATCATTCAGTCATCTTGCTTACAATTAAATCAAAGAGGCACGTGTAGGTCAGACAAATATAACATAACATTTATAATGAAATAACCACAAATGTCTTTTCTGTGCTCACATCATTGTCAGTTTTATTCAACCCCCAAGTGATATTCAATCTTAGTACTTAGTACAACATCCTTTTACAGTTATAACAGCTTTTAAACGTGAAGCATAGCTTGACACAAGTGTCTTGCAGCGATCTACGGGTATCTTCGCCCATTCGTCATGGGCAAAAGCCTCCAGTTCAGTCACATTCTTAGGCTTGCGCACTGCAACTGCTTTCTTTAAGTCCCACCAGAGGTTCTCAATCGGATTTAAGTCAGGTGACTGCGATGGCCACTCCAAAATGTTCCAGCCTTTAATCTGCAACCATGCTCTAGTGGACTTGGAGGTATGCTTGGGATCATTGTCCTGTTGAAAGGTCCAACGTCTCCCAAGCCTCAGGTTTGTGACGGACTGCATCACATTGTCATCCAATATCTCCTGGTACTGAAGAGAATTCATGGTACCTTGCACACGCTGAAGCTTCCCTGTACCTGCAGAAGCAAAACAGCCCCAAAGCATGAGTGACCCCCCGCCATGCTTCACAGTAGGCAAGGTGTTCTTTTCTTCATAGGCCTTGTTCTTCCTCCTCCAAACATAGCATTGATCCATGGGCCCAAACAGTTCTAATTTTGTTTGAACAGTCCAAAGAACACTATCCCAAAACTTCTGTGGTTTGTCCACATGACTTTTGGCATACTGCAGTCGACTCTTCTTATTCTTTGGAGACAGCAAGGGGGTGCGCCTGGGAGTTCTGGCATGGAGGCCTTCATTACGCAGTGTGCGCCGTATTGTCTGAGCTGAAACTTCAGTACCCACATCTGACAAATCTTTTCTCAGTTCCTCAGCAGTCACACGGGGACTTTTCTCCACTCTACGCTTCAGGTAGCGCACAGCAGTCAAAGTCAGCATCTTCTTTCTGCCACGACCAGGTAGCGATTCAACAGTGCCCTTTGCCTTGAATTTGCGAATGATGCTTCCTATGGTCTCTCTTGGTATGTTTAACATCTTTGCAATCTTCTTATAGCCATTGCCCTTCCTGTGAAGAGTGATCACCTCTTCTCTTGTCTTCCTGGACCATTCTCTTGACTTCACCATGTTTGTAACCACACCAGTAAATGTCTAGAAGGACCTGAGTATCACAGTCATTTTAAAGCTGCCTAATTGATGCTTATTATGCTTTATTGCTGCTCCGTGACATCCACAGGTGTTTTCAATACCTGATTGAAAACACTTGAATGAACCTCTGTTCTTCAGAGTGGTAGTCTTTAAGGGGTTGAATAATTGTGTCAATGAAGAATTCACAAAAGAAACATTTACTACTGTATTACAAAACCAATTGATGTCATTTCAGTTGCATATGGTTCTTTAAAAAGTCCTTGTAGGATTTCATTCTGAATACAATTACAAATGTACACTAAATTCCCTAAAACCCTTTACAGCATTGGGGGTTGAATAATTTTGAACACAACTGTACGTGTGCTCATTAAAGGTACAAACTTGACTTCTTATATCGTAAATTAATCACTGGTAGCTTTACATATTGTTTTGTTTAATGGTAAATAATGTGTGGGTGACCAGATACGGACCTCAATTAATATCCCTGTGTCGTTTATGTCTTTTTATTAGTAGAATTTAGATTAAAATCTATATATGGGTGACATTTTAAAATACAATGTAATCCTAAAGGTTTTATTACATTTGTTTTGATTATTAACATGTCATTACCACAATAATTTATGAATCATTCTCTGAAACTACTGACTGTACCAACAAGAAAGCAGAACTTGTTGAAATGAGATGAGAAATGAGTTTTAAATCAAGAGATATTTAAAGGAAAAATGTTATGAGCTTTTCTTTTCTTTTTTTTAGCATTGCTAATGGAAGACCCGAGTATGACTTTTCAAAACTTGATTCATTTATTGACCTTCTGCTGGAAAATGGCTTGAAACCAGGTCAGGACAATAAAATACATACTGAATAATTGATGTTTAATTCTCTTTAAAAAACTGTTCTGTTTATGCTTGTTAAATAAAGGTTCTCTAAATGTTATTTTATTTTGAAGGATTTGAGTTGATGGGCAGTCCGTCAGGATATTTTACTGATTTTGAAGATAAAAAGCAAGTGATCGAATGGAGGAATTTTATTTACTTAACAGCAAAAAGATACATAGGTAAGTTTGGTACTTTATTCATATCTAAACCTTTTTGGCGATTCGTGTTGTATTTTATAATATTGTAAAAGCTGGCAAGAAAAAGGATTGGTATACCAGCCAACCATACGGTAATAGAAGTACCACTTAAAACTTAACTTTTAATGGTTTATACCAATAAAACTCAGACCTAACACACACAATCAGGGTAATTCAAAGAGATTCGAAAAGTCACCGCACATTCGGTGACTTTTCGTTCTCTTCAATTCGGTTCATTTTGCCGATCCCATTTTTGGTGACCCTGCGGTGTATTCAGCAAGCACCACAGGGTCCCCGAATTCCAGGGAAAAGCTACCGCAAACCCGACGAAAACGAACCGCAAAACCCACCGAATGCACGCCGAAAACCACCAAAAACATCTGGATTAACCCGTCGAAAAACCTGAGCAGGAGCCGATCACACACGGCGAAGCAGCCGAGACCGTAGACGAGGCAGTGAATAACTTAGCAAAACAGTTTGTGTGAATGTGTGAAAAGTGAAACGCTGTTTGCAAAGAAACTACTGAGCAAAAATGTCTGAAATTTACATATGAGGTCCAGGGAATGATAATAAAAAGGGCTGTTACAGAAAAAAGAAAACTTTAAAAAAAAAAAAAAAAAATCGGACTTTTAACCCCTTAAGGACCTCGGACGTACCATGTACGTCATTGCAGCGGGTCTCTCTTAGACCCGCTGACGTACATGGTACGTCCTGCCGTTTTTGAGCTGCTGGAAGCGATCGGATCGCTTCCAGCAGCTCAAACGCCATTGCAGGATGCCTGGGAGTCCAGGCATCCGTGCAATGGCCGTTAGAAGTGCCGGGGCACCATGTGATCGCTCCCCGGGAGCGATCTACATCCGGTTGCACCGGAGAGGTGCCCGGCACTTCTACAGAGCGCTGGAAGCGATCGGATCGCTTCCAGCTGCTCTGAGCATATTACAAGGATGCCTCGACATCAAGGCATCCTTGTAATATACTTACCTGCCGCCGGTCCGTCCGTGATCGCTCCCCCCGAGCGATCACTTCCGGTAGCGGCAGGAAGTACTGAGTGCCACGAGGTATCGTGGCACTCAGTACAAAATCGATCACTTCAGTGATCAGGTGCTCTGCTGGGTGCCTCGAGGGATCAAGGCACCCAGCAGAGAAAAAAAAGTGTAAAAAAAAGTGTGTAAAAAAAGTGTAAAAAAAAGAAAATAAATAAAATAAACTGACAGTTAGGGTAGGGTTAGGGTTAGGGTAGGGTTAGGGTTAGGGTTAGGGGTAGGGTTAGGGGTAGGGTTAGGGTTAGGGTAGGGTTAGGGGTAGGGGTAGGGGTAGGGGTAGGGTTAGGGGTAGGGTTAGGGGTAGGGTTAGGGTTAGGGGTAGGGTTAGGGTTAGGGGTAGGGTAGGGTTAGGGGTAGGGTTAGGGTTAGGGTTAGGGGTAGGGTAGGGTTAGGGGTAGGGTTAGGGGTAGGGTTAGGGTTCTAAGGGCAGGGTCAGGGGTAGGGTTAGGGTTCTAAGGGCAGGGTCATCTTGGGGCTGAGTGGGATGTTCCTAGCCTGCCTCATCAGAGAGGCAGGCTAGCAACATCCAATCAGAAGTTAGAAAAAATCAAAATAAAATTTCTAATTTGTCAGGTCAGGCCAAAATTTTGTAAATATTGGCTCTGACCTCTGTGATTCTCCCTCCCTCTCCTCACTTGTGTTTTGGTGAGCGAGAGAGAGAGATCAGATTTGACAGGTTAGAGATTTTAGTGAGATTTAGTGAGATTAGAAAAATTGAGGCAGATTTAGAGAGATTTTAGGGAGATTTAGAAGAATTGAGGCAGGTTTAGAGGATTTAGAGAGATTTAGGTGTTTATTTGTATTTTCTTGTGAAACCCAACGGTTCTTCTAAGAACCAACAATCCGCTTATATATATATAATAATTATAAAATTTTATAATCTATTATATATAATGTCTGAGAGGGTGTACAGCGCCGAGGAGGCATATGCCATCCTGGCGTCAGAATCTGAGGCATCTGCGTCAGACTCAGACCCTCATTTCGACCCCGCTAACTGCTCAGAGGCGTCGCTAGATACATTATCTATGCTGGCTGATGTATCTAGTGATGTTTCTGATGCAGATCCTGGGTCACCACCTGCCAGCAGGAGACGCACAGCTCCAGCTGAGGAGTGGGTAGTGCCTCATCGCCAGAGGCCAGATATCCCTCCTTTCACGGCAAATCCTGGCATCAATATTGATGTTGCAGGATTTACCGCCACACAGTTTTTGCAGGTGTTTATGGGGGATGATTTGTTGGGCCACATCGTGGCCCAATCAAATCTGTATGCCCATCAGCATTGTGCTGCGAAGCCAGACTCCTACTTGGCAAGGCAGCAATGGACCCCGCTAGATGTGCCAGAATTTCTGAAATTCTGGGCACTTACTATGCTGAGGGCATCATAAAGAAGCCCTCAATTCGCTCCTGCTGGAGCAGTAGCCCCATCTGCTCTACCCCCATTTACCTCCAATCAATGTCACGTAGAAGGTATGAAAACATTTTGCGTTTCATGCACTTCAGTGACAACAGCCTGTGCTCCCCTAGAGAGCATCCCCAGTTTGACAGGCACCAGACTTTTACATTTTATTCGTACATTTTTATGTTCTACAATTGGTGCTGTATTTTGCCAAAATCTTTGCACACCTATGCATGGGGGGCATGGGTGTACTCAGGAGATCTTGCAGAAAACAACCTGGAGAGTTTTCATGCAGTAACAAACAACAGTGTCTGCTAAGGCTAGGGTCAGACGAGCGTGATTTCTACGGACTGTACGTCCGTGCAGTACGGACATCGTCAGTACGGAAGACGCAGTAGTGGTCACACAGTCCGTTTTTTCACTGACATTTATTTTTTGACAGATGTAGGAGGGACAATAAATTCAATTGCAAAACCATTTTGTCCGTGAAAAATGCAGGACGTATAAATGCAGTCCGTCTGACCACGTTCCATCACTCACACACAAAGCTATGCAGACGTTGCGGACGCAGCGCACTTTGTGCGGCCGTTCTAGCGGTTCTACGTTCTTGCCTGCCTTGCGTCCGTGGGCCGCGGCCGTTGTGCGTCCGCAGTTCAGTGCGGACGTACTTCGTGTGTCGGGCTCCATTGGACTTTATGTCATGCTATCACGGACGTACTTTTAGGCGCGATCACGGACGTGAACACTACGCTCGTCTGACCCTAGCCTAAATCACAGTCCAAAACTACTGTGGGCGTAAAAATCTGAAATTTGAAAAATTACCGCCACACACCTTGTTGCCAAATGTTTTGGGCTAAAACCGTTGCATCCATGGCATCAAAGCACTCCATATGCAATACCTTGGGGTGTCAACATAACAAATATAAACAATTTTCTGGCAATAATTCAAACTGGGGTATGCGGTAGACCCAAAACCAAAGATAGGCCTAGCTGAAGAAATAATCTCAATTTCAACTCTAATGACAAAGTCATAAAAATTGTATTTGAACCTTCCCAAAATCCTGGCAAACCTAGGCATGGGGGGCATGGGTGTACTCAGGAGATCTTGCAGAAAACAACCTGGAGAGTTTTCATGCAGTAACAAACAACAGTGTCTGCTAAATCACAGTCCAAAACTACTGTGGGCGTAAAAATCTGAAAATTGAAAAATTACCGCCACACACCTTCTCAAATGTTTTGGGCTAAAACCGTTGCATCCATGGCATCAAAGCACTCCATATGCAATACCTTGGGGTGTCAACATAACAAATATAAACAATTTTCTGGCAATAATTCAAACTGGGGTATGCGGTAGACCCAAAACCAAAGCTAGGCCTAGCTGAAGAAATAATCTCAATTTCAACTCCAATGACAAAGTCATAAAAATTGTATTTGAACCTTCCCAAAATCCTGGCAAACCTATGCATGGGGGGCATGGGTGTACTCAGGAGACCTTGCAGAAAACAACCTGGAGAGTTTTCATGCAGTAAAAAACAACAGTGTCTCCTAAATCACAGTCCAAAACTGATGTGGGTGTGAAAATGAAAAATGACCACCAAACAGTATCTAATTTGTTTGGAGCAAACGGATGCATCCATAGCATAAAAACACTCCATTTACAATACTTTGGGGTGTTAGCTTACCAAATATATGCACGTTCATAAACTGGGGTATGTAAAAAGGCCCCCTAAAGAAGATAAGCAAAGAAGATACTGTATGTCAAATTAGAAAATTGACAAGCACATGTCAAAGATTGGCGTAGCACCCCAAAAACAACAGAACAAATCTATATATGGGTGGTATCAATTTACTCAGAAGATGTTGCTGAACATATTTTGGGGTGTTTTTTGGCAGTAACCCATAACTGGATTTGACAATTCATGCCTAAAGTACAATGTGTGTGAAAAAATAACACAAAAAGTGACTACCTGAAAGTTTGACAAAGAGCTAGTGCATGGAAAGTGTTAAAATACAACTCTTTGAAGCACCCTAGGGTGTGCCCTTTCTAAAAATATATGGTTTGATGGGGGTAAATTACTTTGGCCGGCTTCAAAAATGTCCCAAATAGGACATGGGTGCATGATGACGAAATGTGAAAATTCCAAGTTGGAAAACTGAAATGCGCACCCCCCAAATAAGGCCTTTTAGCCCCCAAATGACCCGACATACCTATACATGGGTGGTATCAATTTACTCAGAAGATGTTGCTGAACATATTTTGGGGTGTTTTTTTGGCAGTAACCCATAACTGGATTTGACAATTCATGCCTAAAGTACAATGTGTGTGAAAAAATAACACAAAAAGTGACTACCTGAAAGATTGACAAAGAGCTAGTGCATGGAAAGTGTTAAAATACAACTCTTTGAAGCACCCTAGGGTGTGCCCTTTCTTAAAAATATATGGTTTGATGGGGGTAAATTACTTTGGCCGGCTTCAAAAATGTCCCAAATAGGACATGGGTGCATGATGACGAAATGTGAAAATTCCAAGTTGAAAACTGAAATGCGCACCCCCCAAATAAGGCCTTTTAGCCCCCCAATATGAATGCCAGCCGTACTCAGAAGATGTTCCAACATATTTTGGGGTGTTTTTTGGCAAAACCACATGGGATTTTGGATCTATAATACAATGTACTCAGAAACATATGTTGTGACTGAACAAAAGCATATGGAATTTTGGGGGTGTTTTTTGATACACTAAACCATAACTGCACTTTGACAAAATTCATGCCTATAAGGTTTACAACAAAGTTTCTCTGTAGTGAAATAGAAAAATTAAAACACCAAAGTGAACTACCTGAAAGATTGACAAAGAGCTAGTGACATGGAAAAGTGTTAACAGGGTACAAACTCTTTGAATGCAGGCCCGAGGGGTGCCTTTCTTAAAAAATAACTATGATTTGATGGGGGTAAATTACTTGTGTGTGAAAATTTCAAAAAAGTGACCCTGCATACCGATGAAAAGCTATGCATGGGTGGTATATATGTACAACAACTGTGAAGACCCTAATTCAAGTTCATGAAAAATATTTTGAAATGGGCACATTACTTGGCCACCCAAAATGTCCCATAGGACTTTGCAGATGACGAAATGTGACCCGACATACTGAAATGCGCACCATGGGTAAGGTTATTCACAAAATTCCTCTCAGAAGATATTGAAATCGCTAAACATATTTTTTGGGGTGTTTTTTGGCAGTAGGCACCCCTATAACTGGATTTGACAATTCATGCCTAAAGTACAATGTGTGTGGAAAAAATAACACAAAAAGTGACTACCTGAAAGATTGACAAAGAGCTAGTGCATGGAAAGTGTTAAAATACAACTTCTTCTGAAGCACCCTAGGGTGTGCCCTTTCTAAAAATATATGGTTTGATGGGGGTAAATTACTTGTTGGCCTTCATCAAAATGTCCCAAATAGGAATGGTGGATGACATGAATGACGAAAAGATTCAAAATTTCCAAGTTGAAAACTGAAATGCGCACCCCCAACAAATAAGGCCTTTTAGCCCCCAAATGAGCCGACATACCTATACATGGGTGGTATCAATTTACTCAGAAGATGTTGCTGAACATATTTTGGGGTGTTTTTTTGGCAGTAACCCATAACTGGATTTGACAATTCATGCCTAAAGTACAATGTGTGTGTGAAAAAATAAAACACAAAAAGTGACTACCTGAAAGATTGACAAAGAGCTAGTGCATGGAAAGTGTTAAAATACAACTCTTTGAAGCACCTAGGGTGTGCCCTTTCTAAAAATATATGGTTTGATGGGTAAAATTACTTTGGCCGGCTTCAAAAATGTCCCAAATAGGACATGGGTGCATGATGACGAAATGTGAAAATTCCAAGTTGGAAAACTGAAATGCGCACCCCCCAAATAAGGCCTTTTAGCCCCCAAATGACCCGACATACCTATACATGGGTGGTATCAATTTACTCAGAAGAATGTTGCATGAACATAGTTTGGGGTGTGTTTTTTGGCAGTAACCCATAACTGGATTTGACAATTCATGCCTAAAGTACAATGTGTGTGAAAAAATAACACAAAACTGACTACCTGAAAGATTGACAAAGAGCTAGTGCATGGAAAGTGTTAAAATACAACTCTTTGAAGCACCCTAGGGTGTGCCCTTTCTAAAAATATATGGTTTGATGGGGGTAAATTACTTTGGCCGGCTTCAAAAATGTCCCAAATAGGACATGGGTGCATGATGACGAAATGTGAAAATTCCAAGTTGGAAAACTGAAATGCGCACCCCCCAAATAAGGCCTTTTAGCCCCCAAATGACCCGACATACCTATACTTGGGTGGTATCAATTTACTCAGAAGATGTTGCTGAACATATTTTGGGGTGCTTTTTGGCAGTAAACCTTAAAGTTCACAGTACATGTATTCTTAAATTGCGTTCAAAAAAAAAAAATCACCAAAATTTTTTTTTTTTCTCAAACTTTGGCATAGATTTGTGGTAAAATGGTTTGCATGGAAAGAGTCAAAATACCCCAAGTTTAATACCTTGATTTGTGTACTTTAAAAAAATATGTATATGTGGAGGTTATTCAGGAATTAGTGACAGATATCAGTGTTACAATGTCACTATCACTAGTTTTGAAAAATAACTCTTTGGAAATGGCAAAGTGCTACTTGCACTTATTGTTGCATAAAATAAGGAAAAAAGCGAGGAATATGTAAACATTGGGTATTGCTAAACTCAGTACTAAATTTAGAAACTACTAAGGAATAAATTTTTTTTGACGGTTGTTGATACATAAGAAATTTTGGGGGTCAAAGTTCGAAAAAGTGGTGTTTTTTTCAATTTTTGTGTCATATTTCACAATATTTTTTTAGTAAATTATATGAAATGATGAAAAAAATGGTATCTTATAAAGTCCATTTAGTGACGAGAAGAAACAGTGTAAAATATGTGTGGGTTACATAAACGAGTAAGAGGAAATTTTGACGTAAACACTAAGAGAGCAGAAACATAAAAACAGCTGCGGTCACGAACGGACGGATTTGTGTAAAACCGCCCGGTCACTAAGGGGTTAAAAAAAAAAAATCCAGAAAAATGCTTAAAATATCCTAAAAAATCTATAAATAAAGAGACTCTTTACTGCAGAATTTTATAATGAACGGTTTATTAGATATTGAATTAAAACGGGAATATTTTTAACATTTTAGCCTATGGGATTCTCCTGAATAAACATGTCGAATTAAACCACCGAATGGCAGGGCATTGTGTTCTCTGAATGCTGGTTTGTGTTCTCTGAATAGCCGAAGCAGTGCTTTTCATGGGGTTTTCACTGCCCTCGAACAGGCACCGAACAGGCACTGTATGTTCAGGCAATTCGCTAGGATTTGGCGAATTGCCTGCTCTCTGGATAGCCGAATGGCCAGGAAAGGTAACCGAACGCTGATTTTCAGCGTTCGGTTACCTTTCTCAAGCAATTCGGAGCTCTTTGAATAACCCTGATAGGGTGCGACAGGAGATGTTACCAACACATATGTAAATATAAAGGAGGCAGTGTATATTAAATTTATAGAAAAATATACAGATATATATTAAATCATACTATAGCCTCAATAGTTAAATATCATGTAAGGAGCAGAACCCCAATCAGATAAGGGGTGAAAGAATAGCCCAAGGTTAGCGGTGGACAAAAATAAAGCGATAATTTCTCATACATATGATACCACCCTATGCTAACCTCAGCGGTTCGAGCCGCTTACATTAAGCAAATTGCTAATAGGAACAAGGTGCTGTCTTAATTCGAGAGCAGTGGCCCCTTGTTCCTATTAGCTAGCATTCATAGGAATGCGAAAGATTGTGCCACACATACAGTTGTGTTCAAAATTATTCAACCCCCACTGAAATTGAGTGTTTTGGCCAGTTTGACATTGATTTTGATCATTCTGTCATCTTGCTTACAATTAAATCAAAGAGGCACGTGTAGGTCAGACAAATATAACATAACATTTATAATGAAATAACCACAAATGTCTTTTCTGTGCTCACATCATTATCAGTTTTATTCAAACCCCAAGTGACATTCAATCTTAGTACTTAGTACAACATCCTTTTACAGTTATAACAGCTTTTAAACGTGAAGGATAGCTTGACACAAGTGTCTTGCAGCGATCTACGGGTATCTTCGCCCATTCGTCATGGGCAAAGCCTCCAGTTCAGTCACATTCTTAGGCTTGCGCACTGCAACTGCTTTCTTTAAGTCCCACCAGAGGTTCTCAATCGGATTTAAGTCAGGTGACTGCGATGGCCACTCCAAAATGTTTCAGCCTTTAATCTGCAACCATGCTCTAGTGGACTTGGAGGTATGCTTGAGATCATTGTCCTGTTGAAAGGTCCAACGTCTCCCAAGCCTCAGGTTTGTGACGGACTGCATCACATTGTCATCCAATATCTCCTGGTACTGAAGAGAATTCATGGTACCTTGCACACGCTGAAGCTTCCCTGTACCTGCAGAAGCAAAACAGCCCCAAAGCATGATTGACCCCGCCATGCTTCACAGTAGGCAAGGTGTTCTTTTCTTCATAGGCCTTGTTCTTCCTCCTCCAACATAGCGTTGATCCAATGGGCCCAAACAGTTCTAATTTTGTTTCATCAGTCCACAGAACACTATCCAAAACTTCTGTGGTTGTCCACATGACTTTTGGCATACTGCAGTCGACTCTTCTTATTCTTTGGAGACAGCAAGGGGTTGCGCCTGGGAGTTCTGGCATGGAGGCCTTCATTACGCAGTGTGCGCCGTATTGTCTGAGCTGAAACTTCAGTACCCACATCTGACAAATCTTTTCTCAGTTCCTCAGCAGTCACACGGGGACTTTTCTCCACTCTACGCTTCAGGTAGCGCACAGCAGTCGAAGTCAGCATCTTCTTTCTGCCACGACCAGGTAGCGTTTCAACAGTGCCCTTTGCCTTGAATTTGCGAATGATGCTTCCTATGGTCTCTCTTGGTATGTTTAACATCTTTGCAATCTTCTTATAGCCATTGCCCTTCCTGTGAAGAGTAATCACCTCTTCTCTTGTCTTCCTGGGCCATTCTCTTGACTTCACCATGTTTGTAACCACACCAGTAAATGTCTAGAAGGAGCTGAGTATCACAGTCATTTTAAAAGCTGCCTAATTGGTGCTTATTATGCTTTATTGCTGCTCCGTGACATCCACAGGTGTTTTCAATACCTGATTGAAAACACTTGAATGAACCTCTGTTCTTCAGAGTGGTAGTCTTTAAGGGGTTGAATAATTGTGTCAATGAAGAATTCACAAAAGAAACATTTACTACTGTATTACAAAACCAATTGATGTCATTTTAGTTGCATATGGTTCTTTAAAAAGTCCTTGTAGGATTTCATTCTGAATACAATTACAAATGTACACTAAATTCCCTAAAACCCTTTACAGCATTGGGGGTTGAATAATTTTGAACACAACTGTATATTTGACAAAGATTTAATTCTTTCGATAAACCTGTGTTGTATTTGCAATATTTTGAAATCCATGAGCACAGAGTATTTTTCTGTATTTTTTTCAACAACAGATCAAAATGTTATACAATAAAACCAATTTTCACCGCCATCTTTTCTCATATTTACCAGGGTGCCAATATTAGTTGAGGGCACTGTGTAGCATTTCTTCATGTCACAAACACCTCACAAACACCCCCCCCCTTTTCTTCATGTCGCTCTATTTTTTTTTTAGATCAGTTTGTCTATTTTTCTAGTATTTTTTTCCTTATTTGATACTGTTACGGGAACCAAGGTCACAGATTGTCCCTTGGCCGTTGTATCTGCTTTCCTCCGCTAGTC
Organism: Leptobrachium leishanense; assembly: GCA_009667805.1. NCBI lineage: Eukaryota > Metazoa > Chordata > Amphibia > Anura > Megophryidae > Leptobrachium > Leptobrachium leishanense. Next base: position 326,476,371 of record CM019063.1, on the reverse strand, counting down.
CCTGGATTCTTCTGATGGCAGGCAGTGCTGAATCAATGTCAGCTCTGAGTTTCTCCCAATAAAACAGACAACACCGATCAGATTGGGTTAAGCAGACTGCCTGTCCATTCCAGCAGGCCTCCGTTTATCTGGAACATAATCAGATAACAACAACTAATCCCATTACCAACCTAAACCCACCCAGACATCCCAGCACAGCAGTCAAACCTGCTCCCTATCAGGTCCACCTAGCACAGTCACTGCAGTCATACAGAGAAAGGGTCCTTGTTTGGGGGGATTTCAGGGGAGCAGTGGTACTCATGGCAACACAGTCCATAAAATAACATTACTAAAACCGCAGGAGGACAGTTCTGAGCACAAGGTACCGTGACAGATAGAAAGAAGGAAGTCCTTGATTCATAAAACCAGTTAATTAAGACACCCACACCATATTCAGTATCAACATATTGTGTAAGGTAAAAACACCAAGCATAGAACTCATCTATGTTGAAGAAGTCAACATTAAGACATACAGGAAACTTGGCCTCTGCTCTGCCCATAACAAAGTAACATAAGCACAGTCTTAAATCTGTTTAGTTTACAAAAGACAATATAAACACTATACATGTATATAGTTTACACAAATTCCGTCTTCTATTGCAAACAATGGAGACCAAAACCCAACTTCATGTCATGTTTGATCCATATTTACTGATCACAAAATATTGTCACCAAATCTGGAAGTGTGCTAAGTGTTTTATCGGATGTAAATTATTAGTGATACAAAGGTTGGAGTTTTTCCATCTACTGCGAGTACCTCCCAAATACAAAACAGTAGTCTCTTCACCAAAGTAGTGCTTTAAAGTGCACCTGTTATGGGTAAAACTAGTTTTGGCCATTTGTCATGGCATCTCTCACTTCATATAGATCACTCTTTTTTTTTGCTGACCAATATAATTGAAAAATATGGAGATATTTGAGATTAAAGATTTCCCCTCTCGCATGGGCCGGCGGGAGGGAGCGCTGTCAGCAGAAAGTTGTGCTACAGCAAAGCCCTTTGCTCAGTCAGTGTACTGCATTAGCTGTCAATCACCAGGTACTTACAGAATATAGAAAATTCTGAGCACACCACTACTACATAGGTAAAAGATATTAAAAACACTTAAGTAAAACAAATGATGGGGATTTAGTTACAAGATGTGATCATATATTGCAAATGTCTGCCACAGTGCCCCATCGTTGACAGGTTCTTTTATGCCAACCTAATGTCTGTTTTTTTGCGATATACCCACTTATGGTGTCAACTATGATCAGTGCTGGATTAAGGCTTTCATTGGCCTGGAGCGGAAGAGTTGAGTGTGCCTCTTCTCACCTCCCAATGTGCCATTACCAGGGGCTCACTGGCAACTTTTGGCCTAGGTAGAAAGTACAACCCAGAGGGCCATAGTGCAGCAACTCGGCCTCCAACTTAACCCCTTCACTACCAAGTGATTTTCCAAAACATAAACCAGTGTTTTTGTAAAATCATTTTTAATTAATTATACAGTAAGAAATATTTGGGCATATTCCCATTAATTATACAGTAAGAAATATTTGGGCATATTCCCATTAATTATACAGTAAGAAATATTTGGAGATAGAACATCAACGCAAGGCTCTTTAGGTGGCAACATAATGCCAATGCCTGGCCTACAGCCACTTTAAGAGACAAAATGGAGGGTTTATTCATATCCTGCACCAAAAATTCCGATTTTGCACAGAAAGAAAACATAGCGGAGAAAGCAGAAAATATGACCCACCTGTAAAATACAAAAAATACGAAAAAACACATAAAATTAGTCCTGCACTGACCCCCTACTATTCTTGGGTGGCATGCTAGTAATATCCAGCCACACTTCATACAAAGAACATACCGGAAAATAATCATCTGCACTTTGAATCTCATATAAATAAACTAAACAAAAACAGAGGTTTTTAATTTACTTAAATGGCCAATAAAATTTTACATCCACCTGCCAACTTTAATGGCCATTTAAGTAAACTAAATATGTTGTTTAGATAGGCAGAAATTTTTAATTAGATGATATTTCAGTGTTAATAAAATCAGAATAGTTGTCTCAGGTCTCAGTCTTGCAGTGTCCGACTATATTTCCACCCCAGTCTCAAGTCCAAGAAAATCCCCCCAGAATCATATGCTTATACATGTATTTCTCTCCATAGACTCAGGACGTAGGATGTTTTATTCTGTACTGGACCTAGGCAAATAGATGAGTACTATGTTTGTTAGACAAACTGTAAAATGTGTAACACAATCATGTAACAAATTTTAACCTCCCTGGCGGTCTAATTTTTAAAAAAATTTGTGTCTAAAAGCATCTCAATTTTTTTTTAAAGGAAACGTGTTTTTGTACATAGTTAGCCTGTAATAATTAGGAATCACGCACTGAAATCCGTGCAATCAAGAGTTCTTACTGGTAAAATCCTTTATAAATAAATAAATAAAAAAATAGTAAATACACTGAGTCCGATAAAGTTTGAAACACAAAATAATAATTATCCAAAATAATGCAAATAAATGATATTCAATAAAATAAAAAACAAAAAACACTGAAATCGGTCTGAAAACAAGAGTAAGAGGATGTATGGTCTATTTCTTATCCTGTACTGCCACCCAGTGGCCGTTCATAAACATTGCACTTTGGATTACAGTATTTTATGAATGGTTTATAAATTTGCTGATGGTTCCCGCCCACCCTGCACCATGTGACTCGCAGGGAGCCTCCCAGGAAGCAGCTCGCCACGATCACACTGCGGGGGACAGCGAGGGAGCCAGGAGGAGGTGAGTATGCATCCAGCCCGAGTGTGGCTCGGGGTTACCGTTCACGGTAGTGAAATTTAACCCCGAGTCACACTCGGGAATACCGCCAGGGAGGTTAATTGTTTAAAGTATGATCTTATTCTTTTTTTACAGAAAAATATGGATTACAAAATGTTGCTGAGTGGAATTTCGAAACTTGGAATGAACCAGACAATCATGATTTTGATAATGTTTCCTTGAGTGTCAAAGGTATGATTTGAAATTATGCTATACATTATATTCAAACACCTAAACTGTTATCAATCAGTTTGAAACCATTAATGTTGGATTGGTTGAATTAGTATTGCCAAAGTATTGCCACAGGCCAAAGTAATGTGGCTGTCTTCTTTCAAACATCTCATTCCAAACAGGTCATACATGAGTCCATTCACCAATGTCCCATGGACTTTTTCATTTCCCTGCTTATTGGCCTTCCCCTAAATCAATTGTCCCCTCTCCAATGCATATTAAGTGCCTAAACGTAACTCATTATACTCGGCAATTGCTCTGCCTTTTCTCTCTGCTAGTTTCTGCAATGCAATGGCTACCACTACCTTACAGAATAAAATGTAACCCTTTCATTGTGGATGATGTGTGGAAAACGTTGTTGAGCAATTAGCATTCGCTGAAGACAATGTCCTCTACATGTTGTCTGGTATTCTCACCCTTTCATTGATCCTACATTTATTGCAGACTTCCCCTGACCTAAAATGGCCAATCCAGTGAAACCTTTAGGGGTCGTACACTTCATGACATCACAACAAACATTACACCCCTTTAACGCCAGCATAGCTAGAGAGGATTTATTAGTGGAGACTAAACCACTGTATATCCATCTCTGTACAACCTACAAGGCCAAGTGAGGTGTCATTGGACAGGTCAGAGTTTGGCCTTCCTTACAATATCAAATATTACCAAAATAAAAATGTAACTTTTTTTTTTTTTTTACCAAAATATTTTAATTTAGTTAGCTTTATCCTAAGGTAGCAGCATTTTCCATGTCTCACGTATATAGCAAACAATGCCACTGCCATTACTCATATTTTATTTTTCCATACCTGGAGCAAGTACAGTGTTTTTATACACAGTCATAATTTTCATGAAACTAAATACACCAAAATACAAGATTTTTTTTTTAAATTTTGGTTAACATTGAATATTTCCTTTAGAAAAATGCAGTAACCTGTTCTCATTTTCAGATTTTTTTTAACGAGTATCCCTTGGAATATAATATTATTATCCTTTATTTATATAGCGCCACAAATTCTGCAGCACTTTACAAAATCAGTGTGCAAGGGGTTGATACATTAGAATACCACACATGGATGATATGGCCTGATTCAGGGGGACCATGTTCCCAAGGGAACTTACAATCTATGAGATGTACAAGTATTTTGTGAGGTAGGTGCATCCATATTGTTAGGTCTCTTGTCCAAGGTGGCGTCTTCTGAAACGTATCGTATAAATCTTCTAAGTTGGATTGAGTCGGCTTTCCGTGCAGGGGCGGATCCAGACACAGGTTTGTGGTGTGGGGGGGGCACTCTACCAGTTTTGGCTAAGAGCTGGTGTTGGGTTTGCAGTGACAGGCAGAGAGGCGCCTAATTGCAAACTGTGCTCGTTGTACTCACTCTCCCCAGAGCATTGCACAGGTTCTGTCCTCATGCGGCTCATGAGCCCTGCAAACCCTTTCCATACCAGGGGCCCAGGGTACCCGCCTCCCAGCTCACATGTAATATATTGCCCCAGCTCACATTTTATATATATTGCCCCAGCTCACGTTATATATATATATTGCCCCAGCTCACATTTTATATATATTGCCCCCCAGCTCACATTTTATATATATTGCCCCAGCTCACATTTTATATATATTGCCCCAGCTTACATTTTATATATATATTGCCCCAGCTTACATGGATATATAGTGCCCCAGCTCACATTTTATATATTGCCCCAGCTCACATTTTATATATTGTCCCAGCTCACATTTTATGTATATTGCCCCAGTTCACCTGGATATATATTGCCCCAGTTCACCTGGATATATATTGCCCCCAGCTCACATGGATATATATTGCCCCAGCTCAAATTTATATATATTGCCCCAGCTCACATGGATATATATTGCCCCAGCTCACATTTTATATATATTGCCCCAGCTCACATTTTATATATATTGCCCCAGCTCACATGGATTTATATTGCCCCCAGCTCACATGGATATATATTGGCCCCACCTCACATGTATATATATTGCCTCCAGCTCACTTGGTCCCAATTGGTCTCCTGCTGTCTGCCAGCCAGGCCCCTCCGAGTGCTTTTCTTTGTACGAGCGGCCGCCAGCATGAAGCTCTGCCGCTCGCCTGGGAACCAGGCACAAGCCGCGGTCTCGCAATATCCCGGAGTTCATGTTCACGAGATCTCGTGATGTGAACTCCGTGATCTCGCGGCTGGTGGATTCCAGACGAGAGGCAGAGCTTCCTTCTGGCGGCTGCTCGTACAAAGAAAAGCACTTGTCGGCCAGCAATATTTTCTATGGGGGTGCAATTGCCCCATTGCCCCCCTGGATCCACCCCTGTTTCCATGATTGTAGATCAGCGACTCTGTGGCTTGGTTGAACCCGCTTCTTGTAAAGTCGAGACTTGCTTCTCCACAGTTGGATTTGAGGGATGTGCTGAACAGGAGTTTTCACTTGCTGCTCCACGGTCAAAGGGTAGAGATGTTATATATAACCACATATAATTAGGAAATGTTTGGATGATAAAATCTGGAAAAATTATTTTACATGCTGGAAACAACTTACTGGAAATTCAATTATTTTGACATTTATTGATATAGCATTCTTAAGTGATATTACATACACATAGTAATTATATATTTTGAATCTGCTGACTGCTACTGCTTTCTTAACATGCAATGTATTCCATTTTTGTGTCAGAAAGTGCACCAGAACTCATGTTTGTTTGCACCATGACGTCTGTGGTTTTTAACCCCTTGACTACCGAGATTGAGATAACTGGGGGACTTCAAAGGGACCAGTCCATCAGGTCCCTATTCTGAAACCCCAGGGTCACATGCAGGATATGATTGAAGTCAGGTAGCTTTAACTCATCCCCTTTTGAAAGCACACAAAGTCCTTTGTGTTTTCTTTATTTTATTGGGAAAGTAACAGCAAATAAAGGTGTTTTGTAGGAAAAGAGGGCTTCTCAGGTGTACCTCGTTATGGGAAGACAGTAAAAACAGGATGCATTCACCCAGTACGGAACAGAATCTTCACTTACATGCCTCTTTGGAAGACTAACAGGAAGAGAAACTTTCTAAGGAGTAAAATGGCCCTGGCCAAGCTAACTATGTGAGGTAGACAGGGTTAGTGATCTGATCCATTTCAAGTGAAAGCATAGGGGGAAAATAAATAAGAAATCTGGTTCCATGACAGTCCCGATATCAAGTTATATTGATCTGCAGCTCCGAAGGACAAAAGCAAATTAAATTAGTTTGCTTTTGGGCTGCAGAAGTTGCCCCTAAAGTTTTAGCCCTATGAGCATAATGCCCAAGGTGCTAAGATTGTTTAAAATTAGCTGAAGAATGCCCTGACATATCAGCTTTTAGCAGCCGATGCAGGGAACCACGAGCTGCAGCTCTATCTGATGTAACTCCATTTGGCCAGTAGATGGCAGCATCTCCCTGTCAAATAGGTTATTACAGTATGAAATACCCAGGAACATTCCCAAATATTTCTTACTGTATAGTTAATTAAAAATGATTTTTCAAAAAAAATCTCTGGTTCCTGACAATGTTCTTTTGGAAAATAACATAGTAGTGAAGGGAGTAAGCATGCTTTTAAGGTTTGAACAAGCTTCGCCTGGATGCTGTTAACGGTTTAATTCAGTTCACATCGAGAAATCACATACATTTTGTGGAAACAAATTGGAGGACCAGGATAGAAAGGATATCATTGTATATGTAATCCAAACTAAGACATCAATATCTTTTTCGTTTTCTACCAATGGCCAGGGTTGTATGCTGGAGGTAGGAAGGTTTCTTTGCACCGTTACGATTCTTTCCACCTTACTCTATAACCATATGAAAGAATGTTTAGTTGTGTATGACTAGTGTGTGTAGGTATGGGAGTTCTTGTCGATTAGATATACTGTATCTTTATTCAGATGTAGCATTAGAAACATAGAAACATAGAAAAATGTCGGCAGATAAGAACCTTTCGGCCCATCTAGTCTGCCCAATTACATGGATACTTTACCTGGATTTATCTTTTGTTTAGGATAGTCTTATGCCTATCCCATGCCTGCTTAAATTCAATTACTGTTTTGGCCTCTACCACTTCAACTGGAAGACTGTTCCATGTATCCACCACCCTCTCAGTAAAATAATGCTTTCTGATGTTACTTTTAAACCTTTGCCCCTCTAATCTAAGACTATGTCCTCTTGTTTTGCTACTTTGTTTCCTTTTAAATATACTCCCTTCCTCTACCTTGTGGATTCCCTTTACGTATTTAAATGTTTCTATCATATCTCCTCTGTCTCGTCTTTTTTCCAAGCTGTACATGTTAAGATCATTAAGCCTTTCCTGGTAACTTTTCTCCTTCAAGCCGTACACCATTTTAGTAGCCCTTCTCTGAACTCTCTCTAAGATTCTAACATTAGAATGTTGATGTAGAGGCAAAACGGAATTGAGATTTACATATTGTCAAGAAGAGTGGGACAGAGAAGTAGCCAAAGGATTATTAATTGGTGAAATTGATTGTTGCTTTGTGGCAATTTTATATAATATTACATTTTTAGTATATAATTTTTTTTATTAAGGTTCACATAGAAGAAACAGATGCCAGACATCACCAAGATTGGGGTAATGAAAAAGGAGGATCACGCAGGATCCTGCAGTTAACAATTCTAACAATAACATAAGCTTTGCAGCATAGGCAAACTGTTGAACCAAATTTTCCTAATTTAAACTAAAAACACAATAAAATTTATAACACTGTAAAACATAACAGAATACACAAATCAGAAGAGTGCACAGAGTTAAGGGGAAGAAAAAGAAAAAAAAAAAAAAGAAAGAGGGGGGAAGAGAAAAAAAAAAAAAAGGAAAAAGTCAGAAATAAAATCCTTATGCATATGCTCAGTGAGGTCCACAAACGGCAATATTAATACTGTATCCTCATCAAATATATCCTTTATAACATTTATAAGAAAAATATCAGTTTTCCAGACTTTACAAAAGAGTTCCCATCCTTCCCATATGTCTTGAAACACGCTGAAAGAGTTTACAGCCCTGTGGTACATTTCCTCGTACAGACAAACATTCTCCAATGATAACATGACTTCTCTCATTGAGGGACTAGCTTGAGAAAGCCAATGACGTGCTATAGTAGATTTAGCTACGCTAAGTATTATTGATATGATGCCTCTATGTCGCTGTTGGATAGTAATTGGAAGCATATGTAAGAGGTATTGTTTAGGGCACAGAGGCATAGATATGCCGGTACAGTGAGATATCAGTCTGCAGATTTTCCCCCAGAAGGTAGCTAGCAGCGGACATTGCCAAAAGATATGCAGGATGGAACCGACACTGGTGCCACAGCGCCAGCATACACTGGAGTGCCCGGGTATATGAGCCACGCGATTCGGGGTCATGTACCATCTATATAATAGTTTAAGATGTGCCTCCCGCAGATTAGTGCTCCTGGTATATTTATAGACCGTTTCCGTGGCGTAGAACCAGTCCTCCTTAGAAGACTCGAACGACAGATCCTTGTCCCATCTAATCATATATGGTAGTTTCTTACTGGGGTTCGCAGACAACAAACTGTCATAACATGAAGACAAAGGCTTTTTCGTAACTTTTTTACCTAAGCACAACCTGTGGAAGGCCGTAATCTCCGTCGCTGCAAAGGAGGAAACACCCCGTTGAGTCAGTGCATGTTTTACCCTAAGGTACTTGAAACATTCGCTAGTGGGAAGGGCAAACTCGCGCGCTATGTCCGGGAAGGTTTTAATGGAAGAGGATGTAAAAAGTTGATGAATATGTGTAAGACCTAATTGGACCACCGGTCAAGGTTCAAGTCTTGGACAGTGCGACATAGGAAGCGCAATGGAGCTAAGCTGAGCAATGAGAAAGGTTGTACGAGTCGTCTACCCCATAGCCGCCATGACATAAGGGAAAGGGATGTGGAAGGCAAGAGACCCTCCAATGTGTGGTGTGGGAGCTTCTCAAACCACATCAGGTCGTGAACTTGAAAAGGAGCAATGTAAGCATTCTCCATTCGTAACCATAAAGGGGTGTCTCGCTGGGACATGGAGGATAGGAGCTGAGCCAATAGAGCTGCTCTGTAGTATGCAGTAACGTTTATAAAGCCTAGCCCCCCTACGTCTAGTCGCGTTAATTGTGGAAGCTGGAATGCGTGGAGGCCTCCCTTTCCATATGTGTGCCTGCAGCATTTTTTGCATACGTAGCAACATATGTGCCGGGATAAAAACTGGGATGTTCCTGAAAAAAATAAGAATCTGGGGTAGGATACACATTTTCAGAGCTGCCATACGTCCCATCCAAGAGACCTCCAGATCAAGCCAGGAGGACAGTTGGGAGGAGATAGAAGTCATGAGGGGTTATAATTATATTTGAGGATAGTGCCCCTGCATTTGGTAAGAGAAATACCTAAATATTTCAAAGAGGTCGTTCTCCAGTCGAATGGATACAAGGCCTTTAAAGTGGAGAGTGAGAAATCATCAACATTAGGGTTGCACCGATACCGATACTAGTATCGATATCGGTGCCGATACCGGGTACTGCAGGAGTACTTGGTACTCGTGCAGTACCCCCGATATTTTTTCCCGATACCGGAAGCCGGCATTGAGCCGGCTTGCCGGTATCCTAGGGGCTGCGGCGGCTGTCCGAATGCTCTATCTGCATTCGGACAGGCCCTGCAGCTGCTCTCCGCCCTTTGTTTATACTTACCTTCCTGGGCGCCGCCGGGAAAGTCTTCGTGCGCGCGCGCTCCTTGGAAGGACCCCAGCCGCGACCACGTGGGACCATGTGATCGCGGCTGGGGTCCTTCCAACGAGCGCGCGCGCGAAACTTTCCCCAGCGTCGCTGAAGGAAGGTAAGTATTAAACAAAGTGAGCAGCTGCAGGGCTGTCTGAATGCAGATAGAGCATTCAGACAGGCCCTGCAGCTGCTCTCCGCTCATACTTACCTTCCTTCAGCGACGCCGGGAAAGTTCCCGTGCGCGCGCTCGTTGGAAGGACCCCAGCCGCGATCACATGGTCCCACGTGGTCGCGGCTGGGGTCCTTCCAAGGAGCGCGCGTGAAGACTTTTACCGCGGCGCTGAAGGAAGGTAAGTATGAGCGGAGAGGTGGGGGGCATATAATGAGCAGGGGGGGCATATCCATGAGCAGAGGGGGCAATATCCATGAGCAAGGGGGGCATATCCATGAGCAGGGGGGGCATATCCATGAGCAGGGGGGGGGCATATCCATGAGCAGGGGGGGCATATCCATGAGCAGGGGGGGCATATCCATGCGCAAGGGGGGCATATCATGAGCAGGGGGGCATATCCATGAGCAGGGGGGGCATATCCATGAGCAGGGGGGCATATCCATGAGCAGGGGGGGCATATCCATGAGCAGGGGGGGCATATCCATGAGCAGGGGGGGCATATCCATGAGCAAGGGGGGCATATCCATGAGCAGGGGGCAAATTATCCATGAGCTGGGGCAATATCCATGAGCTGGGGCAAATCCATGAGACCTGGGGGCTTTATAGGAGGTCTGTTCTTATTGGAAAGCGTCACATGACATAAAAATAAAAGTATCGGTAATTGGTATCGGTGAGTACTTGAACAAAAGTATCTGTACTCGTACTCGGTCTTAAAAAGTGGTATCGGTGCATCCCTAATCAACATGTAGCGGCAGTGCCTGCGTCTTGCTCACATTGTTTTTATAATAGGAGACTAGGCATAGGAAGTTAGTTGACGCATCAGAGATGGTAAAGAAGTTTGGGGAGGTAAGAAAAATCAAATATCATCCGCGAACAGAGCTAATTTATGAATTCCATCTGGTGTAGATATGCCAGAGATGGAAGTGTCCCGCCTGATACGTGAGGCCAAGGGCTCCAATGCCAAAACAAAGATGAGTGGGGAGAGTGGACACCCCTGCCTGGTGCCATTGGTAATAGAAAATGAGGAGGAAAGAAACCCAGATGCCAGGACCTTTGCCGTTGGAAGGGAATACAGGCTCATGATACTATCAATAAATAGGGCAGGGAAACCAAAGACTTCTAATGCCTTACGCATATAGCCCCAATGTAGGCGGTCAAATGCCTTCTCTGCATCCAGTGCCAGGAGAAGCCCAGTTGTATTGGTTCTATAGGCGATATCGATTATGTTATAGAAACGTCGGGTGTTGTCACATGTCTGTCTACCAGTTACAACACCCGGTTTGTTCCGCTGATATCAAGAAAGGCAGCAAAGGAGCCATTCTAGATGCCAACAGTTTAGCGTATAGCTTAGCATCCACATTTAATAAGGATATAGGACGAAACTTCGCACAGCTGGTCAGGGATTTGCCAGGTTTAGGTAATGTTATAATAGTAGCTTGAAGCATTTCCGGGGGTATTACACCTGTGGATTTGATATGGTTGAAAAGTCCCGTAAGGGTTGGTATTAGAATGTCTGCGAAGGTCTGATAATATAAATTAGAAAAACCGTCCGGCCCAGGGGCCTTATTCTTTGGAAGAGCCTTAACGGCCTTATGCACCTCTTCCTCTGTGAACGGAACCAGCAACTCTGCCGCTTGTGATCGGGATAGGGAAGGAGTTCTACTTCCTGGAGGAATTGAGTTATCTCATCTGGGTCCGGGTCGTGAGTCGCAGGATCTGATTTTAGGTTATATAAAGAGGCGTAGAAGTTGGCAAATTCCTCTGAAATTTTTAACGGGTTGTAAATCCTATCCCCTCCATTATCTAATAGGTAAGGAATTTTGGTTTGTATTCTTTTAGATTTCAATTTAGATGCCAGTAACCTGCCAGCTTTGTTGCCCTGGGTATATTGGGTGAGATTTAAGCGTCGTATGGCCCGTTCAGAGGACTGTAACGTCATCTGGATCAGATCCCGTCGAAGGGTCGTCAGTCGGGACAAGAGGTCAGGTGTGGGGTTAGATTTATGTTGGGCTTCCAAGTCAGATATTTGCCGCTGTATTGAAGTCATCTGGGTATTGAACGCCCTTTTCCGTGTAGCCCCTCTCTGAATCAAATGGCCCCTCACCACTGCTTTATGCGCCAACCAGGCCGATGATATGGTTACGTCTTCCGTCACATTTAATGCAAAGTATTCCCGTAACACCGCCGATGTATCAGACACATCAGCGCCACTAACTATAAGCGAGTCGTTTAGACGCCAGTTCCCCATCCCCCTAGCAGGATAGTCAGCTTCGAAGTCCATCGTTATAGGAGCATGATCAGACCATGTTATAGAGCCGATACGGGCTGCCAGGAGACGAGGGACTGTTGGGCCTTGTATCAGACATAGGTCAATGCGGCTATAAGATGAGTGAACTGGTGAGAAAAAAGTGAAGTCCCTAGTTGAGGGGTTGCTAATTCTCCATGCGTCATATAAGTCAGAGGATCGTAAAAAGTCAGTTAGTTGACGACTAGCGGGGAGCTGTTTACGAGGCTGTGCACGGTTCTGGCCTGGGCGTGTATCCAAAGCCGTGTCCGGCACACAATTAAAATCACCACACATGAAAAGAGACCCCTCCATCAACTTCTTAATCTTACTATAAGCTTTTTTAAGAAAGCATACTGGATTGACATTAGGCAAATACAGATTTGTAACCGTAATTGGAAGTTCATTCATAGTGCCCACCAAAATCAAAAGGCGGCCCAGTGGGTCTGTATATTGGTTTGAGCATTTAATACCCCCAGTCTTTGTGAAAGAGAACCGAGACACCCCTAGACTTCGTCTGGGCAGTAGAATGAAAGGAAACAGGGTACATAGCGGATCGCAAATGGGGGGTGCGCACTGTGCTAAAATGCGTCTCCTGCACACAGACTATCGCTGGCTTAGTTTTATGTAAATCCCGAAACAGAGCATGTCTTTTAAACGGAACATTCAGCCCCCTAACATTCATTGAAAAAATACTGAACTGAGGCTTACTCATGAATAAATAACCACAACGTTATAATATGCATAGCCGGATGAAAAGTACTATCGAGGAGACATGAGGAATATGGAGGCCATGGCCTTAAGAGCACATCAACAGACAAATAATTAAAGAAAAAAAAAAGGGAAAAGGAACGAAAAGAAAAGGAAAAAAACTGAAAAAGGCAAAAACATAAGACAAACAAACCAAATACTGCTGTATCCCAGAGATACAGCAAGAATGAGTCATTCCTAGTGGCAGTAAGAAGCGAAAAATATCAGCTAAGGAGACTCAACCGGGGAGGGGGGACGTCCGCTACACAGAGCTCAACGCAAGAACTCAGCGCTGAACCAAAAAAAAACAGAGTCCCGAGGCGATCGTGAGGAGGAACCACGTCCTCCACGCGGCACAGGAAAAGAGACACCATCATTTAGGTCGGACTCTGTGCCATTCCGGTGAGACCTTAATTGGTGATGAGGAAGGCTCACGCGGAGGCGAGAAATCAGCCAGAATGTTCCAGTCCTTCAGGAATTGTAATCCAGTGGCAACATCAGGAACAACATTTAGGATACCATCCTTCCATATCAAGAGCTTCGTTGGGAACCCCAATCGGTACGCCAACTTATGATTGCGGAGAAGCTTGGTGAGGGATGAAAACTCTCGTCGTTTAGACATGGTCAAAGCCGATAAGTCAGCGAAAAGGAGATAGCAGCATAAGGGGCAGCTAAAGGCATGGACTTCCGTGACGCTGACATCAGAGCTTCCTTGATGTGGAAAAAGTGAACCCGGATAATGACATCACGAGCCACCGACGTTGGTAGGTTTTTTTGCTCGCGGTAAGCGATGCGCTCAATCCAGAAGTAGGTCTTGTGGTGTAGCTTCTGGCAGCAAAACTTGAAACAACTCCAGGAGATATGGATGTAAGTCCGCTAGAGTGACTGCTTCTGCGATACCTCTGATTCTGATATTATTACGCCGGGAGCGGTCTTCTACGTCAGCTACTTTAAGTGCCAGAGCTTCATGGGCCGCTTGCAGGGCCAGATCGCGGTCTACCAGATCATTGTGGGCTAAGCATAAGTCGTCCGCCTTGGTTTCCAAGGTATCAGTGCGGTCTCCAAGTCCTGAACGTCACGGCTCAACTCCTGCAACGCTCCCTGATGTCCGCTTGTATGGTTGAGCGCAAATCCTGCAGCATAGCGTGTAATCTGCTCTCTGAGGGTGGCAGCGAGTCAGAGAGGTCTGGTTGCACCGCGGGCGACCCGTCCGGGTCGTGGGCCAGCGCCTGCCGCGGGGATCCGCTATCCTGCGCCTCCTTATTACGTTCCTTCCGAGCCGACTTCGGGGGATCCAACACTCGCTGTGCCTTGGGGGTGCCATCTTATAGCCGCAGAAAATATGCCTCGGTTATCCTTTAGTAGCCGTTGGATTGAGAAGAGTTCAGCGCTGGCCGCATGAGCTACATATCCATGTGGTCGCTCGTTAGAGTGTACTGGCTAAACTGATAGAGGCGGCTCCAGCACCAATCAGCCCTCCAGGAAGTCACGGTAAATTATGTTTCTTGTATCCCTTTTTTTTTTTTTTTTTTTTAGCTTTTATATTCCTTTTTTTTTTTTTTTTTTTAACGTTTAAGGGCATACAGGTACTTCTGAGAGATTATGGGGACCGCTGTCAGCTTCAGATTGGGGGGCCAAATGGGCCAGCTCCGGAGACCCTCTATCCAAGGGAGGTCGGGTGGGCCCTCGAGCCTCACAGCGGCGCCGATCACAGCCTCCACTCCACGTGGGGGGTGCCTGTGGGCTACTTCCCCCTTCCCCAGTTGTTCCGGGTGCCGCAGATACGGGTCGCCACGCTGTGGGCCGGGATGTGGTGGGACCAGGTGGGCAGAGGAAGAGCGTTGCGTGTAGCAGGGGGGGGAGATACAGTGACTCCCCGTCCGTCAGCTTACCCCCAGAGGCCGGCGCTGTAGTACCTCAAACGGCCAAGTTCGAGGGAGTCCTCCGCACCGGAAGTGCTGGTCCCCGCGGCACCTTCACTCAGGCTCCGCACACACAACAGGCCCAGGGGGATCCAGCGGTACCACCTCAACGCCCGATCACCGCAGACACGCACCCCGCCCCCTCCGTGTTCCGGGTCCACTCAGGAGGGCAAACAGGCGCCCGATCTCACCCCAAAGAGCAGAAAACGGACCATAATATTACATTTTGAAAGTTAAAATTCCCATTTATTGGAACTAAGCTTGTTATGTAGAGCCATAAAACAATAGAAAACCTACAATTCTTTTTTTTTTAGTAAGGATTTTACCAGGAAGGATACATTGAGATTGCTCTCGTTTTCAAGTATGTCGTGGGTGGCGAGTATGTACCGTTAGGTGTCTTGCCCAAGGACACTTACTGGAGAGGTGCTCTTGCCGGGATCGAACCTGTGTCTCCACAGTCTCTCTCCACGGTTATAGAGCAGTAATGTTACCTCTACTCCACCCAGCCGGCACTTCTACATTTCAACTGGATATTCCCATGTCTCAGTAACAAATCTTACATTTGCGTGATCAGCATTTTTATGAAAGTATCAGTAGAAAAGCCTCTTAGACTCTTACAGGTCATTTATCTGCCAATTCGTGTCGATTGTCACTCAGAACACCTGGTCGGTTTCTTTATAAATACTATAGTAGAATATACTAGTTGGCAAATTCTGAAACAAATATTTTAGAATTTTTTTTGTCTTTTGTCATCTATGAATTTAACGTCAAATGATATATGTCTTGAAGTGACTTAGTCCGGGCGGCCGTAACTTTGTTAGATAAAGATATTTACCATCTAACTTTACTTCTAGGCTTCCAGAACTATTACGATGCAAGCTCTGAAGGTCTGAAAGCAGCCAGTTTTATGTTAAAATTTGGTGGTCCTGGAGATTCATGCAGATCACCGCCTCGCTCACCTATTTGCTGGGGTCTTCTGGCACACTGCTTCAATGGAACCAACTATTTTACACAGGAGACTGGTGTACGGCTGGACTATATAGCATTGCATAAAAAGGTCAGCAGTAAAGAACGATAGAGCTTCTGATCATAAGAGTGTCTTTTATTTAGAGTTTGCTTAAAGCGTACAATACAGAACTGGCTCTAGAGCGAGGCCTTTGGCACAACTCAAATATAAGGGCCATCTAGTTCTACAAAAAAATTCAGAATTAGCACAATGAATTCTAATTATGAAGATTACACAGATTTCTTAGTAGGCAGAATTATGTGAATGTAGGGGTGTTTTTGCGTTGAATGTCAGCTGTTCACTTATACTGACAGCAGTGCTAAGGCTAGGGTCAGACGAACGCAGTATTAACGTGCGTTTAGCCACACTTAATCACGGCCGTGCTAGCAGCAAATGACGTCCAATGCCGGGCAGCATACGAAGAATGCAAGCGGCATACGAACGCATTTTTTCGAGACCGTCAAACCGCTAGTACTGACGTCCAGAGTGCGCTGCGTCCACTAGCGGCGTGTGTGCGTGATTAGGAGACGTCAGACGCTGCTAATATCCGGCCAACATAATGTCCAGATGCAAAAAGTGTTTTATTGATGATCCGTACAAAATCACGGACGAAAATGCGCATCGTATGACCGCTATCGCGTATTCCGTGAAGAAATACGTCCATTCTTTCGAACGCACTTTTTCACGGGCAACGCGAAAAATGCGTTAGTCTGACCCTAGCCTAAAAAATATTCCAGCTCCAACTGCTGATTTAGCACCTGGACCAGAATAGGGCTGTTAATGTGGATCTGCAAATGGGTAAAAGGCTCATACAGTTTTTTTACGCCATTTGTGTCTCGCCATTAACAAACCAGTTGTGAGATGGACCCTGGATTTTTAACTGTTCGCTTAGTAATATATGACACAGATAAGCATAACTGCAGATTGTATAAGGCTTGCTGCAACTTGCCGCATTTCGGCGAATCCATTTAGCTGAAAATACAGTGAATTCCCTATTAAGCGAATGGTGACCTTATTTTGCTGAAATTGGAGTCGCTGAAGCAGTTATTGGACGACAGCGAAATCTGCTGAATTGCGTCAAATTAGCTTTGGCAGGCGGTGACCTGCAAAAAAAATTCTTCTAAAACAAGTATAAATTAATAAAATGTGACCAAATAATAAAAAAGTGCTTTAAGAAAGACTAAAAAAAGGTCTGTTTCAAAATGAAAGACAAGTCTTTTAAAATATAAGAAAAACAAAAATGCTGTCTAAAAAATTCAAAAAGGTGTTCTTAGAAAATAAAAGGATTTTTGCAAAATATGAAAAGAATAAACGTTCTTAAACGAAAATATTAAAAAATATATTATTTTGTTTACAATGAAACCTATGGGATTCGCCTGTTTAAACTTGTCGAACTGAAACACTGAAAATCAGGGCAATTAGCTGGAATATCGGTGCATAGAAGACAAGATACTTCATACTTGAAAACGAGAGAAATCTCAATGTATCCTTCCTGGTAAAATCCTTTCACAAAAAAAGATAGTCTTCTCGACGGTTCTGTGTATAGAAGACACAATAGTCTTCTATGGGGCAATTTTGGTGGCACCGAACGCTGGCGAATTGCAACGTATTTGGTGAATTGACAGCTTAGTGCATAAACAAATTGGCCTGAAATTGTACCAAACGGTGAAATTCACTGCCCAGTGCAATTCTGGGACAATTCGGAGGTTAGTGAATAACCTCTTATCTTTTTTCAAGCATGGGAATTTTGGTATTTTGGCCTACCTCAGGCATTCCGCTCTTACTATAAGTAAGTTTGCATAAAAACGGAAAAGACTTCTGCCTACTTGACAGCACAAAAAAAACTAAATTCTAAAATGTGAATCCAGTATACCAAAAGCTTTGTATTATTATTATTATTGTTTATATAGTGCCAACAGTTTCTGCAGCACTTTACAATAGCCAATGGGAATGAGACAAAATTAAAACAAACACAAGGACAGAAGCTGGAGGTGTAAAGGGCCCTGCTCGGATGAGCTTGCAAGAGGACATTTAATTTATTATCTTTATTGGAAACTAGCTTTTGCCCACGGCTTCGCTCGCGTGGATTTTAGGATTTGTTAAAATTGTTTTTTAAAAGAAACTTGAGGTTTTTTTGGTAGGACCCCCCCCCCTTTCCCCCCCACTTGGGATTTTTGGAAAATTGTAAAACACGTGTTTTTTTATTTTTCAAGAAGAATGTAAGTGCCAAATTTCACACCTGTAACATCTTTGGTTTTTGAAATATAGGTATACTGATAAAAGTATTTGCATCCCTTTCCCCCACCCCACTTAACTTGATTTTCGGAAAATGGTAAAACATGTTTTTTTTTTTGCGCGAAGATTGTAAATATCGAATTTCACACCTGTAACATCATTGGTTTTTTTGAAATATAGGTATAGTGATAAAGGTATTCATCCCCCTTTTTGCCCCCCCCACTAGATTTTTGGAAAATGGTAAAATATGTGTTGTTTTATTTTCAAGACGAATCCAAATACCAATTTTCACATCTGTAACATCTTCTATTTTTGAGATATAGGTATCCTGTTGAAAAGTATTCACCCCCCTTTTTTCACCCACCACGTGGGATTCTTGGAAAATGCTAAAACATGTGTTTTTTTATTTTTAAAGAAGATTGTAAGTGCCAGATTTCACACCTGTAACATCTTTGGTTTTTGGAAATATCGGTATACTGATAAAAGTATTCAACCCCCCTTTTTCCCCTTCCCACTGGATTTTTGGAAAATGGTTAAATAGGTGTTTTTTGTTTCTCAAGACAAATCTAAATACCAATTTTCACATCTGTAACATCTTCTGTTTTTGAGATGTAGGTATCCTGTTTAAAAGTATTCACCCCCTTTTTTTTACCCCCCCACTTGGATTTTTGGAAAATGGTAAAACACGTGTTTCTTTATTTTCAAGAGATTGTAATTACCAAATTTCACACCTGTAACATCTTGGTTTTTGAACTATAGATATACTGATAAAAGTATTCAGACCCCTTTCCCTCGACCCCCCCCCTTATTTGGATTTGTGGAAAATGGCAAAACACATGTTTGTTTTTTTCACGAAGATTGTAAATACCAAATTTCACACCTGTAACATCTTTGGTTTTTGAAATATAGGTATACCAATAAAAGTATTCAACCCCCCTTTTGCCCCCTCCCACTGAATTTTTTGAAAATGGTAAAATAGGTGTTTTTTGTTTCTCAAGACGAATCTAATACCAATTTTCACGTTTGTAACATCTTCTGTTTTTGAGATATAGGTATCCTGTTTAAAAGTATTCAGCCCCCCTTTTTGTCATCCCCCTTGGGATTTTTGGAAAATGGTAAAACACCTGTTTTTATTTTTCAAGAAGACTGTAAATACCAAATTTCACGTCTGTAACATCTTTGGTTTTTGAAATATAGGTATAATGATAAAAATATTCAGACCCCTTACCCCCGACCCCCCCCAATTGGATTTGTGGAAAATGGCAAAAAACATGTTTGTTTTTTTTCCCGAAGATTGTAAATACCAAATTTCACACCTGTAACATATTCGGTTTTTGAAATATAGGTATACTGATAAAGGTATTCAACCCCCGTTTCCCCCCCCAAGGAATTTTCAGAACATGGTAAAATACGTGTTTTTTTATTTTTCAAGACGAATCTAAATACTAAATACCAATTTTCCCATCTGTAGCATCTTCTGTTTTCGAGCTATAGGTCCTGTTTAAAATATTCAACCCCCTTTTTCACCCCCTTATGGGTGGATTTTCCAAAAATCCTTCCTTAGTGGGCGCCTAAATCATAAAAAGAGTGCACCTTCAAAATGTCACGTTCCTAGGTTAAACGGTTTCAGCTGGGCGTTGATGAGTCAGTCAGTCAATCAGGACTTTTGCGTTTTTATATATATATATATATATATATATATATAGATGTATTTAACCCCCCATTTTGGCCCCCCATGGAATTTTCAGAAAATGGTAAAATACGTGTTTTTTTTATTTTTCAAGACAAATCTAAATACAGATTTTCACGTCTGTAACATCTTCTGATTTTGAGCTATAGGTATCCTGTTTAAAATATTCAACCCCCTTTTTCACCCCCCTAGGGGCGGAGTTTCCAAAAATCCTTGTTTAGTGGGTGCCCACATCATAAAAACAGTGCACCTTCAAAATTTCACGTTCCTAGGTTAAATGGTTTCAGCTGGGCGTAGATGAGTCAATCAGTCAGTCAGTTAGGACTTTCGCTTTTATGATAAAAGTATTCAACCCCCCTTTTTGCCCCCCAAGGAATTTTCAGAAAATGGTAAAATACGTGTTTTTTTTATTTGTCAAGATGAATCTAAATACCGATTTTCACGTCTGTACCATCTTCTGTTTTTAAGATATAGGTATCCTGTTTAAAATATTCAACCCCCTTTTTTCGCCCCCCCAGTTGAATTTTTGAAAAACGGTAAATTATGTGTTTTTCTATTTTTCAAGAAGAATCTAAATACCGATTCTCACGTCTGTAACATCTTCTGTTTTTGAGCTATAGGAATCGTGTTTAAAATATTCAACCCCCTTTTTCACCCCCTTAGGGGCGGAGTTTCCAAAAATCCTTCCTTAGTGGGCGCCTACATCATAAAAACAGTGCACCTTCAAAATTTCACGTTCCTAGTTTAAACGGTTTCAGCTGGGCGTTGATCAGTCAGTCAGGACTTTCGCGTTTATATATATAGATATGTTTGAATATGATATGTTTTTATGTACATGCAGAGCAATAGTTATTTGCTAGCTTAATTAATCTGTGCATTATTGCTCAGAAATTATCAGGGCTTTTCAGAGAGAGGGGAAGACCTTGAGAATTGCCAGGAGAATGAACAATCTAGACCAAATAGCCAATTTGGAAAGTGAGATAAATGGGAGAATTTTCTGGTTTGACTATTTTGACCTAGAATTTTCAATTCTCCAGTCATTCTCAAGATTTTCACCTCTCTCTGAATAGCCCTGTAAATATATATATGCTGTATATAAAATGGGTTTTTTGCTTCAATCTAAATATAGTAAAGTTGTCACTTTACTAGTCCTTATAACTTATGCTGAGTGCCATCATGTGGTACATTAAGGACATTTGTCTGATAAATTTAAAATTACATTAACGGTTATTCAGAGAGAGGTGAAAACCAGGAGAATGACTGGAGAATGGAAAATTCGAGGTCAAAATAGCCGATTTGGAAAGTGAGATAAATGGGACAATTTTTCTGGTTTGGTTATTTTGACCTAGAATTTTCAGTTCTCCAGTCATTCTCCTGGTTTTCACCTCTCTCTGAATAACTCTGATACTGTAGATCTGGTTACACTGGCTTTTAACATCTCTCGGATAGAAGGATATAGAGCAGTAATTGCACAAAGACCTAGGCATTAATTTTTAGATAGATTATCAAATGTGCTTTTATTCAGTTTCCCATTAAAATCTGTTTGTGTTAATCATTTAAAATGCATCCATTTAGGATCCATCCCTATATGTTTCCCATGTACATTTCCTAAGTGGTGTAGTCAGGTGTGAATTGGGCACACTGGCTTGTACAATGATAGGGCCATGGGGTGAAAGGAGGCATAGGGTAAAGTGGAACAGGCCTCTACCTGATTTTTATAGATTATAAACACAAACTCACAATACTATTAGCCCCTCTATTTTTATATATTTACTACATATGATAATAGTTCACCTTTGCATGAACAAAGCAGTTTCTATTGTATATTTACTTTTCTTTCACAGGGGGCAGGAAGCTCTTTCAACATCTTGAAGCAAGAAATCGACACAGTCGATGAAATTCAAAAACGCTTTCCAAAATTCAAATCTATCCCCATTTTCAATGATGAGGCAGACCCGCTGGTGGGATGGTCTACCCCACAGCCATGGAGAGGTGATGTCACCTATGCAGCAATGGTAGTAAAGGTAAACAAAAGAATGTATATGGTTCTTCAGATATTTTGATAGGGCTCTACTAACTTCTTCGCGCAAACGTTAACGCGTGCACAAAAACGCATTAACGCAACGGGAAAAACCTTTTGCGCAGAACGTCGTATTACAATGTCCGTGCAAAAAATGTGCGTTAATGTCTACCGCTGGTGAACCTGCGCAAACCCTTTGCGAGCGTAATGTACATTGCGTGTCCTATACTTAACATTGTGAGCGCAAATGCGTTTGTGCGCTGGTAAGCGGATGGTATTACAATCTACGCGCAAATTTTAACGGACAACGTTTGCACGCATTATTTTAACGTCTTTTAAAAGCTGGTGTTAATGGCAAATCTGAACGTCCTGGCCGAAACCAAATACACCAGCCCAAAAAAAAAAATACAGCAAAGTATAGTTACACAGTCTACGCATACCCAAACAATAAAATTGAGAAGTTGTGCGTGTTTTTTTTATATGCGCAGATTGATTTTGACAGGCGCAAAAACTTAACGGAGACAATTGTGGTTCTTAATTCAGATTGGCTGAATCGCGTGAAAAAACAGTCCGCCCACCAATTTCTGCGCGCAGCGTTAATGCGTGCGCATTTTTGCGCGTCTTTTTTACGCGCGTTATTTTTTTGACGGATGAAAAAATGCGCTCGGATTGTAATACAAGCATTAATTTTCGTGCGTTAACGTGTAACGCTGCGCGCAAAAAAATAGCGCTGCGCGTGCGCTTTTTTGCGAATAAGTTAATAGAGCCCCTACTCTTTATATCTCAAAAATACCTGTCCATCTTTTTCTATCTTAGGGAACTATTCAAATAATGTCAGTGTTTTCCAAAGTCACAAACACTGGCCAAAACAAACGGCAGCATTCCACAAAAACATAATCCAAACAATGTGTGGTTAGATGTTTCACAATGAAGCCACTCTTTGAATTTTGCTTTTGTGACCCGCCAGCATTGGTTGCTGTTGCTACAATAAAGGCGATTATGGCCTTTATTTGCAACTTCAGCAGACACTGTGCTCTTTGAATAGCTCCCTAAGTGTCCCTCTTGTATGGGCTTCAATTTTTCATATACAAGTGTATTATGGAACGTGGTCTTATTTCTAGCAGATGTGCCGTGTGATATGTTTACATAACATTAGATTGTCTTCCTTTAAAAATGTTTATCCCACTAGCAAACTTGCAGTTATCATGTTCTGGAAAAGTAGATTACGAACTAAACTTCTATTGTTGACTGTATGTTCCACAGTAAATTATAAGCTATACAAACGTTTATTATAGTATAGAGTTGTCTTGAAACAGCATAATCTAGCCTGCATGGAAGTTATATGTTCTATTCTGGATTCTTGTGGTCTTGTAATAGTAATAATAAAAATAATAATATAAATAGAGCTGCATTTCAAGAGCTACGCAAACAATCTGTCAAAGTTTAAGACTCCAACACATAGAATTTGAATCACAATAGCACCTAAAGCGTTTAGTCACAAAACACTGGTGTTTGCGAGTGCTGCTAACGTTGCTGAAAATAGCCGGTGATACATCACTGACGATATTTATTACTGCTTTTATTGTTTTGCATGTTTGAGATATTTATTACCGCTTTTATTGTATTACAGCACTTTGATCCATCTTTTATTTCTCATATGTTTTTGGTTTTTGTTTCTTTTAGGAAGTATAAGGCTGGTGTTAGACGAGAGTCTTTAAGAGCGGAAGGAACGTCCGTGAGAGTGGACGTTCCTTCCACTCTGAAGCCTGTCTGACGTCCACCTCGCTGAGTGCAGTTAGTGCGCTCAGCGCTGCAAGGCTCGATCCTCTAAAGCAGTGTTTCCCAAACCTGTCCTCGGGACCCTCAACCAGGCCAGATTTTGCAGATCACCTTGGAGAAATGCAGACTGAATCTTGCAATCACTGAGCAGCCAATCATATCACCGGTGCTGTGCTTCAGCTATCTGGAAAAAGTGGCGAGACAGAGGGTCCCGAGGACAGGTTTGGGAAACACTGCTCTAAAGGAAGATCGCACTTTGTAACCCCGTCGAACAAGCGTCCTAGCGCTTTGACGGGGAGGTTTGCTGCACGGGCGCAGCACAGCTGCTTTCATGCGCACGCAACAGCGTGTGGACGGCCCTGTCGCAGCATCACAACGGTGCAACGGACACCGGGAGGCAAGTCAGTATGGACGCACATAGGGCCCTATTACAATCTAAGCGCCAGCGCAAAAACGCATTAACGCGAGGGGTAAAACCCTTTGCGATGAACGTCGTATTACAATGTCCGCGCAAAAAATGCACGTTAACGTCTACCACGGGTGAACCTTCGCGAGCATACTTTACTGCGCGCGTCCTACACTTAACATTGTGAGCGCAAATGCGTTTGTGCGTTGGTACGCAGATGGTATTGCAATCTATGCGCAGGAATTAACGCATAGACGTTGCGCGCATAATTTTAGCAACTCCTAAAAGCTGGTGTTAATGACAAATTCTATCAACCTGGCCAAAACCAAATACACCAGCCCAAAAATACACATTCTACTCATACCAAACCAATAAAATGGAGAAGTTGTGCGTGCATTTATTATTGCTGCAGCATATATGCTCAGATTGACTTTGACAGACGCAAAAACTTAACGTGAGATACTTGTGGTTCTTAATTCTGATTGGCTGAATCGCGTGAAAAAAAACAGTCCGCACACTGATTTCTGCACGCAACATTACTGGGTGCGCATTTGTGCGCGTCCATTTAACGCGCGTTATTGCTCGACAGATGAAAAAATGCGCGAGGATTGTAATTCCAGCGTTGATTTCCACGTTTACGTTAACGTTTAATGCTGGGTGCGCAAATTCACGCGTTGCGCGAGCGTTTTAACGCAAAGATTGTAATTGGACCCATAGTGCGCTCGTCTGACACCAGTCTAAGACTTGCCATGATGGAGTACATTGATATTGTGGCATACTTATGCAATATATGATCGTGTAACCAAGTCACCACCATTTATACCAAACTTAGGCATTTTAATTTTATAAAAGGTAATTAATATGGAATAATTAGTTTACATTTGGTCTCAGAAGCAGTGGTTGAGGATGCATGTTCATATTGAGTGCAGCCATTCTGGACAATATTATCGGACATATTGGGACAAAAGGAATATAGAACCTAGTTTCTTAATCTAAGGTTTGCAGAACTCTTATGTACCCCGATGTTTATAATGAGTTTTGAAAAGCTGCAGCCTCTGATGTTGTTTGCTGTAAGCTTGGTGACATGATGAGGATGCTAATGGCCTTTGTGTAACTTTAACTGGATTTCACAAATATAGTGAGACAAAACATTAACAGGGTTATTCAAAGAGATCCGAATTGCTTGAGAAAGGTAACAGAACGCTGAAAATCAGCGTTCGGTTACCTTTCTTGGCCATTCGGCTATCCAGAGAGCAGGCAATTTGCGAAATCCTGGCGAATTGCCTGCACATACGGTGCCTGTTCGGTGCCTGTTCGAGGGCAGTGAAATCCCCATGAAAAAGCACTGCTTCGGCTATTCAGAGAACACAAACCAGCAGTGAAAGGTTCCCCTAATGCCCTGCCATTCGGTGGTTTAATTCGGCAAGTTAATTCAGGAGAATCCCATAGGCTTCAATGTTAAAAATATTCCTGTTTTAATTCAATATCTAATAAACCGTTCATTATAAAATTCTGCAGTAAAGAGTCTCTTTATTTATAGATTTTTTAGGATATTTTAATCATTTTTCTAAATTTCTTTTTTTTTTTAACCCTTTCGCTGCTGAGGCTTTTCCCGCCCCTATGCTGAGGTCATTTTTACCTGTTTTGCGCATCATGTTTAAACGTGTTTTGAAGGCTTATTTTAGTATATGACCCAGACATATTATATATCGTTCTTTCCGTCAGACTCGGTAGATTCATAATATGTCATTATTATATGTATACGTTATGTCATGTCTGTATATTATAACAAAAAATGCAATAAAATATGTATTTTCAATAATTTACAATGTGTAAAGTGTTTTTTTCCACATTTTAACATGCGAGCAATTGCGGTTATATTTTGTATGGGGTGCGCTTGTTAAAATAATTAGAGATGGGGTCTCGTTACATTTTTTTTTGGGGAAAATGACACTATTTTTAACAAACGCACCGCATACAAAAATCGTTAGTGCAGCATCATTGTTCACATTATAATTGAAATGGGAACAATATTGCTGCATTAACAAACCAAAAAAAATAAAAAAAAAGTGTTTATTTTTTTTAATTTTTTTTTTTTTTATTTTTTTTTATTTTTATTTTTCCTTTTTTTTTTTTTTACAAAATTTTTCACTTTCATGTTTGGTATCGTTGGAACGGCCATGCTCTGGCCGATCCAACGATACCAAAATTTAACCCCTAGCTGCCACGGATCGGGAGATAGGGAGTTCATTGGAACTCCCTATTTCCACAGTTGGTGGCAGTTAGGGGTTAACTCTAGGACTGGCGTCATCGTGCTACGCACGATGACGCCAGTCCTCTGGGGGAGTTCCCGGAGGCTTGGCCGACATCCAAGATGTCGGCCAGCTCCGGGAAAGGATCGCGAACCGGCGCTTTTCAGGGCCGATTCGCGATCCAGCTCCCCGGGGGTTAATGCCAGGCATCATTTGGAAGGGCAGGCTGTGCCCTTCCAAATGATGCCTGGGTTAACCCCCGCAGAGCCGCCGATCGGGAGGGAGAGAGGTCCGAAGGACCTCCCCCCTCCCTTTCAGGCGCCTCCTCCGCACATGCGGGGGGGGGCGCCTGAATTAGGTGTCATCGCGCCCCCGCGATGACACCTAATTCTGGCGGCTGCTGGTCCGGATGCCGGGCTGACATCCAGGATGTCAGCCCGCACCGGAGGGGCCAGCGATCGGCCGGAACCCGGCCGAACGCTGACCCCAATGGGAGGACGCGCTCAGCGCGTCCTCCGCATACCAGCAGGACTGCTGAGGACGCGCTGAGCGCGTCCTCAGCAGCGAAGTGGTTAAAAGTCCGATTTTTTTTTTTTTTTTCTTTAAGTTTACTTATTTTTTCTGTAACAGCCCTCTTTATTATCACTCCCTGGACCTCATATGTAAATTTCAGACATATTCGCTCAGTAGTTTCTTTGCAAACAGCGTTTCACTTTTCAATCATTCATGTAAACTGTTTTGCTAATTTATTCACTTCACTCTGTCTGCGGTCTCGGCTTTCTCTGCTTTTTCCGGCGGCTTCGCTGCGGGTGATCGGCTCCTGCTTGGGTTTTTCCGTGGTTTTCGGCAGGTTAATCCAGATGTTTTTGAGGGTTTTCGGCGTGCATTCGCTGGGTTTTGCGGTTTGTTTTTGAGGGTTTGCAGCGGCCTTTCCCTGCAATTCGGGGACCCTGTGGTGCTTGCTGAATACACCGCAGGGTCACCGAAATGGGATCGGCAAAAGGAACCGAATTGAAGAGAACGAAAAGTCACCGAACGTGCGGTGACTTTTCGAATCTTTGAATTACCCTGATTGTGGTTATTTTGTGTTGCATTAATGTTGGGGTGAAGAAAAAAAATCTGCATTAAAACAATTATGCACTCCTTTTATGTAACCTGTAACTTAAGTTCTATTAGGAATTTCCCAAATCAGAACAATCTATTTTATGCACTCCAAGCGATTTGTCTTTACTTACATCAGTTGTGTTAGTTATTGTAGGGTCAGGTTTACAGATACTTTTTTTGGTTTTGTGTTGTAATAAACACAATAAACATTTTATTTTGCCTTCTTTTGGATCAACAGCTGTAGGTGATGTGTGTCCAACTGAACTAGATGGACTCCCATCTTTTTTCAGCCTATGTAACATAACTATGGGGGTTATTCAGATAGATCCGAAAAGTCACCGCACATTCAGTGACCTTTCGGTCCCTGCACTTCAGCATGATTCTGCGATTCTAGTTCGCCGACCCTGCGGTGTATTGAGCAAGCACCGCAGGGCCCCCTGTAGTGCAGGGAAAACTCGCCGCAAAGCGCAGAACACTCACCGAAAACCCATGAAAACCGATGCAAAAACCCTGCTGAACACGCCAGAAAAACTCAACGAGTCGCCGATCACAGCGCAGAGCAGCCGCCAGAGAAAGCCGACAGGTAGACAAATGAGGTGAAAAAAAACCCCAAAAAAAACAGACAGTACGTTTGAAAGTTTCAAATTTTAAAAACTATTTGGAAAAAAAATACTGAACGAAAATACCTGAAATTTGCATATAAGTTCCTATGAATGATAATAAAAAGGTCTGTTACACAAAAAAGAAAAAAACAATTTGAAAAAAAAAAATAAAAAAAAAGGAAAAAATGTTGCTGAAAAAAAATCTCGAAAAATGCCTGAAAGATCCTAAAAAAATAAAAATCGGTTTATTAGATAGAATTAAAATGGGAATATTTTTTAACATTGAAGCTATGGGATTCGCCTGAATAAACCTGCCGAATGAAACCAAACAGCAGGGCATTTCGGCAACTTTTCTCTGCTGTTTGGTGTCTCTGAATTGACGAACCATTGCTTCTCTATAGGGGATTTCACTGCCCTCGGACAGGCACCCACCGTACGTGCAGGCAATGCGCCAAAATTTTAGCGAATTGCCTGCTCTCTGAATGGCCCCGAAATGTCCACTTACGCTGAATTTCAGTGTCGGGTTATATTTCGGATCTCTCTAAATAACCCCTTATGTATTTTTTCAAATGAAAAGCCAGGACTGTCCTATATAAAATAATATGTAGTTTTATTTTAGGTACGTTTTAGAGGAGTTATGGGAGTATAATTTACAGGTGAAACTCGAAAAATTCGAATATCGTGCAAAAGTTCATTTATTGCAGTAACGCAACTTAAAGGTGAAACTAATAGTTCAAGCCGTGATTTGTCATAATTGTGGTGATTATGGTTACAGCTCATGAAAACCCCAAATCCACAATCTCAGAAAATTTTAATATTACATGCAATCAATAAAACAAGGATTGTACATAGAACAATATCGGACCTCTGAAAAGTATAAGCATGCATATGTACTCAGTACTTGGTTTTGGCCCCTTTTCCAGCAATTACTGCCCCAATGCGGCGTGGCATGGAAGCTATTAGCCTGTGGCACTGCTGAGGTGTTATGGAAGACCAGGATGCCTCAATAGCGGCCTTCAGCTCTTCTGCATTGTTCGGTCTCATGTCTCTCATCTTTCTCTTGGCAATGCCCCATAGATTCTCTATGGGGTTCAGGTCAGGCGAGTTTGCTGGCCAATCAAGCACAGTAATCTGTCAGGGTTCAGACTAATTGATGCAGCAGGTGTGGTAGTGAGCCCAAGATGCAGTGAGGCAGGTTTGCAGAATAAACAGAATTTATTAAATAATAAACACCAGAACATAATGATACAAGAGATCTGAACAGGACAATAGAGGAGACTGGGCACAATGGGGAATAGCTAGAGGAGGAGGAGAGGAGATGCAGGAAAAGGAGGTTGAAGCCAAAAGGGATGGCCGAGAGTAGTGGGAAGGGAGGTTAGGGAGAACTGAATATGAGAGCAGTTAGAAAGCAGGAGAAATTAGGGATAGCACGAGGAGACTAAGATATTGGAGAAGTGAGCAGAAAGAGACACAAAGGGAACTTAACAGCATACGGGGCAAGCAATGAATAAACAATAATACACTAAACAGATATATACATAAATACAGATAACAGAAGCAATGGTCTCAGGCAGGGGGCAGGCAATAGAATGGTCGTGGGCAAAGCAGGGGGTCTAGGCAAGGCAGCAATCAGGGTGGTCAAAGTCCAAAATCAAGGGGGTCTGGTAGCCAGGGGTTCAAGATGGGGGGAATCAGGAAGCACAGGGGAGTTACTGGCTTGAAGGGTGAATGTCCAGGAAATAGACAGAGTTCTCTCGGGAAGGTCTGGATTAGGAGAGTTCAGGATTCAGCTCTGCAATGCAATACAGTCTGGGACTTCAATGAGGAAGTCCAGGGTAGAGGGTGTGACTTCCTTAAATGCAGGATTGATTAGGGAGGATGAAGGGCAGGTGAAGTTCCAGGGTTAGAATGTCAGAGTCTAGGAATGTGTAAAGTCTGATATAAAGTCCTGGAACCTGCATAGGGCATGCAGGATGTGGCATAAAAAGGGGGCGCCTGGGGGTCAGAGCCTCTAGGACCTGACATAATCCCACAGTCATTGAACCAGGTTTTGGTGCTTTTGGCAGTGTGGGCAGGTGCCAAGTCCTGCTGGAAAATGAAGTCAGCATCTCCATAAAGCTCGTCTTCTGAAGGAATCATGAAGTGCTCCAAAATCTCCTGGTAGATGGCTGCGTTGACCCTGGACTTAATGAAGCACAGTGGACCAACACCAGCAGATGACATGGCCCCCCAAATCAACACAGACTGTGGAAACTTCACACTGGACTTCAAGCATCTTGCAGTGTGTGCCTCTCCATTCTTCCCCCATACTCTCGGTCCTTGGTTTATAAATGAGATGCAAAAGTTGCTCTCATCAGAAAAGAGGACTTTGGACCACTGAGCAACAGACCAGGTCTGTTTTTCTTTAGCCCAGGTAAGACGCTTCTGACGTTGTTTGTTGTTCAGGAGCGGCTTGACAAGAGGAATACGACATTTGAAGCCCATGTCCAGGATCTGTCTGTGTGTGGCGGCTCTTGATGCACTGACTCCAGCCTCAGTCCACTCCTTGTGAAAGTCCCCAAAACGTTTGAATGGCCTTTTCCTGACAATCCTCTCCAGGCTGCGGTCATCCCTGCTGCTTGTGTACCTTTTTCTTCAACACTTTTCCCTTCCACATAACTTTCTAATAATGTGCTTTGATACAGCACTTTGGGAACATCCAACTTCTTTTGCAATTACCATTTGAGGCTTTCCCTCCTTATGGAGGCTGTCAATGATGGTTTTCTGCACGACTGTCAGGTCAGCAGTCTTTCCCAAGATTGTGATTCCTACTGAACCAGACTGAGAGACCATTTAAAGGTTCAGGAGCCCTTTGCAGACGTTATGGCTTAATTAGCTGATTAGAGTGGGACACTTTGAGCCTTTTCACAATATTCAAATTTTCTGAGATTGTGGATCTATGGTTTTCATGAGCTGTAAACCATATTCATCACAATTATGACAAATCACAGCTTGAACTATCTCATATATTAGTTTCACCTTTTAAGTTGCATTACTGAAATAAATGAACTTTTGCACGATATTCTAATTTTTCGAGTTTCACCTGTAGTATTAGTGCCCAACACTGACCTGTCCTCTAGCAAGCACAAATTGTTTTGGTGGATGAATTTTAAAAATATACTTATTTGAATACCATACGTGCAATAACAACATGAGTTTGATACTAACCTTAATTTCATGGCATCACATGATGTTTATTTTTAAGTATCTATGTTGAGAGTAGCGTGAGATTTTGTTCCATAAGCACCTACGCAATTGGTATTTAGTAATTTTCAGATTATAGCCATTATCTACTTAGTAGGACTTCAGTAGGTGACTGTCCTAATTGCAGTAGACAATAGTACAAAATGCACATAATCACCTCATGACAAGTGAGGGACTCTAACCCTTTCACTACCAGATAAGGTGCATACTAGTGATGAGCCAAACACCCCCGTGTTCCGTTCGCATTCGAACTCGAACAATTTCAAAGTTCGAGTTCGAACGTGAACACGAACCGAACTCAATGCAAGTCAATGGGACTCAAAAGTTCGATTTTTAGAGTGGCCTCCAAGAGGGCATATATGCAAGATATTTGCCATAAAAAGTGTATGGAGGTACGGGTAGTGCCCTGGGGAACAGGAAACAAGGACAAAAAGTTAAAAAGAAAAACGTTTTTAAAGGAACAGTGAGTTTTCCATGAACTAAAGTTTATGAATAAAAACGAAAAATGCCTTCAAATATCGTGCCTAGGAGGTTCCCATAACCTGCCCGTGAAGTGGCGGATTTGTAGGATATATAGAAACATTTAAAAACAAAAAAAATGACGTTTCAAATGACGGTAAATGGTTTTCCCTTAATCTATTCATAAACAACTGCTTGGGGCGGCAGCCTGTATGAAAAGAGACGTTTTAGGACACGCAGAACAAGTTTAGTGATTTTTTTGGCTAAATTATGGTGAAACGTATGCAGGCTTTGGATGAAAGTAACAATAGTGCTTTAAAATTGGGCCTTTAGTGTCGGCAACAGTGCCGTCACACCGTAACCTCTCTGTGGTATTGTGGAAGAGTGCAGGGTTGGGCCCTGCGGTCAAATATTAAAATTATATGAATCTGGTATAGGCGTCAGTGCACCCAAATATTTTGCCTTTGGTGGCAGCAAGTGCCTTCACACCGTAACCCCTCTGAGGTATTGTGGAAGAGTGCAGTGGTGGAGGTTTTGGTAATGCAGAAGAGATCCCCGATCTATTCAGTTACATCAGCAGCTATAACAAAACCCGGTCAGCAATGTTTAGGCACTTGTACTGCGCTACTGTATATGGCGAGAATCGGCGCACACCAGTAGCAACAGGAAGCAAACAGAACAGGCAGGGAATACACAGAGAGAATAGTCAAATGGCAGGCAAAGTCGGCAACAGATCGGGTCCTCAGAACAAGCAGGGTCAGTAACAAGTACAGCTTGGAAAAAAGACGAGACAGAGGAGATATGATAGAAACATTTAAATACGTAAAGGGAATCCACAAGGTAGAGGAAGGGAGTATATTTAAAAGGAAACAAAATAGCAAAACAAGAGGACATAGTCTTAGATTAGAAGGGCAAAGGTTTAAAAGTAACATCAGGAAGCATTATTTTACTGAGAGGGTGGTGGATACATGGAACAGCCTTCCAGTATAAGTGGTAGAGGCCAAAACAGTAATTGAATTTAAGCAGGCATGGGATAGGCATAAGGCTATCCTAAACAAAAGATAAATCCTGGTAAAGTATCCATGTAATTTTTGAGAAAAGATTTTACCAGGAAGGATACATTGAGATTTCTCTCGCTTTCAAGTATGTCCTGGGTGGCGAGTATGTACCGTTAGGTGTCTTGCCAAGGACACTTACTGGAGGGGTTGCTCGCTGGGATTGAACCCATGACTCCACAGGCTCTCTCCACGCAGAGCAGTGACATTACCTCTACTCCACCCAGCCGGTGGGCAGACTAGATGGGCCGAAAGGTTCTTATCTGCCGACATTTTCTATGATTCTATGCTTCTAAGTATACAAACTGATTCGGTAAGCTAGCGATGGGGGAATAAAGGCTGAGACACACTGAGCGTGTAGCGACACACAGCATAGCGAAGCGAAGAGAAGCAAACATTTTGCAGGCTTGACTTCACTCCGCTCCGCCTCGCAGCGTGTCTACACTACATTACGTTTGCTTCTCACCGCACTGGACAGGAATCCACTAACTAAATTAAAATGTACACACAAAACCGTTTTATTTTCACAAAGCACATGTTATATAGGAAAAAAAAAGTTTCTACTGAATAAAATACATCAAAAATTACTGTTAATTTAATAGGAATAGTATAAAAATATAAAAAAGGTAACCCTTGATCATATATATTATAGGGACACGGAGCGCTGTGTATAGAGTAGGGATGCATTGATACCACACACAGACATATACGTATATATCAACACGCAGACCTATATATACGTATATATCAACACGCAGATATATATACACCCACACACCTCAGACCATATATACACATACGCACATGGGGGGGTGGCATGTGGACAATCTCAAATAAATGCGCCCCCCCCCCATTTGGCTGATCCCTGCAGAGGAAATATTGAACCCGACAGAGCAGAGAATATATATTCTCTGCTCTATCGGGTTCAACATTTCTTTAGAGGGATCAGCCAATTGGGGGGGGGGCAATTAGTTGCCAAAATGTGTGTGTAATACAAGTCTGGATATATATATTTATAAGAATATAGATATATATCTTATCTATATATATATATATCATACCTGCCCTTATCTTCCCCTATAAATTTGCTAAAAATATACACACAAGTTTTATTTTATGTTCCCGGGGACATTTAAAAATGTCCTCGGATTTTATTTTTTTTAGAAATGTGTCACCTTACCTTAGCCTGGTGGTCAGTGGGGGCTCCCTGGATCCTGGTTGTGGGGGGGGGGGTCTGCCGTGGCCACAGGTGCAGTGGCTCCCTCCCTGCGCTGCCTGTCTCTGCCACATGCACCCGGGCGCTAGCCCGCACAGTCGCAGCTCTGTCATCCGGCGGCCACATGATCCTCAAGGGGATCCTTGGGAGGCCCCGGCAGGCTGCCCTCTACAGTGCCTGATTAGAGGGCCGTGTCTGCCTGATTTTTTAGTAACAAGAATGTTTTATTCCATAAGCTTCAATGTTAAAAATATTCCCGTTTTAATTCAATATCTAATAAACCGTTGCTTATAATAATCTGCAGTAAAGAGTCTCTTTATTTCTAGAATTTTTTAGTATTTTTTTAAGCATTTTTTATACTTTTTTCAATTTTTTTTCGAACTTTTGGTGAACGTCCCAAAAAGTTTGAAGTTCGCGAACTTTCGAACGGCCAATGTTCGAATCAAACTCCAAACTGATCGAACCGAACAGGTCATCCCTAGTGCATACACGATTTCTGTTTTAAACACAATGAAAACTGAAAATTAGCATATTAAACCCTGTTTGCATACATTTGTTATGCATGATTGCTGTTCTCCCTGGGGACAAATGAAATTCTCTGTGAAATCTCTCACCTGTCACTCTATATTACTATAAAGAAGCTACAAGGTGCAGCACCCATCCTCAATGTAACAAAATGTTTAACTCTCATTGCTGTTG
Organism: Leptobrachium leishanense; assembly: GCA_009667805.1. NCBI lineage: Eukaryota > Metazoa > Chordata > Amphibia > Anura > Megophryidae > Leptobrachium > Leptobrachium leishanense. The sequence continues at coordinate 326,441,638 of CM019063.1, read as the reverse complement.
CATTAGAACAGCCAGGAAGAGGGTAGAATACAAGGAGAGCTCTGGGATCACTCACTACTAAGCAGGGATGATTCAGGGGTTACAATTGTTTAAAAATCCTCTACAGTATAGATACAAGTTACGAATACTGACACAGAAATATACTGTAGGTTGCTGTAATTTCCACATGCAAGCCTTATACCCACATACAGATATTTATTGTATTTTCTGATTGTATTTTTCGGAAGCTTCATTTCTAGTAATCTCATGATCACTACAAATCCACATACGCAGGATAACTGACCATATTTATTATCTATTGTTCTCACATTTACTGTATCTCACACAAAGGCCATTCCTGCCTGTATACCAATAATGCAGACTCCAGTCCCCTTGTGACTAACAGGGTTATTCAAAGAGATCTGAAATTGTTGCCGAAAGGTAACCGAACAGTGAAATTCAGCATACCATTCGGCTATCCAGAGAGCATACGGTGCCTGTTCGGTGCCTGTTCAAGGGCAGTGAAATCCCCATAGAGAAGCAATGCTTTGTCTATTCAGAGAACAAAAACCAGCAGGGAAAAGTTGCTGAATTGCGCTGCTGTTCGGTGGTTTCATTCGACAGGTTTAGTCAGGCGATTCCCATAGGCTTCAATGTTAAAAATATTCCCGTTTTAAACCATATGTAATAAACCATTGATTATAATATTCTGCAGTAAAAAGTCTCTTCATGTATAGATTTTTTTGGATCTCTTAGGCATTTTTCGGAATTTATTCGCGAAAAAATGTTTTTGGTTATTTTTTTAAAATCGTTTTTTCTTTTTTCTGTAACAGCCCTTTTTATTATAATTCATTGGATCTTATATGTAAATTTCAGACATTTTCGTTCTGTAGTTTCTTTGCAAACAGCATTTCACTTTTCAAACCTTTAAGCGTACTAGTTTTTTTTTTCCACTCCATTCGTCTGCGGTGTCGGCTTTTTCCAGCTGCTGCTCTGCGCTGTTCAGGTTTCTCTCGGGCTTTCGGCTTGGTTAATCCAGATGTTTTTGCGGGTTTCGGTGTGTGTTCGCCAGGTTTTGCGTTGAGTGTTCGTCGGGTTTGCGGTGGCTTTTCCCTGCACTATGACAGCCCTGTGGTGCTGGCTGAATACACCGCAGGGTCGCCGAAATGCGATCGCCAAATCGCACCAAATTGAAGAGCATGAAAAGTCACCGAACGTGCAGTGACTTTTCGATTCTCTTTGAATAACCTTGATAGTGTCAGATAAAGTATGCCATGTAGAGTCTAGAACCTTTCATTCCAACAATATTTCTGTAAAGGATAAACAAATACATGTAGAATTAAGAATGAGCACAGTTACATTATTTGAATCTTTAAACTCTCTGAATAACCATCTTTTTGCAAAATTACTATTCTAATCCTACATTTAAATGTTAACTATGCATTCAAGGTTTCAAATAAATGTTAAATTATTTTTTTCAAAAGAGTACTTGAAGTGAAATAGTTAATCAAAATGTAATTTAACCTGCAGAATATATATATATATATCTACACACACACATACACACACGTTTATGTTACTGTGAATCACAATATTATTTAATTATTTTTTAATTCGATTAAAATCCACTAATTCAGTATTAATCCACTAAAATTAGTAAATCCGTGTTTATTTCTTAATGCAAAATAACTACTTATAATTAAATCAAGAGGATTTAGGGACATTTTAATCTGAAAGAAAACTGAGAGATTATTCAACCCACCGCTTCTAAATCTTTCAAGAATGGAGTATTTATGGTTTATTAGATTCTTGGTGTTATTTATTTTGTCTTATTGATATTGTAGTCTGCCTTGCTACTGAATGCTGTTTGCTTCCAAGAACGCACATATTGCTATAGCCTAGGACCTAGGTAATCATGTTTAATCAAATTAAATATTATTTTTAACTTTGTGTTATTTCTACTTTAGGTAATAGATCAACACCAGGATTTCCTGCTTTGGAATGAAAGCAACAGCTTCAACTACAGTCTGCTAAGTAATGATAATGCTTTCATGAACTATTATCCCCACTACTTTACTCAGAGGACGCTGACCGCAAGATTTCAGATGAACAACACTAAGCCACCTCATGTCCAGATGGTTAGAAAGCCAGTGTTAACTGTAATGGGCTTGCTGGCATTATTAGGTACATATTATTTAATGCTTATCTTCAAATGAAAAAAAATCCTATTTTAAAAGCTGTAAAATATGACTTAGAGACATGCTACATGTTGATGCAAGAAATATACTTGATAAGTGCATTTTTAATTTTTTGCAGCAGTTTTCTTGAATTTCTAGCACACTCGCTACATATGGGAATCGATTTTTTTGCACATATTACATGACACTTTAGGGAAGCATTCTCACTTTGATAGTGCATACCTGTAGGGTACAATACATAAGCACTTATTTCCACATTACAAAGTTACAGGGTCAAGTTTCAGACATTTTTAGTCAGACTATAATATAATATAGCCTTAGATTCAAAACATACAACATTCATCGCTCAGAGTTTTAGCACCATAATGCAAACAGGTGCTAAAACCCACGGAGGAAAATATATTGAAACAACAGCCCGAAATGGCAATGGAAAATTTAATTATATTTTTTAAATTATACCTTTAAATAACATAGATACTCAAGTATAACGCGACCCAAATATAACGCGATAGAGAGAGATTTATTATGGAAATGAGAGAATATTTAAGACTCAAATATAACAAAATTATAAAAGTATACTATACCGGTAAACAATTAAAATCCTTCCAGGTTCTCTTAACACAGTCAGGCTACCCCTCAGGCCAGGGTGCTCTGCTCTAGAATGATTGCAGTTGTTACTAAGTATGAAGCCGCTGGCCACCCGTCTTCTTTACTAGCAATTATATGACCGGCGGAGGCGATTGAATTGAATGATTGGCTTAAACCGAGCGTGCCCTCTGGCCGTGATGGATCTGACCTCTCCCGAATCCGGGAGTTCCTGAAGTGTTTGCAAACATCAGGGAGCCCACATTCACTTCAGCGAGACTACCAGAACGTGTGGGAGACTTGGGATCCAGAGCAAGGAAAGTTTCTTTTAAAAAAAACATTTTTTTACACGTGATGCAGATGACTCGAATATAACACGACCCCTCCAATTTTACGGTAAATTTTTGTCACCAAAATCTAGCAGTATACTCGAGTATCTACAGTATTCTTTTTTTTTTTTTTTCGTTCATATTACCTAAGGTCAGGATATTAGTATGACATCCTGAGCAGTGTGGAGCTTCTTACAGTAGTAATACTCAAAGTTTAAAAGAAAAGGCCAGTAAGCAATAAGTATTTTAATTGTTCTGCAATAGTTTTGTCGTTTTATAGTTAGCAGAAATCTCCTTGACAATAAAACACAAGGTGCTATATTCAATAGTTGACGGTAAAAGACAGACGCTATTGCCAAAGATTGGCGCGAGGTGTTAAACATTAGCATTGGGCTCCCCTTATGTTATTTGCACTAATATGACACATTATTTGATGTTTTACATTTATTATCTGACAGTCACAAAAAAGATTGTATAGTTGACACTTCATTTGATACTTTGCATTTTTATGTTGACCATATACACTTACATTTGATGTTTTTTACTTGATTGTGTACACTCAATTCAACCTTTCAGGATTTTGATATGGTGATAATTTACAATTGTTCATATATATTTGATTCTTTTCACTTTACTTGATTGTGTACACTTTACTCAATCGCTCAGGATTCTGATATGGTTATATTAACTTTATTGGAGGCACAATAGATTTGACTCATCCTATTCTATATCTTTGTAAGGCCTGTACAAGTACAGCTTGGTCATTACACCAGCGCATACAAAGTACAATACTGACCGTTCAGCAATACATCATCACATTTGTATATAATCAAATGTACTCAGTGACTACATCCCCGGCTGTGTAGCACCAGACAGAGGATACATTTCTTTACAACAATACAACAAACAAAGGTTGATGGTAAATGTGGGAAAATAAGTTTACATGGTGAAAATCATTGAAATCTGTATAGAAATGTACATTTATTTAGACATATTTTGATATGGCATTCTGACGTGACATGACATATACACATTGCAGTGATACATTTTGAATTTGCTGAGGCCACTGAACAAAACAATATACGTCTGGGCCCTACAATAAAGCATGAATTCAATTATGGTTTAAATGTCAAAAAATGGTTACAATTCGCTTAGCACATGGAAAGTGAAATGACTCAGACATGACAGGGTTGACCTCTATGTATCGAACCTCGGGAGTTGACTTGACAAGGCTATTTTCAGGATATGTTCAAAATCTAAACACCTCTATAGTGTGTATATGTATGTGTAAGTATCTGGTGTATATATGGGTGTGTATATAATTATGTATGTCTTTTTATGTGTATGAGTTTGTGTGTGTGTCTTGAGTGTTTGTTTACAGCTGTATATGTGTATGAGTGTGTCTGGGTGTTTGTATACAGTTGTGTATGTGTGTTTGTGTACCTCGGCACATATCTCCCAGATGTCACAATTTTTTGAGGGACAGTCCCTATTTTGGGCCTAATTCCCTTGTTCCTTGTTTTTTTAATGTCCCTCTTCAGGTGACCCTCAGTATATTCAGGGAGTGCAGGTGTATAACAGAGTTGCAAAGCAATAAAATGCCCTGCAATGCGTCACTAAACTATTCACTCCAGTGACTTCCCTAAATGGTATGCGTGTATAGCTATGTATGTGTTAGTATCTCTGTGTTATCTGGCTATGTATGAGTGGGTGCGTGGGTGTGCAGTGTGTTATTGCTGGCAGTGCACGATTCTCAGTGACAGGCAGTGCATGTGCTTGAATGCAGACTGCAGAGGATTGATGTGTGGGGTCTGTCAAGTGTCACTTGAGCAGCTGGAGGACAGACCTTGTGCATCATTGATCTGGGAAGAGTGAGAGTGAACAGCGCAGCCTCAATCCAACGCTCATCCTGTCTGTCACTGTGATCCTAATCACCTGCTCTTAGCCAAAATCGACAGAGTGCCTCATCTGGAACCTGTGTCTGGATTTGTCCCTGCATAGACCCAAATCTCATAGGGGTATGAAGTATATAGCAGGTCACTTTTTCAGATACTAATATAAAAGTGTATATTGACTTATCTTGGTCTTCAGAAGCTCTTGCAGGGGCCAGAGATTGAGTTAAAATGGAGCCAGTCGTATTCTGGAGCCATGAAAAGGAATTACATTTATGACAAACCAGATTAATTTGAAAATGGCCTCCAGAATTTGTTCCTACATATTCAGTACCTTAGACCTGTCACCCAAGGTGCTTATTCACTTAGAACAGCTGATTCTCTGTGTCTAAAAATTTGGAGGCCCAGCTGATTATAACAGGAGCCACAGATGCAATAGTGCCATTTGGCCAGCAGATGGTGACGTCTGGTCTGTCAAATAGTATGGGTTTTGCTGAAGGGATTCTACAGCAGATTCATATTGTAGGGCTACTGTAAAATGCTATTGTAAAATGCTGGATCCTGACAATGGTTTATGGAAAAGTACCTGGTAGTGATGGGGTTAAAAGCCCGTCCATATGGAATTTTACTGGAGCATTTAAACTTTGTAAGATGGTTTTTGAATGGCAACAACACGTGTATCCTTCTAATAAATGAATTTCTATGTGATATTTCACGATATGGGAACACAATGTGTCATGGTTTACCTTTTATGAAAGATGCCAATAGATGGAATGATTGAGTCTAGCGATAAGCACATATTAACACTGCTCTGTGAGGACTATTTCACATGTTATTTGTCTTATAGCTGAATTTTATGGATAAATGTGCAGATTGTGATAAAAAGGAAATTGAGCCTCTTTGAAAGTGAAAATTACACTTTTATTAGATTTGAATAGAACGTTATAAATATGTCAGATTTCCCTTTTTGCCCGCCTTGTCTTTATTGTACTTATATTCCAACATCCCATTTTACAAGTGATAAAACCACATGGCAGAAAGGAGAAAATATTATGATTGAACCCCTAAAGATATCTACCAGCGTCTATTACACTCCCTCACACAGGAGACAAAAACTGAAATAACTACTTTATGTGATGGAAATATCAATGAAGAATCTATTGAAAACTAACGCTTACAGTTCGTGACATGAATCTTAAAATGTACAAGGGAAAAAAGAAACTGTAATATCTTGAACGTTCAAAGTTTGCCTGTCATGCAAAATGAACACTCTATAGAAAACTAATTTTAAGTTTTAAATTGTAATATCCATATTGCTGTTAAATATGTAGGTGAGATAATTTTTTATTAAGCACTTATCACTCTAGCCCTTACATGTGGTTCCTGTGCTGTATTCTTTCCTAGGCCAACGAGGCCTGGGCCTAGGGCAGCAGATTGGCAGGGGTGGCATATTTTTCCATAATGTCCATCATTTTAGACATCCAATATATTCATATATTCAGGGCTACATTACAATCCCCGTGTTAAAACGGGGGCGGTAGGGAGAAAAAACTGCACCCACAGTTTTCCCCCTAACGCACCCGTTTTAACGCTGGATTACAATGCAGGCGCAAAAAAAATGCTGCCTGCATTTGTAGCGGGCACTACGCCCCGGGATGCTTGTGGCAGCGCCGAGTGCAGCCGCGAGCATCCACTCGATGGAGTCCATAGGACTCCATTGAGCCAGGCGCCGGCGGTCACATGACCTGCTAGATCTTGCCTTGCGTGATCCGGCCGGTTGGTGTAGTGATACGCAGGGGGAGACTGAGGAACTTTTCCCCCCAGTCTCTCCCTGCTCCCGCCGGACGGAGGAGGCGGTTGGAGCCGTGGTACTCACCGCGGGACAGGAGGTGAGTATACGATTTTTATTTTTTGACTGGTGTTAACGGATTCTGCAGAACCAGAATCCGTTAACACCAAGTCCCGGCTGTGGTTAACTTTCTGCTAACCAGAGCCGGACGTTAATCAGCATTAGGACTTTGTAATCCTAACGCTGATTAACACTTTGCGCTCCCCATGTTAAGTATAGGGAGCGCAAAGTACAGTAACCTCACGCTGAAAAGCGCAAGGTACCAAACGCAAACGGGTTACTTAACCCATTTGCGTTTGAATTGTAATATGCGGTAGACACCGCGGCTAACGTTAGTGCTCACGCAGGTGAGCGTTAACGTTAGCACATAGAGTGTAAGGTGGCCCTCAGTGTGCACAGTTGTATAACACAGCTGCAAAGCAATAAAAATCCCAACTATAAGTTTCAATACTATAATAATTGTAAGAAATCACTTTGTATAAATGGGATACTTTGATTTTGTTCTAAGTTGCATTTATGTTGCCATAAATAGCACTGCTAGGTGATGAATATTTGTTTAACTCCATATTGATTAAAAGATTCAAATTAATTTGATGTTGTGTTGGGGGGCAGTGAAACTTGGAGTGCCTAGGTCAGCACCGAGCCTAAATATGCCCTGAATGCTCCAGCTGTGCCTAATGTATAGCAATCTAGAAATTGTGTAAATATGGGCACGTGGATCTCACAATCCCTGTACGTTGTCATCCACTCTCTTTTAGTGGAAGACCCTCCTTACTGATTCAGTTAGATTATGCTTGGTATCCTGATATTGCAGACACATCCATGTTAGCATTTATTTATTTACATTTGCAGGTGAAGTATCAATTTCCACAGAAGTATTGAAGCAAGGAAACAAAGCAAGCAATGATGGCATCATCGGAGTTATGGCAAGTTCACACGACCCAGAAAAAAGCAAACACTCTGACAGCTGGCAGTCAGCAGTCCTCCTTTATGGCTCGGATGATAATAGAACCTCACCCGTAGTACATTATGTAACTGTAAATCTCACAAATTACCCAAAGTCAAAAGGTAATTTTGCTAGCTTTCAAGAATCAAGATACTGTATTCTGTCTCACTTGTGGCCTGACTATTCTTACTTACATAGTTTTATATCCTGGAGAAATAGGTGGACGTTCATTATTTTCTGTACACTGTATGCTGAAGTGTGTGTGTGTATATATATATTAAAACTTGGTCTTTTCTTGGAAAATGCAGTCTTTTATTATAGGGTCTGGCATAAACAAAGTGAAAGAGAAAGCATAGCTCCTCTGAGCTCTAACTGAACATAAATTACTCTCTAACACGACTGTTTACTTCCAGCCTTCTAATAAACAAAATTACACAGACCTCTTTCAGCTCGCAGGTCAGCACACCAAAATGTCTCTTTCTTTTTAAATCTGCAGAGAGAGCTTACAGCCTCCCTCTTTGCTCAGGGACACTCTCTCAATGTATTCCCCGCTTCAAATTCTCTTATGCAGCAGGTCTAGAACTCATTGGGCAATCCAGAACTACTGGACTGGCCCCCTCACCTACATGTAAAGTATGGTGTGGAGCACTAGCCCACCCTACTCTCCCAAGTGCTCCGCCCCAGGGACCCAAACCTTAAATTACTTTTCTATTTTCTGTGGATTAACACAAATCTTCCTCCTGGGGGCAATCAGTCCAAAGCTCCTCAGGACCTTGCCCTGTTTTCTGACACAAAACACACTATTCATGTTTGAGAAAATGAGGTGAATGAATGAAATAATTGCTCCTGTGTTCTTTTTAGACCTGGTTGTGGCACTACCCATTTGTCAAGTATCTGATCAATATATGTAACTGAATATGTAGGGCTGTGTTTCCCAACCCTGTCCTCAGGACCCTCTGCCTCGCCATGTTTTTCAGATATCTGAAGCACAGCACAGGTGATATGATTTGCTGCTCAGTGATTGCAGGATTCAGTCTGCATTACCCCAAGGTGATCTGCAAAATCTGACCTGGTTGAGGGTCCCGAGGACAGGTTTGGGAAACACTGATGTAAGGTATTTAACCCTTTCACTGCTGAGGACGTGTGGGACATGTCCTCATTGACGCCCGTTACATGCTGAGGACGTGCCCCACACTTCATCAGCTGTGCGGGACCCCTGGCGGAGATACTCACTTCTCTGTCCAGGGTCCCGCGGCGTTCTGACTTCAGCGTCCTCAGACGCAGAAGTCAAGCTCCTCCCAACGTAAATTACATCATCGCGCTATGTGCGATCACGTCATTTCCAGGCGACCCCCGGCAAGACCCCCGGGAGATAGCCTGGAAGAGAGGGGGTGGATCCGTTCGGATCCCTCTCCCTCCTGATCGGTAAGGAGCAGCGCCAAAAGCCAGGCACCGCTTAAAAGGGGAGAGTCTCCTCTTTTAAGCGGTGCATGGCTTTAACCCCTCAAGCGCCGGGTCGCACTTCAGCGCCTTTCGGCGCTGAAGTGCGGCCTAGCTCCGGTGGGGCCACCATCTGGGATGGCGGCTCCACCCCCGGGTCCCCCCTCGCTGCCCGACGTGATCACACATAGCGTGATGACGTCAGATAGCCGGGGAACCCCTAGCTGCCCGTGGATTTCCCAAGGAAATAAGAGATAGGGGGTTCCAGAACCATGGCAGCTAGGGGGTCATGGAGGGTGTCATTTGAAAGCCCTGAGCATGGCCTTTCGAATGATACCCAACATGACCAGGTACAACGTAAAAAAAAAAATAATAATAAAAATAATAAATACATTTAAAAAAAAAAAAAACATGTTTTTTTGTGTGTTGTTTTTATTAATGCAGCAATATTGTTCACATTTCAATTATAATGTGAACAATGATGCTGCACTAATGATTTTTTTCTATGGGGTGCATTTGCTAAAAATCACGTAATTCCCCCCAAAAAATGTAACATTTCCCCATTTCTAATTTTTGTACAAACGCACCCCATAGAAAACATAACCGCAAACGCTCATGTGATAAAATGTGAAAAAACACACTTTACACGCTGCAGATGATTAAAAATTCAATTTTTATTGCATTTTTTGTCATAGTATACAGGCAGGACATGACGTATACATGTAATAATGATATATTATGAATCTGCGGAGTCTGCCGGAAAGAACGATATCTAATATGTCTGGGTCATTTAATAAAATGTGGCTTCAAATTGTGTTTCAACATGAGTGAAAGTGGTAAAAATGAGCTCAGCACACAGGTGTGAAATGCCTCAGCAGTGAAGGGGTTAAACATTCCAGTTTAGTATTTTTATAGATATCTGTCATAATATTGGAGCTAGTCTGCTCCAACTATGTCGCAATGTTGTATTGAAATATGGGGTGTCACAACGCAGTATGGGTGCACTTGCAACTGATGGATTATGATGAACAACCTAGTTGTTCAGTATAACAGCCCCCACTCATCATCCATAATGGCTCCTGTCCTAGTCCAACCAAACTGCAAAATTCCCTTGCACCCCAGGTGTTGCACCTGCCTACTATAAATTAACACTTTTGTTGCATAAAAATCTCTAATATTGAGGTAGATAAAGAATTGTGAGCAGTTTGATGGTTACTCATTAGTTTAATCTCGAGCCAATGTTTAAGAGGAAATCTTCTGGCTCTCAAAACCTTGTATTAAGTGCATTTGCAAAATCACTTAACATCAAATAGAAATTGGATCAAGAAGTCAGATTCTCTCCTCTGATACCACAGGGCACCACAGTGCAAAGGGACATTGGAAACAAATATTACCCAAGATCTCAAAGAAGGCTCTCTTTGGTCTCCATGAGGTCCTATGCACTCCAGGAGACATTACCAGCAGCAGAACATGACACAGCTGTCAGTGTTTTTTGGCAGCCCCAATTATTATAACTAGCTAGTAACAGGAAGCTGCTAGCAGTTAACACACACCAACAGTTTTCTATTAGTGGCTCTTTATTACCAGCAACCAAGATATGGCCCTATATTTTTTAATTTTGTTAAGGTTTCTTACATTTTTGTTTCTAGCTCACTTGGACACTCCTCTGATATTCCGTTTTCTATGATGTTCTTCTTACTGTATGTCATAAGAGTAAGTGGAAAAGATTTTCTTATTTCTGTTAATGTGTGTGTGTGTGTGTATGATTTTACTCTTCTGATACTGATATGAAATGTCATATGTTTACTTCGTTAAAAGCTAGTCAATAATAACTAAGATAGGATTTCTGTTTTCATAAAGTAATGTATTTTCCATGTAAACAATTCCTGTTAGTCTTCTACTAAATTTGGATTTTTGAAGATGTGTGATTATATGCTTAACTAAAGAGATATTTTGATTGTTATTTGCAGATTTACTGTATGTGACTTATTACATAGATAATAAACTGACAAACCCATATTTGGTGTGGCAGGATGGTGGCAGTCCTGACTTTCCGACAGTTGAACTATTTAAGCAAATAAGGAATGCAGAGGTGAGTTTATTTATATTACAGTATTTATCCCTAATCTTTAAACCTCAGAACTAGCCAACTTCAATTCAGCAACTCAGCCGGTGTAAAATATAAACAATAAAGGAGGATAAGGTATAGACTAGCATTTATATAACTGTCACTTTAGATTAACAACCTATATTCCTGCCTATTGCTGACAGCAGCTGATTAATTGACCCCCAAGACGATGGTCAGGTGCAGCAATGTATTTTAGTTTTGTGGTGCCCTAGGCAACATTTTTGTCGAAATGTAGACGCCAAAGTGTGACGAAATGTGGCGAAAAGCAATGCACCGAAATTGCACGCAATTTTGGTGCATTGTGAATAGATCCTATAGTATCTCAAGTGGATGATTGAGCCTACAGTGTTCACAGTCATGGGTACAGCATACCTACAGTCAGGTCCAGAAATATTGGGACATCGACACAATTCTAACATCTTTGGCTCTATACACCACCACAATGGAGTTGGAATGAAACAAACACAATGTGCTTTAACTGCAGACTGTCAGCTTTAATTTGAGGGTATGTACATCCAACTCAGGTGAACGGTGTAGGACTTACAGCAGTTTGCAGATGTGCCTCTCACTTGTTAAGGAACCAAAAGTAATGGGAAAGAATAATAATCATAAATCAAACTTTCCCTTCTTAATACGTGGTTGCAACTCCTTTGCAGTCAATCACAGCCTGAAGTCTGGAACGCATAGACATCACCAGACGCTGGGTTTCATCCCTGGTGATGCTCTGTCAGGCCTCTACTGCAACTGTCTTCAGTTCCTGCTTGTTCTTGGGGCATTTTCCCTTCAGTTTTGTCTTCAGCAAGTGAAATGCATGCTCAATGGGATTCAGGTTAGGTGATTGACTTGGCCATTGCATAACATTCCACTTCTGTCCCTTCAAAAACTCTTTGGTTGCTTTTGCAGTATGCTTTGGGTCATTGTCCATCTGCACTGTGAAGCGCCGTCCAATGAGTTCTGCAGCATTTGGCTGAAAGTGAGCAGATAATATTGCCCGAAACACTTCAGAATTCATCCTGCTGCTTTTGTCAGCAGTCACATCAATAAATACAAGAGAACCAGTTCCATTGGCAGCCATACATGCCCACGCCATGACACTACCACCACCATGCTTCACTGATGAGGTGGTATGCTTAGGATCATGAGCAGTTCCTTTCCTTCTCCATACTCTTCTCTTCCCATCACTCTGGTACAAGTTGATCTTGGTCTCATCTGTCCACAGGATCTTGTTCCAGAACTGTGAAGGCTTTGTTAGGTGTTGTTTGGCAAACTCTAATCTGGCCTTCCTGTTTTTGAGGCTCACCAATGGTTTACATCTTGTGGTGAACCCTCTGTATTCACTCTGGTGAAGTCTTCTCTTGATTTTTGACTTTGAACACATACACCTACCTCCTGGAGAGTGTTTTTGATCTGGACAACTGTTGTGAAGGGTGTTTTCTTCACCAGGGAAAGAATTCTTCATTCATCCACCACAGTTGTTTTCCATGGTCTCCCGGGTCTTTTGGTGTTGCTGAGCTCACCGGTGCATTCCTTCTTTTTGAGAATGCTCCAAACCGTTGTTTTGCCCACGCCTAATGTTCTTGCTATCTCTCTCATGGTTTTGTTTTGTTTCTTCAGCCTAATGATGGCTTCCTTCACTGATAGTGAAGGCTCTTTGGCTCTCATCTTGAGAGTCGACAGCAACAGATTCCAAATGCAAACAGCACACTTGAAATGAACTCTGGGCCTTTTATCTGCACATTGTAATTGGGGTAATGAGGGAATATCACGCACCTGGCCATGGAACAGCTGAGAAGCCAATTGTCCCATTACTTTTGGTCCCTTAACAAGTGGGAGGCACATCTGCAAACTGCTGTAAGTCCTACACCGTTCACCTGAGTTGGATGTACATACCCTCAAATTAAAGCTGACAGTCTGCAGTTAAAGCACATTGTGTTTGTTTCATTCCAACTCCATTGTGGTGGTGTATAGAGCCAAAGATGTTAGAATTGTGTTGATGTCCCAATATTTCTGGACCTGACTGTATATTGATGGCGGTTTCCGGATCTGAGCCAATGTCCGAGTGTGCGGGGCAGCAGTTCAGAATGGTCATGCATTGGGAGGAATGTATTTAGGATGCAGAGGCTTTGGCATCCTAAATGTGGCTTCGGTACTGAATAATTTCTAATAATATTGTACAAATCATCATTGATTATCTGTATTGTAAAATGTGTAATTGTATTCTTTGTGCATATATTTATGAAGGAACATTAATGCATTAGAATTTACTGGCCTTCTCTTTCTAGGATCCAGTTGTCAGTGAACCCACAGCTTTCCCGAGAGATGGTAATATGATTTTAAAACTGAAACTTCCTGTTCCTTCTGTATTTTTCATTCACATCTGTGAAAGACCTCAAGAACCACCTGGACAGGTGTGTAACATAAGCACAAACCATTTCTACATGAAAACTAATTTCATTTTCAATTGCTTTTGTTTTAATCGGTAGAGATAAATACGGTATGTCAAAAAATCCTTTTCCTCTGATCCCAAGGTGCAGAGGGTGGCACAATTCAGTGCCTCCAATGGTCAGATACAGTAGGAAACTGAGTACAAATAATTCCAGCCATTAACAAAGTTTTCAACATGGCTGGAAAAAGATGTCATTAGTGTTAACAAGTGAGCTGTGTAATCGAATGGCCCCACTCGTTAATGCCAATGCAGGGCTGGATTAACATAGGGGGCTATAGGATGCGTAGCTTCAGGCCCAGTCCCCAAACCAGGCCCATCGAAAATTTAGCTATGTTGGCACCAATTCCAGCAGAAGCACAAAGGGAGGTATGCTTGTGAGAAGAATGGGACAGGAACACAATGGCAGGTGAGAAGAATGGAGCATAGGTACAACTGTAGGTGAGAAGAATATGGGACAATGACAATGGAGCCAGGCTATATATATATATATAAAATCGATAGGCCGTGTTCGTCCAGTTTGCCAAAATCACGAGTATAGCAGTACGTAGTGATACCTTTTTTATTGGACTAACGTAACATTTAAAAGACAAGCTTTCGAGAGTGTTACTCTCTTCCACTTACTGATCAGTTCCTAGAATTAAACATAGGGACATAAGGGGGTCATATGGGTGGGGGGTTAGATGTCGTAAAGAGTGAGAGTCAAATGGTATGTTCAAGATGGGAAAATGAATGCATGAGGGATCTTGGGTCCATAATAAAACAACAGAGATAAGATCATACAACTTGAATGGAAAAGGGAAAAAGAAAAAAACAAAAAACACAGAACGGTAAAGGCTGAAAGAGACATGAAAAAAAAAAAAGCATCAGACAAAATTATGAATGTTATGGGACGTTATGATAATGGGTTAAAAACCCAGAGTCCACATTGAGCCCAGCATTTATACTGTTAAATTATGTGATCATTTTCATTTCATATGTTTTGCGTTCACGGTTATCTTTAAAACGTCCCTTGAGGATTTTAATTTTGAGGTTTTGGATGGAGTGGCCTGTTAGATTGAAGTGATGTCCCACTGGGGTACAATATGTATTTTCCTGGTGGTTCTTGATGGAGTGTCTGTGCTGGTTCATCTGCAGCTACTGAACCTATTGGGAGCTTCTCCTGTCTGTCAATGTGATGTGACAGCTCCGCCATTTAGCCCAGCAATGATTATTAGAATCTGCAAGGGCGATATACATTGTATCAGCACAACAGGTAGAGTTTAAATATATATACAGTATACATATGTGCATAGGGTGAAAGTATTATCAAAGACTTAACCCTTTCACTGCTGAAGACGTGTGGGACACGTCCTCATTGATGCACGTTACATGCTGAGGATGTGCCCCACACGTCATCAGCTGTGCGGGACCCCCGGCGGAGATACTCGCCTCTCTGTCCGGGGTCCCGCGGTGTTCTGACTTCAGCGTCCTCAGACGCTGAAGTCAAGCTCCTCCCGGCGTAAATGACGTCATCGCGCTTGGCGCGATGACGTCATTTCCAGGCGACCCCCCGGCAATGCCGGGAGATAGCCTGGAAGGGAGGGGGGGGTCCGTTCGGATCCCTCTCCCTCCCGATCGGAAAGGAGCAGCGCCAAAAGCCAGGCACCGCTTAAGGGGAGAGTCTCCCCTTTTAAGCGGTGCCTGGCTTTAACCCCCTCAATCGCGGGTTGCACTTCAGCGCCTTGCGGCGCTGAAGTGCAGCCTAGCTCCGGTGGGGGCCGCCATCTTGGATGGCGGCTCCACCCCCGGGTCTCCCTTCGCTGCCTGATGTCATCATGCATAGCGTGATGACGTCAGATCCGGGGAACCCCTAGCTGCCAGGGGATTTCCCAAGGAAATCCCCTGGTGGAGATATGGGGTTCTTGTGAACCCCGATATCTCCAGAACCGTGGCAGCTAGGGGGTCATGGAGGGTGTCATTTGAAAGGCCTGAGCATGGCCTTTCGAATGATACCCAACATGACTAGGTACAAAGTAAAATAAAATAATAAAAAAATTATAATAAAAATTAATTTAAAAAAAACCAAAAAAAAAACATGGTTTTTTTTTGTGTGTTGTTTTTATTAATGCAGCAATATTGTTCACATTTCAATTATAATGTGAACAATGATGCTGCACTAATGATTGTTTTCTATGGGGTGCGTTTGCTAAAAATCACGTAAATCCCCCCACAAAATGTAACAAGTCCCCATTTCAAATTTTTGTACAAGCGCACCCCATAGAAAACATAACCGCAAATGCTCATGTAATAAAATGTGAAAAAAAACACTTTACACACTGCAGATGATTAAAAACTAAATTTTTTTATTGTATTTTTTTGTTACAATATACAGACAGGACATGACGTATACATATAAAAATGATATATTATGAATCTGCGGAGTCTGCCGGAAAGAACGATATATAATATGTCTGGGTCATTTATTAAAATATGGCTTCAAATCGCGTTTAAACATGATGAGCGAAAGCGGTAAAAATGAGCTCAGCACACAGGTGTGAAATGTCTCAGCAGTGAAGGGGTTAATACTGGCAGCTTGGTCTATTGGGCCTACTTGAGGTGGTGAGTGTTTTCTTCTAGCATTTGCTAGTTTGGCATAGAAAGTCAGTATAGGAACACAAAAATTATGTATGGGGTTGGGTATCCACAATACCCAAAAGAAAGTTCTTTAAGAAAATTTATGAAAATACTCAGCTGCTGCTGGCGAGGCAATTCACTCTTGTACATCCAACCAAGAGGGTAATGAATCTTAAGCAAGTATGGAAAAAAGATACCTCCAGCGCTGCAAGGAATGGTGCACTTGTGCTACCACATTTATTTTAAATAAACAAAAGGAAAACACAAAACAAACGTTTCGGGGACACAGCCCCTTCCTCAGTGTATAGTGCCTTACCAAACAAATAGAAGAAAACCCTTATATACATATTATAGCAAGGGTAGAGCGAATCAGGCAATTAGAGACACACATGGAAAGATAATTGATTAAGAACCTGTTAACTCATGAATTCAAGGAGATGCAAGGTTATTCCCCAAATGATCCCAGCATACAGGCGCATATAACGCCAATAGGTGTACCAAGATGGCGGACACAGCACAGAGCATACGCCGACACACGGAATCCTGGGAAACCGCGAGTGCGCATGTGCACAGGGCAAAACAAAACTTAGTGGACATGATACACCAAAACCACATAACTATAATTTTCCACAGATGGGGAAAACAAGAATAAATTAATGCATTAATTCAGCGGTTATACATAACCATGATGGCCCGAAAAACTGCCTCAAGGAGCAGCGCCTGAAAAAGATAACCCATACAAATAAACCTACAGTGAATACATAATGACAAATCATAAATACTAAAAAAATATAGCATAAAATAAAACATGACAGTCTTGGTAATAAAACCAAAAAATAAATCATATAGTAACCACTCACAGCGAAGATTTATCCATATAGCATATAAATACTAAACGTATAAATTATAAGTACATAGACTGAGAGATAATATGGATCAACCAAAAAGCTCACCTAGAACTGCAGATGCCTAGTGCAGGGGTCTGCAACCTTAAACACTCAAAGAGCCATTTGGACCCATTTCCCGCAAAAAAGAAAACACTGGGAGCCGCAAACCCCTTTTGACATCTAAAATGAAGATAACACTGCATATATTGTTTTTTACCTTTATGCTATGGGTGGGGAGGGGTACTCTAAACTAAAACTTTTAATAATATTTTTTTTTAAAAATCAATCTCCATGTCATTAGTATAAAAAATATATATATTTCAATAAATTACAGTTACAAGTATTTATAAACGCCAACAAATTCTGTAGCGCTGTACAATGGGAGAGAACAAACATACAGGTGCATCTCAATAAATTTGAATGTCGCGGAAAAGTTCATTTATTTTATTAATCCAACTCAAATTGTGAAACTTGTGTATTAAATAAATTCAATGCACACAGACTGAAGTAGTTTAAGTCTTTGGGTCTTTTTAATTGTGATGATTTTGCTCACATTTAACAAAAACCCTCCTATTCACTATTTCAACAAATTAGAATATGTTGACATGTCAATCAGCTAATCAACTCAAAACACCTGCAAAGGTTTCCTGAGCCTTCAAAATGGTCTCTCAGTTTGGTTCACTGGGCTACACAATCATGGGGAAGACTGCTGATCTGACAGTTGTCCAGAAGACAATCATTGACGCCCTTCACAAGGAGGGTAAGCCACAAACATTCATTGTCAAAGAAGCTGGCTGTTCAGAGTGCTGTATCCAAGCATGTTAACAGAAAGTTGAGTGGAAGAAAAAGATGCACAACCAACCGAGAGAACCGCAGCCTCCAAAGACTTGCCAAGAAAAATCAATTCATGAATTTGGGTGAACTTCTCAAGGAATGGACTGGGGCTGGGGTAAAGGCATCATGAGCCACCACACACAGACTTGTCAAAGAATTTGGCTACAATTGTCATATTCCTCTTGTTATGCCACTCCTGAACCACAGACAACATTGGAGCCGTCTTACCTGGGCTAAGGAGAAGAAGAACTGGACTGTTGCTCAGTGGTCCAAAGTCCTCTTTTCAGTTGAGAGCAAGTTTTGTATTTCATTTGGAACCAAGGTCCTAGAGTCTGGAGAAAGGATGGAGAAGCTCATAGCCCAAGTTGCTTGATGCCCAGTGTTAAGTTTCCACAGTCTGTGATGATTTGGGGTGCAATGTCATCTGCTGGTGTTGGTCCACTGTGTTTTTTTGAAAACCAAAGTCACTTCACCCGTTTAACGAGAGATTTTAGAGTACTTCATGCTTTCTTCTGCTGACCTGCTTTTTAAAGATGAAGATTTCATTTTCCAACAGGATTTGGCACCTGCCCACACTGCCAAAAGCACCAAAAGTTGGCTAAATGACCATGGTGTTGGTTTGCTTGACTGGCCAGCAAACTCACCGGACCTGAACCCCATAGAGAATCTATGGGATATTGTCAAGGGGGAAATGAGAAACAAGAGACCAAAAAAACGCAGATGAGCTGAAGGCCACTGTCAAAGAAAGTTGGGCTTCCATAGCACCTCAGCAGTGCCACAGACTGATCACCTCCATGCCACGCCGAATTGAGGCAGTAATTAAAGCAAAAGGAGCCCCTACCAAGTATTGAGTACATTTACAGTAAATTAACACACTTTCCAGAAGGCCAACAATTCACTAAAAATGCTTTTTTTATTGGTCTTATGAAGTATTCTAATTTTTTGAGGTGGGTTTTTGTTAAATATGAGCCAAATTATCACAACTAAAAGAACCAAAGACTTTAAACTACTTCAGTATGTGTGCATTGAATTTACATAATACACAAACTTCACAATTTGAGTTGAATTAATGAAATAAATTAACTTTTCCATGACGTTCTAATTTATTGAGATGCACCTGTATATCCATACACAAAACACACAGAACAGTAGGAGGGAGGACTCTGCTCGAGAGCTTAATGCAGCCATGCCATGAATGATGCCATTTATTTATAATTATTAAATTTCTTCTCCCCATAAATATTAACCCCACCAGGCCCACATATATAATAATCCCCAGGTTCCCACATATATATAATACTCACCCAGGACCCCCTTATATAATACTCACCCAGGTTCCCCATATATAATAACCCCCAGTACCCATGTATAAATGAATAACCCCCAGCCCCACCATGTATAATACTCCTCAAGTGTCTCCCTATGTATAAATTAATAACCCCCAGGCCCCCATGTATAAATTTATAACCCTCAGCCCCCCATGTATTATTAGTATTAGCATACTATTGGACAACCACCACGAGCCAACATCTTCCATTACGCTGTGCCAAGAGCAAGCGCACAGCGTGGTGATGGTGATAGATCCCAGTGACAGTGGCCGGCGGAGTGTGGGGAAGCTCCAGGTCAGGGTTGTCTGCGCCCTAGCATGAGCACCATCCCGGGAGCCGCAGCATGGCGATGAAAGAGCCGCACGCGGCTCCAGAGCCGCGGGTTGCTGACCACTGCCTTAGTGGATGTATTCAAAGAAACCAGTGCCACTCAAGCTTCTCATTAAGACCATGAGGGGCAACTGTATCTAACGAATACATCCACTTCACTTCTCGTTGTAGCAACAATCTGTCTCTATTCCCACCTCTCTTGAGTGGGGGTATTCTATCTAATATTTGATAGCGAAGTTGGGATACATTATGCCGCATTTCTCTGAAATGCCTGGCAACTGGGACATCAGTGCATTGCATGCATTAATTTATTCTTGTTTTCTCCATCTGTGGGAAATTATAGTTATGTGGTTTTGTTGTATCAAGTCCACTAAGTTTTGTTTTGCCCTGAGTTTTAGGGAATTTAGTGTACATTTGTAATTGTATTCAGAATGAAATCCTACAAGGACTTTTTAAAGAACCATATGCAACTAAAATGACATCAATTGGTTTTGTAATACAGTAGTAAATGTTTCTTTTGTGAATTCTTCATTGACACAATCATTCAACCCCTTAAAGACTACCACTCTGAAGAACAGAGGTTCATTCAAGTGTTTTCAATCAGGTATTGAAAACACCTGTGGATGTCACGGAGCAGCAATAAAGCATAATAAGCACCAATTAGGCAGCTTTAAAATGACTGTGATACTCAGCTCCTTCTAGACATTTACTGGTGTGGTTACAAACATGGTGAAGTCAAGAGAATGGTCCAGGAAGACAAGAGAAGAGGTGATTACTCTTCACAGGAAGGGCAATGGCTATAAGAAGATTGCAAAGATGTTAAACATACCAAGAGAGACCATAGGAAGCATCATTCGCAAATTCAAGGCAAAGGGCACTGTTGAAACGCTACCTGGTCGTGGCAGAAAGAAGATGCTGACTTCGACTGCTGTGCGCTACCTGAAGCGTAGAGTGGAGAAAAGTCCCCGTGTGACTGCTGAGGAACTGAGAAAAGATTTGTCAGATGTGAGTACTGAAGTTTCAGCTCAGACAATACGGCGCACACTGCGTAATGAAGGCCTCCATGCCAGAACTCCCAGGCGCACCCCCTTGCTGTCTCCAAAGAATAAGAAGAGTTGACTGCAGTATGCCAAAAGTCATGTGGACAAACCACAGAAGTTTTGAGATAGTGTTCTGTGGACTGATGAAACAAAATTAGACTGTTTGGGCCCATGGATCAACGCTATGTTTGGAGGAGGAAGAACAAGGCCTATGAAGAAAAGAACACCTTGCCTACTGTGAAGCATGGCGGGGGGTCAATCATACTTTGGGGCTGTTTTGCTTCTGCAGGTACAGGGAAGCTTCAGCGTGTGCAAGGTACCATGAATTCTCTTCAGTACCAGGAGATATTGGATGACAATGTGATGCAGTCCGTCACAAACCTGAGGCTTGGGAGATGTTGGACCTTTCAACAGGACAATGATCCCAAGCATACCTCCAAGTCCACTAGAGCATGGTTGCAGATTAAAGGCTGGAACATTTTGGAGTGGCCATCGCAGTCACCTGACTTAAATCCGATTGAGAACCTCTGGTGGGACTTAAAGAAAGCAGTTGCAGTGCGCAAGCCTAAGAATGTGACTGAACTGGAGGCTTTTGCCCATGACGAATGGGCGAAGATACCCGTAGATCGCTGCAAGACACTTGTGTCAAGCTATGCTTCACGTTTAAAAGCTGTTATAACTGTAAAAGGATGTTGTACTAAGATTGAATGTCACTTGGGGGTTGAATAAAACTGATAATGATGTGAGCACAGAAAAGACATTTGTGGTTATTTCATTATAAATGTTATGTTATATTTGTCTGACCTACACGTGCCTCTTTGATTTAATTGTAAGCAAGATGACTGAATGATCAAAATCAATGTCAAACTGGCCAAAACACTCAATTTCAGTGGGGGTTGAATAATTTTGAACACAACTGTATATAAGGGTTTTCTTCTATTTGTTTGGTAAGGCACTATACACTGAGGAAGGGGCTGTGTCCCCGAAACGTTTGTTTTGTGTTTTCCTTTTTTTTTATTCAAAATAAATGTGGTAGCACAAGTGCACCATTCCTTGCAGCGCTGGAGGTATCTTTTTTCCATACTGGCATAGAAAGTCAAATTCACTGACAACTGTGATTGAAGCCTGTAATTAAATATAAATTGTTGGAATTATCTAATAATGCCTTTATCTTTCTTCCAAAGGTGACAGATCTTTCCATTGTCCCGCTCACTGTGGGACAGATAGCAGTAGCTTGGAGCGATGAAAATGTAATTTTCAGGTAAATGTCATGTTTAAATGATCATTACATATTACTTTTAAAAGAAAAGTTCAAACGTCTTACTTACAGGGTTATTCAAAGAGATCCGAATTGCTTTCGAAAGGTAACCAATCGCTGAAATTCAGCGTTTGGTTACCTTTCCTGGCCATTCGTCTATCCAGAGAGCAGGCAGTTCGCCAAATGTTGGCGAATTGCCTGCACATACGGTGCCTGTTCGAGGGCAGTGAATTCCTCATAGAGAACCAATGCTTCATCTATTCAGAGAACACAAAAACCAGCAGTGAAAGGTTGCCAAAATGCCCTGCCATTCGTTGGTTTCATTTGACAGGTTTATTCAGGCGAATCCCATAGGCTTCAATGTTAAAAATATTCCCGTTTTAATCCAATACCTAATAAACCGTTTATTATACTATTCTGCAGTAAAAAGTTTCTTTATTTTTAGATTTTTTAGGATCTTTTACGCATTTTTCAAGATTTTGTTGTAAATTTTTTTTTTCCGTTTTTTTTTTAATAGTTTTTCTTTTTTCTGTAACAGCCCTTTTTAATACCATTCATTGGATCTCAAATGTAAATTTCAGACATTTTCGTTCTGTAGTTTCTTTGCAAACAGCGTTTCACTTTTCAAACATTCAAGTGTACTGTTTGGTTTTTTTCCACTCCATTCGTCTGCGGTGTCGGGTTTTTCCTGCGGTTGCTCTGCGCTGTGATCGGCTCCTGCTCGGGTTTCTCCAGCGTGTTCGGCGGGATTAATCCAGATGTTTTTGCCGGTTTTGGTGTGCATTCGCCTGGGTTTTGCGGTGAGTGTTCATCAGGTTTGCGGCGGCTTTTCCCTGCACTACGACGGCCCTGTGGTGCTTGCTGAATACACCGCAGGGTCGCCAAAATGGGATAACCAAATCGCAATTGAAGAGAACGAAAAGCCACCGAACATACGGTGACTTTTCGATTCTCTTTGAATAACCCTGTATATCTTTATATAGTTTGAAGCAAAACATAGCTGATGGTGATGGGACCATTAATTAATCACTTAATGGTAAGGATTTAGGCAAAGAAATGTATATCTAGACTAGCACAAACGGAATTATATATTGTTTTAAAATCGCCTGCATGCATTGCAAGAGTGATGAAAAAATGCAGGTACCTTGTCACTCCTGCTCGGTAAGGTCATTGCTTATCTGCTCACAGTAGGCTTTGTATCCAGTCAAAACTTTGTATATATCTAATATGACAACACCATTGCATCAACAAGGGAGAACTTGAGTGAGGTCATGAAAATAGCAGGAAGCCTCTTTATGGTATAATTCTTGAAGAATTCCTGTAAAGAAGAGACTTTTTGCATTCAAGATTCTTACCACCTGAATATAGTATGTAACTTGGACTTATAGTTTTTCAACAACAAATTGACACTTCAATGTTATACTTTTTGTATAGTGTAGCAATGGTACAAGAGTTACATATATACTAATAAATAGAACCTGTTCAGAGTATTTCCCATATAATGAAGACACACCACTCCTAATTAAGCATAATAGTAAATAATACAACAACTTTAATGAAGGGTATAGTACTTGGGATGTGCTACAAAACCACAAATCTATTAGAGCAGGGCTCAAAATTTCAAGTCCCAAGCTACTAGCCAGACCTTAAAAGTTACTCGCCACCAGTTGCCCCACCTACCCTGCTCTGAACTCCGCCCCTAAACACACCCTCTTAAATTATCTTATGAAATTACACTGTTAAAGGTTTTATTCAGAATAAAGTTACAAAAATAAATAACTTTAACCAGACCGAGACTCCAGATACATGTATATCCAGACATCAGACACCAGGTACATATATACCCAGACATCAAATCCAAGTAATATCATCCATTAAGTACAGACTCCTCGCCAACAGTTTTTAGGACCAAATTAATTTGGGGTTTATGCATCCGATATATCAAGTGGAACCGAATACTCTCTTTTAACCCATTAACGCCGCAGGACGTTCCATGACGTCCTGGCGGCGGGCGGGCTTTGAAGACGCGGGGCGTACAGGTACGCCCCGCTGTCTTCAATGGGGCCGCCTCGGCCCCTCCCCGCAGCCTGCGCGCGCTGACTCGCGGTGCGCGTCATTGGCTGCACAGGGACGGCCTGAAATCAAGCTGTCCCCTGCAGCCAATGACGCGCACTGCACGCCGGCTGCGGGGAGGGCCCAAAATTAGTGCTGCGTGACGGCACCTGTCTGCGAGGCGTACCTGTACGCCTCGCCAGCAAATTTAAACACCTTAAGGGCGCCACCTCTACGTCCTTAAGGGGTTAATTGTTTGTATGCCAGATTATCATAAGAAGTTAGAAGACCCCATAGTCAGTTTTCCCCCTTGGATGCTAATACAGATGAATCCATTAAAATTCGTGTGCGATACATCCATCCCCATTTCTTTTTTTTGCCCCTTCCGTATCACTCATCTTTCTTTATAAATAGATATATTTAATTTTGCTGAACCTCAAACGCCTACGCCACCATTTCACCAATTATGACCCCTCACGGGAGAGGTTAGTTCTGCCAAGGGCCCCCTTTAATTCATTTCTCTCTCCCCCTGTAATTCATTTCTCTCCCCCTGTAATTCATTTCTCTCTCCCCCTGTAATTCATTTCTCCCCCTCCCCCTGTAATTCATTTCTCCCCCTCCCCTGCAATTCATTTCTCCCCCTCCCCTGCAATTTTCATCCCCCACTCCCCTGCAATTCACCCCCTCACTCCCCTGCAATTCACCCCCCCTCCCACTCCCCTGCAATTCACCCCCTCCGACTCCCCTGCAATTCACCCCCCCTCCCACTCCCTTGCAATTCACCCCCCCTCCCACTCCCTTGCAATTCACCCCCCCACTCCCCTGCAATTCACCCCCCTCCCACTCCCCTGCAATTCACCCCCCCTCCCACTCCCCTGCAATTTTCACCCCCCCCACTGCAATTTTCACCCCCCTCCCCTGCAATTTTCACCCCCCTCCCACTCCCCTGCAATTCACCCCCCCTCCCTTTACCTGTCCTTGCGAGTAGTAGAGTGAGGGGGCGGGGATAATCCCCGCTTCCCTCACTAGCTGAGGCACGCTGAGTCCTCCTTCACGCTGTGCCCGGAAGAGGAGTATCGCAGCGTGAAGGGACATCCAGCGTGTAACAGGTAAAAGGGGGGCGGGAGAGGGAATTTGCACCCCCCTGTTGTGACATTTTGAGGACTAATTGATTCTTCACGCCGGATGTTTTCCATCTCTGGTCATGCTGTACCCGGCATGCCCTCTGTCTCTCCATGCTACACTCTCACTGATGCTGCTTTGGGGAGACGGGATGAACCTCTTACTGATTCAAGATGTTTGCTCGGCGCAGTTTCCCGTGATCCGTTCACATGGTACAGCAAACGGGCGAGTGCGCCGAGCAAAACTCTGAGATCAGTAAGAGGTTCAGCCGGTCTCCCCGAAGCAGCGTCAGTGAGAGTGAAGCATAGAGAGACAGAGGGCACGCCGGGTACAGCATGAAAACGCATGAGATGGGAAACATCCGGCGCGAGGAATCAATTGGTCCTTAGAGTGCCACAACAGGGAGGTGCAAATACACTCTCCTGCCCCCCCTTTTACCGGAAGTGGCTTCTGCCGGCCGAAAAAACCCCAAAAAACAGCTGCCACTGGAATACGCAGCACAGGCAGAACGATATACTTTATCGTGCTGCCTGCGTGTGCATCTCCACTCGCCCACCCTTAATTTCCACTCGCCAAATGCGAGCAGGCAAGTGGAAATTTTGACCCCTGTATTAGAGCATTGGTTCCCAACCGTTGTCCTCAAGTACCCCTAACAGGCCAGATTTTAAGGATTACCTTGGGGAAATGCAGACTGAATCCTGCAATCACTGAGCAGCAAATTATATCACCTGTGCTGTGCTTCAGATATCTGGCAAACCTGGCTTGTTAGAGGTACTTGAGGACCGCGGTTCGGAGCCACTGTATTAGAGGATAGTGAGGATATTAGATATCCTCAGTAATTTTAGGATATTAGAGGATAGTGATGTCACCACACAGATGATGTCACCAGAGAATGTTCAATAAATTGTGATCCGATGAAGCACTGAAAGGCACCATTCCACTGTCAGCTGATATAATGGACACATAAAAAAAACACTCAATTTCTATTAGACATATTGAATCGATTTACATTTTCACTTGCAAAAGACATGCCTCAATTTGCACTTGGAACAGCAGTTCTATCAGTGGATCTAATAACTCATTCTGCTGTAAATGTGAATTGTGAATTGGGCAGGTCTGTCTTGGTGAGCTGTAATAAAGTCCCACACATCTGTGAAGTGGGTGACTGTCTGTATATAAATATACGGGTTTGGGTCGAAATCCATACAACCAGGTCCCCTAATGCCAAAATCCCGACGGCCAACTTCCCTACACAGACAACTCCCTGACGGCCAACTTCCAGACATCCATAATCCCAGCGGTTTACACTAACCCTACTCCCTAACCCCTTAAACCTAGCCCTAACCCTAACCCCCTAAACCTAGCCCTAACCCCCCTAAACCTAGCCATAACCCTAACCCCCTAAACCTAGCCCTAACCTCCTTAAACCTAGGGTTAGGGTGTCAGTATTAGGGTTAGCCACTGGGATTATGGATGTCTGGAAATTCGCTGTGTAGGGAACTTGGTATGTCCGGCACTTGTTCTGTCTGGAAGTTGGCCATTGGGTTGTTGGCATTAGGGAAGCTGGCTGTAGGGATTTTGTCCGGCACCCAAAATATACAGGGTTATTCAGAGAGAGGGGAAAACCAGGAGAATTACTGGAGAATGAAAATTCTAGGTAAAAATAACCGATTTAGAAAGTAAGATAAATGGGAGAATTTTTCTGGTTTGGCTATTTTGACCTAGAATTTTCTCTTCTCCAGTCATTCTCCTGGTATTCACCTCTCTCTGAATAACCCTTCATGTATACATACATTATCACTGCTATTTTCCACGACTTTTTTCCTTTTTGAAACAATGCATTTTTTTCCTCCTGGTATTCTGATTTTGCTAAGCTGCAGGTGGACAGTAAAAATTTTAAAAACATAGATATTCACTAAAAAGTAGAGCGACACGTGTGGAAGGAATTTATTTTGCTTCTTGTACATAAATAGCAAAATTTAAATGCTTCACTAAACCTACAGTCACTGGAAGAAGCAAATTTATTGTGGCTTTATTGTATAACTACAGTATATATGGTGTGTAATGAAATCAGTTTCTCGTTTTTCAGATGTTTGAAAACATACGAAGTGGAATTTTCTCAGGATGGATCAATTTTCAAACGAATTAATAAAAAAGATTCAATATTCACTTTATTTATATATAGTCCAGGTAACTATTATTGTGCTTGGGATGTAATTGTTTTTGGCAATGGCTTTTATTTCAAATTTAAGTATGTTTTTGATGTGTTATTCATTCTGTAATCATTTTTATTAAGTACTAGGTTATCACATGTAATTGTGTGGTTTTGAAAATGTGTCCCTTGTTTTCAGTTTAGCATTTGTGTAGATCAGTGGTTTCCAACCCTGTCCTCAGGGATCAGTAACAGGCCAGATTTTGCAGATCACCTTGGGGAATGCAGACTGAATCCTGCAATCACTGAGCAGCAAATCATATCACCTGTGCTGTGCTACAGATATCTGGCAAACCTGGCCTGTTAGTGGTACTTGAGGACTGGGTCGGGAAACATGGGTGTAGGACAATAACTATAATTTTTTAATTATGAAAACTACTAAAGAGGTTATTCAATAACTGCTATGTTCCACTTTGTTACAAACAACATTAAAAACCACTTTTGCTGCAACTAGAGTGCTCATTGGCTGTCCATAGAGAGAAAAATTAAACAATGGCAAGTGAAGTTGATTTGAACAACGCTGACCAACTGTACCACACTTATTCATCCATAAAATTTGTAAACTACGGCTATTCTTCATTCAGCATTGTCCTAGCATTGTTTGCAACACCATTTTTGGGGGGGGACGCTCCAGATTTCTGTGCCTACAGGCTCCTGAGATGTAAATCCAGCCCTCTTGGGTGATCTCCGTTGCTCTGCTATAGAAAAAATGTTAGACAACGTCAATTGAAATCGCTGGAACCTATGCTAAATACGTTTGACAGGTGATGCGCTGGAAACCCCGTTGAGAAATAAGCTGAACAACTATGGTGGGAAGAATTCCAGGGGCAGTTCCCTAAAGAGCGAATTCCCTGTTTCACCACAGTCCCCCAAAGATTGCCAAAGTAAACCTATCATTTATTCACTAAAACAACAGCAGTTAGTGAATGAACCCTGATATGTAATAAAGAAGAAAATGTTTCTAGAAGAACACGGCAGTAAGAAGACTGAAATCTTGTAAAGAACACAGAAAAATGTAATGATCAATGACATTGTACCCAGGACATACGGTACTTGAAAACGAGAGAAATCTCAATGTATCCTTCCTGGTAAAATACTTTGCAAATAAATAAGTAAATAAATAAAAATTGTGTGCTGGTGGAGGTGATAATGATGATATTTTTTATTATTCACTATTCCACATGCTGTTATTTTAGGGATAATTATGGACACCCACTCATCCCAATTGCTTAATACAAAAAAATAGTGGAAAATTCTTCAGGAATCATACATGTAATTTTTTAAATATATGAAAAAGTACAACTAAATTTAAAACCAAGCGGCTAAAATAAAGAGTAAATAAAATAAATTGTGTTGATCCAGGACATATCCTTTTAAGACTGACTTTGGAGTGTTAAGGACTCCCTGTAGTGTACTCCATATCCTCTTCTTTTCCAAAGCTGTGCGTGATGGTTAATGGAGCAATATAATTTCTGGAATGTTAACATCTAATAACTATAAGTAATATTTAACATTTCCCAATGAAATATCAGAATTTGTAACCAGATTATTACTTGTTTATTTTTTAGAAAATACAGAAGTATCTGGGTCATACAGAGTGCGTGCTGTCAACTACTGGGGTGTTCCTGGACCTTATTGTAACCTGGAGAAGTATAAAGAAGATTTGTAGAAGATTTATTAAATGTTGAAGACGTGTTATGAGACGTAGGGTTAAGAAATGCACATATAGTGTACAGTTCTTTACAGAGTATTTGCAACTGAACTCTCAAACTTCATATAGCACTTGCAAACTTAGTCCTACATAGTATTAACAGAGAAATACAAAATCACACCAACCACATAGGGTCCCTCAGGACACACAGGTGCCAATAACAATTTTCAGATCCAAGAAGGGCCTCACTCTTAATAGTCATATAATAAAACCACAACTACGACTGATCTGAATACCCAAAACAATAAAGGAATTCCTAAATAATAAAAAATATATACTTTATTAAATAATAATATAGAGCAAAAGGAACTAATGAAAAGACACAAAAATAAGAACCAGCACACATAAAAGACAACAATGTATGAAATGTAAGTAATGGCAATAACAGAGACAATCAAGAACAATAATGATCCCAGGTATATAGCCAGTACTACATAGAAAGCCAATGAATAGAAATAGGGGTACCACCTGTATATCCCCTCAAGATAAATAAAGGAGACCTGGCTAGAAATAAGAACAAGATCAAATATAATCTTATCTATACCTTGGCAGTTCTCCGCTACGTACGAGTACCATATAGCAAGAAATAAGCTAGGTCTCATTGCCAAAAGAAAATCACCTGACAGTTAAAAACAACACACTCAACGCGTTTCGCCCTAAATGGGCTTTATCAAGAGTAAGTATTAACAGAGACGCAATCTTTGGGGAAAGAAAGTGAATTTTTTATGTAAACTTGCTAATATGATTATGTTATGATAATATGCTGGATATTCTTTAAATAAGAAGCACACAAATTGTAAAATAACATTTATTTCAGTAAAATTTAAGTTATGTTGTATTATATTTTGTTATTCTGTTCAGATGGTCAGGAAAAGCTCTTTAAGTATGGACAATTCAATGACTCTACAGACAATTGATTGACAATGATTTCTGCTTACTGTGCTGTTAGTATATCAGCTAATATGTGTGTATGTATGGTTGTACATTTATCTATTTGGAACATTTATAAGTTCCATACATATGCGTGGAAAAATTAGCAAAGATAGACATTTCTGCTAATCTTCAACCAAATGCACAGGAAGATATCATCATACAATGTATTATTGTCACGAACACCCCCTTCTGATGCCAAAGGGTGTCCTTTATGCTGCGTGTGATTTAGCCCTTTAAGCAGGTATGTTGTCCTTATTGTAGATGTGTCAACAAAAATGTTAGCATGTGCCAGAGATTTCTGTAAGTCTTTAGCTGACACTCTAGGATTCTTCTTTACCTCATTAAGCATTCTGCGCTGTGCTCTTGCAGTCATCTTTACAGGACGACCACGCCTAGGGAGAGTAGCAACAGTGCTGAACCTTCTCCATTTGTAGACAGTCTGTCTTACCGTGGACACATGAACACCAAGGCTTTTGGAGATACTTTTGTAACCCTTTCCAGCTTCATGCAAGTCAACAATTCTTGATCGTAGGTCTTCTGAGAGCTCTTTTCTGCGAGGCATGGTTCACATCAGGCAGTGCTTCTTGAAACCAGTAAACCCAAAACTGGTATGTGTTTTTAAAGGGCAGGACAGCTTTCAGCAACACATCCAATAATATCACACTGATTGGACTCAAGGTTGGCTCACTCCTGGCTCCTATTAGCTCTTGGAGAAGTCATTAAGCTAGGGGTTCACATACTTTTCCCACCCTGCACTGTGAATGTTTACATGTTATGTTCAATAAACACATGAAAACATATAAGGTTTACATGTTATGTTCAATAAACACATGAAAACATATAATGTTCGTGTTGTATTATTTTAAGCAGACTGTGTTTTTCAAATTGTTGTGATTTAGATGAAGATCAGAGCACATTTTATGACCAATTCATGCAGAACTCCACGTAATCCCAAAGGATTCACATACTTTTTCTTGCCACTGTATATATATATATATAATGTAAGACCTGGGTTTTAATATTGTAAAGGAGATAAACTATGAATTACTAGGACTGACATTATTTTTTTCTAAGAACACTTAGAAGTGTGTGATACCAGTGCTCAGAATGGTGCTCCCTCCCTCTAAATCCTCCATTTTTGCACCCATTTCCCTTCAGGTAAATGGTGCCACCATTACTTCTACCTCTCAGGATTGTTGCCTAGGGGTCCTCTTGGACTCCAATCTATGCTTTACACCTCACATTCAGTCACTAACCAAATCTTGCTACTTCCACCTAAAAACCATTTAACGCATCTGTCCCTTTCTTTATCTGGACTCTACTAAAATGCTCATCGAAGCTCTTATTATCTCCCACTTTGACTACTGTAACCTTCTTCTCGCTGGCCTTAAGAGATCCCAGATTCTCCCTCTGCAGTCTGTTATGAACGCCTGTGCCAGACTCATGCACCTCACATCCCGCACCTCTCACACCTCTCTCCTTTGTCAATCTTTACAGTGGCTCCCTGTTTCCTATAGAGTCCACTTCACATACAAAGCTTTAATAATCGCGCCTCTGACTACATTTCATCCCTTATTAGCAGGTACATCCCGTCCACTTCACTCTGCCAATGATCTGATGCTATCGGTTCATCGTACCCGCACCCCGAACTCCCGCCTTCAAGACGTCTCCCGAGCTGCCTACTTTCTATGGAACTCCCTCTCCCACAACATCAGACTCTCCTCATCTCTCCAGTCCTTCAAGAAGTCTCTGAAAACACATTACTTTAGCAAAGCCTATCGGCTCACTCCATGATCCCCCATTGTTAATTTCTTGCTCCATCTTCCAACACCGCCCACTTGCACCCCCACTACTCCTTGTACTCCACTCACCCTCACCTAGTGTGTCACCCCTCTCCTCTCAGATTGTAAACTCTCGAGCATAATAATGAATTATTTCTTATGCTCAATGGTGCTGCTATAGTGGGAAATGTGTTTACAATCCTCAAAAAAGTACAATACATAACATAAAAGTAGAACAATTCCCCAACGCACCCTTAAACGTGAAAATGACTTTGAAGAAATGTATGTGTAAACCTACTTATTAGTGCATTCATCTGTCATTTGGTGCATGTCACCATTCAGAAAGAATACTTATTATCATGAGTCTTGGCAATCTTCTTTATCTTCAAACCAGATGCATATTATGTACATCACGGACCATAAAATAAAGGAGGAAAAAACAATAATTGCGTAGCACAGTCAGTAGTATTTAATTCCACTGGAATTCCCTTCCCCTAGCTAACACTCTCTTTTTATAGAGCCCTCAAGGGCCTGGCCTGACTGAGTGTTCTATAAAAGTGAGTATTAACTAGGGGAATATATAAATATATTCTTCATCCCTGTAGTAGCTTAGTTGTAACTGTATACAATATCCACTAGCTGTTCCGTATTACTGGCTTTATTACTCCTGGAAATAAAATGTGTTGAGTTGGCTCTGTGACCTTTAATGTTATTTGAATGGTCCACACTCCTTTCCCCCCTCTTTAGGGGGTCTTGGAGGGCTGGTTCAGCCCTCTTTCTGCAGGCACATAGCCCCACCCTAATGCAAACGATCCGCTTGTGGTTATCTTCACCCAAATGGTGATGATCAGCTGGTGCTGATCCCAGCTTCTGCAATGTTAAATGAATTAGGACCAATTTTGGGAACCAGCTTCTGCCAATGACTCTCAATGCGTTCCCAATTGACATCCTGCAGCTCCCAGGACGTCAGCAGCATGTCATATCCAATGGAACTCAAAGTGCGGTTTTAAAAATGACTAAAGGGTTCAGATAGGAGGAGTGTGTGAAGGGAGTCAGGAAGGATTGTTGTTTAAAGCCTCCATTTCCCCTTTCTCCTTTTTAACCCCATAGTGTCCCTTTAGCAATGTTATTTTGTAGATGTTACAACCTTAAGATTGGACCCACTCAGAATAATCTGTTTCACTGAGTTGAACAAGGCCTTCACGTAGAACTATACATTGAAGAAGATTTCAGAGAGGGGTTTCGTGTTCTTGTTTAGAAGCACTGAGATGATAAACTAATCACACTATCTCATTTTTGTAAATCAGCATTTGCGTCTTCAAGATTTCTGAACTGCTACAACTACAATATTTGGAATAAAAAATTACAGAAAAAGATCTTAAATCTGAATGTTTATATCCCATAACATAAGATCTGGAGTCCATGTACATAATCTTTCAAGTCTGGCCAATGGAACTTTTGGGGCTCAGCTGGAATAGGACAGGAACCATTATGGTCAACATAATAACAGCTCACTTATAAATCCTTACATCTTGTTTGAAATTAGGGCCTTGCATGTTTGATTTTTGTAGTGCAGTTCTCCCTGTGAATTATGTTGGGTTACATAGGGTAGTAGATATAATGACAGTTTTATGTTTGGCGTGCCAAAAGATATGTTTTTAAACTATATCATTTGAAATATTTTGATTGTAATGAAAGAATTCTAGCTCTAAAGTAAAAACTGTCAGGCATTCAGCAGAGTGGCTCTGGAGAGTCCAAGGAAAACCTGTGGCTACACTGGTTCAGCAGTAGAGTGAATCTGGCAACTCCTTTCCTGCTTTGTTCTGGAATCTCATGCCAGATGTTCAGCACCACCCTGACCATGAGTAGCCACAGGTGCTACCACACCCAGCCCTGTGTTAGGTTCCTATTTAAGAGAAAGACTCACTTCCCTCAAGACGTCTGCATTGTCTACACTGTCTGAGGTGTGCACTGAGACCTGAAGCTGGTTCCTGCCATGTTTTGCCCTATAACTCTTACTGGCAAGAGGCCATCTGCCTGTCATGCCAGCCTGTGTCCAAGCACAAAACATGCTAGCAGTTCTAGTCCTGTCCTCTATCCACTTGCCAGTATGTTGATGCCTAGTCTATCTTATACCTATCTTGTTGTGTTTTCCTTGTCGAGACCCTCGTTGCCGTGACACTTGTGAACTCGCCTGTGCCATGTCTGTCAAGTACCCGCCTTGTCATGTTCCTGGCAAGTTTGCCGAGTACCCACCTTGCTGTTTTTCTGTCTTGTACCTATCTGTGCCATGTCTGCCCAATGCTTGCCTTGCCGTGTTACTTCCAAGTCTGTCCAGTACCTGCCTTGCTGTGTTTCTGCCAGTTCTGCCCACCCAGTATCCACGTACCCACCTTGATTTGTTCCTGCACTTCTGTCAAGCTTTCACTATAGGCCAGTTAGTCTTACGTCAGTTGTGGGGAAATTAATGGAAACCATGTTAAAGGAAAGGATTGTTGAACATCTAAAAACACATAGATTACAGGATGAGAAACAACATGGGTTTACCTCAGGGAGATCATGCCAAACTAATCTTATTGATTTTTTTGATTGGGTAACAAAAATAATAGACACAGGTGGTGCAGTAGACATTGCTTATTTAGATTTCAGTAAGGCTTTTGATACTGTTCCGCATAGAAGGCTTATCAATAAATTGCAATCTTTGAGCTTGGATTCCAATATTGTTGAATGGATTAGGCAGTGGCTGAGTGACAGGCAACAGAGGGTTGCGGTAAATGGAGTTTATTCGGCGCAAGGTCTTGTTACCAGTGGGGTACCTCAGGGGTCAGTACTTGGACCCATTCTCTTTAATATTTTTATTAGTGATATTGCAGAAGGTATTAATGGAAAAGTATGTATTTTTGCTGATGACACAAAGATTTGCAACAGGGTTGACGTTCCTGGAGGGATCAGCCAAATGACAAATGATTTAGGTAAACTAATAAAATGGTCGGAGCTGTGGCAATTGAGTTTTAATGTGGATAAGTGCAAGATAATGCACCTGGGACGTAAAAACCCAAGGGCTGAATATAGAATATTTGATACAGTCCTAACCTCAACATCTGAGGAAAGGGATTTAGGGGTTATTATTTCAGAGGATCTAAGGGTAAGTAGTCAATGTAATAGAGCAGCAGGAAATGCTAGCAGAATGCTTGGTTGTGTAGGGAGAGGTATTAGCAGTAGGAAAAGGGAAGTGCTCATGCCACTGTACAGAGCACTGGTGAGACCTCACTTGGAGTACTGTGTGCAGTACTGGAGACCGTATCTCCAGAAGGATATAGACATCTTAGAGAGAGTTCAGAGAAGGGCTACTAAAATGGTGTACGGCTTGAAGGAGAAAAGTTACCAGGAAAGGCTTAATGATCTTAACATGTACAGCTTGGAAAAAAGACGAGACAGAGGAGATATGATAGAAACATTTAAATACGTAAAGGGAATCCACAAGGTAGAGGAAGGGAGTATATTTAAAAGGAAACAAAGTAGCAAAACAAGAGGACATAGTCTTAGATTAGAGGGGCAAAGGTTTAAAAGTAACATCAGGAAGCATTATTTTACTGAGAGGGTGGTGGATACATGGAACAGCCTTCCAGTTGAAGTGGTAGAGGCCAAAACAGTAATTGAATTTAAGCAGGCATGGGATAGGCATAAGGCTATCCTAAACAAAAGATAAATCCAGGTAAAGTATCCATGTAATTGGGCAGACTAGATGGGCCGAAAGGTTCTTATCTGCCGACATTTTTCTGTTTCTATGCTTCTGCCCATGTGTCAAGTCTACCTTTTTCCCACCTTGCTTTGTTTCTGCCAATTCTAACCAGTACCCAAGTACCCACCGTGGTGTGTTCCTGCACTTCTTTCAAGCTTTTGCTATGCTCCTGCCCATCTGTCAAGTCTGCCTTGTTTCCATCTGTACCAAGTCTAATATCCTGTGTATGTCTACTCTGCCTTGTGTCACCTGTCTCTAGTGTGCCCAGCCTTTTGTATCAGCCTTCTGTGTAACCAGTCAGCCCTTTCTTGTCACGTCAGCTTTTTTGTATTACTCCTTGTCTAAGTTCTGTGTCTCTCTTCTTGTCCGTGTCCAGCTCCCTTCTTGTCGTGCCCATCTGTGTTAGGGATGTGCGTTTCGGAATTTCGGAATTTTCACGAAATTTCCCGATTCGTGTTTTCGGATGCGGCCGAATTTCCAAAAAATTTTAGATCCGAAACGAAATATTTTCGGATTTTTCGAATGGACTTGAAATGTGTCAAACGAGGAGAACAGATGTTCCGAAAAACGAAAATTTTCCGAAAAACGAAAATTTTCCGAAAAAACGAAAAGTCGATACAAAAAACGGGCAAAATGACACGAAAAATACGAAAAATGGTCGATATTCCGAAAAATGTGCAATTCCGAAAAACGAAAATTTCCGAAATTACGAAAAGTCGATACAAAAACCGAGCACAGTGACACGAAAATACGAAAAATGGTCGATATTCCGAAAAAAAAATGTACCCGAAAAACGGGCCGAACCGAATCGAAACCGAAATCGGTCGAAACGAGCCAAATCGAAAAGTTAAAAAATCCGAAAAATCGAACCGAATCGAACCGAAAAAAAAATCGGTGCACAAGCCTAATCTGTGTCAGCCTTCTGTGTCCAGTCACCCTCCTTTTTGTCTCGCCTGTCTGTTTCACAGTCTGTGTTTTCCTGCACTGCTCCAGCCCTGATCCCATATACCTTGACATGTTATAGTACCTTCTTGTGGTCAAGTGTTCTTGTATTTTCAAATAAACCCGACAGCCATTCACCCAAATAGCCATTTCTTGCTTGCTCTGACACTGCATTTTGGGCTCTGCCTGCTTAACCTCGCACGTCGCCTGACAAGAACAGGAGAGAGGTATATTTGGAAGTGTTAAATTTGAATCTCTCATGACCCCTCAGCACACCACAGTACTGTATGTTTAATACTCACCCTTATTCCAGCTCCGTGTGTCAACTCTCTGTCTTCAATGGAAGCTGTGACTATGAAGTGATTGGTAGGGGACTGGATGCATCCAGCCAATGAAATGGTTCTTAATGTGAGCATAGAGAGCCACTGGTTGGTCAGAAATGTACTGTACAATTATTGTTTCCCAGTGTATATTACTGTACCCATCTGATTTTCATATAGTGTGTACTCTTGCTGTTTTGTTCATTCATAATTTATTCATTCTTTACCTTTCTCTTCTGACAATGCCATCAATAACCAGGACATGTAAATGAATAAAGAGCAATAGTATAAAACATAACAAACTATAAAATATTTTTTTAATTAAGTACCACAAAACATTTGGAACAATGATCAATGCATGATGTCAAAGGCATAAAAAATTGTGCAAAAACATTTATGTGTTATATGACGCCATACCCTTTTTCATGAAAGCACAAGAAATTAAAGAATATGTTTAACAAACATTAAAAACAAATATGTTGTTATTCAGATATCCGTAATTAAATTATTTCCTACAAATATCACAACAGTATAGAAATGAGATATACTTAATCATAACACTGAATAAAATCTTAAATTGTATGATATCTTAGGTGACAACCATTTTGATGCAGAAATAAGACAGCATATTGTCATTAGGCATTTGCTCAATGTAAAAATTTGTTTAGTTTTGGATTGATTCATTAAGTTTTTTTAAATTTGTGTCGGTGCGTTCGTTATGTTGCTGTGATTCGTATTTCAGATCGATTTGATATTTCGGGAGATTAGTAATTCTTATTTCGTATTGATTCGTTATTTCGTTTTTATTCTTTATTTTGGAATGGTGAAACAGTTGAAATAATTACTGTTAGATTAGGGTTAAAAAATGAGGGGTTAAAAGATAAGTAATCTTCTTGTTCAGGACAGCAGCATCGTGGGGTTCTGGAGCAAAGAAATCCCCCTGTCCTTGGTGCTAATATGTTTCAGCACTGAGGACAGCAGCGCTGTGGGGCTCTGGAGCAAAAAAAATTGGGATTCGGAGCGAAACAAAACACACATATCTAATTGTCATTCTGAAGAGCCAGCTTGTTTGTCTGTACAGTCATAACATAGCTTTAGTTAGGCAATAGGAAGTTAGAAAACAATTATATATTTTTGTTCTATGCCATTTGCAAGCCTCTATGTAACAAGAGATAGACGTGTTATTAATAATTTCTTAGGTGTTCCTTCACAACGATAAAATTCCAAACAATCTACATGTAATAAAAATGCTCCATTGACAAATTACTGGTAATATATCCAAGGTGTGTTATATATAATACTGAAATGTGCAATCAGTGTTGACAAGGAATTCTAAATTACATTTCACTAAATGATGCCCATTTTATTTTTGCTCACAATGTCACGTTTAATTACAAAAAAAATAGACATAATATTGTTTGAAAGTTTAGCAAACTGCAGTTCCGAGAACTTCTCTTCCAGACTTGTCTTATTCGTAAGAAGAGCTTGATGTTGGGGTCAGGTTCTTTTAACAGGCTCCTAAAGGTAAAGGTTTTCAGATTATTTCCTTATAATCAAACAATTACAAGCTCTCTTATAATTTAGAAATGTAAAGACTTATAACAAGACTGTATACATTAAAAAAAATGTTTATCTGGTATAAAGCAAGTTTAAAGAGTTTGATTATTAACAGCTCCTGTTCTCTTCCCCAGAGGTGCCTAGAGTTGTATAAACTCTGATGGCATCTCTGGCTGCGAGATGCAACTAATCCAATGTAGAAGCATTGACAACATGATGGGGACTTTAATTTGTGGACAACATGATGGGGACTTTAAATAATGTCAGAGTGCTATTTTCACTCAGGTAGTCCACAAAACCCCAACGGCTGTTTTCTGATTAATAGTCTTCAGGGTAACTTCAGCGGAAACCTCCACTTTTAAGGCTTGGTTAAGCATCCCAGGGACAGCTGGAGTAAGGAGTAAGACATACTGTATTCATGAAGACCACTTAAATTAAGTGTTCATGGTGACTATAGTGTCTATGTAAATGGTTTAATACATTATAAACACAGCTAGAAAAATGCTGATTTTTAGCATTTCTGTAGAAAACAACATTATCTTAGATATTACTTCCTGATAAATTATCCTGCAATAGAATTTATTAAGAGCTTTCACTGTACATTTTTGACTCTTAGGATGTATCTTAAGACCCCAAAACTACTCATACGTCTACATATATAAATTTCATATTACTTAACTACAATAAAATAATATCAACACAAACCAGTTTGAAGTACAGGTTGGTATTGTCCAGCCAAACAAATTTCCTCCTGTTTCTGGCGAACAATTTTCTGGATCGCTTGTGAAAATCCTCTTGGATTACGAGAGAATATAATAGAATATCCGTCATCACATGTCCCATCTTCTTTGAGAGTTCGACAGGCATATGTTATTGCATAGTTGTCATAATCTGTGTCTATAACCCAGTAGTTGTCACCTGTAAGAAATATACATTGCCTTGTTTTATTTGTCTTAAAGAAGAAAGATAAAGACGAGAGGATCTATATATACCAGGTTATTGAAATGAGTCTAATATAAATTGTCAAATGTTTCTTGAGCTTGACCAATGATAAGGGTTTGCTGATTAGTAGAGGTGGAATACTCTACAAAATTGTTTTGTCAAAATAAAAAGGGTATGTTTTATAAGGGAAACATCATGCATCATAACTATATGCGCTTATTGTATACCTTTCACTATTCAAATCTCTCTACACCCAGAGGGTATTTTTGCATATGCAAACCAGAATTGTTGTTTGAAGTGGAAGAGCATATTTTTAAAATAAATTTTGAGTATGAGAACAGGCAGCTGGAGGGAGAAACTTAAAAAAGGGTATCTCATTCCATTACTCTTCTTCCTGTTTGAGGTATGCAGAGCTATTAGTCTGTAAACTATAATAAATGTTTTTAACTCCTTTACTGTAAATAAGATACTTTTGCTTTTGTTCTCAATTACATTTTATTTACATATATTGCAAACTACTCTCTCTGGATTCTTCACAGGGTTTTATCGATTGAAAAAGCTAGAGACATGGTCGTGTGTTTAATGCTTCGTTCACAAAACCGTGTCAGAAACCATCACTGTCACTGTTGATTTCAGTCAGGTTCATTTGCTCAGCAGTTCCAATAATTGTTCTCAGCCAGAGATCAGGCTGCGAAGGTGGCTCCGCTCACCTTTTTTGAAATCCCATACCAAAACAACATTTACCCAAGTTTTATGCTGTCTCATCTCACTCACCCCTTTCCTCATTCTCCTCCTCTGAAGCCCTAATAGCTATATAATGGCTTGGGAGAAATACCATGCATCCCAATTGGACAAAGAAGACTGGCAAGAACTATGGGAGGCTATTACTAGATCTTCAATTCGTAGTGTTACAAGAGCAATCTATAAACACAATATTCAGGTGCTACACAACTCCAGCCTTCCTGCACAAAGCAGACCCATCATTGCCAGATCAATGCTAGCAGCAGTGTGGTCTCTGTGTATCACGAGCTCATATGTTTTGTCACTGCCCCTGGACTTTCCTATGCTCGGAAGAAATCTACCTATTGGCTTAGAATGTCTATCAAGTTCCATTTCCATTTGGCTCCCTGGAGATATTTGTTCTCGAAATCCAACCCAGTCGTCTCTCCTGGTGCTAACCACCTACACTGGCTGCTCAGAAAGCTGTGGTGAAGTAGTACGTCATGGAATTACCCTCTTAAAAAGGAGAATCTTGCAATGGTTTACTGTGAAAATGATGATCCTTCATTCTCATTTTGATTCCATCATACTTCTATGATGGCTTGCTGTAAAAGAACAGATTGTAAGGGATAACGTGTTCTTTTGTTTAACTAATACATTTTACTTACCTCCACTAGACAAGTAACTTGCCAAGCCTTGGTAGGCCATGTACATTTTAGATGGAACAGAAGAGTCGGGTACTGTATACTGAGCTGCCATTTCTGCGCAGATGAGCCAAAACCTATTAAACAGACCTCTAATCAGTATTATATAGTCAGCATGAAATGTAATGGTACGCAGTTGGTTGCTTAATCACATATGTTTATGTGTTAGGAAATGAGTAATGGTCCACACCAGACTTTTTTACAGTATGATAATTTGTGATTTTCATCTGAATACAAATCAATAGTTCTGTTGCAGAACTCGACACATATATTATCTTTTTACTGTACCACTAGTTTAACTGTGCAGTCACAGTAATAATAGTAATATTCTGTATTTTATTGCAGTATGTTCTCAGCTCACCCAAACAGTTTAACTCGGCCTTTGGAGGATGCAGTCATCTTCCCATCTTCATCTACTAGGTGATCAGCAGATATGTTGTCTTGGAGGAAAAGTCCTTCGGGGTCTTTTTTGCCAATGGCATACCATTTTCCTCCATACTGGTTAGAAGAACATAAAAGAAAGCAATGCATTCTTATCATAATGTTCATTGTTGTATTTTAATTCACTTGTTGAACTGTACATTGATGTAGCACAAAACACAACATAATTGAAGACAAGTCCTATACATAGCTTATTTGTGAAATATAAGTGCAAAATAGGGCAAAGTAGGCATGAGAAAATGGGAGGATGAGCGTGGAATTTGAGTAAAAAAAAAAAGAATTTAAAAAAGGCAAAAAGTAGCATCTGTCTGTAGGCAACACTATCAGATATCAGAAACCTCTTGATTCCAACTGTCCCAGCGAGAGACACTTCCGAATTGGTGCCTCTTTTTGTTTACGCAAGCGTTTTTAAAGAGCTCCCAAATTGGACCATTTTTGTATCGATTTTGGGGATTTTAGAGGACCCGTTATAAAGTATTTAAACGCTTATTATAATGTTCAATACTTTCTGTCTGAATGGGGAATTTTATAGTAGAGATAAGTATTTGTTTTTTACTAGTTTCGATATTCTTACATTGCAAAGCAACAAACTCACCCTCTGTATATCAAAGTCCTCTTTCACTTTGAAGGAATCAACAACACAGGATTGTGCATTAATCTGTTCTACTATGGCAAGAAGAATAGCTACAAAAACATACTTGTACTGCTTCATTCTGAAATATAAAAAAATTATATGTGAGGATCAT
The DNA here is from genome assembly GCA_009667805.1 of Leptobrachium leishanense. Taxonomy (NCBI): domain Eukaryota; kingdom Metazoa; phylum Chordata; class Amphibia; order Anura; family Megophryidae; genus Leptobrachium; species Leptobrachium leishanense. The sequence goes on along the minus strand of CM019063.1, from coordinate 326,399,631 downwards.
CTGCGTTTTGTAAGCTTTATAAAAAAACAATAAAAATAATACAGTTGACATGATACACCGTTCAATACTGTACAAAAAACACTAAGCACTACTTACATCACTTGGGCCCTATTCCATGGTGGACAGTAATATGGACACGGTAAGCAGGAAAATTTGTCCTGCGGTCCATGTTAACATCCCATTCAGGGGAAGTTGCCCTTTCCGCACCCCGCCCCAGAGCACATTGTTAACCTACCTGATACCCACAGTAGCGCTTCCATGCCACTGCAAGTTTCAGCTACTAGAGTCCATAGGACTCCATGGAGATTTGTGCTTCTGGGCCACGAGCTATGCGTGAGATTGCGTAGCACCGAGGAGTGATCACGGAGGGAGACTAGGAACTAGGAAAGTCGGGAGAGTATAAACTATTTGTTCCCTCTCCTCTAAAAATAAATAAATAAAAAATAAAAACTATTTGTTCCCAATCCCACTGTGCTCCTGGAGAGAACAAGTGGCTGATCAGGCCACCCTTTTTGCCGTGGGATGAGAGGTGAGTATGTGATTTTTTGGGGGGGGGTTTCGAGCGTGTTAAATGATTTTGTATTTGCAGAATCATGTAGCATCAGCTTTTTAGGAGTTGTTAAAATTTTGGTTTTCGCGGCCGGATGGTAAAATTGTTATAAATATATTGTGCTCCCCATGTTAGGTATAGGAGATGCCTAAGTACAGTAAATTACAGTAAAATTATAAAAGTATAGGGTACCAGTAAGCAATTAAAATCTTCGAGGTTCTCATAACACAGTTAGGCTACCCCTCAGGCCAGGGTGCTCTGCTCTAGAATGATCGTAGTTGTTACTAAGTATGAAGCCGCCGGCCACCCGTCTTCTTACTTGCGATAAGATGGCCGGTGGAGCGAGATGACCAACACCGTGAATCACTCACTGATAGACAGCACGCGGGGAGGTGTAGTTTTCTGACCTCCAGCTCCAGTAGGCAGGCTCATCCACTGCATCGTCCGCCGATAGTCAGCCCCCCCAAGTGAGCTCTTGACATCACTGCAGAAGCGCTGCGCGATTCTCTTTACATTTAGAATGTGAGGCGAATCGCGCAATGGGTGGGGCTGACCTTTGGCGGACGCCGCAGTGGAAGAGCCTGCCTGCTGGAGCCAGAGGTCAGAAAACTACTCCTCCCGACGTGCTGCACGGAGCCAGGGTGCATGCTCGGTTTTAAGCCAATCTTGAATGATTTTCTTAAACCAAGCGTACCCTCTGGCCGTGATAGATCCCGCCTCTACCGGCAGTTCCTGAAGTGTTTGCGGGTGTCAGGGAGCCCGCATTCACTTTAGGGAGACTACCGGAACTTCTGGGAGACTTGGGATCCCGGAGCAAGTCAAGCCTTTTTTTTTTTTTTACACGTGATGCAGATTTCTCGAATATAACGCGACCCCTCCAATTTTAAGGTAAATTTTTGTCACCAAAATCTAGCGGTATACTCGAGTATATACACATTAGAAAATTCTTTTTTTGTGAGCATTCTATTTCCTCTATCACCCATTTCTGTCTTAACAGAACCATAAACTGTTTTTTCTCCTAAATAATTTGGGATGAACAATAATTTTAGACTAACATCATGTTTAAACTTATATAAATAGGACCTGCCATGATGAGGTACATTGATGTTGCAGAAGGCTTATGACTTATATAGTCATGTCTTGTAACTAAACCTACATCTAAAACCTAAGTCAGGTGTTTTTAACTGTTTAGATGTATGTTTGGGTTCTTGGTCTCTTGGGCTCTTGGTCTCAGTAGCACCTTTCTGAAATATACATGTTCCAGGTGAGTGCAGACCTCGTGTTGTGTTTGTTGCAGTGTGTGTAACTTAAATAAAGACAGGGTCCACTCATTTCAATGCCTATTTGATTATAGTTCAGATGTAACAAGTGCCTTAGAAGATTTTGGTTTTAAGTATTTATATCACAATTGAGTTTTCAATGTTTACTTTCACAAGATTCAGCCTATCAATACAATGTTGTGTATGGCAAGTCTTCTAAATGTGTTTTTGTTTTTATTGCTCTATTCTAATGCTACTTTACTATTTAGTAAGCAAAGAATGCACCTTGCTTAATTTTGAGTTGTTTATTTGTGTTATTTACTTTTCCTGTATATATTTTCGACTATTAATGATGGTTTGTCCTTCACAATTCAGGTCATTTTTAATTTCGGTATACAAATGAAAGTCATTCCAATTGTCACTTATTTTTTTAACACCTTCACTACCAAGTGTACCGGCTGGGTGGAGTAGAGGTAACATCACTGCTCTGTGTGGAGAGAGACTGTGGAGACACAGGTTCGATCCCAGCAAGAGCACCTCTCCAGTAAGTGTCCTTGGACAAGACACCTAACGGTACATACTCACCACCCAGGACATACTTGAAAACGAGAGAAATCTCAATGTATCCTTCCTGGTAAAATCCTTTCTCAAAAAAAAATAATGTGGTTTTCTATGAAACTACTGGCAGGACCCACTGGATTTGTGGAAAAGCACTTTCTGACCACATTTATAATAATACAAATTCAAACAGCTGCAGCACCTCAGCAATGACCAAGGTGATGAAAACCCGGGGGCACATTTTGGAGAATATTAGCAAACAAGTTTCACTTGCAATAGACTAAATTCCTTTGCATTGCTCCAGAATACAACCAGGTCAAGATTACACAATGTTGTGCTCCTGGAGGAACCTTTGAATATCCTGTATGATAAAAGTAGTGAAGGGGTTAAATATATTATATTATTTAATCCTAAATCCAACTAATTATAATGTAAATAAAACAGGTCATTGTAATTTGCCAAGAAATATTAAGACCTAATGCAAAGTCTAGTAGACACTAAGGCCCCATTCACATTGTGCGATTTGAAAATCGCGCGACTTTCCGCGCGATTTTTATATTTGCGACATGGTGCGATAATGTCGCTCGACGTCGCGCAACATCGCTGTTTTGTGCGATTTTTGCATAGCACCACCAATACAAATCGCAAAATCGCAGATAGCAAATCGCAAAAAAAGGGTCATGTACCAGCGACATGCTTCTGCGACGCGCGACATGCGACGTCGCGTGACAAGATGTGAACAGCTCCATTGAAATGCATCAGAGAAGCTACACAGCGCGACGTCGCGCGGATTTTGCTGCGACGTCGCGGCAAAATCCACACGATAAATCGCACATTGTGAACGGGGCCTAAAAATAGGCGACCCCAGCTGTTAAGAATTTTAGTGTTCAGTTTTAATTCTGACAGATCAGAAAAGATGATTAAAGATGGAACAAGAAAAATTTAGTGACCACTCCCAATAATAAAATAATACGTATCTGCTAGGCTTCGTACAACAGCACTGTCCCCTCAATGCCAACAGGATGTATAAAGGAAAGAGAATTGTGAAGCATAATCTGCAAGACAAATCAATACACACATAGTGCAGACTGCAGATACATCATTTAATCAATTATGCCCCCGCTGGATTGGCACTCACAAGATAAATGACTTAATCAGGCACAGAGCAGGTACTTGGTTACCCTCTCCTGATAAATTGTGTTGCCTCCTGAACTCCGGACCATCAGAATAACGCCAAGGAATTCCTCCAGGCTTGTTTGGTCAGTCAGTGGAACAGGAATCAGACTCATTGAAAGAAAATCAGACCAGCAGTGGCTCCAATAAAAAACAATTTAATTAAAATAACATGAATAAAAACGTTGGAACACCATCCAACGTGTTTTGTCTCTGCTACACGCAAGACTTCATCAGGGATATCCCTGATGAAGTCTTGCGTGTAGCAGAGACGAAACGCGTTGGATGGTGTTCCAACGTTTTTATTCATGTTATTTTAATTAAATTGTTTTTTATTGGAGCCACTGCTGGTCTGATTTTCTTTCAATGAGCCTGATTCCTGTTCCACTGACTGACCAAACAAGCCTGGAGGAATTCCTTGGCGTTATTCTGATGGTCCGGAGTTCAGGAGGCAACACAATCTATCAGGAGAGGGTAACCAAGTACCTGCTATGTGCCTGATTAAGCTATTTATCTTGTGAGTGCCAATCCAGCGGGGGCATAATTGATTAAATGTTGTATCTGCAGTCTGCACTATGTGTGTATTGATTTGTCTTGCAGATTATGCTTCACAATTCTCTTTCCTTTATACAAGATGATTAAAGATGGCTGATGATTCATTTAATAAACACAACTAAAACATGTAAATGACTACAATATAAAATAAGAAATATTGGGCCATATTACATAGTTGGTGCTAACTTAACCAGAGCTGTTGTAAACTTCCCAGAGTCATTATAACCTGTGGAGGTTTTAAGTTTACAACAGCTCTGGTTAAGTTAGCACGAACATTGTAATACTGCCCATTATGTTTATTTTAATATTCTAAAATATCCATCCAATTTGAATTCTGCTGTTTTGGCTACATCGGTTTTGTGATACATGTCAAGATTTTACTCCAGCAAGGATATGAAATCAGTGTGATATCCTTTTTCAATGAAGGCAGCTTATATTTCCAAACGTATTTTATATTATTGTCAAAAACAACAGAACACATTTTTATATAAACCTATAGCAGCAAGATCTAGATCAAAAGGCACGCTACCTAAAATGAAATCACACTATCCCAAATGAAAGGGATGTGGCACGTGGCTCGTTGGTCTAGGGGTATGATTCTCGCCTTGGGTGCGAGAGGTCCCGGGTTCAAATCCCGGACGAGCCCAGTATTCTAAGGAAGTTGTTGTGATTCACCAGGTATCTTTATCCTAAACAAAAGATAAATCCAGGTAAAGTATCCATGTAATTGGGCAGACTAGATGGGCCGAAAGGTTCTTATCTGCCGACATTTTTCTATGTTTTTCCTAAGAATAGATTTTTCATGGAGTTAAACTCAAAAGATCTAGAGGTAATTTAAATTAATTACAATCTTTGAAACCACAAATGATATGATGTGTCTGCGTGTGTATATATAAATTATTGTTTGTTTGACATTTTTTAAAAAAGAGAAAGATAAAAAAGGCTTGAAGAATTTCTATATCCAATGTTGAACAATAAGAAACCTACCTGGCGTTTTCTGCAATGCACTGGTGTGTGGTGGGCTTTGTAAGACTCAAATGGACATACCTTCAGGGTCCTTCCAATATCTCTGCCTTAAATAATAAATCCGTAGTCTGACAAAGAGGTTATTTTAGTCCCTAGAGGGCAAGTAAGATGATTAACGTTTGCTAATCCATTATATAAAATCTCGCAGTAATCCTTTTTCTCTGATGCTCCTTTGTCTAATTATGAAAGAAACCAGCTGAAATGGAAGTGGACCTTTACACTACAGATACCTAGATGTGTCCCTCACAAAAATAGAAATTATACAGTTATAATGTATAATAATATTTATTTTTAAACCACAGTTTATTGTATTTTTCAGTTTAGCATCATAACTTAATAAATAATTGGCCATGAATCGTATAATGAGTAATAGGAAAGTGGAGAGTTGCATAGTTTGGATGTCAATCGATCCACATTATAAATATACTTTCTTTTTATTTGATGCTATTGACGGGAGACAGGCTGACTACCATGTGCACAATACAAATCCCATCTTCCATACAGATACTAAGTGGCAGCCTGAAGATAGGATAAGGCAAATTATTATGGGACGAGGTAAAGGAAAGTGTAGTGATTACATATGTGAAGACATGGCCCAGAGTGACCTAGAGGGATTGAATGTGAGGATGTTCCTACCACTTATAGTAGTAGACGGTCCACATTACCTGGGACTTAATCTGTTAAATTGTAAACATATGATGCAGACAAACAGGATCTAGATACCATCTGCTCAGGACCTTCTATCAGTCCTTCTTGATTAAAATACACATTCTAATTTCCAATCTTTAAATTCGTCAGAATTAAATTGCACATCTTTGAAAGCAGAGTCCAGCCATTGTTTCTGTCCTACGGGGCTTGAAATTGTAATTATGCCAGCACTCAACACCAGAATAAATAAAGGATAAAGAACCTCTTGAAGAGCAGATGCAGTTGTAAAGTAATTCAAAAACTTTGATCAGGGCAGCTGTGCCTAGTGTTAGATTAGAAATTATAAAAAGACCTGAAGTATTCCAATCTGGAACATTCAATACGTAAAATCACACTGAGAGAGTGAGATGCAGTTCAGACTATTGAAACTGTACAGTGATCTCCGTGATTGGCTGTCACAGAGATCAGATGTGCTCAGACTTTATAATTTACTTTTGCTGGTGTGCCTTGGCCACTCAAGAACAGCATTAATCTGCTGGTCAAAACTCCCATGGCTGCACAGCACAGATTACCCCTTCACTACCATGTGGTTTTACATAAAACCACTGTGAGGAACCAATGGTTTTGTGGAAAACCAGAAAACCATTTAGAATTTCCCCTTAACTTCAAGGAATCAGCAACCAAATAGATCAATATTTTTCCACCAGTTTTAGGAATACCACTTCATAGGATTGATAATACACTTTTTTATCAGCTTTTGGTCACAGTACACGGAAGGAATTATTGTTTTTAGGCTAATTGGATATGTTTAGACCTTGTCAATAATCAAAAATATAAATGATAATCAGAGGTTTTAGCGTTTTTTTGACAGTTTTCTTGCATACAGTCATGTGAAAAAGAAAGTACACCCTCTTTGAAGTCTGGTTTTATGCATCAGGACATAATAAAAAATCATCTGATCCTTAGCAGGTCTTATAATTAGGTAAATGCAAGCTCAGATGAACAACAACACATGACGTATTACGCTGTGACTTTATTTATTTATCAGAAATTAGGAGAAAATGGAGAATCCATGTGTGAAAAACTAAGTACACCTTTACCACTTTCATAGGAATTAAGAGAGTGAATAGCAGCCAGGAGGAAATACATCAGCGATCTTAGAAAAGCAATTGTTGCTTCCCACGAATCTGGGAAGGATTATAAAGCCATTTCCAAACATTTTGATGTCCATCGAGCAGGTGCCAAAAAGAACAGCGTGGTCGTAATTGCTAATCACTGAAGGAAACATTGGCTAAATTCTATTAACCAAGCTGTTGCTGACAAGTACAACTTGTCAATTACAGCTAAGATGCCCTTTTTGGTGGAGACTTTGCACGCATTGAACAGGGCCCAGACTGATAAATTATAAAGATGTCCTTGCTGTTATGGACAAATTTTGCTGTGTCCTTAACTGGATTCAAACATACCCTATTATGGGTAGTCATTTGCAAAAGGATATCAAGCCTTTCATTACTTCCCTCTCACTGTCTCTACAATGACCCCATCATATTTTGAATAAGTGTTAATGTCAAATGTTTATCAAAAGTGGATATAGAATTGAGATTCAAGTTCCCTCACAGATATCCAAGGTTCAAAATCATCATATTGACTGGCAACTACCACTTAAAGCTTCAATCTTAGAACCAATAAAAGTATAGGAACTCAAAAGTGTGGGCACACTTGGTAATAGTCTCTTTAATTTTGTAGCAGCTGAACATCCACACCAGTTTTAAATTTAAAGCAAAATTAAAATATAGCTGATGAGGGTCCAACAAACACGAAACAGCGCTGTCCTAGGAGTGGCTTTGACCAGTGGCATAAACCTAATTTCTGCTAGAAAGCCATAGTTTGACATAGCATTGATTTTAGGGTTCTGTGTAATAACAGACCCAGGATGCATAAAAGTGAGACAGATGTCATATGCATATCCTACCCAGAATTCCTTGCTGCATATGGGGAATGTGGCACAGGAACTCTGGGATGCAATTCTTTGAATTGCTGTGATGTGCAAGTGGCTTCTGCAATAGTAAACACAACTATATATATATATATATATATATATTAGGACTGGTAACGATTAAAATTTTTGTGTTCGATTAATCGATTTTTAAAAAAAATCGATTTAATCGATTAATTTTGATTAATTATAACGCACATACAGATCCAACTACTTTTAGATGATCTACATGCATTGCAACTCTGCATTAGTAAGTGGTAAATGTGGTATACGTATACACGATATATAATCACCCGACACTGGTTAGTTTCAACAATCCATGACTTTACTTCACAGTTCACACAAATATATCTTAAATTCACACTGTAGCACTGACGTAAGTTATTATATTGCCCCAGCTCACGCATGAATATATTTGCCCCCAGCTCACACATGGATATATTGCCCCCAGCTCATCCATGGATACATTGCCCCCAGCTCATCCATGGATATATTGCCCCCAGCTCACGCATGGATATATTTGACCCCAGCTCACACATGGATATATTGCCCCCAGCTCATCCATGGATATATTGCCCCAGCTCATGCATGGATATATTGCCCCCAGCTCACGCATGGATATATTTGCCCCCAGCTCACACATGGATATGTTGCCCCAGCTCACACATGGATATATGGCCCCAGCTCACACATGGATATATGGCCCCCAGCTCACACATGGATATATGGCCCCCAGCTCACACATGGATATATTTGCCCCCAGCTCACACATGGAAATATGGCTCCCCAGCTCACACATGGATATATGGCCCCCAGCTCTCACCTCTGCCGCGTGCTTTGCGCCACCGATCGATTAAAATATTTTTATTCGACCAAAAAATGAACGATTAATCGGTAATTTCCGCAGCCCTAATATATATATATATATACTATTATAATATGTACATAATACATACAATCAAACCTATTAAATCATAATAACTAAATACTGTGACATGGTAAATATAACTGCCAGGAATTGATTAGGACTCGGCAACTCACAAACCCTTTGCAAACCCTTTGTTTTGTAAATATTGACAGATTCTCAATACCACCCCATAACACTCATATCCTTTGAGTCTGTGATTCACAAAAGGGTCAAGGAGAGTTTCAACTCACTTGTCCCTATACATCACTCTGACATGTCATCAAAGTGATGGCCAAACAGACCGACCACATGGCTGCAAAGATGATGATTGGTTGCATCTAAGTACCTCACATTTGAAGCTAATTTATTTATTTATTTATTTATTTATAAAGGATTTTACCAGGAAGGATACATTGAGATTTCTCTCGTTTTCAAGTATGTCCTGCGTTCAAGAACATTGAAATGTTACAGTTGTTACAGAAATACAAAGTAATACAATGCAAGATATTAAAAAAAAACACAAATATACAGATTAACAGAAAATAAATATGTAGGAAATAGACATTATGTTACATGTTTACAGGTGCATTCTGTATTGAGGTATGTTATTAAGGAGCTTGAGTGACTTAAGACTGGGGGAAGATTTGATGGTGTCTGGGAGGTTATTCCATAATTGTGGTGCTCTGTAGGAAAATGAGGACCGAGCCACTGTCTTTTTGTATTGTAGTATTGCAAGTAAGGTGCAGGTCTTGGATCGGAGGTTATAGGATGAGGGAGCTGCTGGGGGAAGCAGTCTATTCAGATAGGGTGGCAGCTTCCCAGAAAAAGCTCTTAAACACCAGGCTGGAAAGGTGAAGGGTGCGTTTAGACTCCAGCGACTGCCAGTTTAGCTCTTTTAACATGTCACAATGGTGGGTCATGTAGTTACATTGTAATGCAAAGCGGCAGAATGAGTTATACAATGTAGTAAGTTTCTGAAGGTGTGTTTGTGGGGCGGCTGCATACACTACATCTCCGTATTCAATAGCCGGCAGAAGCATTTGTTGTACAATCTGCTTTCTTACCGCGGGGCTCAGGCAGGATTTGTTTCTGTACAGGGCACCTAGTTTGGGGTAAAGTTTAGGTGAGAGTTTTTCGATATGGGGGCCAAAGGATAGATTAGGGTCCAACCACATACCTAGATGTTTGAGAGAAGTGACTGTGGTCAGCGTGCCATTTGATTTTGCCCCAACGCATAAGTGAGGATTTTGCAATTTATGTAGTTTAGGTTTTGTTCCAAAGAGCATCGTTACAGTTTTGTCATTATTTAAAAAAAGTTTGTTGTGTTTGATCCACTTTTCTACCTCTGTGAATTGTTCTTGCAGCACGGCCTCCAACTGTGGGAGATTTGGTTTGCTGGTATAGATTACGGTGTTGTCTGCATACATATGTACAGTTGAGGCTTTGCAGACATTGGGCAGATCATTTATGAATATTGTGAATAGCAGGGGGCCGAGTATTGAGCCTTGGGGGTACACTGCAAGTGACAGGGAGGGGGAGGGAGGAGCTGCCAGAAATTGACACATATTGTGATCGGTCGGATACATATGATTGAAACCAGGTTAGCGTGCGATCACCAATGCCAGAAATTTTAAGTTTTTGTAACAAGATGCCATGGTCTACTGTATCAAAGACCTTGGCAAAATCAAGGAAGATGGCTCCAGTTAGGTTTCCTTGTTCCATCCCAGCTTGGATATCATTGCAGACTTTTAAAAGGGCGGTTGTAGTTGAGTGATTTGGACGAAAGCCGGATTGATCCGGGGTTAAGTAGTTCCAATATTGATAATAATCACGTAATTGTGTGTAGACGCATTTTTCCACAATATGTCAATAGTGATCTTGGAGTGATTTCGTTGAGCAGAGATAAGTATATTATTATAATCAATTTATATGCCACAACACCCACATATCCTCTACAGACTTTTTGTTTGCAATGCACTTTAGAGTTTGATACAATTCTAAGCATATTTCCACACAGACTAGCTAAATTAATAAAAATCTGATTCCAATCATTGCTGTTCTGTTAGACAGTTAGACAACATACATACATCTCTATACCCAAACAAATCTTTTATTAGATATTTAGATGTTGTGTTTTTGAACTGATATACAGGTTGGGAATCCTTTATCTGGAATTCCAAAGCCTGCAAAACTCTAAAAGTTAGAATTTTCAGAGCCCTCTTGATGTAATTTTTACTCACCTCTCTGATGCCCTGGATGGGTCCTCTGCAAAGGGCTGGGCAAGATCTCTCAGTATGCATTCGAGCAGCCTTTGTTTCGTGGCTGCCCTGCCATGCCTCCGTCCCCTCATTCCCCTCATCCTATCTGGATTCCGAAATCTAGAAGAATCCAGAATGCTCAGGTCCATAGCATTCTGGGTAAAGGGTGCAAAGCCTGTATGCATTTGGAATTAAGGTAATATTAAATAATTATTTCTAGACTTTAGGATTATATTGTGGGATTTTTTGACAACAGAATAACATGCCCACTTTATCAATTTGAGGTATTGGAATTTATTATTTGCTATTAATATTGCTCATTGAAATCATGACATTCACCCACATGAGGAAGGTTTGGGATGTTTTTCCCTGGCATTTAGGTCAACAATTGACTTATTGTAAGGCTTTTTTGTTACTTTTGAATATTTTTCATGTTTTCTTTTCTTTCTGTGATTTTTATACTTTTGCACCTCAATATTTATTTTGTATAAAATGTTAAAATATACAGCTATGCTTTACTTTTAACTTTAATAATAAATAGATAACATTATGTTTTTAGATTGTAATTATTTATTCATTGTCCTAGTAGTGGACTGGCATGGATTAAAAATTGGCTCAATGACAGAGTGCAAAGAGTTGTTAACAGTAAATGTTCAAGTTGGACGCAAGTGATAAGTGGGGTACCTCAAGGGTCTCTAATGGACCCAGACCTTTGTAACCTTATTTAAAGGATATTGAAAGTAATGTGTCTGCGTTTGCTGATTATACACAACTGTCTAAGGTTACACAGTCTGTAGAGGCTGTAACATCTCTAAAGAATGATTTGTATAAACTAGAGGAATGGGCTGGCAAGTGGCAGATGAGATTAACTATAGAAAAGTATAATGTTATGCATTTTCCACCAAAAATAATCACGTACCTTGTACTCTAATAGTGATTGAGTTTGGGTGGCAATCAATGAGAAGGATCCGCATATACTAGTAGACAATAAACTTCATAATAATGTGCAGTGTCAGACAATGACTGCATGTGTCATGTATAAAAGAGGCATTAGTTCACAATTAAAAAATAATTTTCACACATATTGGATGTTGGTTTAGGACATGAGGTGATTGATCTGAGGTGATTGATTTAAGCTTGGAGTTCTCCCCTAAGGTCTTCTTGCTGCTCTGGACACTATTTCCAGTGAAGAAGTTCTCAAAATTGGTTGCATTTCGATTGCTCATTGGTGCTCACTGCATAGTACTGAGACAGTGGAAAATGCAAATAAGGCCTAGCTTTGGAGAATATGTGGAGGTAGTGGAGGACATTAGAAGTTATGAGGAAAGTGTAGCCAGGGTGGAGGTCAAACATCCAGCCTTCTATCGGTCCTGGTTTTATTCTTTCAGAATATACCTCTACTGCTTATTTCAAAGGCAGATTGCTGAAAGAGAAGGCAGTGGGATCAGCAGTACAATGCACATAGTGATTGAGGAGTTTTGTGGGCCTTGGATGAGCTGGTCCTGGAGGCAGTTACTTGGACCTTGGAATGATGGTTCTAGAGGCAACCCCCTTTTTTTGTGTGGTGGAGGGAGAGGGTGGGGCGGATTGGGGAGTGGTGCCCGTGGGCACTTTGGCCCTGCTTATTCTCCCCCTTGCACACCATCCCTTTTCTCCCCATCCTCTCTTGGCTTCAAGTAACTTTTCCTTGCCTCCTCACTTTTTTTTTTTTTAAATCTCTTTTCTTCCCTTTGTTCTCCTTTGTCCTTCCTCTTTCACTGTCTACAATTACATAACTACTGACATGTATTCATTCCGAATTTAAAACATAATTTTTACCGTGGACTTACATATTGCTTCTAGTACGAGTCGACCCCAGCCATTTATTATCGCCTGCAATGTTTATACATTGCATCAAGACTTATTTCAGGAACACTGTCCTATTATGACAAACCAAAATATTTATTCTATGTTTTATTTCATGTTGTAATTACTAGACATACCACTTTGTTTTTTCCCATTGTAAACGCAAGACTTTTTGTATTTTTTATCTCTGGGGTGACTAGAAGCTGCACTTGTTTAGCCTTGAAAAAGGAGTCTAATAGCAAATATAATTATATTGTTTACATATATACAGGGCCAATACAAAGAGCGCTCTGGTGACCTGGTCATCAATACGGCTTTACATAGGACACAAGGGACCATATTACATTCATAACGCTAAAGTTAGCGCTCACCTATGTGAGCGTTATCTTTAGCTCTGGTTGCCCTAGCGTGGGCAAACCATATTACAATGTGAACGCTAATGGGTTAAAAAATGCATTAGCGATTCGGATCTTGCTCTTTTTAGTGCGAGCTTACTGTACTTTGCGCTCCCTATGTTTAACATGGGGAGCGCAAAGTGTTAATTAGCGTTAGGATTACAAAATCCTAACGCTAATTACGCCAAGCTGCGGTTAACTCAAAAGTTAACCACAGCTAGGACCTGGTGCTAACTGATTCTGCTTCTACGAAATCAGTCAGCACCAGCTGAAACCCTCCCAAAAATCCCATATTCACCTCTCATCCCGTGGCGAGAACGGCGGCTCTATACACTTCTTCTTGCCGCTGGGAGCAGAGAGAGACTGTGGGAAAAAGTCCCCCAGTCTCCCTCTATGAATCACTATGCCGACCTGCCGGATCTCTTGAAGCAAGATCCTGCAGGTCATGTGACTGGCAGCGGAAGCCTCAATGGAGTCCTATGGACTCCATTGAGGGGATGCTCACGGCGGCTTTGCTGATTTGGTCAGCTGCAATGGAAAGTTGTTTGGATTTTTTACAGTACTTATAACAAAAATATGTTTATCCACTTTAGTTGATGCTTTTAACCCCTTATTGTGGATAGTCAATGGAGCGCCAGCGAACTGGATGTACGGTCAATCATTACACATGTCCAATAAACGTCTTCTAATCCGTTCAGAAGAAACTCCTATTCCAGATAAGAAGAAATTGCTGCAAAGAAGAGGAGGCAAGATAGCGCAGTATGTCGATTCACCATAAAAGGAAAGCAAAGCGGTTGTAGTCCTACTCACATTCTGTTGAGCCCAACCTTGGCTCTAGGATGGATAACGATTATGGGTCTTCAAAGGATATTCAGGTGCCCATATACCCGCAACAAGGTTCTTCAATCGCTTTCCCCTGCAGTGGATCAAAAAAATACCAACGCACTACCTAGTGCAATATCGTTTAAATGTAATGGTAAAGTTGGTACTTATATATGGTTACACTCACATGTTAATGAGCCGCATTGGCTCCAAGATGTCGCATGGGAATATTAAGGTAATTCCAAAACCTTCTCTAAATCACGTTACAGGAAGCAGCAGTGGTTAAAATAAAAACAAATTTATTAATACATAAATTATATTACCAGAACGCGTTTCGCTCCTCAGAGCTTCTTCAGCTGGTATCACTGGTCTTATGTCTGCTGCTTCCTTATATACTATTAGACTGTCCCATTTAATCATTCACAGTTCACATCGAATCACAATCATTGAAACAATTAACACAATTTAAAAAGCCAATTAAAACACTTGAAACAAATTAAAAACAATTTAAAAACAATTGGGATCACATGTAACCTTTTATCTATCAATCTCATTAATGCCTGTGCTTCTATGGTGCCTCTAGGGGTGGAACGCTAGGTTATTAGCCTTAATTAGATGGGAAAATTACTTTTTTTTTTTTTTTTTTAAATCTTTTTTACTATATGGCGTTTAAACAGCGGGGCGCACATCACATTGGACATGTGTAATGATTGACCGTACATCCAGTTCGCTGGCGCTCCATTGACTATCCACAATATATGTTTCCAGGTTTTTAGGAGAACCCCCACATTCAATGTGTAGCGTGTACGTTTAATCCTTCTTCCTGAAGGCGCTTCACTGTTTCTTTCTTTCGCTTTTAACCCCTTCACTGCTGACGACGTGTGGGACACGTCCTCATTGATGCACGTTACATGCTGAGGATGTGCCCCACACGTCATCAGCTTTGCGGGACCCCGGCGGAGATTCCACTCTGTCCGGGGTCCCGCGGCGGTCTGACTTCAGCATCCTCAGATGCTGAAGTTAAGACCCTCCCGACGTCAATGACGTCATCGCACCATTCGCAATGCCGGGAGATAGCCTGGAAGGGAGGGGGGATCCGTTCGGATCCCTCTCCCTCCCGATCGGGAAGGCATAGCACCAAAAGCCAGGCACCGCTTAAAAGGGGATAGTCTCCCCTTTTAAGCGGTGCCTGGCTTTAACCTCTCAAGCACCGGGTCACACTTCAGAACCTTGCGGCGCCAAAGTGTGGCCTAGCTCCGGTGGGGGCCGCCATCTCAGATAGCCCGGGAACCCCTAGCTGCCTGGGGATTTCCCAAGGAAACCCCTGGTGGAAATAGGGGGTTACATTTGAACCCCGATATCTCCAGCACCGTGACAGCTATGATATCGAATGATACCCAACATGACCAAGTACAAAGTAAAATACAAATTAAAATAAATAAATTATAAAACAAAAATATATAAAAACATGTTTTTTTTGTGTGTTGTTTTTATTAATGCAGCAATATTGTTTACATTTCAATTATAATGTGAAAAATGATGCTGCACTAATGACTTTTTCTATGGGGTGCTAAAAATTACCTAATTTCCCCCAAAAAATTTAACAAGTCCCAATTTCTAATTTTTGTACAAGCGCACCACATAGAAAATATAATCTCAAATGCTCATGTGATAAAATGTGAAAAAAAAACACTTTACACGCTGCAGATGATTAAAAATTCTAATTTTATTGCATTTTTTGTTATAATATACAGACAGGACATGACGTATACATATAATAATGATATATTAGGAATCTGCCGAGTCTGCCGGAAAGAACGATATATAATATGTCTGGGTCATTTAATAAAATGTGGCTTCAAATCGCGTTTAAACATAATGAGTGAAAGCGGTAAATATGTGCTCAGCACACAGCGGTGAAATGGCTCAGCAGTGAAACGGTTAAAAAAGGTTTGGATGCTCTCCTGGTAAAAATTTGATGTAAACACATATTAGTGTTTATGAAATAGACTAAAATATGAATCAAGCTAAATGGTAATATAGTAAAAGGACTATAACTAAAACGAAATTCTTCTCTATAATTTTCCTTTAGTTTTTAATAGTTGATGAAAATGTCAATAGATTTTCCTCATAGTCATCATAACCTGGTTGATTACATTTTTAGTGACAAAAACTAGACCATAACTGTGTCTTTGACAAAAACTATTAGTCAATTACATTAACAGTAACAAATTAAAATTGATTGTTGATCCAGGGAGAATTCTCATTGCCATTATGGAACCAAAAGGATTTTTTTTCCAATTTTGGACACAATTGGAAAATGTACCAAGAGAGTTTTTTTGCCTTCATTTGGCCCAACAGCTGGCATAGGAATATGTGGGATATTACTATGTAGTAGGGATGTGCGTTTCGGGTTTCGGAAATTTGGAATTTTCACGAAATTTCCCGATTCGTGCATTCGGATTCAGCTGATTTTCCGAACAAAAACGGCAGATCCGAACAAATTTCCGAGCCGAAACGAAAACTTTTCGGAATTTTAGAATGGACTAGAAATGTGTAAAATCGAAATTCATTTTCGTTCCATTCGTGATTTCGGCTCCATTCCTGATTTCGGTTCCATTTCAGTAATTTCGATATATATCGTATTTTTCGGTTATATCGCTGATTCTGTAATTTTGTATCATTCCCATCTCAATGTATCCTTCTTGTAAAACGTGAGAAATCTCAATGTATCCTTCCCGGAAAACCAGAGAAATCTCAATGTATCCTTCTTGTAAAACATGAGAAATCTCAATGTATCCTTCCCGGGAAACCAGAGAAATCTCAATGTATCCTTCCCGGGAAACCAGAGAAATCTCATTGTATCCTTCTTGTAAAACATGAGAAATCTCAATGTATCCTTCCCGGGAAACCAGAGAAATCTCATTGTATCCTTCTTGTAAAACATGAGAAATCTCAATGTATCCTTCTTGTAAAACATGAGAAATCTCAATGTATCCTTCTTGTAAAACATAAGAAATCTCAATGTATCCTTCTTGTAAAACATGAGAAATCTCAATGTATCCTTCTTGTAAAACATGAGAAATCGTATCGTATCGTATCGACAGAATTATCGGATCTGAAAAACCATTAGTTTACGTCAAAACGAATAGACACTTTGAAACGAGGAGAACAGATGTTTCGAAAAACAAGAACATTTCCGAAATCACAAAAAAAAAAGTCGATACGAAAAACGAACCGAAACGAACCGAACCGAAATGGAAATCGGCGAAACGAGCTGAACCGAAAATTTACAAAATCCGAACGAACCGAACCGAATCGAACCGAAAAAAAATCGGTGCACAAGTCTACTATGTAGCTATGTGCGCTTTGTTAAAGGAGCTGTAATACTCTTAGACTTATAGAAATGGATGCATTGCCCCTATTATTAAGGGACAATTTTGAGGATTAACTCTTAGTCAGATAGAGATATAAGTAGAATGAAATTATGAAGGCATTATATATGGAGTTATATAATGGAAATCATGTAATTTATAGTCATTTATGATGCATTACCTTTGCAAGGCATATTATAAAATTAAATTTGTTTGTCCATTGTCTATATATTTGTCTCATTTGTTTCCTATAAAAAGAAGGGGCAAAATAAGTTCTGCTCTTCACTTAGCCTTGCTGAATACATTTTTGTGACTTAACATTTGACACAGAACTTTAGAAAGATTTGATTAATTAAATTATTAAATAATTGACATTGTCTCTTTATTATCATAATCTACGAGATTCTCTTTGAAGTACAAAATTGTATTATTATCTTAGAATTCAAGCATTTAATGTGGCTGGTTTTTTGAATATATAGCAGATATCTTATGTATTATTCTTAATAAAATTATTATCTCTGTATATTGCATATGTTTTATTCAGTAGACCTTTATACTATTCTTCATTACTATGAGTAGCTGAGTTGGAATAATAAGATTGTTACTCTAACGCCAGATGAGTGCCTGCTCAATTAAAACCTAAGTAGCTTAACGATGCATGGTGTACAAACGTCCAATGTATCTTTCCATTCAAAGACATTTAAAGCATTTATGAATAGTTTTGTGAGATTGCAAAATTAAAACTCTTCTAAAACTATTTTTTAATTGAAATAAATCATCCCTTACTTGCATTTTATAAAGAAAATGACAGCTGTTCAAGTGATGTTTTAGAATGAGTCATCTGATTGTTTCCTTGAGAAGATCTGTCCTCTAAGGATTCACCTTCAGCGTTATTAAGAATATGCTTTGCTGATGATGTGGGGGGTTGGCAGGGAGGGAGCTGGGATTAATACACCGTTGACTCATGTTTATGATTCTTTCAAGCCATCACCCTGTATAGCAATTTATCCTACATTACAATACAATAGACAGCATCCCATTGAAACACACATTTCCCTCCTCAGCGGCAAACGTTATATCTCAAAATGAGTCTAAAAAAAGAAGACATCAAGCTATTTCTGGAAAACAATCCTGAATTTACAGAAAGATATTATAAGAAAAAAATCACTCCGGAAAAGATAACTTCTGCACTTGGTCGTAAAGATCTGGCTGTCGATTTTGCTACTTTCCGAGAACTCGTCCAAGTAGAAGAAAGTGAAATTCTCTTTGAACTTATAAAAGACATGCAAGAGAGTATAAATATGGAAAAGGTTGTATTCAAGACTTTGAGGAGAATTAGCTTTCTTATTCATGCGGATCGTTGTAGCCTGTTCATGTACAGGCAAAGAAATGGTACACCTGAGTTGGCTACAAGGCTGTTCAATGTCCACAAGGATAGCAAGTTGGAGGAATGTCTTGTGCCACCTGATAGCGAAATTGTCTTTCCTTTGGACATCGGAGTGGTGGGACATGTTGCCCATACGAAGAAAACAGTAAACATCAAGGATGTTAAAGAGGTATGTAGGAGGCAAAGGCTATGCTAGCAATTAAGTAGATAGTTGGTAATCTAAATAACTATATATTGCAGACATTTTGAAATATGTCTATTCTAATAACTCTTTGATACATTGTCAATATAAGCACTCAAGTATAAAGTACGGAAACATGGTGAGGGACGGTGAGAGATATTGTCAATATTACACTTTGCTTAACCTTTATTGTCACTACTCTGCATGAAATGTCACTAATAGTTACTACACAGAAAGCAAAAAATAAATGTGTATCTTGGAATGATCTTATGTTCCAAAAACAATTTAAACTTACACAAAGACTGCACATTGGTTCACCACTGACCCACATTACATAGAATTAATATAATCTGCCTCGATTAAGAGCTTTTTTAAAGATTTTTTTACGGTAATTAATGTATGTGTTTATATATACATTTGCTACAAGTGACAGAGATGTTAATAGGAAACTACCTTAGAAAGGTAAAAGCAACGCTTCTATTGCACATTAGATAATTGTGTTTTACTACCCCTGGTATTTTTTTTCATTTCAGCGCTCCATTTGTGGTTTATCCTCTGTTTTTTCTTTTACCCAATTCAATACCAATGCCATTCATATACACACTGCTATGGCACATCGATTCTATGTATCTCCACTGACTGATTGCTCCAGACAACTGAAATAATTGGAAAAAGTACTTATAAGGGATATCAGAAATAGACTTCCCTTTTTTTGCCCTTAAATACTTGGGCAGATGTCGCTGGCAGCCTCTGTCCAATTATATTTTGCACATACTGTAGTAGAAAATAGTAGCGGTCTCTCAAACACAAGGGTACACCAGCACTGCAGCTTAAATCCTCTAGAATGTTAAAATCCCAGGTATACAATTTTCAAAATACAAACTGCATTATGCACAAAGAGTTAGCACTGTACAGGGACAAATAAATACTCCAAAGGTATTGATAATATTACTGTATCCAGATCACGCTTGTAGAGTCCTTAGCACAATGCTCACGGTAGCATCCATGTGGAATTGACCATAAATCCAGGAGAAAGGGAAATAGAGCAGAAGTTTCAGACCAAGACAAAAAGATAATTATAACTATATCAATCACGTGTCACTGAGCCTGTTCCTGGCTCAGTATATCACGCCTTAGGCCCGGGCCTTATTACTTACTTTCACCAGCTTTTACCTTTGAAATCTTCCACACTTCTCCTCCAGTTACGTAGTGTATACCCCAATTGACATGGAGATGCATTAATATATATAGATCTACTTACACTCTTATGAGCTTTCTTGATGAAAAATAGGCTCTAAAAACAGGCATGATCAATGTCATTTTCTCAGGATATGGTTCCACTTTATCCTCTTTTTGCCAGAGGAAGCCTAATCGGTGAAACGCGTTTTGGCTGTGATTTTAACTGTAGTGAGTTATTGTATTTAATTTAATTGTATTCATACATTTCAGTCAATTAAATGGCTTTATACTAACTACCTGCTGGAGTGAGGTTTCTTCTGGTGAACAAAGGACCCCTTTTTCTCCACCATAGGGAATAAAGAATTCCCTGCCCGGCAGGGGGGTCCCACATCTGACATCATCACGCCCATTTGCAATGACATTGTCACGTCCTAAGTCCTTGGCATAAGGATAACTCTCTTTCCCAGCATTAAGATCAGCACGGCTTGGGCCTGCTATGTATTTCTTATCTGTCGTCTGTTTACCCTTTCTGTCTGTGTCAAGTCCCTGAAGATAGTAAGAATCACTGACCATTCAAGGATCGGAGAGGTAGATAGGGCTCTTTGTACAAGGACCGATATCTGGTTATTAGGGGGGATCCGTGACAGACATCAGTGGGCTGGGATAGGTCCCACAGGTGGAGCTGACATCCAAGATGTCAGCCCCCTGTGGGAGACGTATCGCAATCAGCACCAGGCTGGTGCTGATCTGTGGAACTTCCACCATGGGCTGCAGACATCCTCCGCATTCTACCGTAGGAGTGACTTCTCTGCTGGTAGGTGTTGGTACGGCACGTACCAGCATAAAAAAGCCCTGCTTATGAGACTGTTGACTAAACTGTTATGGGGTCGAGGGATAAATAATACAATATTATTTAAATATATTGTATACTAGCACTGAGGAAGTTGGAGTCAAGACAGACAGAACTTCTCTATGATTTCTGGGTAGCTGGGCACATAATATTATACTAAAGATTTACAGGGTTATTCAGAGAGAGGTGAAAACCAGATGAATGACTGGAGAAGTGAAAATTCTAGGTCAAAATAGCCAAACCAGAAAAATTCTCCCATTTATTTCACTTTCCAAATCAGCTATTTGGTCTTGATTGTTCTCTTCTCCTGCCAATTCTCCTGGTTTTCACCTCTCTCTGAATAACCCCCACTCTGCTAGCTTCGATCCAGGAGAATGGAGTATTGTGAAAAGAGACAGCTTTCACCCAGGAGGTCTTAGCAGGAACAGGAAGTGAGGGGTGAAAGATCACCCCCTAGGTTCTGCTAAGCCAAGTTCCTCCCACAGACCCTCCATTTACTCTGCCTGCAATCTCTGGTACTCACTTTTAACTTTTTAAGTCGTTAAAAATATCTGAAAAATATGTTTTAAAAATCCATTTTCAAATATGTCATTGTAAAACAATTTTTTTTTTAAAGTTTTTATGTATCAGAAACGTGTCAGCATACATAAGACGTGTACACAGGGACCTCATAAAAATCTTATTTAGACATAACAAACCTCAAGTCATGTCAATCTAAACCCGTCTCCGTATTTTAATTATATAACACCTAACACTAAACATATAACAAAAAAAACGAAAAGAAGAGAAGAGAAAAAAACAAACCCATCAAAATCAGCATTCCCCTGATTCCTCCCATGCCCCCCAAACTTTCACATAAGCAAGGTACACCTAGCGGAACCTGGCCCTAAGTTCATCCATAAAATGCGCCTCCTCCAAAATCACCATAGCCCTTTTCCATGTCGCTGCTCTGGATGCCTATGCAGTTGCGTACGCGACAGTATGAAAGTGCACAGGTCAAACTCCACAGCCACCCCCAATACCACAATTACGCCAACAAGTGTCCGAGAAAGACGGAATCATCTTACAGTTGTGTTCAAAATTATTCAACCCCCACTGAAATTGAGTGTTTTGGCCAGTTTGACATTGATTTTGATCATTCAGTCATCTTGCTTACAATTAAATCAAAGAGGCACGTGTAGGTCAGACAAATATAACATAACATTTATAATGAAATAACCACAAATGTCTTTTCTGTGCTCACATCATTATCAGTTTTATTCAACCCCCTAGTGACATTCAATCTTAGTACTTAGTACAACATCCTTTTACAGTTATAACAGCTTTTAAACGTGAAGCATAGCTTGACACAAGTGTCTTGCAGCGATCTACGGGTATCTTCGCCCATTCGTCAAGGACAAAAGCCTCCAGTTCAGTCACATTCTTAGGCTTGCCCCCTGCAACTGCTTTCTTTAAGTTCCACCAGAGGTTCTCAATCGGATTTAAGTCAGGTGACTGCAATGGCCACTCCAAAATGTTCCAGCCTTTAATCTGCAATCATGCTCTAGTGGACTTGGAGATATGCTTGGGATCATTGTCCTGTTGAAGGGTCCATCGTCTCCCAAGCCTCAAGGTTTGTGATGGACTGCATCACATTGTCATCCAATATCTCCTGGTACTGAAGAGATTTCATGGTACCTTGCACACGCTGAAGCTTCCCTGTACCTGCAGAAGCAAAACAGCCCCAAAGCATGATTGACCCCCCGACCATGCTTCACAGTAGGCAAGGTGTTCTTTTCTTCATAGGCCTTGTTCTTCCTCCTCCAAACATAGCGTTGATCCATGGGCCCAAACAGTTCTAATTTTGTTTCATCAGTCCACAGAACACTATCCCAAAACCTCTGTGGTTTGTCCACATGACTTTTGGCATACTGCAGTCGACTCTTCTTATTCTTTGGAGACAGCAAGGGGGTGCGCCTGGGAGTTCTGGCATGGAGGCCTTCATTACGCAGTGTGCGCCGTATTGTCTGAGCTGAAACTTCAGTACCCACATCTCACAAATCTTTTCTCAGTTCCTCAGCAGTCACACGGGGACTTTTCTCCACTCTATGCTTCAGGTAGCGCACAGCAGTCGAAGTCAGCATCTTCTTTCTGCCAAAACCAGGTAGCGTTTCAACAGTGCCCTTTGCCTTGAATTTGCGAATGAAGCTTCCTATGGTCTCTCTTGGTATGTTTAACATCTTTGCAATCTTCTTATAGCCATTGCCCTTCCTCTGAAGAATAATCACCTCTTCTCTTGTCTTCCTGGACCATTCTCTTGACTTCACCATGTTTGTAACCACACCAGTAAATGTCTAGAAGGAGCTGAGTATCACAGTCATTTTAAAGCTGCCTAATTGGTGCTTATTATGCTTTATTGCTGCTCCGTGACATCCACAGGTGTTTTCAATACCTGATTGAAAACACTTGAATGAACCTCTGTTCTTCAGAGTGGTAGTCTTTAAGGGGTTGAATAATTGTGTCAATGAAGAATTCACAAAAGAAACATTTACTACTGTATTACAAAACCAATTGATGTCATTTTAGTTGCATATGGTTCTTTAAAAAGTCCTTGTAGGATTTCATTCTGAATACAATTACAAATGTACACTAAATTCCCTAAAACCCTTTACAGCATTGGGGGTTGAATAATTTTGAACACAACTGTATGTAAAAACACACCGCATAAGTGTTTTAATGGACTGTTCCTGAAACATCACACTGATGGAAGATTTGTACGATGCCTCCCATATATCAACCCAGTCCTCTTTATCCACCGCGCCAAATTCCTTCTCCCGTGCCTTTATATAAAAGAGAGAATCCGAGTCCGCAGACTCGTATGAGTGATGGACCAGACTGAATAGCAATCCCCAGGGGTAGGTACTCATCCGGCACAGATGCTCAAAAAAAGTGATGGGCCATATTTCATTGTAAAACACATTTTAAGTACATTTTTGGAATGCATTTACAAATATCTTTAAAAAATATATGTTGAAATGCCTTTTCTAGATATGCTAAAAGATATCTGGAAAATATTTAACAGATATATTTTCTAATATATGCCTTTGGAAAATATATTTTCAGTTACATTTTTGGAATACATGATAAAATATATTGGTGTAGGCCTCTTACAGCCTCTGCCCAATTATTTTTTCTTTTCCGGACTTTTTCTCCCTCGCCGGGCACTGCCTCTCAGAGACCCACAAACCCGGAAGTCCTGAAGCTTTCTATCGCAATTTGTGCTCCTATGCTACCTGCATAGTGTAGGAACTGCAAATTGCACACCTTTACGGAACTTGCGTACTTTACGTAAGCAAGTTCTGCAGCACCTGTGCAGGACAATGGTTTGGAGCTACGCACATGCACAGATCTGATCCATCAGCTGCCTTTCGGAGACTGATTGCTACAGCGATTGGTCTCAGAGAGTGAGTGACGTTGACACACTCTCTGCGTGCCGTTGCCACTGGTGACCGACCTGGTGATCGGCAGCCATGAAATTCAAAAGGAAACTCCTCCATTTCACTCAGCCTTTTCTCCATATCAGGTTGGCTGGGGGGAGGGAGGTGTGTGAAGGAGAAGAAGGGGCACACTTCACGTCCTGACCACTTTAGAACTGTAAAGTGGTCAGGGTGAGTAGAGTGTCCCTTTACATGAGTAACCTGCAAAACAAAGGTCTTCCCATTCCACAAACCTAGTCTAAAGAGGGAAGATCTCTTGACATATCCAACAACCATGTTTTGGGATTTGGATAATGGGATAATGTCTAAAAGGCACATTATAGGAGGTCAATATTTTTTGTTAGCTGTCAATCATAACCTAAGGGATATTTTGCATTTCATACCATGAAGGAGAGAACGTTTAATTTTGTAATCGACTACTTCCAGGTATGAATGCTTTTTTTGTGACTTTTTAAATAGTAATTGGTTGAAACTTTAATAATAAGAGAGGTTAGTCGTATATATTCTCTTGAAAATGTTTTAACTAGTAGTGTAATTCATTTGTGATCTGCATGCAATTAACAAATACACACCTGCCCCTTTTAAGCAGATCACAAATTTCTTCTTAATTCAAATCTTATTGAAAAATCCTTCAGAAGCGTTACTCTATCAATTGACTAGCAATGTGTTTCTTTATACATAGAAATAAAAATAGACTATGTACAATGTTACTACATTTTAAAAGCTGTCTGCATATTTTACAAAGACAAATAAAACAGTGTAAGCAAACACAATGCATACATGAGTAAAGAGTACAGAATTCATTGAAGACTTCAAACCACTGTTTTCTGCTTCTTCCTACTCATGGGAATGCTTAGAACTAAGAATAACATACAGGGTTATTCAAATAGATCCGAATTGCTGAAGAAAGGTAACTGAACACTGAAATTCAGCGTACGGTTACCTTTCCTGGCCATTCGGCTATTCGGAGAGCAGGCAATTTACCAAATCCTGACGAATTGCCTGCTCATACGGTACCTGTTCATGCCTGTTCGAGGGCAGTGAATCCCCATAGAGAAGCAATGCTTTGGCTATTGAGAGAGCAAAACCCAGCAGTGAAAAGTTCCCGAATAGCCCTGCCATTCGGTGGTTTCATTCGACAGGTTTATTCAGGCGAATTCAATAGGCTTCAATGTTAAAAATATTCCCGTTTTAATTCAATATCTAATAAACCATTCATTATAATGTTCTACAGTAAAAAGTCTCTTTATTTTTCGATTTTTTAGGCATTTTTTGGGTTTTGTTTGCAAACATTTTTCTTCCGTTTTTTTTAAAATGGTTTTTCCTTTTTTCTGTAACAGCCCTTTTTATTATCATTCATTGTATCTTATATGTAAATTTCAGACATTTTCGCTCAGTAGTTTGCAAACAGCGTTCCACTTTTCAAACATTCAAGCAAACTGTTTTTTTTTTCTTCACCTCCTTCGTCTGCGGTGTTGGCTTTTTCCGGCGGCTGCTCTGCGCTGTGATCGGCTCCTGCTTGGGTGTCTCCGGCGTCTTCAGCGGGTTAATCCAGATGTTTTTGTGGGTTTCGGTGTGCATTCGCCCTAATTTTGCAGTGAGTTTTCGGCGGGTTTGCGGCGACTTTTCCCTGCATTACGGCGGCCCTGTGGTGCTTGCTGAATACACCGCAGGGTCGTCGAAATGGGATCGCCAAATCGCACCGAATTGAAGAGAACGAAAAGTAACCGAACGTGCGGTGACTTTTCGATTCTCTTTGAATAACCCTGATAGAATCAGAATGGCTTTTGATACCGCATTATAATTCTCTTGCTTGATATCAACTGCCTCTACGGATTAACACATTGGGATGCAATTCCACTGACTGCCTACACCCTATTACCACTACCAGTGGATAATTATTGCTAGACATATCATAGTTTGTTGGATTAATTGATAACAATTTAAATATGTGTGCCTGTTTTAAAACTTGTGAAAGGAAAATTACAAATGACAGTGCCATTTTTGATCTATAATGGCTGCTATATGATGTTCTGCGTCACTGACAGGCCCAGACCTGCTATCACGCAGCACGGAAAACACTGGAAGTAGAGCAGATGCCCTTGTGGACCCTTCCAACCCTGCCACACTCTGCCCAAAGCCCATAACAGCTAGCCTAAACTTATCCATAACTGGTTCCAATGTCATGCATCACCCCAGGGGACATGGAGGTGCCACAGAAAAACCCATGTCTGAGTTGGTACCTCAGCAACCTGAACCCTGGTTACACCACTCTTGCTTATTTCCCAGCCAGAACCAGCATTCCCCTCCTGGTTTTGTCCTGAGCTGCCTGCTCCGTACAGGGCAGCTCATTTCTTGCTGCCTGAGAATCCAGTCCAGGATACTTTGAACATGTGTACCATCCAGCCTAGGGGAAGCAAACTGGACTTCCTTGATATGAGATAAACCCCTCCACAGTGCTTCAGCTGTTTCTGTTGTCACCTGAGTCCTGTGCTGTGTCTCTCCAGAAGATCCTGCTTGTCCAAGAGATCCCGCTGTGTTCCTAGTCCTTGCTGTCCCCGCTATGTTCACAAGCCTTGCCATATCCACTGTGTTCCTGGACCTCACTTTGCCCACAGTGTTTACCAGAGGCTCTTGCTGTACTCCATGGACATCAGAAATCTTGGGGCCCATTACACAACCTCAGGATGGGGCCCCCCATGCTCCCTTCTCCCCCAAAATACGAAACTGCAAAGCGCTAAAATACAAGGCAGGGCCGGGGCTGAATCCCTCACAGTCCATTGATACAGCATACAGCCGCCGTCCTCCTTCAGCTGAGCTGATTCCCCCCCCCTTATCCCTGTGCATCCAGCACAGACCTCAAAGCATCTCCCACCCACTAGTCTGGTGCTCAGTGAGAGAGCAGGCGTTCTAATGACATATCTGTAGAGACCCTGAACTACTCACACAGAACCTGAATCACTCACACAGAACCTGATCCATTAACATGCACTCACACAAAACTTGAGCCACTCACATGCACACCACTCAGAGAACCACTCACAAGCACTCCACATTAATATAGAACCACTCAATTGCACAACACTCACATACATATCACTAACACAAAAGCACTCACACAGAACCACTCACATGCACAGCACTCACACAGAGATACACTCACACACCATCAACCCCCTCCTTCCTATTTATTGTGCTGGGGGTTCTCAGTCTTAAAGTCTGGCCAGCTTCCTGGTCCTTGTCCCTGCGGGGAAGGAGAGTTACATGTAGGTAGGAGATCTCCAATGCTGTATTAACCTCCCGTGTAAAGCATTGGCTGGGTGGCACACCGGAGGCGGGGCCTCTTCCTGGCAGCAGGCCCCTGAACAAATCATTGACTGTAATGTCCTGATGGCAGATGGTGGATTCTTCTCTCAGCAGGCAGCGCAGAATTAATGTCAGTTCTTAATTTCTCCCAATAAAGCAGATGACCCCGATCAGATTGGGTTAAGCAGACTGCCTGTCCATTACAGAAGGTCTCCTTTTATTTGGTACAGAATCAGATAACAACAGTCAATCCCATTACCAAACTCAGCCCACCCAGACATTCCGGCACCAAAGTCAAAACCTGCTCCCCATCAGGTCCTCCCAGCACAGTCACAATAGTCATACAGGGAAAGGGTCCTGGTTTGGGGGTCTCACGGGAGAAGTGGCGCTCATGGCAACACAGTGTCACGTGGGTACCCGGCATGAGCCAAGGTGGGCCCTTTATACTGGATATGTAGCCCTTGAGGCAGGTTAACTGCTGACTGCATAGACACAGACCACAGCACACAGATACAAGACAAGAAAAATGACAGAACTGGAACAACAGGAAATGGCAGGAGAACAAAACTAAAGGGAACCCTAACTCTAGGATAAAGGTCCTTGCCTCTATACTAGGGAAGGAAACCTCACAAGAAAATATGCAGAGACAAGAGAACAGGAAGGGTGAGGGTTAGACAGGATACAACAAGACAATATACTCACAGCCAGCAGCAACACAGGGAACTCTGAACTTGGATGAGGTCCTTGCACTGGCCTCAATGCTATGGATATATATAATGCTGCTGGGAATACACAGAACAGGAAGCAAGGAACATATAATAGAAATGTCAGAACCAGAGCAAAAGAATCAAGAGCCAGGTTAGTATGTCAGACAAGCCTGGAATCTGGAACCAGAATATTGCGATACAGAACACAGGGAGAATTACAAGAAGAAATGTCAATACCAGGCCAAGATCATACACAGAGCAGGTAGTCAGGAATGCAGAGATGATACACAGGATATCCAAGACACTATTACAGCAATGACTCAGGAGCAGAAATCCTCAAGAACCAGACTCTCAGGAAACAGAAACCCTTCAGAAACAAGAACCCATGCAAGAGCAACAAGCGTGTCTGCTGCTTGCATCTAGATAGGGAACAGGACCGAGCTAATGGGATATGTGATCGCAGGCCTGAACAGCCACAGGGGAATCCAGGCGTGGCACAGGGCGTAATGGCTAGCCCAGATGGGGAAGAGCTGGCCTGGATCACTCTCACCACCAGGGGGCATGGCTGTAACCGGTGGAAACGTGACACACGATACATAAAATAACATTACTAAAACCGCAGGAGGGCAGTTCTGAGCATGGGGTTTGTGACAGTAATCATTAGCAATAAAGATATTAACAATATTAACACATATCACAGCCGTCAGGGAATAGGATACAGATGGCACACACACACACACACTTTGTACCTACAGGCACAGAATGAATACAAGATAAGAGAACACAAGGAAACAACATAAAACACTAGGGATGGGCCGAACACCTCCGTGTTCCGTTCGCATTCGAACTCGAACATTTGAAAAAGTTCGAATTCGAACGCGAACACGATTTGAAGGCAATGCAAGTCAATGGGGCTCAAACGTTCGAAAATTAAGGTGCCCTCCAAGAGGGCATATATACAAGATATTGGTCATAAAAGGTGTATGGGGGTCCGGGTACGGCCCTGAGGGACAGGAAACAATAAAAAACAAATTTTTAAAAAAAAGCGTTTTTAACCAAAAAACCTTTTTTTTTTTTGCCATTTCACCGCTGTGCGCTGAGCAAATTTTTACCACTTTTGCTCATGTTTAAACGCAATTTGAAGCCATGGGAAATGTTTGAGCAACAACAAGTGGGAAAAATTACGATCTTAACGCAAACGTTAACGCTCACTTGCTGTGACATCTGCGGCCCCCGTGGCGCTTCCTGGGGTGCCAGGGCGCCCAGTGGCATCGCTGGCTGGCCAGTTTCCAGTAGTGAGAGGAGCTGCTCCTTGGACTGTCGTGGGAGTAAGTTGGAGTTAGTGTAGTTCAAGCTCCTGTATCGCCTGGTGTCTGATTTCTTGATATTGACCTGTTTCTGGCTGAGGACCTGTATACGTTTTTGTAGTATATCATAGTGTTATATCTATCCACCACTAGAGGGCGCATGTTGTAGGTATTATCTGTGTTCCTGTTCATTGTAAATAAAGTTTCCTCATCACATGGTAGAGTTCTAAGGCAGCTTTGACCTGGCTATCCCTATCGACCATTCTCTCGCATATCCCTATTGTACTTTTGCCTGAGTGTGTGTCAGTTTCACGTTTATGGTTTTGCCGTATGGTTTATGTTATCTGTCTAGTTCTAGTCCTGGTTATTTCTAGTTCATGTACCTTGTTTTTCTGGTTCATGTTTTCATGTCTGTTTGTCTGTCTGGTTTCAAGGCCTAATCGTAAGGCATCCAGTTCTGTGTCTAGATCAGTGTCATGTCTGTTCCTAGTTTCTAGATTTAAGTTCTGTCCAGTGTGTTGCTGAAATCATCTACTGTCTTGTTTCCTGTCGTGTATCTGTTTGCTTGGTGGCTATACAGAAGCCTATTGAACTGTGTGTTCCCCCTCTGTATAGCTGAGTACATACAGAATCCAATCTTAGATTGTAGGCCTTCCCTGCAGGCTAATGAACACAAGTTTTAGAAGAGAGAGACACACTCCAGAGCGCAAACCTGTACCTAATGAAAGAGTGGGAGGAGAGGTCTTTTCTCTCTAGGTGGCGTAATGCTCGAAGGTTGAGTCTATGTGTACATATATTCACACAAATCAGACCATATATGCAATGCTGTTTTTATATTTTATATGATATATGTATGCTTACATCTTTGCTTATGCAATTTTGTGTGAATGTATGCAATTTTGTGTGAATATATGTACAGGTACAGGTTTGCGCTCTGGAGTGTGTGTCTCTCTCTTCTAAAAATTGTTATTACAGACAGAAGACAGGGTTATTCAAAGAGATCCGAATTGCTTGAGAAAGGTAACCGAACGCTGAAAATCAGCGTTCGGTTACCTTTCCTGGCCATTCGCTATCCAGAGAGCAGGCAATTCGCCAAATCCTGGCGAATTGCCTGAACATACGGTGCCTGTTCGAGGGCAGTGAAAACCCCATGAAAAAGCACTGCTTCGTCTATTCAGAGAACACAAACCAGCAGTGAAAGGTTCCCGAAATGCCCTGCCATTCGGTGGTTTAATTCGGCAAATTTATTCAGGAGAATCCCATAGGCTTCAATGTTAAAAATATTCCCGTTTTAATTCAATTTCTAATAAACCGTTCATTATAAAATTATGCAGTAAAGAGTCTCTTTATTTATATATTTTTTAGGATATTTTAAGCATTTTTCTTTTTTCTTTTTTTTTTAAAAGTCCGATTTTTTTTTGTTGATTTTTTTTAAGTTTACTTATTTTTTCTGTAACAGCCCTCTTTATTATCATTCCCTGGACCTCATATGTAAATTTCAGACATTTTCGCTCAGTAGTTTCTTTGCAAACAGTGTTTCACTTTTCAAACATTCATGCAAACTGTTTTTCTAATTATTCACTTCGCTCTGTCTGCGGTCTCGGCTTTTACCCGGCGGCTTCGCTACGTGTGATCGGCTCCTGCTCGGGTTTTTCCGTGGTTTTCGGCAGGTTAATCCAGATGTTTTTGAGAGTTTTCGGCGTGCATTCGCTGGGTTTTGCGGTTCATTTTCGTCGGGTTTACGGTAGCTTTTCCCTGCAATTCGGGGACCCTGTGGTGTTTGCTGAATACACCGCGGGGTCACCAAAATGGGTTCGGCAAAAGGAATCGAATTGAAGAGAACGAAAAGTCACCGAACGTCCGGTGACTTTTTGAATCTCTTTGAATAACCCTGAGAGTGTTTTGGGGTTTTGTCTCTGTCATCCCACTCATCACAGAGCTGCACCCAAAAGGTACCCTCACCACCTCACCCAGCGCTCAATATATAGGTATTGTGAAACCTTTTCTTAATGAACACAAGTGTTCCCGCTCTGTATGTCTCAAAAGTAAGTCTTGCATCAGCTATCTGTATACCTATCGTGTTCTTGCTGTTCTGGTATCGTGTTATGTCAAGGTCTTGAGTCATTGTATCAGTACGAAGATAGTTAATGTGTTTTCACCCAGCGACCTCCTGACCATGAAGCCATTTGGAGCTGAGGTGGTAATTCGGTTTCTTGTAGTACCTCCCCGGTGTGGGAATCAAGGTACTACAGCCTTTCCTGCTGTCTGTGTTAATGAATCTGTCCTAAAGAATCCAAATAAACGCAATTCTAGGGTAGCGCTGTTAGCGCACCGTTACACTTGCCTGAGCGGCGCTCACCGCATATTTGTAACGATTCCCCAGGACAGACCTGGTAGGATCCCTGGTAACAGACCTCTAACCCTCCGATCCTTAGGATGGTCGGGACTCGGGACCACTAAACCTAACCTCTAGCAGCCACACAGGCCAGGGAGACAGCACCAACAATATACAGCCACAGACTGAGATCAATATATGTTTGTACTGCGCTATAGTATATGGCAGGATGGAAGCGCACCAGCAGTAACAAGCAGCAGATATACCAGACAGGAGCGCAGAGCGAGAGTAGTTGTTATAACAAAACCAGGTCAGCAATGTTTAGGCACTTGTACTGCGCTACTGTATATGGTGAGAATCAGCGCACACCAGTAGCAACAGGAGGCAAACAGAACAGGCAGGGAGTACACAGAGAGAATAGTCAAATGGCAGGCAAAGCCGGCAACAGATCGGGTCCTCAGAACAAGCAGGGTAAGTAACAAGTATACAAACTGATTCGGTAAGCTAGCGATGCGGGAATGAAACTCCACGGCAAGGTGAGGTGTAAGCACGCGCTCCTGATTTAACGGTCCCGGCGGCTCCGCATCATCACGCCGCGCCCTGCCCCCTGATCACTCACAGCTGCATCACAGCGGCACCATGCATCCGGGGGGCCCCAGATCGCCACCCGGGACCCTGGATGTCACAATATTACAATCCAAACGCAAACGTAAGTAACCAAATTTCTAAGAAGAATAATTAATGCAGCATATCAATCCTCACACTGCCGCGCAGCACCTCTACAGTCTGACGCTAGCTTTAACCGGCGCGCTGTGTGCAGCTTCTGAGAAGATTCGCTATTATTGTAGCGAGGAAGCCGGCTGCACATTTTGCATCGCTCCCTCTACACTAATAGCGTATCTTCTCAGAAGCTGCACACAGTGCGCCGGTGTATGCAGCTTCTAACAGCGTGGGAGACGGGAGGCTGCGCTTGTTGGTGGATCCAGGAATCAGGTGAGTAATAGAAAGAAAAAAGAAAAGTTTTATTTTATGTTCCTTGGGACAGTTAAAAATGTCCTCGGATTTTATTTTTTTTAGAAATGTGTCGCCTTACCTTAGCCTGGTGGTCAGTCAGTGGAGGCTCCATGGATCCTGGTTGTGGTGGGGGGGTCTGCCGTGGCCGCAGGTGCAGTGGCTCCCTCCCTGCGCCACCTTTCTGCCACATGCACCCGGCCGGCCTGCCCGCACAGTCACAGCTCTGTCATTCCAGCGGCCGCATACTCCTCAAGTGATCTTTGGGAGGCCCCCGCCGGCTGCAGTGCCTGATTAGAGTGCAGTGGCTGCAGCTACAGTGCCTGATTAGAGGGCCTCGTCTGCTGATGTTTTAGCAACAAGATTGTTTTATCCCATAGGCTTCAATGTTAAATATATTTCCATTTTAATTCAATATCTAATAAACCGTTGCTTATAATGTTCTGCAGTAAAGAGTCTCTTTACTTTTAGATTTTTTTAGGATTTTGTAAGCATTTTTTTAAAAAAATTCTAAATTATTTTTTTTTTCGAACTTTTTGCGAACGGCCTGAAGAGTAGGGATGAGCTGTTCGGTTCGATCAGTTCGGAGTTCGACTCAAACATTGGTAGTTCGAAAGTTTGCGAACTTCGAACGTTTTGGCGTGTTCGGTTCGAGTTTGAAAAAAAAAACCTTTTTGAAAAAAGTATAAAAAATGCTTAAAAAATACTAAAAAATCTAGAAATAAAGAGACTCTTTACTGCAGAATATTATAAGCAACAGTTTATTAGATATTGAATTAAAAAACTACCTAATGTCTAGGTGCAAAGATTCTCACCTCTAAATGACCTGTGCTCTCAAACGGCGTAAACAACAGGTGTTTAATTAGTGTTTGGAAATAACATGTGCTTCTAATTAGTCTGGTCTCATGAATTTGATACATTGCCTGCAGACTACATGTATGAACAAACACTGTGCTTGTTCTGAATTCTAAGAAGTGTTCATTTCTACTATATGATCCTCTGATATGCTGTTTAACCCCTTAAGGACCAGGGCTCTGTAAAGCCAATCATTAATGATGTAGATGTTACATCATTTGTCATCAAGGGCTTAATAAAATCTTTATCACACTCCTTAGATTTAAACGTAATATTCCAGTATTTGTATGTCATGTACCTCTCCCGAAGGGCCTATGTGAGGATACAATTATTATTGTGTTAGA
The DNA here is from genome assembly GCA_009667805.1 of Leptobrachium leishanense. Classification (NCBI taxonomy): domain Eukaryota; kingdom Metazoa; phylum Chordata; class Amphibia; order Anura; family Megophryidae; genus Leptobrachium; species Leptobrachium leishanense. Next base: position 326,365,327 of record CM019063.1, on the reverse strand, counting down.
AATGTCTATCATAAAGCATACAAGCTGAGTCCCTAGAGTCTCAGACTATCCATTGTCATATATACCTTGCTTTATACATATAATACAGTCCCTCATCTAACAGGATAGTAGCCAGTCCCTGTGCATTTTAACCCCTTAAGGGTGGCTAGGTGTCGTGTCTGGGTCTCTAATGGCAATGTTTCTATACATCCTACAAATCCGCCACTTCACGGGCAGGTTATGGGGACCTCCTAGGCACGACATTTGAAGGAATTTTTTGTTTTTATTTTTAACCCTTATTTTATGGAAAACTCACTGTTCCTTTAAAAACGTCTTTTTAAAAATGTTTTGTCCTTGTTTCCTGTCCCCCAGGGCACTACCCGGACCCCCATACACCTTTTATGACAAATATCTTGCATATATGCCCTCTTGGAGGCCACTCTAAAAATCAAACTTTTGAGTCCCATTGACTTGCATTGAGTTCGGTTCGAGTTCGAGTTCGAACTCGAACTTTTGAAATTGTTCGAGTTCGAATGCGATCCGAACACGGGGGTGTTCGGCTCATCCCTACTTAAGAGTTCGAAGTTCGCAAACTTTCGAACAGCCGATGTTCGATGCGAACATCGAACCGATTCGAACCGGCAGCCCATCCCTATAAAACACCAGAGCCGCACCTCCCAAACGCATCTTCCGGTCCATGAACACAATTAAATCCAAGGTGGCTACTGTCACACTGTTCTTATATGGTTCTTAAGGACACAAGAAATGTTGGCATTTTTATTGTGTACAACCATAGTTTCCATTTTCCCCATTTACAGTATCCCTACATTTTATTATAAACTGGTTTTAAAGCACAAAATGGGATTTACTTTCATGTGACTGAAACATACACCTTCCTATTTATTTAAAAAATAAACAGAAAAAAAATCACAGTTCTGGCAATAATAATGTGTAGTTTACAGCAGTTAGAGAAAATAGATTTTTTTTCTAACTAGCATAGGAGCACAATGTTTTTGTCTGATCTTTCTCTTGCATATATTTTCTGTTAACAGTTTGCTCTAAAATGGAGGCGCTAAGGTGGAAAATCTGCGTCCCCGTGTTAACGCGATATTCCAGGGCAGTTGCTAGCTGAGCACCTCACCCCAGAACACAGCAGTAACCGCTGAGATACTCATGGCAGTGCTTCTGCGCCACCTCTAGTATCACTACCTGGAATCCAGGCAGCGGAGTTATCGAGGAGGGAGACTGGGAACTACTTGTTCCCAGTCTCGTTCTGCTCCTGAAGCAGCGGAACGGGCCACCCTTCTCGCCGCCCGATGAGAGGAAAGTATCAGTTTTAATCAGGGTTTTTTTAGTGGGTGCAAAATTATTTTATTATTTTGCATTTGTAGAATTATTTAGCACCAGCTTTTAGAACTTGTTGAACTTTTGCGTTTAGCATCGCGACAGTTATTAGCACTAGCACTTTGTAATACCTTACTTATCGAAGCGCTAATTAATGATTGTGCTCCCCATGTTAAGTATAAGATGTTCATAGTACAGTAAGCTAATGCAATCACCAATGCGCTAAGTGATTTCTTACGGGATTAGCGTCAATGTAATATGGGTGGCATGCATTGAACACACTTATCCTGGCGGTAATGCTTACACATCCGAACGCTAACATTACCGTTAACTAGGGAATAGTGCCCAGAGATTGGGATTGTGGTCTCAGACCCAACCCACAAAATAGGCCAGGATTATGTTATTATAATGGAACCAAGCGACTCCAACCTTTGGAGGGATACAACACAAGCACAATATGTTATATGTAAGTGTTTTTACCCTTAACCAACTGAACTGGGCATTTTCAACATTGTACCCAGAGTGCAAGCTGAGATATGAAAAACCCACATACTGGCCATCGTACATAGCTTTAAAGTAATTTCACTTTCGAGAGACATAAGTAAATACAGATTTTATTTATCTGCATTGCTTTTGTTTAGTGAATAGGGGGAAAGACGGCTTCATACCCAAAGTACCAGAATATGGGCTTTATGATCCTCCTGGTGTGACTGTGCTGTCCTACTATCCTTAGCTATCAGCCAGATAACAAAACAGACAGAAATAGCTTTGTGTTTATTCCAAACTGAATTTAGTTCTGTAAATGTTTAAACTGCAAAATAAAACAATTAGGATTACAATATGTATTTACCTGGAACACAATGCAAATAAATACAATGCTGAACCTCTCTACACAGAGAGCTCATATTTAAATCATACAGAAAACATATATTAGTCCAATACAAGTAAACAAACTTTAAAAAACACACAATTCTAACATCTTTGGCCCTATACACCACCACAATGGAGTTGGAATGAAACAAACACAATGTGCTTTAACTGCAGACTGTCAGCTTTAATTTGAGGGTATGTACATCCAACTCAGGTGAACGGTGTAGGACTTACAGCAGTTTGCAGTTTACAGCAGTCCTCCCACTTGTTAAGGGACCAAAGGTAATGGGACAATTGGCTTCTCAGCTGTTCCATGGCCAGGTGTGTGATAGTCCATCATTATCCCAATTACAATGTGCAGATAAAAGGCCCAGAGTTCATTTCAAGTGTGCTATTTGCATTTGGAATCTGTTGCTGTCAACTCTCAAGATGAGATCCAAAGAGCTGTCACTATCAGTGAAGCAAGCCATCATTAGACTGAAGAAACAAAACAAACCCATCAGAGAGATAGCAAGAACATTAGGTGTGGCCAAAACAACTGTTTGGAACATTCTCAAAAAGAAGGCACCGGTGAGCTCAGCAACACCAAAAGACCCGGGAGACCACGGAAAACAACTGTGATGGATGACCGAAGAATTCTTTTCCTGGTCAAGAAAACACCCTTCACAACAGTTGGCCAGATCAAGAACACTCTCCAGGAGGTAGGTGTATGTGTGTCAAAGTGTCACATCCATGTTGGAAAGGGACCAGATGAGAACCCAAAACAGGAGTCTGTAGGATGCCTGGAGGAGCTCCGGAGGAGCGGAGTACTTCTTAGGGTTAGGCTGAAAGAGGTACTATAATACTGAGAAGCAGAGGAGCTATTGTTCACTCGGAGGTCGAACAATTGTGAAGCAATGAGAGAGAGCAAGCATCAGGTTTATATAGTGGACAGGGTGGAGGTGGACACGCCTCTACCCTGTGCCCTGCCTCCACCATGTCTTGCTGACGTTTACTTAGGAGGCTCTCCCCTGAGGTCTCTGTAAGGCTCCGACTCCACCCCCCTCCAACCATGTGGGTTGCGATCCGCCCCCGGGCACCATCTTGGCCAGCTCCGTCTGGCCGGCTTCCCACGTGGTGGTGGCCGCATGGACGGCGGAACGCCATGCCCTGCTGGCTAGGGGACGCCGCCGACGGGGAACAGCCAGCTGGACCGGAGGACTCGTGGATCGCGGACCCTGGTGGCTCCGAGGAGCGGCGGTTCGGGAGCCTGCGGACCTGGAGGGGGCGCTCCCGGCCAAGCGAGGACGTGGGCAGCTGGGTGAGACGTGACAGAACCCCCCCCAGAAGGAGCAACCTCCGGGCGCGAACGGGACCCGGCCTCGAGGGACGTGCCCCATGAAAGGCACGAAGCAAGTCAGGGGCATAAACCTGAGAGGCAGGTTCCCATGAACGTTCCTCAGGACCGTACCCCTTCCAGTCCACTAGATATTGAAGATGACCGCGGTGCATGTGGGAATCAAGGATCTCAGCAACTTCATATTCCAGGTCGTCGTTCACCAAAACGGGGGGAGGCGGAGATGGGGTCCTGTCAGGAAAGGGATCAGGAGTCCAGGGTTTTAACAGGGAGACGTGGAACACTGGATGAACGCGGAGTGAGGGTGGTAATGCAAGTTTGAGAGCCACCGGGTTCACAATAGAAAGGACCTGAAAGGGGCCAAGATATCGAGGTCCCAATTTTTTGGACGGGCAGGAGAGCTTCAGATGAGCCGTTGACAGAAGGACGTAGTCTCCAACTTGATAGGTAGGAGGAGGGCGACGAAGTTTGTCGGCTTGCAGCTTGTATCTGGCTTGAGCTAGTATAAGATTGTCCTTGGCGATACGAAATCCCCGTCGTAGATCAGTGACATGAGAGATAACGTCCGGTATTGAGGAAGAAAGGGGTAGATTCGGAATGAACGTGGGATGGTATCCATAATTGGCGAAGAAGGGGGATGTCTTGATCGATTCATGATTGTGTGAATTGTATGCGAATTCTGCAGACGGGAGTAAAGTAATCCAGTCGTCCTGTAGATGAGTGGAGAAACAGCGCAGAAATTGTTCGAGTGTCTGGTTGGTCTTTTCTGATTGACCGTTGGATTGTGGATGATATGCGGAGGATAGGTTGCCAGTGATGTGGAGAATGGAACAAAAGGCTTTCCAGAACCTGGCGGTGAACTGTGTGCCTCGATCCGACGTTATGGAATCAGGGATGCCGTGTAATCGGAAAATGTGATGAAAGAACAGGGAAGCGGTCTCCTTGGCAGTAGGGACCCCTTTGGCGGTGATGAAGTGTGCCATTTTTGTCAGGTGGTCCACTACCACCATGATGGATGTATGTTGTTGAGAAGGAGGTAGATCGACAATGAAGTCGGTAGAAATGCGAGACCACGGACGGGTTGGAACGGGTAGGGGGAGGAGAAGTCCCACGGGTTTAGTATGAGGGTTTTTATTTCTTTGGCAAACAGTGCAAGAGTTGACGTACTGTTTTACCATGTCAGTCATTGAGGGCCACCAGAACTGACGTTTGAGCGTGTATAGGGTCTTGGATATTCCTGGGTGTCCGGATAATAAGGAATCATGACATTGGTATATGGTGTCTAGTCTAGCCTTTTCGGGTACGAATATTCGTCCTTTTCTTATATGAACTCCTTTGGGTGTAATCGGAAGGTTCGTGTCGGCTGTTAGTTTTTTTTTTTCATGGAGTGGTTGAATGGTTCCGAGGAAATGTTCTTTCTTTAGGATGGTGGGTTGTGGAGTGGGTGTGATAGGTGTGTCGTTGTACCTTCTGGAGAGGGCATCGGCTTTTCCATTTTTTGAGCCGGGTCGATATGTTATGTGGAAAGTAAAACGGTTGAAGAATAGGGTCCATCGTGCTTGTCTTGGTCGTAGTTGTTTAGCGGATTGGAGGTATTCAAGGTTTTTGTGGTCGGTTAGGACCGTTACTGGATGTATGGCGCCCTCAAGCAAATGGCGCCATTCTTCGAAGGCTCTTTTTATGGCAAGGAGTTCTTTGTCCGTGATGTCGTAGTTCTGTTCTGAGTTATTCAGTTTCTTGGAGTAATAGGCTATTGGATGTAAGAGATTGTCAGGGCTGCGCTGGGACAAGACTGCTCCTGTTGCGATCTCGGATGCATCGACTTCTACGAAGAATGGAAGTTGGGGTTTTGGTAAAGTCAAGACAGGTGCTGTAGTGAAGCACTCTTGGAGTGTGTTGAACGCCTTTTGGGTTTGGGAAGTCCAATGGAAGGGAACTGATGGTTTGGTGAGATGTGTCAATGGATGGATGATGTCCGAGAAGCGTTTGATAAACCGGCGGTAAAAATTGGCGAAACCGATGAATCTTTGTACTTCCTTTTTTGTCCTGGGGATGGGCCAGGAATGGATTGCTTGTATCTTTTGAGGGTCCATCTCTATCAATCCCGGGGATATGATAAATCCTAAAAAGGAGATCTTGGTCGTCTCGAAGACACATTTATCAAGCTTGGCGAACAGGTGATGGTCTCTTAAACGTTGTAGTACCATGGTCATGTGATGACGGTGTTCAGATAGAGAAGAGGAAAAGATGAGAATGTCATCTAGATATGCTATAACAAAACGATCTAAGAGATCACGAAAAATATCGTTTACCAAATGCTGGAAGGTAGCAGGGGCGTTACACAATCCATATGGCATGACGGTGTATTCGAAGTGGCCATAGCGTGACCGAAAAGCGGTTTTCCACTCGTCGCCATGACGCATTCTTACCAGGTTGTAGGCACCCCGAAGGTCCAGTTTAGTGTAAACCTGAGCGGTTTTTAGTCGTTCCAGCAATTCAGGGATGAGAGGAAGAGGATATCGGTTCTTAATTGTTATAGCATTCAGTTGTCGATAATCTATGCAGGGGCGTAAACCCCCATCTTTCTTCTTAACAAAAAATATCCCTGCCCCAGCAGGGGAGGTAGAGGGACGGAGGAATCCTTTACGGAGGTTTTCGTCAATATATCCTTTGAGAACTGTTAGTTCAGGCTCAGAGAGAGGATATAAACGACCATAGGGTATGGCTGCACCAGGCAAGAGGTCAATGGGGCAGTCGTAGGGGCGTTTAGGTGGTAAGGTTTCAGCCCCTTTTTCGTCAAATACATCAGAAAACGCTCGGTACATGTGTGGCAGCTGTACTCCTAGTCGCACCATATTGGTATCCAGTATGGTGTTAACAGTATGAGCGGCCTGAAGACATTTCACTTTGCAATGAGGTGAGCAAAAGAAGATCTTGGCCGTAGACCATTGAATATAGGGGTCGTGTTTACGTAGCCAGGGTAGACCAAGGATTACTGGAAATATGGGAGAGGACACAACATCGAAACGGATTTCTTCTAGATGATTGGTGCCTATAAGCATTTGTAATAAGGCAGACTCTGTAGTGATTGGCCCAGATTTCAAAGGAGACCCATCAACCAGTTGAATTTCAATAGGTGTATTTTTATTGAGTAAAGGGATGCCAATGCGTGATGCAACGGTGGTATCGATGAAACATCCGCTAGCCCCTGAGTCCACCATGGCCTGGAGAGGAATCCTCATCTGTTGCCACTGTAACAAGATGGAGATCATTAATAGTGGTGAGATGGAGGACTTTCGAGCTGTCAGGGGGGAGATGAAGAGACGAGGTTTACCTCTTGTCGGTTTCACCGGACAGGTACGAGCTTGATGGTTGACCCCTCCACAGTACATGCATAGACGTAGCCGTCTGCGTCTTTCTCGTTCCGCTTGCGGCAAACGCCCATCGACGAGACCGATTTGCATAGGTTCTGATGGAGGTTCAGACGGGGTCGCTGGAACTGAGGTCCTAGACGTAAGAGGAGGGGAGACAGTGGAGGGGGGAGAACGGTTGGCACTCACTTGAGTAGGAGCATTGAGCCGTTCGAGACGACGTTCTCTGAGACGGCGATCCATTTGGATACAGAAGCGCGTTATCCCTTCAAGAGTGGGTGGTATACCCACGCGTGCTATTTCGTCTTTGAGGGGTTCTGAGAGACCCATGCGAAATTGATCGATAAGAGCCGTTTCATTCCAACAGGTGTCATGGGCATAGTGGCGGAAGTCCGTTATGTATTCCTCCACCGGTCTTCGGCCTTGTTTAAGGGCTCGTATGGCACTTGGGCGGTAGACTGTTTGTTGGGGTCTTTATACATTGATTCAAGGGCTTCGGCGAACGTGATCCAAGAGTCCAAAACAGGGTCTTGCATATTCAGCAAGGTATAGGCCCACTTCTTAGGTTCGCCACCCATCAGGGAGATTACCGTACGGACTTTGACGTAATCAGAAGCGTAGGTGCGAGGCTTTAACGAAAACAGCAGGTGGCAGTCTAGTAGGAATGTGTCAAAACCAGCCCGGTTACCACAGAAACGTTCCAGTAGGAGGACGTTGGGTTCGGGAACTTGGGAGTGGTCATCAGGTCTGCTGTTTTGGCGTGCATACTGGGCATCGGGCGTGGGATAAGGTGGGGGTGCAGTGGTGTTGTGCACCTGAGCCTGAAGATCCCTTTGCTCCATCCGTAATTCCTGGACGGAACGAGCTAGAGAGGTTACTTGCTGGGTGAGGGTAGTGAGGGCACCCATAAGATCCACGGGTTCAGTCGTGGCTTCACAATCTGTCACATCCATGTTGGAAAGGGACCAGATGAGAACCCAAAACAGGAGTCTGTAGGATGCCTGGAGGAGCTCCGGAGGAGCGGAGTACTTCTTAGGGTTAGGCTGAAAGAGGTACTATAATACTGAGAAGCAGAGGAGCTATTGTTCACTCGGAGGTCGAACAATTGTGAAGCAATGAGAGAGAGCAAGCATCAGGTTTATATAGTGGACAGGGTGGAGGTGGACACGCCTCTACCCTGTGCCCTGCCTCCACCATGTCTTGCTAACGTTTACTTAGGAGGCTCTCCCCTGAGGTCTCTGTAAGGCTCCGACTCCACCCCCCTCCAACCATGTGGGTTGCGATCCGCCCCCGGGCGCCATCTTGGCCAGCTCCGTCTGGCCGGCTTCCCACGTGGTGGTGGCCGCATGGACGGCGGAACGCCATGCCCTGCTGGCTAGGGGACGCCGCCGACGGGGAACAGCCAGCTGGACCGGAGGACTCGTGGATCGCGGACCCTGGTGGCTCCGAGGAGCGGCGGTTCGGGAGCCTGCGGACCCGGAGGGGGCGCTCCCGGCCAAGCAAGGACGTGGGCAGCTGGGTGAGACGTGACACAAAGTCAACAATCAAGAGAAGACTTCACCAGAGTTAATACAGAGGGTTCACCACAAGATGTACACCATTGGTGAGCCTCAAAAACAGGAAGGCCAGAATAGAGTTTGCCAAAGAACACCTAACAAAGTCTTCACAGTTCTGGAACAAGATCCTATGGACAGATGAGACCAAGATCAACTTGTACCAGAGTGATGGGAAGAGAGGAGTATGGAGATGGAAAGGAACTGCTCATGATCCTAAGCATACCAGCTCATCAGTGAAGCATGGTGGTGGTAGTGTCATGGCGTGGGCATGTATGGCTGCCAATGGAACTGGTTCTCTTGTATTTATTGATGATGTGACTGCTGACAAAAGCAGCAGGATGAATTCTGAAGTGTTTCGGGCAATATTATCTGCTCACATTCAGCCAAATGCTGCAGAACTCATTGGACGGCACGTCACAGTGCAGATGGACAATGACTCAAAGCATACTGTAAAAGCAACCAAAGAGTTTTTTAAGGGACAGAAGTGGAATGTTATGCAATGGCCAAGTCAATCACCTGACCTGAATCCCATTGAGCATGCATTTCACTTGCTGAAGACAAAACTGAAGGGAAAATGCCCCAAGAACAAGCAGGAACTGAAGACAGTTGCAGTAGAGGCCTGGCAGAGCATCACCAGGGATGAAACCCAGCCTCTGGTGATGTCTATGCGTTCCAGACTTCAGACTGTGATTGACTGCAAAGGATTTGCAACCAAGTATTAAGGAGGGAAAGTTTGATTTATGATTGTTATTCTGTCCCATTACTTTTGGTCTCTTAACAAGTGGGAGGCACATCTGCAAACTGCTGTAAATCCTACACCGTTCACCTGAGTTGGAAGTACATACCCTCAAATTAAAGCTGACAGTCTGCAGTTAAAGCACATTGTGTTTGTTTCATTTCAACTCCATTGTGGAGGTGTATATAGAGCCAAAGATTTTAGAATTGTGTCGATGTCCCAATATTTCTGGTCCTGACTGTATGTGTATCTAGAGGCAAAATAGAAGCTCTTGTCTGTTTCTGAAGTTAAAATTGATTCTGTAACTGTCAAAAAACTTTCAGGGTTATTCAAAGAGAATTGAAAAGTCACCGCATGGTCGGTGACTTTTCATTCTCTTCAATTCGGTGCGATTTGGCGATCCCATTTCGGCGACCCTGCGGTGTATTCAGCAAGCACCACAGGGCCGTCGTAGTGCAGGGAAAAGCCGCCGCAAACCTGACGAACACTCACCGCAAAACCCAGTGAAGGCACACCGCAACCCGCAAAAACATCTGGATTAACCCCGCCGAACACGCCGGAGAAACCCGAGCAGGAGCCGATCACAGCGCAGAGCAGCCGCCGGAAAAACCCGACACCGCAGACGAATTTAGTGAAGAAAAAAAAAACAGTACGCTTTAGGCTAGGGTCAAACGAAAGCATTTTTACACGCGAAAGTAAAAAAGTGCGTCCGAACGCATTGACGTATTTTTTCACGGAATAGGCGAAAACGGTCATACGATGCGCATTTTCGTGCGTGACTTTTTACGGATCCAAACCAGGAAACTTTTTGCGTCTGGACGTTATGTTGGCCGGACACGAGCAGGGTCTGACGTCTCCAAATCACACACACCGCTAGCGGGCGCAGCGCACTCTGTACGTCAGTACTAGCGGTTCAGCGTTCTCGAAAAAATGCGTTCATTTTCCACTTGCGTTGCGCAGCCGGACTTTCGTGCGACCGTACTTCGTATATTGGCTGTCATTGCCCGTCATTTGCTGCTAGTGCGGCCGTGATTAAGTGCGCCAGAACGCACGTTAAAAATGTGCTGGTCTGACCCCAGCCTTAATGTTTGAAAAGTGAAACCCTGTTTGCAAAGAAACTACATAACGAAAATGTCTGAAATTTACATATAAGATACAATGAATGATAATAAAAAGGGCTGGTACAGAAAAAGAAAAAACGATTAAAAAAAAAACGAAAAAAAATTTTGCAAAAAAATCACAAAAATGCCTAAAAGATCCTAAAAAAACCCTAAAAATAAAGAGACTTTTTACTGCAGAATAAAATAATGAACGGTATATTAGATATTGAATTAAAGCGGGAATATTTTTAACATTGAAGGCTATGGGATTCTCCTGAATAAACCTATCGAATGAAACCACCGAATGACAGGGCATTTCGGCAACCTTTCTCAGCTGTTTTGTGTTCTCTGAATAGACGAAGCATTGCTTCTCTATGGGGAATTCACTGCCCTTTGACCAGGCACTGTATGTGCAGCCAATTCGCCAAGATTTGGCGAACTGCCTGCTCTCTGAATAGCCGAATGGCCAGGAAAGGTAACCATATGCTGAATTTCACTGTTCGGTTACCTTTCGGCCACAATTCAGAGCTCTTTGAATAACCCTGTTTATGTTTTTCAATACTTTATTAACAAAAGGACACTTCCTGTTTCTTTCCTGTGCGGAGCTGAACTGCAATTGTAACAGTCAACCAGCAGGTGTGTTCAACACAATATGCAATAGACAGCACACTGACTTTGCACTATTTTTGTCACGTCCATTGATCTTCCACTCCTATTCTTCTCATCTCCTTTTACCTCTGTAATCCCTATTACCCCCTAATTTGTCTTTTTCCTATACCTCTCAGCATAGGCGTGCGCACGGGGTGTGCCGGGTGTGCCTAGGCACACCCTAATGCCGGCCCGCGGCACATTCTGGGTCCCGGCTGGCCGCATCCGATGGATAGCCGCCGGGACCCCTCATCTCCGCGGGCCTGGCGGCAGCCTCCGCTTCCCTGCTGGTCCCTGTGGTTCGTGGGGTGCTGCACTGCGATCTGTGCATGGCGCACAGCACATCCCTCACTGACACGAGCGGCCGGCGATCTCTGATGACCTGTCACCTGACCGCCGGCGCTCTGACACAGACAGTAAGCGCTGGCGGTCAGGTGACAGGTCATCAGCGATCACAGGCCGCTCGTGTCAGTGAGGGATGTGCTGTGCACCATGTACAGATCGCAGTGCAGCACCCCACGAACCACAGGGACCACCAGGGAAGCGGAGGCTGCCGCAAGGCCCGCGGAGATGAGGGGTCCCGGCGGCTATCCATCAGATGCGGCCAGCCGGGTTCCCCCTCCTCGACCCCCCCCTCTGTGCCACTGGACCACCAATGATAGATATTCAACCCCCTCCCTGCAAGCACAAAAAACAAACAAAGGTAAGCAGGAGAGGGGGCAATTTTTAGATATCAAAAATATTGTTTAATAGTGTATTCAAAATATTTAAACAGAGTTTTATGGCTGTGGATTCTGTGATACACATATACTGCTGAGTTTTATGCCTGTGGATTCTGTGATACACATACACTGCATACTGCTGAGTTTTATTGCTGTGGATTCTATGATACGCTCATTCACATTGCTTGGTTTTATTGCTGTGGATTCTGTGATACACATATACTGCTGAGTTTTATGGCTGTGGATTCTGTGATACACTGATACACACTGCATACTGCTGAGTTTTATTGCTGTGGATTCTGTGATACACATATACTGCTGAGTTTTATGCCTGTGGATTCTGTGATACACACTGCTGAGTTTTATGGCTGTGGATTCTATGATACACATATACTGCTGAGTTTTATGGCTGTGGATTCTGTGATACACTGATACACACTGCATACTGCTGAGTTTTATGGCTGTGGATTCTGTGATACACATATACTGCATACTGCTGAGTTTTATGCCTGTGGATTCTGTGATACACATACACTGCATACTGCTGAGTTTTATTGCTGTGGATTCTGTGATACACATATACTGCTGAGTTTTATGGCTGTGGATTCTGTGATACACACTGCTGAGTTTTATGGCTGTGGATTCTATGATACACATATACTGCTGAGTTTTATGCCTGTGGATTCTGTGATACACATACACTGCATACTGCTGAGTTTTATTGCTGTGGATTCTCTGATACGCTCATTCACATTGCTTGGTTTTATTGCTGTGGATTCTGTGATACGCTCATTCACACTATATACTGCTGAGTTTTATTGCTGTGGATTCTGTGATACGCTCATTCACACCGCACATTGCTTGGTTTTATTGCTGTGGATTCTGTGATATGCTCATTCACACTATATACTGCTGAGTTTTATTGCTGTGGATTTTGTGATACGCTCATACATGCTGCACATTGCTGAGTTTTATTTCTGTGGAGCTCTGATACGCTCATACACTCTGTATATTACTGAAGGTGTTATTGCTGCGAATCTCTGATACGCTCATACACACTGTACATTACTGTGAGTTTTATTGTTGTGGTTTCTGGGATATGCTCATTCACACTGCACATTAATGTGGGCTTTATTGCTACATACCCCCAGGGTGTAGGGAGGAGGATATATAGTTATGTATGTGAACGTATGGCTGTGTGTATAAATGCATGTATCTGTCTTTAAACAGGCTGCTTTGCGTAAAATTCTGCACCTGTTTCCTTGTCGGGTGTTGCCCCCTTGTCTTGTACCATAAAGGATTGTATTGTGCACAGAAATCACCACAATATCTGCTGCCTGCACTCCACAAAAAGAATTACAGCGAGCGTCTTGGCAGCATCGTGAGGTACAGGTAGGAGACTGTATTGGTACAAGTCAGCAAGAGGTTAAATGGGCCACTATACTCAAATTTCACTCCCTTTTTAACATTTAACCACTTTGCTGCTGACGACGTGCTGAGCGCATCCTCTGCTTTCATGTTTGTGTGTAGAGGATGTACTCAGCACGTCGTTGAAGTCCTTGTGAGATCCGGCAGGTCGACATAGTGATTCCCAGAGTGAGACTGAGGGACTTTTTCTCCCAGTCTCCCTCTGCTCCTGGCGGCCAGAAGAGGTGAATGGAGCAGTCGTTCTTTTTGCGGGATGAGAGGTGAGTATCTGATTTTGGGGGGGGGGTTCAGCTGTTGCTGATTGATTCTGCAGAAGTGGAATCCATTAGCACCAGGTCCTGGTTGTGAGTAAATGTTCAGTAACCGCAACCGGACGGTAATCAGTGCTAGTAGATTGTAATGCTAATGCTGATTAACACTTTCCACTCCCCATGTTAAGTATAGGGAGCTGAAAAGTGCAAGATTCCAAACGGTAACTGGTTTTCTAACAGATTAGCGTTTGGATTTTAATATGGTGCGCCCTCGCTAACTAACAATCTTTTGGATGAAAAAATGTGGTAAAATAAATTTACACACTGCATGTGATCGAAATCCAAATTTTAATTTTTTGATCTAGCATTTTGACGTGACATGATGTATACCGGGGTCATTGGTCCTCTAGCTCATTTGGAACTATATCTCCTATGTTGCTCGGCCAATAATTAAGATAGATGAGACTCATTGGAAATGTAGTTTCAAAACGTCTGGTATCGAAGGTTGCTTAACCCCTGAAGCATACACATAGTAATGGTGTGTGTGTGTCGTTATATGTATGTATGTATGTATGTATGTGTATATATATATATATTTATATTTGAGCTTTTGGGTGCACACCCTAATGCAATAGGCTGCGCACGCCTATGCCTCTCAGTCAACATTTAAAGATATTACATTGACCATCACTGTCTGGGATGCATATGGGCTCCCACTACCTTGTTGATAGTATAACCCTGCTAACTAACTGATAATGAAGGTCTGAGAGAAACGGAGAACGCAGCCTTTATTTTTGGTGGAAAAATATGTTAATCCTTCAAAAAGATGGTAATGCTGCATTTTTACATCTTGCAACATACATTAATATACACTATATTGCCAAAAGTATTCGCTCACCTGCCTTGACTCGCATATGGATGGGTGAGCGAATACTTTTGGCAATATACAGGGTTATTCAAAGAGATTCGAATTGCTTGAGAAAGGTAACCGAACGCTGAAAATCAGCGTTCGGTTACCTTTCTTGGCCATTCGGCTATCCAGAGAGCAGGCAATTCGCCAAATCCTGGCGAATTGCCTGAACATACGATGCCTGTTCGGTGCCTGTTCGAGGGCAGTGAAATCCCCATGAAAAAGCACTGCTTCGTCTATTCAGAGAACACAAACCAGCAGTGAAAGGTTCCCCTAATGCCCTGCCATTCAGTGGTTTAATTCGGCAAATTTATTCAGGAGAATCCCATAGGCTTCAATGTTAAAAATATTCCCGTCTTAACTCAATATCTAATAAACCGTTCATTATAAAATTCTGCAGTGAAGAGTCTCTTTATTTATAGATTTTTTAGGATATTAACCATTTTTCAGAATTTTTTTTTTTAAAAGTACGATTTTCTTTTTCTTTTTTTTCTAAGTTTACTTATTTTTTTTTTTTTTTGTATTCAAGATTTTTATTTTCAATCAAATGGTCACAAATCAACCGGCAAGGTTGGCCTCGCAGGGCCAAATATCACACTCATAAGAAACACATCAAAGCGAAAGAAACGTCAGCTATCAGTAGTACAGAGTAATTTAAAACATCCAGAAGGCAGTATAAAATCAACTAGTCAGCAATACTAATAATAAAGAGGCCAGCCAAATGAGGAAAAATCAAGGGGAGAAAAAAAACAAACAACAAGGGGGGGGGGTAAAATAAATAAATAAAAAAAATTATGGCAAAAGGCCAAAACTGTGCCGACCCTGGCGGAGTCCCGAGTGGTGAAAGACCATGGGAGAAGGCCATGGGGGGTATATGGCACTAGGCCCAGGCACCCAGGGGGCAAGCTAGACACCAGGCTTCGGTTGCGCCCCTTAAGGTATCCTGATGGAGCCACGTGAAATAAAATTGGGGAAATGGGGGGGGGATGTCACAGGGGGGACGAGAAAAAAATAAAAATAAATAAATAAAAGGGGGGGGAGGGATAAGACCAAAACAGGGCAATCAAAAGGGTGCAAAGTCCTTGAGCCAGGATCCGGGAAGGAGGGAAAGCCATCAGGTAACAGTCTGCTTCAGCCTGTATCCCGCCACAAAACAGGGTCAGCAGCACCGCGGGTCACAAATTGTCCACCTAGGGTATATCGAGTGCTCCAAACCTCCCTTTCATCCATCTCAATCTCCCCCTGAAGCAAAGGTCGACAAAATCCCAGTTCAAGCACCTCCAATCGTATAAGCCATCGAAAGGGAACAGATCCACACATTGTAACCAGCTGCCGAAACACTCCGGGCACCGGTTCCGTTCCCTCAATTCGGTCCAAGGTCACCCCCGGTGGCCAAGTCTCCTGGCCCTGCGCTCGATCCGGATCGCCACCACTATCACAGCTCTCAACAATCTCCGCTTCGGTCACACAAGGCTCAGCAGGACCCGGGAACGACGTATTCACTACTACATCCGCTTTCAGGATCTTCTCCTCTGTGCTTCCCCGTAGCGCTGCCATCATGCGATGCCAAACGCCTCTGGTGAGCGGTGCATCGTCTTCCTCACCCTGTAGCAGCCTCATACAGGCATCCAGGCCCAAAGCCAAGGCCCCAGTACCTCCAGAGAGGGGAGGCGAGCTTCCTCGCTGCCCAACCGCCGATCCATCTGACTCTCCCGCAAAGCAGTCAGCCAAAGCGGCCGGGAGACGTGGGCCCAACATCTCCACAGCCCCCAACGGAATGCTTGGACGGGACGAGCCCCCACAGATCAGCGGAACATTCAGGATTGGCTGATAGGCCGCAAGATGGCCACCTGCCGCGTGGTGAAGGCAGAAAGCAGCGCCTGGGTATGTCTCTGGTCCGGGGGGGGGGTAGTGCGGACCCCGGACAAATCAATTCCGTCGGCCAGCCCTTCAGGTCCCTCCAGGTGAGTCAACTTGCCAAAAAAAGTCAGCGATAGGACCCCAATAGAAGAAAACAAAACGGAGCTCCTCCAGAGAACGTCCACTCACTTCGATGGCTGGCCACGCCCCCCCAAGTTTACTTATTTTTTCTGTAACAGCCCTTTTTATTATCATTCCCTGGACCTCATATGTAAATTTCAGACATTTTCGCTCAGTAGTTTTTTTGCAAACAGCGTTTCACGTTTCAAACATTCATACAAACTGTTTTCCTAATTTATTCACTTCACGCTGTCTGCGGTCTCGGCTTTCGCGGCTTTTTCCGGCGGATTCGCTGCCGTGTGATCGGCTCCTGCTCTGGTTTTTCTGTGGTTTTCGGCAGGTTAATCCAGATGTTTTTGAGGGTTTTCAGCGTGCATTCGACAGGTTTTGCGGTTCGTTTTCATCAGGTTTGCGGTAGCTTTTCCCTGCAATTCGGGGACCCTGTGGTGCTTGCTGAATACACCGCAGGGTCACCGAAATGGGATCGGCAAAAGGAACCGAATTGAAGAGAATGAAAAGTCACCGAACGTGCGGTGACTTTTCGAATCTCTTTGAATAACCCTGATAGTGTATAAATCTTGGCACCTTTCCTTAAATCCTGACTTGCATTGGTTGTTTAACTCATTTTGCCAATTTACATGAAATGCTTTTTAAAGAAGACTGTGGATTCCTTATATGATAGTCAGTTTATGTATTTTATAGCACTCAGTCTTCTGATATCTGAATACACGTGGAAACAGAATCCCATTGTAATTTGGTAATCTTCTCAACAGCTCATCTGCAGCAAAGTAACCCCATGCCCTCAGTAGTTAAGCCTTAAGCAAGATCCATAATCATTTCTGTACACGAGACCTCTGAGTTCAAAGGGTTATGCAACCAATTCTCTATTTTTAATAGAACGTGCTTCCTCATATTCTCATATTTTCTATTTGCTTATTTAGTCATATCTCATCTGATACATTGTAATGATGATGATTGTAAACTAGTCTTTGTTTGTGTCCGCTGCTCAGGTGTCTTGTGTGGCTGAATGGTACCATCTTGCACATTCAAGCACGTATCAAAACGTATCAAATTCAAGATGGAACTACCCACAATAGTACATTTGTATTGCATTTAATATAAGATCCCTGTGGAAGAAATCGTGTGAGTGAAATAAAGGTCATCAGTCCTCAGACCTCTAATCCCAACAACCAAATGCATGCATTTTCTGAAGGCTGGTAATACACTGCCAATTTGCACTTTGCTGCCATCAATCAGCTGCTGGAACATTTCCATGACCCCGGCAGATTTTCTGAGAAAATGATGTTTGGTACACCAACCTGACACTCTCCTAAAGGTCTGGAAAAAATCCACTTCACTGTAGATCATGATAATAACAGACAAAAATAATAAGAAACAATATATAGAGTCGTGTACATCCTGCTTTAGTAGCAATAACCTCCAATAAACATTTTCTCTAGCTCCTTGTAGGACAAAGCACAAAGAGAACATACTTGAAAACGAGAGAAATCTCAATGTATCCTTCCTGGTAAAATCCTTTCTCAAAAAAATTTAAAAAATTAACCCCTCAGATCCATTTTAGATCATCATCATTAATTCTGAGTGTTCTTGATTGCACGACCCTCTTCAGGTCATGCCACAGCATCACTGTTGTTTTAAGGTCAGGACTTTGACTCCAAAACATAAATCTTCTTTTACAGTCTTTCTTTAGCTTATTCGCTTGTATTATCCAACCTCACCTAAAAGGGTTAGTCAAAGAGAGTTGATCTGGCACCGAAATGTAACCGAACACTGAAATTCAGCGTACGGCTACATTTCCTGGCCATTCGACTATTCTGAGAGCAGGCAATTCGCCAAATTTTGGCGAATTGCCTGCACGTACAGTGCCTCTTTGTGGGCAGTGAAATCCCCATAGAGAAGCAATGCTTCGTCTATTCAGAGAACACAAAAAAGGAGGGAAAGATGGGGGCGTGTCCGGCGGCCATTACGAGCGGACGCGAGTGATCTGAGCTCCGCAGCGGCGCCCGGCCGTTTTTACAATCCTGCAACTTTACCTCACTTGTTGGAGGCATCGGAGACCACTGACACCTCAGAGAGGCAGGAGGGAACAAGATGCCACCTCCTAAGGCTCCAAAAGCACCGGACCAAGGCAGATCAGTACAAAAACTGAAACGCCGCGAGATCCAAGATGGCGGCTCCCCGGGATCCTCATCGGACTGCATGGGCGATGCAGAGGACGTGCAGATGCGAGATGGCTCTCACTCTACCCCGGCCACGGAGAAACAGATTCAGGCGCTCCTACAAGACCTTAGGACAACTATTCAAGCGGACTTCCGAGCCATCACAGCTGACATCCACAGGGACATAAGGGATCTAGGTGATCGCGTTGAGCAGGTAGAGACTAAAACTGATGAGCTGTGTCTAGCTCACAACGAGCTGATAGACGCACACACGTCCCTGAAACACTCCCATGAGAAACTTCTTCTTAAGGTGGCTGATATAGAAGACAGATCAAGACGCAATAATATTAGAATAAGGGGGATACCTGAAACAGTGCGACAAGAAGCTCTAACAGATTATTTGTACGAATTATTCCAGATGCTTCTGCCCGACGTGTCCCGTGAGCAATTCCAGCTCGATAGAGCACATCGCCTGCCTAAACCAAAATCCCTGCCACCTACAGCACCCAGAGATACCATCTTACGTGTACACTTTTATCACGTAAAAGACGCATTGATGGCTGCGTCCCGTAAACTGTCCCCGTTGCCAGCACCATACGCCGAGCTGTTATTGTTCGGGGATCTCTCGGCATATACCATGGCCCAACGCAAGGAATTTCTCCCGGTTACGAAAATACTGAGGAATCGTCAAATACAATATCGGTGGGGCTTTCCGGTAAAACTTCTTCTCTGGCACCAAGGAGCTCTTCATGTCATGTACACGGTTTCTGAGGGGATGAAAATGTTGGTCGAGTGGAACCTGTTGGAGGAATATACCCCGCCACAGAAAGAGACCTCATCTCCATCGAAAGTCTCACCAGAGTGGCACAGGGTTAAGTGATATCGGAGATGGAATAATGGTGGTATGTGTATGGAGATCTGCATGACCATTTTGGCCTTCCTTACGATCTAGTCTTGGAGGACTTCTAGAGGTATTTATTTTTGGACGGTTGGGCGCCGTGGCGTTCTTCACTGAGTAAATACTTTGGAACATGTTTGGGACTGCTCGATGGGTCCCACGTGATGCACCGGACATGTGTATGGAGACTCCCCCTCTCTCCCCCCTATCCGAAGGGGTTGACCGTACGGTTTTAGTAGGGTCCAGGAGATTTATTGTATATATTTTTGGTTATTTTTATGTTTTTTTCTTGTTACAGGTCCTGTTGACTTGGTCTATGTTGATTTTCTCTTCCTTTCCCCTCGGCAGCTGTAGAGAGTGTGCTGCTCATTCCTTCCCTTACAAAACTCTGAATAGTAGAACGATATCTGTAGACTCTGGGAGTAATGGTACCATTAAACCGCATCTCCCCTTCATAGAGAGGGATTTTATCTTTCATGAAAATAATCTCCCTAAATGTTAAAGGGCTGAATGCCCCCCATAAACGGCATTCCCTATACGCAGATATTAAGAAGGAGACGCCCGATGTACTCTGTCTCCAGGAGACCCACTTTAGGCGACTTGACCATCCACGACTGAATGTCCCTCATTATAAGACCCAGTTTCATGCCACGTCCCCAACAAAATCAAGAGGCGTATCTATATTAATACATGATGGGGTTTCATTCTCATTGCGCCGCGTGATTCTGGATAGTAACGGGCGTTATGCAATACTGATTTGTGACATTAACCATCAGCTTTACACATTAGTGAATGTTTATTGTCCCAACACTGACCAGACCCAGTTTCTTCGACGCCTGTTGATTAAATTGACAGAGACTCAAATGGGCAATCTCGTGATCTGCGGAGACCTTAATATCGTCCTAGACTCTTCTTCTTCTGCCACTAACCGACAAAGGGCGCAGTTACGAGCTAGGACCAAATTGCTGTCGGAATTTGGGCTTTATGATGTGTGGCGAATGTTTCATCCGGGGGAGACTGACTATTCTTTTTTCTCTCAAGCTTATAAAACATACTCCCGGCTAGATTACTTTCTGACCAGGGGGGAGGGGTTACGTGGGATTCAGGACTGTATCATAGGACCGATATCCTGGTCAGACCATGCCCCGGTGACTTTACAATTGGCGGACTCTTACTCCACAAGAGGTAATTCGACTTGGCGTCTGAATGATTCCCTGCTGTCGCGTCCCGAGGTGGTGGAGGATGTGCGACACACTCTGACTCACTATTTTTCAGAAAACCTCACACCGGAGATTAGTCCTCCCATATTATGGCAAGCACACAAAACAGTGGTCAGGGGTGTGTTGATTAAATGGGGCTCCCACTTTAAACGCCTACATCATTCCCACAGATTAGACCTTTTGCAGCAGATAGACCAGAAGACTGCTAGATTTAGACAAGCGGGATTACGTGTGGGCGGCGCGCCGACTCAGGGCCAAATACTATATCTATGGCAATAGACCTAGTAAGATGCTAGCGAATCGACTGCGAGCGCGAGCGGCAGCGTCGAGGATTGGTACCATGGTAGATGCAGCGGGTGGTTCTCGTCATCAACCGCAACATATTGCGGATTGCTTCGCGGAGTACTATCTTAAGCTATATAACTTGAAAGATGATGAACATACTCATCAGCCCACCGTACGGGACATAGTGCCCTTCCTTCAGGAAATAGGCCTACCGTCCCTTACTGAGGATCAGCAGCGGTCCCTCTCCTCCCCGATATCCCCCTTGGAGATCTCTGATGCGATTAAGGCCCTGCCTGAGGGGAAAGCTCCGGGCCCGGATGGCTTTACAGCCCGATATTATAAATCCTATATGACTATATTAACCCCCCATATATTGACGTTGTTCCGATCTGTGTTTTCCTCGGGACAGACGCCGCCGGAGTGGCTAGCAGCCACGATTGTCACTATTCCGAAATCCACTCCTCCGGCGTCTTCCTGCGCTAAATATCGACCTATATCTCTACTAAACGTGGATGCTAAATTATATGCGAAAGTCTTGGCCCTTCGGTTGTCGCACCTCCTCCCCCACCTCATATGTGATGACCAAGTAGGATTTATCACAAATAGACAGGGAACTGATAACACTTTTCGACTTCTGAACTTAATAGAACGGGTTACGTATCTCTCCACACCGACTTTGATATTGTCTTTGGATGCTGAGAAGGCGTTTGACCGCATTAATTGGTTATATATGAGACATGTTCTCCAAAAATTTCATTTTCCCCCTGACTTTATAACGGCGATAATGGCTCTTTACTCTAATCCTGTGGCGAGGGTGCTGACTGCTGGCTTCATGTCTCGGCCCATTCCAATTTCGAATGGAACGAGACAGGGTTGCCCCCTGTCACCGCTCCTATATGCCTTGGCTCTGGAGCCATTGGCTCAGGCGATACGACAGGACTCGAATATTACTGGAGTTCCCATTGGCCCCTCGTCTTGTACCATTAGCTTGTTTGCAGACGACATCTTATTGACGCTGACTAACCCGACTGAGTCTCTCCCACACCTCCATCAGATACTGAATGACTATGCTAGAGTATCTTATCACAAAATAAACATGGGGAAAACGCAGGCTCTCACTTACGCAGTCCCACAGTCTGAACTTAATACACTACGGGCGACATACGACTATGAGTGGAGATCTCAATATCTGACCTATTTGGGGATAAAAATTGCTTTTAATAAACAAGACCTATTCCTCCTATTCCTCCTTAATTATCATCCGCTTGTAGCCCAATCTAGAGCTTTATGTTCGCAATGGTCAAAAACTGAGGTATCGTGGTGGGGAAGAATGGCCTCGGTTAAGATGATGCTTCTGCCTAAACTGTTATATATATTTAGAGCACTCCCAATAGCGACACCACCATCCTTCTTTCATACCCTTCAGTCAATCTTATCGAGGTTTGTGTGGCGAAATAAGAGACCCAGAGTGAAGATGTCTACGCTACACCTACCGCAAGATTTGGGGGGGGTAGGACTCCCACATCTTAAACTATACTATTCAGCTGCGATATTGTCGCTTGTGGGTAGGCTGTTGTCGGGAGCGGTGCTCCCTGGCTGGGCAGGCCTCCTGGGTCCTCAGTTCCTTCCCTATGCCGCTGATACTATCTTCTGGCTCGCAAGAGCACGCCGCCTCCATAAACCACACTTGTTGCCGAGCGCTACCCTACTAATACAGACCTGGGATAGGTGGCGCCTCCACCTGACGGCCACACACCCCTTCTCCATGGCCACACCCATTAGGGTTTTTAAAGAGTTAATACCAACATTTAATCCCCATATCTGGCGTTCCTTCTCAGTATCTCGACTGGGTCAGCTGTTCTCTCCACAAGACATCTTATCTTATGAACAACTTCAGGCTAAATTCTCTGCACAGAAAGATTTTCGATTCCCGTATAGGCAACTCCGCTCTTATCTCTCTGCATCGGGAGCCCTAGGGGCATTAATTAACCCTAGACCGATTATGTCCACATTTGAATCCTATTGTGTGGACCAAACCACTAATTCCCATGTATTGGCATCTTGCTACCAATTAATGATTAAACCCACCCTACATCATAGGGAGAGGTTCCAGAGAATGTGGGAGAGAGACATTGGCAGGGAACTGTCCTCCGAAGAGTGGACGCGCTGTCTCGCATTTGATAAAGGCAAATTTAGATGTGCCTCCCTTATGGAGGCGAGGAAAAAGTTGCTCTATCGCTGGTACATCACTCCAGATAGGGGAAGGCATGTGACACCGGGTTCCTCGGATGTGTGTTGGCGCTGTGAATCACAGAGAGGCACCTTCTTTCACATATGGTGGACCTGTCCACTTCTACGAACGTTCTGGAGTGATGTGAGTAGCATTATATACAGGGTGGTCCCCAGGACGGTGGAGATGACTCCAGAATTGTGCTTGTTACAAATGTTTCCCTCCAGTCTCTCGGTCCCTCTTCGGAAGTTGTTGGCCCATATATTGACGGTGGCGACTACTCGCCTGGCATCCAGATGGCGATCTTCGGAGATCCCGGGGATTAGGGAAATCACTGACCGCCTTAATGATATAAAAGGGTTGGATGGCATTGCTTACTCGGTGGAGGGTCGTATGAGCACTAAAAGGGACCCATGGTACCTATGGGAGGTGGCGGCGGCGGCAACAATGTTCCCCTAAAACTTCGTTTGCGATACTTATAATGTATGATGTTAGGAATTGTACACTCTCTATGTAATATTTTCAGATGTTGCTTTGTGTAAGTGTTCCCCCCCCTTATTTTGTTTCCCTTTTTTCTTTTTGTACCCCTTTTGTTTTGGAAAAATCGAATAAACTTTAAATTGAAAAAAAAAGAAAAAAAAAAAAAGGAGGGAAAAGTTGCTAAAATGCCCTGCTGTATGGTGGTTTCATTCGACAGATTAATTCAGGAGAATCCCATAGGCTTCAATATATTCCAGTTTTAATTCAATATCTATTAAACTATTATTTTATTCTGCTGTAAAGAGTCTCTTTATTTTTATATTTTTTAGGATCTTTTAGGCAATTTTTGGGATTTTTTGTCAACATTTATTTCTGGGTTTTTTCAAAATGTTTTTTTCATTTTTCTATAACAGGCCTTTTTATTATCATTCATTGGATCTTATATGTAACTTCCAGACATTTTTGTTCAGTAGTTTTTTCCAAACAGCGTTTCAATTTTCAAACTTTCAAGCGTACTGGTTTTTTTTGTTTCACCTCGTTCGTCTGCGTGTCAGGTTTTTCCAGCGGCTGCTCTGCGCTGTGATCAGCGGCTAGTCGGGTTTCTCCGGCGTGTTCAGCGGGGTTAATCCAGCTGTTTTCTGTGGGTTTCAGTGAGTGTTCGGTTAGTGTTCTGCGGATTTGCTGTGGGTTTTCCCTGCACTACGGGGGCCCTGTGGTGCTTGCTGAATACACTGCAGGGTCAGCGAAATAGGATCGCCGAATCGCCCCAAAGTGCAGGGAACGAAAAGTCACCGAATGTACAGTAACTTTTCGATTCTCTTTGAATAACCCTGTGTCTTTGAGATTATGGACTGCTGCCCTGGCATTCACCTTTAGAATGCATTTGAGTCCATGGTTTCCCAAGTGATTACCTCTGAGCTTAAGCCTCAGCAGTGACTTGGAAGGTACTGTCGAGGCCCCAGGATTCCCTTTTTACGAGGTAGGCACTGCCTAGCTGCAGGTATTGAGATAATGGATTGGGACTTGGTATTGGCTGATCCTGAATACCAAACGATCAAGATAGGATATGCAGCCTGAAATTAGTGACCTAGACATCCCTACTTCTAACACTTCTCTGTCTGTGCTTGTTACGAGAGCCAAGGTCAAAGATTTTCCCTCGGCCGTTGTATTTGCCTTTTCTCCGCTAGTTCCAGGATTCTTCCCTCAGCAAGCAGCGCTGAATCAATGTCAGTTCTTAATTTCTCCCAATAATGCAGATGACACTAGTCATACTGGGTTAAGCAGGCTCACTGGCCATTTGAGCAGGCCTCTATTTATTTAGTACAGAATCAGATGACAACAGTTAACATCCCAGCCCACCCAGACATCACGGCACTGCAGTTCAACATGGTCTCTATCAGGTCCTCCTTCCAGATTGTAAGCTCTTGAGCAGGGGCCTCTCTCCTACTGTTCTACGTATTTAACTTGTATGTATATTGGTTATTCCGTCTCTCCCATTGTACAGCACTACAGAACTTGGTGGCGCCTTATAAATAACTGTAAATGCAGTCATACAGAGCAAGGGTCCTTTTTTGGGGGGATTTCAGGGGAGCAGCAGCAATCCAGGGTACATTTAATAGCGCGAGCCCCTACGGTGTCATATTCCAAAAATCACCCAGATCTGCATGCAGGGGCCAGAGCGGCAGCATGGGGAAGTTACCACAACTATAGTAGCATGGTTGCTGCTGTGTGAGCCGCTGGGGCCAAGACAGGCTCAAAAACTCGGGTCCCCGATGGAGATCCCTCCTGAAAATCACCCCAACTGCAGATCCCATGAGGGGGACCCTAACCACAAAAGAGTGCCCTGCTGGGGCAAAGGATTTTTGGGGCGCCAGGGTTTAAAGTCTCTGCAGATGTTTCTATTAAAGTGAATGCAGTGTGGTCCTTGAATGGGATTGGTTGGCACATCTGGCTCCTGGATGGTAATTGGCTGGGGTTTCAAACCAGGCTCCTGGATGGTGATTGGCTGGTGTTTCAAATGCAGGCTTCCTCTGGTGGTAGGGAGCACAGGGAACACGAGGGACAGGCTTAAGGGCATTAGTATTATGTTCTGATGGGGGGAAAGTCACAAATCACCACATTTAACATGAAAACATAAACAGACCAATCGCTTAAATGAGGGGAATAGCGGAGGAGCAAGGTTTTAGTCCAGTCCACAGTCTCTGAGCATGGGGCTCCGTGACAGTGCTATACTCAAGCCACTCTTTATGCAGCACCTGAGAGTGAAGGAATGGGGGCTTAACACAAATGAAACTGGTCTAAGTTCAAAGACTATAATTGTGTAATAAATATAGTACAACACTTTAGATCTCAGTCTAAGAATTCTATACATTATGCAGTATTAGGAAAGTACACTGTTAACAAATAATTATATTAAGTCCAAGAGGTGTCTCAATAAAATATGTCATTTTCTTCAAGGCAAATACCAACAATTAATGTGCTAGATAGAGCACATACAGAATATGTGTAAAAAATATGCGAGACATACACTTGTGCTTGAATACTTAGGGCTATATTTATATTTTATATTTATATTTATATTTTTAAATTATGTTTTGTTTTTCATCAGAGTACTCAATATAGCAAATTTGCTGATGACCTTACAGAATATGACACAAAATGCATACTTGCTACTCCTATCATGAATGGAAAAGATGTAGTTGCTGTTATCATGGCAGTAAATAAGGTCGATGGATCATATTTCACTCCGAATGATGAAGATGTAAGTATGACTGTAGTTACTTAGTGTAAAAGTACAAATAGTTGATATAAGGATTTATCTGCATTACTAGAAGCTGCTGCTAACATTTAAGCTTAACATATTCTCTTACACTTCAATACAAGCACACTCTTATGCTTTACTTGTATAATCTGGCCAAGGCTGTCCATTAAACCTCCTGAGCACATGATCATATGATTGACAGGTCATCAAAGAGAGGTCGTCATAGAGATTAAAATACCTTTCCAGCTGGCCCGTGTAAGGCTGGGGCTATCACTGTATGGATCAATCTGGAATATCAAAAGTACTCCCCAAGTGGTTCATCGCCAGTTTATTGCTGCAGGTTTCAGCATTACCCTATACTTTGACCCAGTTACTATAAAAAAATTAGGGGTGGCTGGATCAAAGGAGGCACAGTACACCAGAGCCCAGACACCTGTCTAGCTTTGACCTACCCTTGTTCACTTGCCCTGTATGGGTAGAATGTTGGCCCTACTTTGGACTTGGACAAACTAATACTAAATAAGGTGGACATCTAAGGTCTTTAAGGATTGTAAAGGGATACTGTTTATATAGGAAGAGAAATGGAGGGGTTAAACATTAACCCCCTACGCAGCCCCTCCACAACCCCTTCCATTTTAAACCGCTTGGTTTATTTTTCATCATTCCTTTATACCAGCGCTGGACTCCTATGACATACAGCGACTTTTTCTCAAGCTTCCTTTTAACCCTATAGCTTCTTTAAAAAGTTCACCTAATCCAGCAATGGTTTCACTTTGAGCCTAGTGTGAGGTGGCAGGCTGCCAGCACCAGCATGTCAATGAAGGCTGTGGGGCTGGAGAATCCAGTCAATGGTCGGAAGGCATTCAGAGCCATTGAATGGAGTGGTTCCTAAACATCCCGAAGCCCTGTAACCTAAGCACAGAGCTTGCTGAGCTTTATTAGAATGTCACTAAAGGGAGTAAAAATATCATTAGCAATGTTTTCCAAAGGGAACACGGCTTTACATTCTGTAAAGCATCATCTATTTTTTGTCTTTCTGTGTATTTCAGGTGTTCATGAAGTATTTGGATTTTGCATCCTTAAATCTGAAAATTTACCACTTAAGTTACCTTCATAACTGCGAGACACGACGTGGCCAGGTATATGCCTTTCCTTACAAATATACTGCTTCTCTATAAAAGCTAAACGTGTTATTTGAAAGATAAAATTGTAAAGGGCAGAACTGTCCAGCCGGTCCTATAAGAACTTCAATATGTGTCAAGGTATTGGCAGTGATTGAGATCTACAATATCTCCCCCTGCTAGAAGCAGTGTGTGATCCTGAATTTTGAAAAAATTTTAAATTCATTAAGATTCACCACAATCAGTAAGATCTGTAAGGTTGTCCCCACGATTAGAGTAGCTGGTAAAACTCATGTATGAATGTATGTGAGGTTTGAAACAGCAGTCATAGCTAGCTGGTGATAATAAAGTAGGCGGTTTGGAGCAAAGATCTTTTAACGGAAGGAAAAATGTACAATCAAAACCTTCAAAACACTGTTAGAAATAAACAATTATGGGAATATTAATAGGAAATATGGGGAAATCTAAAAACACAGCAGCCTTGCAAAGTCTGAGTTGCTAAGGCTCACCATCAAGACAAGGCACCTCACAAACCCATGGTGAACCTAAGGCTAGGGTCAGACGAGTGTGATTTCTACGGACTGTACGTCTGTGCACACGGACGTACGTACAGTACGGAAGACGCAGTAGTGGCCAGACAGTCCGTTTATTCACTGACGTATATTTTGACGGATGTAGGAGGGAAAATAAATTAAAAAGCAAAACCATTTTGTCCGTGAAAAATGCTGGACGTATAAATGCAGTCCGTCTGACCACGTTCCATCACTCACACACAAAGCTATGCGGACGTTACGGACGCAGCGCACTTTGTGCGGCCGTTCTAGCGGTTGTACGTTCTTGCCTGCCTTGCGTCCGTGGGCCACGGCCGTTGTGCGTCCGCAGTTCAGTGCGGACGTACTTCATGTGTCAGGCTCCAATGCGCTTTCTGTCATGCTATCACGGACGTACTTTTAGGCGCAATCACGGACGTGAACACTACGCTCGTCTGACCCCAGCCTTAAAGAGTCTCATTCAGGTTTTGAGTAAATCCATTGTTTCTTACTGGGACTGTAGAATATTATGTATGGCCCAATTAGCAACACAAATAATAGTATTACTATGTTGGAATAAAAGAAAATAATAATCTTGTACAAATAAAACACGAGATCAAATGTATTTGCTTTATGTGATGCAACGGCAATATAATGTAATACTAAAAGGAATTGTGGATTACAGCAGCTATGAATAAATATGATTGTAACATGCAGTCACCGTCTCCGAGCTGTTTCAAAAATACAAACGCATAATATTTCACAAGAAACTGTTTAAGCTGTTCTGGCGTCTTTTTTAAATCTAGGTGCTTTTATGGTCAGCAAATAAAGTATTTGAAGAGCTTACGGACATTGAAAGACAGTTCCACAAGGCCTTCTATACTGTGAGAGCTTATCTAAACTGTGACAGATATTCTGTTGGTCTTCTTGATATGACAAAAGAAAAGGTACAATCGCAATGTTATTTCTGTTTATTTACCTGTCTAAAGCTATCTGTCTGTTTGTCTATCTATCTTTCTGTCCATTTGCAGTTAAAATGGTGAAATTTTGAAGTTTGTTTATCAAAATGAATGAAAGATCTTAAATAGTTAAAAGCATTTGATATCTTGAAACTGCAGATTAATGCATATTTACATATGTAAACTGTACTTATTATGTCACTGCACTTATAATGTTGTATTGTATTTACAGGAATTCTTTGATATGTGGCCAGTCTTAATGGGAGAAGTACCTCCATATTCAGGACCTAGGACTCCTGATGGAAGGGTAAGCATTATCTGTGGGACGATTCATCTAACATTTGGTTTGAAGAATTTATACTTTGTAAGGTCAGCCTGCTGTCGGATTATTTGCATTACGCAACTCGGGCAGTATTACAAAGCTGGTGCTAATTTAACCAGAGCTGTTGTAAACTTACCAGAGCCATTATAGTCTATGGGGTTGTTACGTTTACAACAGCTCTGGTTAAATTAGCACCAACTTTGTAATACTGCCCCTCATATATAAAATTACATATTTGTCAACACTGATATCTTAAATTCCAAGATTCTGAAGACTTCATCATATGGGTTTTTAAATTAGATTTTCTGTAGTAAAGCATATAAATTCTGTATATAAACATAACTGATAGCTTGATCTGTGTTTCTTTATTTGTTTAGGAAATTTCGTTTTACAAGGTCATTGATTACATTCTACATGGCAAAGAAGATATTAAAGTTATACCGTGAGTATGACTATCATTTGTTAATCTTTTTCTATGTCCTCCAACATCCGATAGCACTATCTATTGTATACACGCTATGTACTGAATATAATAGCTACCAGTTTTTTTTTTGTCCGTTTTTTCATTTTCATTTCTCAAGGAATCCACCAGCAGATCACTGGGCTCTAGTCAGCGGCCTTCCATCTTATGTAGCAGAAAGTGGTTTTGTAAGTATATTTAATAATAAATAAATACAAATATCACCAATATAGGGGGTACTCTATACCCGAATCTTCACGGGGGAAACGCGCATCGAGTGCGGGTAGAGCTAAGGACCAAATGTAGAAACCATTTACCATTTAGTTGGGAGACTAGCGGACCTTGATATTATTGTTACCAGTTCCCTGCTGGATGGCGGCTAAATTAAATCGCACTTTCCTTTTGGGCCAAACATGCTGTCTCTTTCCTTTCTTACCGCCAGTATAGACTTGTTCTAACACTTTCAATATGATCTCTGCCTCTCCCTTTTCTTTGCATCTCCTTGGTGCCATTTGAGCATGTTATTCCAAACCATTTCATTTAAGCACATATACCGGAATTAAGTTGCGGAATTGTAGCAGGATATATATTGGTGCATTGATACAAAATGGTTTTGTGTGGTGGTTTAATATACAGTATGCTACCATAAATGTATATACAAAAATATAATTTGTTCCCTTTCATATATTGATATAGTACCATCTTCAAATAGAATTACATATATACATTTTTTGTGGTACACCTAAGGATTACGTCATTTATTTCATACACAGTGGTTGTGTCTGGATTTTATATTTCAGTACTGTTTGTTATCTTGTTTGTGAAGCATGTTCCAACTGCTTTGCGTCAGCAAAGTCGTTTTTTAAGTGATTTCATTAAAAGTCAAGTTTTAAGCATTGCCACAGGTAGTAAATCTATATCCTTTTGCACCCCATTGGGATATCTGTTTGTTTAAAATTTATGAGGTTGAAATCCTCTAGACTCTCCTGTGGATTACAGTGATTGGTTATCTAGCAATTTCCTATCTAGAGGGTACTCTAAGTAAATCTTGATGCTTTTCACCTGTGACACAGCTTTCACAAGATACACTAGCTATCATGAGGATATGGGACAAGATAAGAGAAAAAAAATAGTATAGATGCTGTGAATAAAAAGTGAAAAAAAATCATACATTTGTACCATACAAACAAAATGGTCCAGAGCTGCTCTGGTTCATCTGTCCATTGGGAAGAATTTGACTAAAGTGTGTGGTCCTCAGTAGATCCTAACTGCATGGTGGTCTGGTGTTGCCGGATTCTGAATTATATTGCATTGCAGGGCATCTTGCCCACACAAAGGAACAACTATAAACTGAACAACACAGGAGAAACAGAAATAAACCAAGAACACTATAACAGAGGTAACAGACAGGGAAAACAAGACCAGAGTACTATCAACAGAATATACAAACAGGGACTGGAACAAATTAGCAGGCAGCTCTCAGATTACAGCAAACACCGGAAACCAGGAAGTGAAAATGATAGGCAATGCACTATGATGGGCTGCAACCCAGGAATAGTAGCAAACATCAAGGCCTGCACAGGGTTATCACATATACAGGGTACAGGGGGACTGGGCTGGAGATGCAAAACGTGACAGGGTGACATTCATTATGAAACCTACCTTGGCTTTCTGGAGGTTGCCCCCCAGAGGGTGAATAAATCATTTACACGTTAATGGAAGCCACATACAGTTGTGTTCAAAATGATTCAACCCCCAATGCTGTAAAGGGTTTTAGGGAATTTAGTGTACATTTGTAATTGTATTCAGAATGAAATCCTACAAGGACTTTTTAAAGAACCATATGCAACTAAAATGACATCAATTGGTTTTGTAATACAGTAGTAAATGTTTCTTTTGTGAATTCTTCATTGACACAATTATTCAACCCCTTAAAGACTACAACTCTGAAGAACAGAGGTTCATTCAAGTGTTTTCAATCAGGTATTGAAAACACCTGTGGATGTCACGGAGCAGCAATAAAGCATAATAAGCACCAATTAGGCAGCTTTAAAATGACTGTGATACTCAGCTCCTTCTAGACATTTACTGGTGTGGTTACAAACATGGTGAAGTCAAGAGAATGGTCCAGGAAGACAAGAGAAGAGGTGATTACTCTTCACAGGAAGGGCAATGGCTATAAGAAGATTGCAAAGATGTTAAACATACCAAGAGAGACCATAGGAAGCATCATTCGCAAATTCAAGGCAAAGGGCACTGTTGAAATGCTACCTGGTCGTGGCAGAAAGAAGATGCTGACTTCGACTGCTGTGCACTACCTGAAGCGTAGAGTGGAGAAAAGTCCCCGTGTGACTGCTGAGGAACTTAGAAAAGATTTGTCAGATGTGGGTACTGAAGTTTTAGCTCAGACAATACGGCGCACACTGCGTAATGAAGGCCTCCATGCCAGAACTCCCAGGCGCACCCCCTTGCTGTCTCAAAGAATAAGAAGAGTCGACTGCAGTATGCCAAAAGTCATGTGGACAAACCACAGAAGTTTTGGGATAGTGTTCTGTGGACTGATGAAACAAAATTAGAACTGTTTGGGCCCATGGATCAACGCTATGTTTGGAGGAGGAAGAACAAGGGCTATGAAGAAAAGAACACCTTGCCTACTGTGAAGCATGGCAGGGGGTCAATCATGCTTTGGGGCTGTTTTGCTTCTGCAGGTACAGGGGAGCTTCAGCGTGTGCAAGGTACCATGAGTTCTCTTCAGTACCAGGAGATATTGGATGACAATGTGATGCAGTCCGTCACAAACCTGAGGCTTGGGAGACGTTGGACCTTTCAACAGGACAATGATCCCAAGCATACCTCCAAGTCCACTAGAGCATGGTTGCAGATTAAAGGCTGGAACATTTTTGAGTGGCCATCGCAGTCACCTGACTTAAATCCGATTGAGAACCTCTGGTGGGACTTAAAGAAAGCAGTTGCAGTGCGCAAGCCTAAGAATGTGACTGAACTGGAGGCTTTTGCCCATGACGAATGGGCGCAGATACCCGTAGATCGCTGCAAGACACTTGTGTCAAGCTTTGCTTCACGTTTAAAAGCTGTTATAACTGTAAAAGGATGTTGTACTAAGTACTAAGATTGAATGTCACTTGGGGGTTGAATAAAACTGATAATGATGTGAGCACAGAAAAGACATTTGTGGTTATTTCATTATAAATGTTATGTTATATTTGTCTGACCTACACGTGCCTCTTTGATTTAATTGTAAGCAAGATGACTGAATGATCAAAATCAATGTCAAACTGGCCAAAACACTCAATTTCAGTGGGGGTTGAATAATTTTGAACACAACTGTAGCTATAGAGCAAGATGTTGAGTTGTAACATATCGAACCAGGGCAAAAAGGCCTGCATACCACCAGAGATCTACATAATTTACTACATTACTGTTACAGTTTACCACCAGGTAGCTGGTGAAGGTAGAAGTATATGAATTCACCTAGAAGGAAAAACGCAAACTAAATGAACAATAACATTTAAAGATTTAAGATTATTTATTTTCCTATTGTTTATTGAGCAGTGAATGTGAAATGTTCTGTCATGTTTCTTATTTTTGTCTTGTGACCTTTTCCAGATTTGCAACATCATGAATGCAGCTGCAGATGAAATGTTCAAGTTCCAGGTGAGGGTCAATCAATGCAAATGAATGCAAATTCTTTTATATGCAGAAATAAACCATATGCTTATGAATCGGCCAGACACCTTCAACAGTCTGTGTGAAAAATATTCTATGGTACACAAATAATAAAAATGATGGACACCGGAGGTAGAAACTCGACAAAATGTCTACCATACCAGAAGGAATCATTGTTATCTTAATCCAACACCCCACACTCAAATCTGATATTATTTTTTTATATACAACTGGATGCTGCAAAAAAAATGAAAATTTGTATTTTGTGTCTCACTGTACATGCATATATACATATATATACATCTCCCATTCCATTGTTTTACAGCAATTAAAATTTTTCTGCTCCCCGGAATACATTCCTGAGCTTTGCTCTTCTCAGATTACCTGCCCTGTCACTTTAAATTCTAGGGGCATATTACAATCCTAACGCTAACATTAGCGCTCACCTGTGTGAGCGTTATCGTTAGCACTGGCGGCCCTAGAGCGGACGCACCATATTACGATCTGAACGCTAACGGGTTAAATATCCCGTTAGTGATTCGGATCTTGCACTTTTCAGTGCATGCTTACTGTACTTTACGCTCCTTATACTTGCTTCACCCTAACATGGGAGTGCATCGTGTTAATTAGCGTTAGGATTACAAAAGTCCTAACGCTAATTACCATCCTGCTGCGGTTAACTTGAAAGTTAACCACAGCTAGGACCTGGTGCTAAATGATTCTGCTTCTGCAGGTTTTTCTCCTTAGCGTCCCCATTTTAGCGTGATGTTTGTAATATGGCCCTTGATATATTATTATTCTATCTTAAGAACCTGCTCATTTTGTGCTTTGGGTCCATCGTATAAGAACATGGCATAGAATGGTTTCAACTATTCCTTATACTTGTAGACATAAACAGCACTGTTAATGCTAATAGTAATGACTTGCTACATTGGTTTCCAAAACCCATGATGACAGTTGGCTGTGGGTAAAAAGTAGGATTATGCCATTAATTCTTATGTCCTTAATTGTTTGGCATATTTGAAACTACATAGGCTCTTTAACTGACTGCTTATTCCTAATGCAGTCTGTGTTATTAATAAAGTAATTGAATACTTTTTTAATTTTGTTTCCCAGAGGGAAGCTCTAGATGAAAGTGGTTGGATTATTAAGAATGTCTTATCAATGCCAATAGTCAACAAGAAAGAGGAGATTGTTGGGGTGGCCACATTTTACAACAGAAAAGATGGAAAGCCTTTTGATGAACAAGATGAGACACTTATGGAGGTAAGTTTATTTTAAATTATGTACAATTTCTGTAACCATATTAGACCACTAAACTATTATTCAGAGTGAACCTGTCATGGCTGTCATGGGCAGCCCATGACACGTTCTCATAAGTGATGGATATATGATACTAACCTCTTAAAGATTTAGGCAGTAACAGGATTTAAGCAAATATTTATTCATAATATATAGCATACCAAGGGCAGTATTACAATGTTGGTGCTAACTTAACCAGAGCTGTTGTAAACTTAAAACCTCCATAGGTTATAATGGCTCTGGTAAGTTTACAACAGCTCTGGTTAAGTTAGCACCAGGTTTGTAATATGGCCCCAACTGTTTTAAACTGTTCAAAATTAAGACGATATTTTATTTTTATTTTTCAGTCATTGACACAATTCCTTGGCTGGTCCGTGCTGAACACTGATACCTATGATAAGATGAACAAAATCGAGAACCGAAAGGATATCGCTCAGGATATGGTCATGTACCATGTGAAGTGCAATAAGGAAGAAATGCAAGAGATTGTGGTACTTTTAGAACTGTTGTTCTTCTTTTATGTTGCCCTTTTTGTTGGTATTTATTATTTAAAGAAATATGATGTATCTCTGCCTTGTTTATTGTTCTAGGGATCTGAAGTGTCATACATTAGCAATGTTTACTCAGAGAACAAATGTAAGGGATGTCTTACTCAGGCCTTAAATACTGTACATTTAATGATGGAATTGTAGCATTTTGACATTTACTTCTGTTAGACGTCTACTCTCCTTAGAAAGTGGCAGGACTGGACTGGGACAAGAAATCGGCCCTGTACTTCATCCAGACTGGCCCACTTCAATTATGCAAACATGCGAGATGACAGCTGGAGGCTGCATCACAGCCCGCGACCACTCAGAGGACCATGTGATGTGGCCAGCCTGCACTCAGAACCCGCGGCCTGCCAGAGGGGATTGCTAGCGGAATGCTGTTAATGCATTCCACTAGCAGCCCCTCGGATACCAGCAAGCCAGCCGATTCAAATTCCGGTATCGGCACCAATACTAGTATCGGTATTGGTGCATTCTAATGACAATGTTAAATTTCAAAAAAAGAAAATAAAACCTTTTTTTTTTCTTTTTGGTCTAAGGCTGTTGTCACACTAGTGTTTTTCAGAGCGGAAGGAACGTCCGTGAGAGTGGACATTCCTTCCACTCTGAAGCCTGTGTGGAGGATTGCGCTTTGTAGCCCCGTCAGCATCTGTTGCAGCTTATTGGCCAGAAAGGCTCCGGTGGTAGCACGCAAATTCGTGCGCAGGGAAGTGTGGTCACACGGATGCACGGATGTGCTCATGTGTCCGCAGCCTAAAGCAGCAACATTGTAAATTGTTCACGTATATAGCGAACAATACTGCTGCCATTACTCACCTCATTCCCCACGCTGGCAGCGAGTTCAGTTTTTATATACTGTCATATTATGAGCTAAAATACATGAGAAAATTTAGTTTTCCCCCGTGCAATATAGAACCACAAGGGGGGGGTGTCACACACACACACTCGGCACTGAGGGGGGGTCACACAGATCACTGAGGGGGTTCACACACACACATACAGTACTGAGGGGGGTCACACACACAGAGCACTGATGGGTGTCACACAAATCACTGAGGGGGTTCACACACACACAGTACTGAGGGGGTCACACACACAGAGCACTGTGGAGGGTCACACGCACAGAGCACTGAGGGGGTGAAACACAGAGCACTGAGGGGGGTCACACACATAGCACTGAGGGGGATCTCTCTCCCTCACACACACACACACAGCACGGAGGGGTGGTCACACACACAGAGCACTGAGGGGTGGTCACACACACACAGAGCAAGGAGGGGGGCACACACACAGAGCACTGAGGGGGTCACACACAGAGCAAAGAGGGGGGCACACACAGAGCACTGAGGGGGTCACACACACAGAGCACTGAAGGGGGTCACAAACAGAGCACTGAGGGGGTCACACACAGACACATAGCACTGAGGGGGGCACACACACAGAGCAAATAGGGGAGTCACACACACAGATCACTGAGGGGGGTCACACACACAGAGTACTGAGGGGGGTCACATACATACCCAAGGCACTGAGCTGAGCTGGCTGTGTACCTGGCAGAAGTGTGCAGGAGGTGGCCTGGAGCTGCTGCCTCACGCTAGGCAGCCTCTCATGGAAGGAAAAGGTGGGGTGAAGCAAGATCATGTGCAGCATCAGCTCCTCGCACGTGGCCTCCCCCGCTCTCCCAGTCGTAAGAGCCAGTAGGAGGTGGGTCTTTCCTGGAGCAGCAGGTGGTGGAGGAGAGTGGCCACCTCGCAATCTAGAGTGCAGCAGGGCCAGGTAGGTGATGAGGTGGCAGGCGGGATGAGCCAGGTCCCTGAGCAGCTGTGCAGAGCCGGGGGTGCCTCCCCGCCCAGTCGTGCACTCGTGCAGACAGGAGCACACTACCCATCACGTGGGTGGTGAGTCTCCTAAGTCTCGCGGGAGAGGCGAAGCAAATGCTGCAGCGATTGGGCAGGCCCGCGATTATACAGAACAGC
Organism: Leptobrachium leishanense; assembly: GCA_009667805.1. Classification (NCBI taxonomy): domain Eukaryota; kingdom Metazoa; phylum Chordata; class Amphibia; order Anura; family Megophryidae; genus Leptobrachium; species Leptobrachium leishanense. Next base: position 326,328,140 of record CM019063.1, on the reverse strand, counting down.
TCCGGATTCGGACTCCGATAGTCCGATACCGGAGCTGACCTGAGGATTAAGGAACGGGTAGCTGCCCACTGAGCCCTCGGCCCAACGGGAACCTACCGGTAGTGTCGATGGCCAGTACATGCCTGGAGACCGGCATATTGCTTTCTCCAAGAGTGGTTCACAGAGAGACAGCCTCGGCCTAATAATTTATTTATTTATTGTGATTTTACTCACCTTTTCTCCCTTACGGGTGCAGCTCATCCTCTTCGGCTTCAGAGACTCCCGAACCCGGATGTCTCTGAAGCTTTTCAGTGCAATTTGCGCAGCGTAGAAACCGCAAATTGCTCAGTGCATCGGAACTGGGCCTTTATATGCTCAAGTTCCGTAGTGCTTGCACACATTGATGGATCGGTTGGGCACGAATGTGCAGATCTGATCCATCGTCTGCCTCACTGAAACCAATCGTTACTGTGATTGGTCAGAGGGAGTGACATTGGCACGCTGTCTGCGTGCTGACATCAATGGTGAACTTCTCCCCCCTTCATCTTTTTGGCCACATCGGGGCAGCTGTGGGGGGGGGGGGTTGGAGAAGGGGGTGGCACTCCTCAGACCCTGACTAGTTTATAAAAGTAAAGTGTTCAGGATGAGTAGAGTGTTCCTTTATTGCTGTTAATAACACTAACAAAATACACTCCTTAGTCCATTATACCCTGAAATTCATGGCATGTTTAATGCCAGCTGGTGGTACTGTGCCTGCTTGTATGGCAGTTAGACCTCCTCGGTAGAGAGGGTGCTGTGCTGTTCTTTCCTCTGGGACTTCTGCACTTGGTCATAGGCCAAGGAGGGGTTTAACCAGTTACCTCCGGGTGGGTGTTAATGCCGGCAGGCAGCTCTCCGGCCGTGTATGTGCGTCACTGGCTGCGTGCTATGCCCCCTTGCGGTCTTAAGACCCACCCACCACGCGGATGGCATTGTATGCTCCATGGTGTAAAAATGGTTGAATAGCAGCAACAGAGAGAGCTCTCAGCCTTGCCGTGGTTTCTTGTAGACCCCTCAGTGCATTCCTGATTCTGTGGTTTGACCTCTGAGAAAGTATTCTCTGTCCTAGTTCCTGTTTTCATCCCTGTTTGGTTTATTTTATTTCTGTGTACTGACCCTGGCTATGGTATCATTTTTGCTCTATATTGCCTGGTTATATATTATGCTTTGACAGGGTACCGACCTCTGGCTTTATATTTGTACTGAGATCTATCTTGTTTCTGTGGGTTCAGTACCTCTATGTATTGTCCTGAATTCTCTATTCAGATCCAGCCATTCTAAGGACCGACTTGTCAGATTTGGGTTTTCCTCGTTTAACTGGGTTTTGTTTGCCTGTTGGGTTTCTCGCTATCTATGTCAGAATGTTGGTAGTGGTAAGAAAATTTTGCAGAAGAACATGCCTTGAAGTGGATCCAACAGTAGGTTCCACACAGCCAAGCAGGGTTTATAATCTGGAAATACATGTAGAAAGAAGCAAAAAGACAATCACACTGTCAGGGTCAATATGGCTGTGTTCATAGGATCATAATATTATGACTCAAAACATGAGCATAGGTAATTTTTGAGGACCTGTGCACTAATACAAGGAAAAAGCAAGATGTTACGTTCTGTAAATATAGTCAACTATAAACATTCCATTATATAATATACTGCCACTATAATTCATTTTTTGTTTTGTTATAGCTTGCTGTAGTACAAATGTTTGAAAGAAACTGAATTTAACTTCTTTCATTACCACCTGACTGCAAAGAGAAAAAACACCAAATGTAAATTTGGTGACAAGAAATAATAGAATTCATAAGATTAATATTTAAACCACTGACTCAAAGCTATTGAGTGTCTTTTTACTTATTTCATCGTACGGCTTTATTATTGTATTTTTCAAAGCATAAAATGGCTGTTGAATTATTGAGATTTTCTTATTGTTAAAATTTATTTTATTATAGGTTATAGTCAATCATATTCTAGTTTAAACACTTCCTACAATAAAAAGAGAGATGCTTTGTAATCAAATAAATAAATATGATTTTCAAAACTGTATTATCTTTGAGTATCTTTACCGCCACGATGTTGGCACTCGTATAATTGAAATAAAAGAATAAAAGTGACCTTGAAGCTGCTTGCTAAAAGTAACACTTAAAAAAACTGTAATTATAGTAGCTGAGTCAAATTTTTAATCTTCTTTGGAACAGAATAGAAGGGTTTTATACTATAGTTTCTACTGGTTGTGCTATGCACTGTATTTCTTCATCCTGTCACGTGTGTTGAAATCCAGCTGGACCATGTCTGCACCACTTTTTTATTTTGTATACAATTATGCTTCTAAGGCTATTCTAACCCTAATACTAACCCTAGTCAATTGTTTTCAATAATAATAGAGTAAAGGTAACTCTAACCCTAAGCCTATTCATAAAAGATGCATAATACACACAAGTCAAAAAGTCAAAGTCAAAAAATGCATCCTACGTCCTCAACTTCCATAGCAGACCTTGACACCTATTTTTCTCTTCTTGCTCAGCAGTAGTGTGAGTCTCATATATTATATTTTGGAAAGACCATTTAAGATGTCTACTGTGCCTTTTATTATCTTCCTCAAAACAGGTTTGCGTTCTTAACTGTAAGAAATTCCTGCTTAAGGCTAGGGTCAGACTAACGCATTTTTCGCGTTGTCCGTGAAAAAGTGCGTTCGAACAAATGGACGTATTTTTTCACGGAATACGCGATAGCGGTCATACGATGCGCATTTTCGTCCGTGATTTTGTATGGATCATCAATAAAACACTTTTTGCGTCTGGACGTTATGTTGGCTGGACATTAGCAGCGTCTGACCTCTCCTAATCACGCACACATACCACTAGCGGACGCAGCGCACTCTGTACGTCAGTACTAGCGGTTTGACGTTCTCTAAAAAATGCGTTCGTTTGCCACTTGCGTTGCGCGGCCGCACTTTCGTGCGGCCGTTCTTCGTATGCTGCCCGGCATTGGACGTCATTTGCTGCTAGCACGGCCGTGATTAAGTGCGGCTAAACGCACGTTAATACTGCGCTCGTCTGACCCTAGCCTTATGCCATAAAGGTTTACACCTCTCCAAAGTCAATTTTTGAGAGACTAAGATTTAATACAATTAGGACCGCAAAGGTACTGGTGCCTTGTGCCTATATTCCATTTCAGAGCCAGGAAAAGAGAAACCACACAGTTATGCCAGGATCCCCCTGATACTGTGAGCCAATCAGTGCTCTTTAATGCTGTCCAAAGGGACAGATGAAATGTGTGTAATGTGCCCTATCGGAAAGCTCAGTTGCTGCTGTTTCACCTGCTTTTAATATTTTAGCTAACACCTGATGGATAAAAAAACCTCTTCTTGGCTTTTTATAATGCCATTTAAAAAAAAAAAATTTGCTTTTTTTTAATATCTTTTGAGCAAAATAAAAACTGCTGGGGTTGCTGTTTCAACGGTCCTTATTGACAACCATCCATTGACAGTACCTTTGTTCGGACCACTGACTAGAGGTTATCATTATAGAGACAATTATTACATTGTATAAAATTAACTTCAGCCATATCTTTTGGGTACCTTTGCTTTTAACATTGATATATTTTAATGTGATTAGTTGATTAAACGTTATGTTGTATTAATTCATTCAGAATAAACAGGATTTTGTGTAAAATAAGAAGACTTAAAAATCTTAAGGAAAAGATGGTATAAATTGTCCCATCTTTGGTGTTTAAAATGTTGGCAAGTAATGGAAGAGTCTGGTTGTTTGGATCTGTTAATACATGTAACTACTTATTTCATAAAGCAACAAACTTGATATGCATTCTGAACTTAAGTAATAGAATATAAAAGAGAAATCTATGTTTCAATCCTTTCCAGTATCTTCCAAAATCTTTTATAAGCCGTATCTTATATTCTTTATTAGTTTTATTGTGTGTGTTGTGATACAAACACTAATGAGCTCACTTGCGTTATTCATTTCAGACAAGAATTACTGCTTGGGTACTCCTTCCGTTGAAATGTTAAACAAACTAAAAACAAACAAAAACCTACTCCCTTGTGTGGGCTAACTAAACAGAATTTGTTCTGAAAGGACAGGAAAACTAAACTATGCCCAATCACAAAACAGCAGAAAGAAATAAAAAAGGGTCTTTTTCTTTTCCTCACCACCCAGCTTTCAGCTTCACTTGCTTCTCATGGTGTCCTGAGTTCAAATGAGAAATGTCAGCTGATCATCAGGGTTATTCAAAGAGCACGGAAATTCCACTGGAATTTCAGTGCTCTTTCGTTCTCCGCAATTCGGGCAGTCAAATGTCCCGACCCCGCGGTGAAGTCAGCATTCACCGCAGACCCCCGAAGTGCAGGGAAAAGCCACCAACCGCATCTGAAAAACTGCCGCAAAACCACCGACTCAATCACAAAAACTGCCGAGAAGAGCCAAAAGCAGGCGACGATCCGCCGCAAAACCGCCGAACACAACTGAAAAAAGTCGATGATCCGTAGAACAGAGTGCCGACCAGCCGCCGGAAAAAGCCAACAGGCCTACTAAAGGGGTAAAAAAAAAAAAACACTGCAACTTTTAAAAGTTGTTTGCAAAGAAACTACTGCACGAAAATTCCTGCAAATAACATATAAGGTCCTGTGAATAATAATACAAAGGTCTGTTTACAGAAAAAAAATTATAATTTAAAAAAAAATTGGGGGGAAAAATGTTTTGCCAAAAAAATCCTGAAAAATGCCTAATTTTTAAAAAAAAATAATTAAATAAAGACTTTTTGCTGCAGATCAAAAAAAAAACGGTTTAATAAATATTTCATAAAGACGGGAATATTTTTTACATTGAATTTTAGGAGATTCGCCTGATTAAATCTGCCGAATGAAACCACCGAAAATCAGGGCATTTCACCGTCATTTCGGTGCTGTTCGTGTTCTCTGAATAGATTAACTATTACTTCTCTATGGGGATCTCACTGCCGGTGAACAGCACTGTATTTTGCTGGCAATTCACCAAAATTTGGCGAACTGCCTGCTTTTTGAATGGCCAAATGGCTCCAAAATTGCAACATACAGGGAAATTCACTGTTCGGTGCAATTTCAGAGCAAATTCAGCTATTTGAATAACCCTGTATAAGAGCTGGGTAATAACAAATTATCTAAATTTGTAGATGCAACTGATATTAACCCTATAAGCAGGGACAGAGGGGTTTTCCCAGCCAGCCTGCTTTAATATCTGCCCTCAATTAAGCTGCCACAGTTTTTAAAAGTTTGCAAACATGAATTCTTATAGGAATCAGAGACACATACAGATCAATAAAATAATTTATAAATATATAAATAAACAATAGACAGATGATAAATACAAGTAGAGAGATATATACGTAGACAGACAGACAGACATGAGACATTTGTTAATCATCTTTTGTCCTTTCCTTTCAGCCAACAAGAAAAAAACTTGGAAAAGAGTTTGAGAACTGTGATGAAGATGAAATTATCCCCGTTCTTGTAAGAACTAAATAAACATATATAAATGGATAACTATGAGCATAATATTATTATTAATAATATTATTATTCACAGTATACTGAAGCATACTGAAAATAAAGCAGTTCATCACGTGAATAAAATCCATTTTCTAAAACACAGACATAGAAGATTTTATACAAACCGTTCTCTGCTTATTAGTTGACCTTGGATACTATGATCTTTGTAACATACTATGTACATAAACAGTTTCCCTCATCATGCGCACCTCATGTCTTTGGATCTATAGTATGTTACTATGTAGGATATAAACTTAAAGTATAGTATAATCATGTGTAGTAAAATATTTGTATTAAATTCTTTAAGCGATCAGAGATAGTTTAGAATATTCTGTTTAATTATATGTTAAAATATGATTTTCTAAAACTCAACCAACAGCTGAGTCTTTATGTAAATAACTTTGTAATGTAAATTTTCCTGTGTTTCTAGAAACAAGAATTACCAGGACCCAAAAAATTTGAAATTTATGAATTTCGATTCTCTGACTTTGATTGCACTGAAGTAGACCTTGTGAAATGTGGAATTCAAATGTACTATGAGCTTGGAGTAGTAAAAAAATACCAGATCCCTCCAGAGGTAAGTACATTAGTAGAACCTATGGCTTAACATGCCAAAACTGGTTATTGAATAACAAACATACACGGCTAGGTTACAGGTGGCTAAATGTAACGCGTTACATGGTGACAACTGGTTAAATCTTGGAACTCCTGTCTAAAAATAATCCAAATAAGAAACATTTCGTAATTATCTTTAGCCTCATTCGACTTTTATTTTTTTGTAGGCACTTATAAGGTTCATGTATGCAATGAAGAAGGGATATCGAAAAGTAACCTACCATAACTGGCGTCATGGATTCAATGTTGCACAGACCATGTTTACTCTCCTAATGGTATGAAATTACATTCATCCGTATTTATCAACTGTGAAAAATTTGTGAGCATTTCGCACTTAAAGCTTTTAATGGTTTGTTTTAACTGACATATGCTATATTATTCTCTTAATAGACTGGGAAGCTAAAACGCTACTACACTGATCTAGAAGCAATGGCTATGGTCACTGCAGGCTTTTGTCATGATATTGACCACAGAGGAACAAACAACCTTTACCAGATGAAGTAAGTAATTTTACAGGTTTATATCTGCCTCCATACAACCATATCCTGGCGAATTGCCTGCACATACGGTGCCTGTTCGAGGGCAGTGAAATCCTCATAAAAAAGCACTGCGGCTATTCAGAGAACACAAACCAGCAGTGAAAGGTTCCCGAAATGCCCTGTCATTCGGTGGTTTCATGCAGCAGGTTTATTCAGGAGAATCCCATAGGCTTCAATGTTAAAAATATTCCCGTTTTAATTCAATATCTAATAAACCGTTCATTCTAAAATTCTGCAGCAAAAAGTCTTTTTATTTATAGATTTTTTTTGATATTTAAGCATTTTTCGGGATTTTTTTTTAAAAAGTCAGATTTTTTTTAAGTTTACTTATCTTTTCTGTAACAGCCCTTTTTATTATCATTCATTGGACCTCATATGTAAATTTCAGACATTTTCGCTCAGTAGTTTCTTTGCAAACAGCGTTTTACTTTTCAAACATTCAAGCGTACTGTTTTCCTAATTTATTCACTTCACTCGTCTGCGGTGTCGGCTTTTTCCGACGGCTTCGCTGCAGGTGATCGGCTCCTACTCGGGTTTTTACGGCGTTTTCGGTGGGTTAATCCAAATGTTTTTGCGGGTTTTCAGCGTGCATTCGGTGGGTTTTGCGGTGAGTTTTCGTCGGATTTGCGGCAGCCTTTCCCTGCAATTCGGGGACCCTGTGGTGTTTGCTGAATACACCGCAGGGTCACCGAAATGGGATCGGCAAAAGGAACCGAATTGAAGAGAACGAAAAGTCACCGAACATGCGGCGACATTCGAATCTCTTTGAATTACCCTGTATATCATTTTTACCAACCTTATTACTATACTACTTATTCAGCAGCGAACAAAGGGTATTACCTGAAGTATTGAATATTACTGCTGTTTGTAAAGGGTTAACAAATACATTTATCTCTGTACACATTGATTTATGCACTAGAGACTTCAATAACTAATCCTATAACCAGGGAAATTTTTAATTCTCAATTCTTGATTAAAATGAAATAATAAGCACGGAATAATAATAAAGCAATTATTTAGATAAATATATGTAGGTCATGTCGGAAAATTATATGATATGTGGTAATTTGAAGACCAAACATCCAATGACAAGACAAGAAGCAAGAAAGGTACATATAATTGATGCTGAGGTGTCAACTATCATCAACCAACACCGCAATGTAGGGTTTACTATCTGCAAGTCGTCACCTTGTGGCCATCGGTAGTAATGCTGCATCAAAAAGGTACTGGTTTTTAAAGGGTGTTTGAATTTAGATGCTTCAAAAAAGGTAATTTTTCAGGTGAAACAATAAAGGAATTGTATAATTTTTCAGGCAACTTACCACCAAACTGGTGTCAGAAAAAATACGGTGCAAAAAGATGCTCACTTTATTTTTAGAGTTAGGATTAAAAGAAGATGCAAAATCTGATGCCTTTAAATGAAAAGAATTTAGTAAAGACTGCATAAAAAATGGAGCATAATCTGTTGGATAGGGTTAAAATTAGGGTTAGGGTTATTTTTAACAATAGGTTTATCCCTAACCCTTAATGCTAACAGATTCTGCCTAATTGTTCTATGCAATCTTTACTACAATTCTATCATATCCCTAACCCTAAAACAAGCACAATTATTAACCTTAACCTAATACTAAGCCTAAACCTGAAACTAAAACAAGTGTCAAATGTGTTTTTTGCACCTTACAATATGGTGCTTTTGCACGGAAAAAAAATTACACATGTGCCCCATTTTCCTCTTTAAAAATGACTTTATTTATAGCTCTAATTTATAGCTACTTTTATTACATTTTTGGCATTTCTATAGGTGGCCACAGGGTGCAGACTTGCCGGTAGCATAGCACAACGTACAACACTTTTCCAAATAGAGCAGTAATTCTCTAGCAGTATAACTTGTCAACAGTAAATATTACGTCCCCTATCACATTCTTCGTTTTTTGTTAAATCACAATTTCGTTCACGCAGCGCAAATATTTTTGTGCGCATTGTCCAGCGTTATCGCGCCAAAATTAAAGTGGTATACCGATCCGAACGCATTTTCTCATTCGTCAAAATATGACGTTCGGAAAAACGACGTGCAAAATGAAGTGTAATACGCGCGCAGTAACGTAGCGCACGTAAATCTGTCTGCGGACTGTTTTTTCCTCGGGATGCAGCCAATCAGAATTAAGAACCTTAATTGACATCAATTCACCTTAATTGACTCACTTAAGTTTTTGCGCCTGTCAAAGTAAATCTGAGTATACATGCTGCAGCAATAAAAAAATATGCACGAATTCACAATTTTTTTGTTTGGGTATGTGTAGAATGTTTAACTATAATGTGCTGTATTTTTTTTTTCATGCTGGTGTTTTTCGTTTTGGCCAAAACGTTCCAATTTGCAGTTACCACCAGCTTTTCAAAGACGTTAAAATTATGCACACAAACGTCGATCGTAAAAAGATGCGCATCGATTGAAATACCATCCGCGTACAAGCGCACGAACGAATTTGGGCTCACAATGTTAAGTATAGGATGCGCACAGTTCATCACGTTCGTGCAGGTCCATCCGCGTTAAACGATAACGCGCATCGTTTGTGCGAACGTTGTAATATGACGTTCTGCGCAAAGGATTTTGCCCCTCGCGCAAATGCGCATTTGCGCATTCAAAACGCACTGTGCGAAGAATGTAATAGGGGCCTACTACTTTTATTTTACTAGTATTCTAATAAGGTTCTAATGAGGTTCTGCCTGGTCATGTTAAGCTATTTGCTAATGCTGATAGGGGTAATATGAATAATCTCCATCTGGTTATTCCAGGCCTCAGTGGAAAAAATAAAGAGTTAAAACAAGATGTAAATGTCACAGGAGACTAGTGGAATATATTTTAATAGAATATGTGAAAGGCAAAGCTTAGATTGTGCAGGAGTATAGAGAAATGGACATACTACTGTGGAAACTCATTTATAGATGAGGATGGCTTTTATAGGTACAGTAAGTACTAGTTTGATTTTGAAAATTCACGAAAGCAAAATCCATAGAGCTACAGGAGGTCTTTCACTGTGCAGCTTCTCCTGGTGCCTTGTGTAGTTTTCTTTTGTGAAATACATTGCAATACTAATGATTTCCATCAGTGTTTGCATCACCAGAAATCCCTGGTATTTCTGAATAACCTTTATTGAATTTTACTGTTTTTCTCCCCCAGATCTCAACATCCTTTAGCAAAATTGCATGGTTCCTCGATTTTAGAGAGACACCACTTGGAGTTTGGAAAATACTTACTTTCAGATGAGGTAATGTCTCACTGGTCTCCAATTAAACACTCCTTAACTGGGTAATGAAATGTTGGGGCTTATAAAATAGTTTCATCATCAATGTACTATATGTAAAACATACAGGGTTATTCAGAGAGAGGTGAAAACCTTGAGAATAACTGGAGAATTGAAAATTGTAGGTCAAAATAGTCAAACCAGAAAAATTCTCCCATTTATCTCACTTTCCAAATTGGCTATTTGGTCTAGATTGTTCATTCTCCTGGCAATTCTCAAGGTTTTCACCTCTCTCTGAATAGCCCTGATAGATTCAACAACAACCAGTGAGCTCCTGGTGTCATACCCAATACCAGTATCAATAGTACACACTTAATTTGTAATATAGTACGATGAAACCACACTCACACAGCCTGGAGCCTTCAGGACTCTCATCCAGTCGCTTCTGGCTAATTTACGGACCTACCCACATGCCCCTCTCCTTCTGTCTATCAGTCCCCCCCTGAAGGCTCCAGGCTCGGTGAGTGTGGTTTTATCGTTTAAATTTTTGGACTGAATATATGAACTTTATTGCACTATTGTGTTGTTATTTGATTGTCTTGATCAAGGTGGAAAGATACAACATACTGGGGTACGGAACACCACTCCAAGTTCCTTTATAGGTTTGTTAGTTGCCAGCTGAGACTGGCGGTACTACATTACAACTATATTACAAGTTAAGTGTGGCAGATAAGATCTGTATTTCTATCTATATCAGGGTCTGCCTGTGTATTTGTGTCTAAGTGCATATATATATATATATATATATATATATATATTCCCCTCCATCTTCATATTCATTTGTGTCTGACCATTTGGGAAGTATATCCCTGTGTCCACAGCTGAATTGTAATTAAAATGTTAGCTTTCTCCCTTGGGGGGAGGATATAACACATAACTGTAAAAGGGATTGTCCTTTGTACTCTGACATAGTACTCACACCTTGGCAGCCAGCCCGGCACCAAGATTTAGACCCCATCTTCAAAGACAGGAAGCACATCCTTGATCTCTAAGGGGGACTGGGGGGAAGAGGGACACCTTTGGGCAATTAAAGATTAATTGACAAGCGTACGGAGCACGAGCGAGAAGGGCACTCTGGGATATGTAGTACTGGAGCCTGGGCCATTTGTGGGTGGGGGTTGGAAGGATCAGAAAATGAATAAATTCTGAAAACTGGCCATGTGCTTTGGCTGATCACTTGGGGTACCTTCGAAAGAGGACTGATCTGTCCATGCTCTATCTCCAGGCTCCAGGAGACCATTGATGCTAGCTTAATGAATAGCTCTTCGTAAGTAATTGCTCTACGGTTCACCCTTTTTCTTTTATTTGCTGTGTAGTGTGTAATTAATTGATTTATTCTAGTTATAATTTTTCCTATAACAATGCACTGTGATTTTTCTATATCATAAATGAGATCCACGCTAACTAAGAGATTGGGAGTATTGCTATTGGCTTTAAGCTCAGTTATATATAAGAAATTGCATGTTGCGGTCGTCAGGAAATGGCAGGGGATTGTGGGGATCGGTAGTCACTGTCCGAGTCTAGGATAGTGCGGCTGCTAAGCCCTGCGTCTCCTGTTGCGACGCGCGTAGTGTCCATGAGGACTGGTGGCAGCGTTACTAATAGAATAAGAAAGTGAGCTCAGGGATTGTGGGAGACGTAGTCGTTACCCGCTTCAAGAGAAGATTTGTACTGCATTGCAATCCTGGGATCAGTATATCACGCTCTACGTGCCTGTTGTGAGAGAAAGTGTGGCAGGGACAGGTAGAGAAGCGCGTGTGATTATCTGGGTCTAGGATAGACAGATAGTGAGCAGCTTAACCTGGCGTTTTTTCGAAGCAGCGCGCATAGTGGGTCGTGACATTAAGTGCATACTATTGATATTGGTATTGGCGCTCACTGGTTGTGGTTAAATCTGTTTTACTTTTGGGTATAACAAGTGATCTGGGGCACTTGGTTCACCAGTGGTTGGTCTAGTGACGGTGCCCACACTCCACAATTGATCTTTTGGGTTAAACAGAGTCTCCCCCTTTTACATTATCCATGTGCGCCACGAGATTCTGTGTGATATCTGTAAAACATCACCGACATTGCAAGTAACTTGCTTCTTTTCTCTTTGTATTAGACAATGAATATTTATCAGAATCTCAACAGAAGACAACATGAAATTGTGATTCACTTAATGGATATCGCTATTATAGCAACAGATTTGGCACTTTATTTCAAGTAAGCTGTAGAGGGTCTTATCTACCTTAATTTTTTTAATTTGACAATTTTTATTGAGAATGCACTGAAAGCAATACATGACATTGCCCTACAATGAAATGCAATCAAAATGAAGTGAAGAGAGCCATAACAAATACATAATACAACAGTAACACAAGAAGATCAGCGCATGCTCATTTTCTAATAATGTCATCTGCGGTTACTCCAATTATACCGTGTGAAACTAAACACAATTAGAGGTTCGGTTTCTTATCAATGGCCATTATAAGACTAGCTCGCCTGCCAACGTCACGACACCTCTAAAAGGGCGAGTCCTAACCAAAATGAAACCACAGGCTGCTACATAGCAAACCATACCTGCTCATTCTGCTTGTCAAACATGAGGTAGACTGGTGGGCCTTTATTTATGCTCCCCCAGAAACAAAATCCACTTTGGGATCAAAACAAAGACACGGAGCGGAGTCTTGCTGCAGGGATGACCTGGCTGGAAGTACATTGAAACATACATAGTGCAGGAGGGGTGGGGTCGTGCCTATTCCCCGAAGGGTTGGCTGCAACCACCAAATGCATCCAGCCCAACAACATGTGTAGAACACAACAAAGAAAAAAATGTCATCTGAGCTTACTCCAATTATACCGTGTGAAACTAAACACAATTAGAGGTTTGGTTTCTTATCAATCAACCCTTCGGGGAATAGGCGCGACCCCACCCCTCCTGCACTATGTATGTTTCAATGTACTTCCAGCCAGGTCATCCCTGCAGCAAGACTCCGCTCCGTGTCTTTGCTTTGATCCCAAAGTGGATTTTGTTTCTGGGGAGCATAAATAAAGGCCCACCAGTCTACCTCATGTTTGACAAGCAGCATGAGCAGGTATGGTTTGCTATGTAGCAGCCTGTGGTTTCATTTTGGTTAGGACTCGCCCTTTTAGAGGTGCCGTGACGTTGGCGGGCAAGCTAGTCTTATAATGGCCATTGATAAGAAACCAAACCTCTAATTGTGTTTAGTTTCACACGGTATAATTGGAGTAAGCGCGGATGACATTTTTTTCTTTGTTGTGTTCTACACATGTTGTTGGGCTGGATGCATTTGGTGGTTGCAGCCAAACCTTCGGGGAATAGGCGCGACCCCACCCCTCCTGCACTATGTATGTTTCAATGTACTTCCAGCCAGGTCATCCCTGCAGCAAGACTCCGCTCTGTGTCTTTGTTTTGATCCCAAAGTGGATTTTGTTTCTGGGGAGCATAAATAAAGGCCCACCAGTCTACCTCATGTTTGACAAGCAGCAATGAGCAGGTATGGTTTGCTATGTAGCAGCCTGTGGTTTCATTTTGGTTAGGACTCGCCCTTTTAGAGGTGCCGTGACGTTGGAAGGCGAGCTAGTCTTATAATGGCCATTGATAAGAAACCAAACCTCTAATTGTGTTTAGTTTCACACGGTATAATTGGAGTAAGCGCAGATGACATTTTTTTCTTTGTTGTGTTCTACACATGTTGTTGGGCTGGATGCATTTGGTGGTTGCAGCCAACCCTTCGGGGAATAGGCGTGACCCCACCCCTCCTGCACTATGTTATTTTCTAATAAACGTGAAAACTAATAGCAGCAAAACATAGAATTTTATACCAAAAACAAATTGCAGAGGGTAAACGCTGTCCTTCTTTTTGGGTTGGGGCAGCCACTGTAGAGTAGCAATGAAAGAAAGACAAGTATGGAGTTGTTGTGAGTGGTTGCCCTACAATAAAGAAATATAGCAATCATAGAAACTTCACCAGCTGAAAAAAAAAACTATATAATTAAACTGAAAGAAAACAACAAATAAACCATGCTCGAACTATGAGCTCCTTAAGAATATAGTAGATACTGCAAAAATTCAGGAACCGTAAAAGCAGCTAATAATGGATTAGATATCAATGAGGAACATACAACGTCTGCAATCTGCCCCCATTTCCACGGAAAACCATGCTGTATACTGCAGAGATGACTGGATCGTGTTACACAGGGGAGATTTACCTTATTTTTAACAAAGTTATGCATCTTATATTTGAAATAATTCCAGAATTTGCATATTAATTCCTGATGTTTCTGTCTACTTTTCCGTAGAAAACGAACAATGTTTCAGAAGATTGTTGACCAGTCAAAAACCTACGATGACCAACAGAAGTGGGTTGAATACTTATCTCTTGAAACAACAAGAAAAGAAATAATCATGTAAGTATGATGGGTTATGCTGTCTTAGTTGTTCAACTGTTACCCAGTTAAATTCACAGAAATTGAACCACTGAATTTTACAAAAGTACTCCCTGATTGACATAAAATGGTGATTTGGAGTCCGTGATATGATTTGCTTTATTATTTGATGTATTTGACTCTTAACAGGGCAATGATGATGACAGCATGTGACTTATCTGCTATCACAAAACCTTGGGAAGTCCAGAGTAAGGTTAGGCTTCTACATCTTTGCTATTAATTTGCTTTGAAAAGTTTGTTGTAGTTTTATGCAGATTTAATTTCTTAAAGAGACAGTCCCCTACTATTTTGTCAGCGGGAGCTCAGTTTCCATTCAGCTGAGATAACAGAATGATACAAAAATGGCTATATTTAATGGTATTTCCGGGCTTTGATACACTGGGCATACATGAGAATGACAGATTCTCTAGGGGTTATTCAGAGAGAGACGATCTGGCCCTGAAATGTAACCGAACAGGGAATTTTCACGTACGGTGATATTTTGGGGCCATTCGGCTATTCAGAGAGCAGGCAGTTTGCCAAATTTTCGCGAACTGCCAGCAGGTACGGTGCCTGTTCAAAGGCAGCAAAATCCCCCATAGAGAAGCAATGGTTAAATTATTTAGAGAACACCGAACAGCAGTGAAAAGTTGTCGAAATGCCCTGCTGTTCGGTGGTTTCATTCGTCAGGTTTATTCAGGTGAAATTCATTGGCTTCAATGTTAAAAATATTTCCGTTATAATACAATCTATATAATAAAACAGTTTTAAAGTCTGTCGCCGTCAAGCGACGGAGTGCGCATGAGCGACGGACATTTACAAACTGATAGAAAAAAAAAAGTGGAGCCGTTGGAGAGGCGCGCGCAAAGCGCCTCTCCCTGTCTCCCCTCCTCACAGCTCAGTCACTGAGGTGAGAGGCGCTTTGCGCGCACCTCTCCAACAGCTCCGCTTTCTTTTTTCTGGTGGACCTACCGCCGGGGCCTCAGCCCTGACCACCGGCGTGCATCCCTGCTCGCCCGAGGCTGGGCCCATGTATGTCCACCGGCGAGCAGGGACTTGAAGTTAGCCGCCGACGGACCCCCTCTGATGATGTCAGAGGAAGCCTGCCGGCGGCCATCTTAAAGTCCTTGCTCGCCGGTGGGCCCATCGGCGAGCAGGGACTTCAGGATGGCCGCCGGCGGGCCCCTCTGATGATGTCAGGGCCATCGGCGGCGGCCATCTTTAAGTCCCTGCTCGCCGGTGGGCTCAGCCTCCGGTGAGCAGGGACTTCAAGATGGCCGCTGGTGGGCCCCCTCTGATGCCAGAGGAAGCCCGCCGGCGGCCATCTTGAAGTCCCTGCTCGCCAGTGGGCTCAGCCTCCGGCGAGCAGGGACTTCAATATGGCAGCTGGCGGGTCCCCTCTGATGTCAGAGGGGGGCTGCTGGCGGTCAGGACTGCTCTTCCTTGAGCTGGGGGCAATTATATCCATGTGTGAGTTGGGGGCAACTATATCCATGCGTGAGCTGGGGCAATTATATCCATGCGTGATCTGGGGGCAATTATATCCATGTGAGCTGGGGGCAATTATATCCATGTGAGCAGGGGGAAATATATATCCATGTGAGCAGGGGGCAAATATATATCCATGTGAGCAGGGGGCAAATATATCCATGTGAGCTGAGCGCAAATATATCCATGTGAGCTGGGGGCAATTATACCCATGTGATCTGGGGGCAATTATACGCATGTGATCTGGGGGCAATTATACGCATGTGAGCTGGGGCAATTATACGCATGTGAGCTGGGAGCAATTCTACCCATGTGAGCAGGGGGCAATTCTACCCATGTGAGCTGGGGCAATTCTACCTATGTGCGTTGGTGGCAATTATACCTATGTGCGCTGGGGCAATTATACCCATGTGAGCCCGGGGTTCAAATATACCCATGTGAGCTGGGGGCAAATATACCCATGTGAGTTGGGGGCAATATATACCCATGTGAGATGGGGCAATATATACCCATGTGAGCTAGGGGCAATATATATCCATATGAGCTGAGGGCACTATATACCCATATGAGCATATGCAAGCACAGACAACCCGCTATTAGGAAAAAATAATTGTCTTTCCTAGACATTGCTGTGCTTTCATTTCGGCGAACATTCATGCACACCTCACTTAACAATAGACTACCCGCTGGGCAGGCTTTCCACCTAGTATCTAATAAAAACGTTTATTATTTTAATCTGCAGTAAAAAGTCTCTGTATTTATTGGGTTTTTTTTTAGGATCTTTTAGGCATTCTTCAGAAAACAATTCTGTTTTTTTAACCTAGCTTTCACTGCGGGTGACGTGTGGGGAACGTCCTCATTGACTCCTGCTACATGGGGGTTGACGTTCCCCACACGTCACCCGCAATCGGGAGCCCTGGGAGAGATACTCACCTCTCCCCGGGGTCCCGCGGCGTTCTGATTTCAGGGAAGTCAGACGCTGAATTTAAACCGCTCCCGACGTCAATGATGCGCGATGACATCATTTTCAGGCAACCCCCCCGGCAATGTAGGGAGATCACCTTAAAGGGAGGGGAGATCCTTTTGGATCCCTCTCCCTCCCGATCGGGAGGCTGTACAAAAAAAAAGGCACCGCTTTGAAGGGCAGTGTCTGCCCTTTAAAGCAATGCCTGTTTTATCCCCTTGAGTGCCAGATCGTGATCCGGCTCCAGTGGAGGCCGCCATCTTGGATGGTGGCTCCACCTACGGGTCCCCCCTCGCTACCGGATGTCATCACGCATGGCGCAATGATGTCAGTTAGCCAGGGAACCCCTAGCTACGCGGGGATTTCCCAAGGAAATCCCCTGATGGAGATAGTGGGTTCATTTTAAACCCCATATCTCCAGAACGTTGGCAAATAGGAGGTCATGGAGGGGCCAGAGCATGGCCTTTAGAATGATACCTAACATGACCATGTTCAAAGTAAAAAAAAAAAAAAAAATTATTTTTAAAAAGTAAAAACGTGTTTTTTTTGTGTGTTGTTTTTATTAATGCAGCAATATTGTTCACATTTCAATTATAATGTGAACAATGATGCTGCACTAATGATTTTTTTCTATGGGATGCGTTTGCTAAAAAGCACGTAATTTCCCCCAAAAAAATGTAACGAGTCCCCATTTCTAATTTTTTTAACAAGCGCACCCCATAGAAAATATAAACGCAAACACTCGCCTGATAAAAGGTGAACAAAACCACTTTACACAAGGTAGATGATTAAAAATTCTAATTTTATTGCATATTTTGTTATAATATACAGGCAGAGCATGACTTATAGCTATAATAATGATATATTATGAATCTGCCGAGTCTGCCGGAAAGAACGATATGTAATATGTCTGGGTCATATAATAAAATGTGGCTTCAAATCGCGTTTAAACATGATGAGCAAAAGTGGTAAAAATGAGCTCAGCACACAGCGGTGAAATGGCTCAGCAGCGAAGGGGTTAATAGCATTTTTTCTTTTTTCTGTAACAGACCTTTTTATTATCATTAATAAGACCTTACATGTTAATTCCAGGCATTTTTGTTTGGTAGTTTTTTTGCAAACAGCGTATCATTTTTAACACTTTCGATCGTATTGTTTTTTTTTTCTTACCCGTCTGGCAGCTTGACGGCTTTCTCCTGTGGCTGGTTGGCGCTGTGCTTGGCAGCTCGTCAATTACGTTTGACGACTGTCCGATGCGTTTGCAGCGGATGTTTGACGGCTTGGCGTTTGCAGGCGACAGGTTTGCGGAAGCGGCCAGCGGCCAGCGTCATGGCGGCAGCCAGCGTGTTGGCAGAAGATTGGCTTCGGCATTCGGCGTCCAATTCCTTGCACTTCGGGGACCCTGCGGTGAATGCTGAATTCACCGCAGAGTGGGGAAATTTGTTTCCCCGAAGTGCAGGGAACGAGAGAGCACTGAAATGTTGGAGAGACATTTCAGTGCGCTCTGAATAACCCCCTATGACTTTGTCTGAGTAATAAACTAGGTTCATGGGTGCATAATAATTTTGGTTAATTTTTTAGGACAGGACTTCTGAAATTGACACAGTATAAGCTGGATTATAACTGTACTTCTATTAAACTGCATGCATAGTTTTATTTCAGCAATGTCTTGATTCCTGTTTCCTGTTCCTGTTTCTTCTTAGGTAGCTCTTCTGGTAGCGGCCGAATTCTGGGAGCAGGGTGACCTGGAGAGAACAGTACTCCAGCAGCAGCCTATTGTGAGTAAAACATGTAGTTTTAATTTTTTTTAAGAATATGAAATTCTCTTCTTAAGTCATACAGGGTAATTCAAAGAGATCCGAATTGCTTCAGAAAAGGTAACCGAACGCTGAAAATCAGCGTTCGGTTACCTTTCTTGGCCATTCGGCTATCCAGAGAGCAGGCAATTTGCCAAATCCTGGCGAAATGCCTGCACATACGGTGCCTGTTCGGTGCCTGTTCAAGGGCAGTGAAATCCCCATGAAAAAGCACTGCTTCGTCTATTCAGAGAACACAAACCAGCAGTGAAAGGTTCCCGAAATGCCCTGCCATTCGGTGGTTTAATTCGGCAAGTTTATTCAGGAGAATCCCATAGGCTTCAATGTTAAAAATATTCCCGTTTTAATTCAATATCTAATAAACCGTTCATTATAAAATTCTGCAGTAAAGAGTCTCTTTATTTATAGATTTTAGGATATGATAAGCATTTTTATTTTTTTTAATCATTTTATTATCATTCCCTGGACCTCATATGTAAATTTCAGACATTTTCGCTCAGTAGTTTCTTTTCATACAGTGTTTCACTTTTCAATCATTCTTGCAAACTGTTTTCCTAATTTATTCACTGCCTCTTCTGCGGTGTCGGCTTTTTCCGGAGGCTTCACTGTGTGTGATTGGCTCCTGCTCGGGTTTATTCCGGCGTCTTCGGGTTAATCCAGATGTTTTTATGGGTTTTCGGCATGCATTCGCCTTGTTTTCGCCAGGTTTTCGGTGGGTTTTCGGCAGCTTTTCCCTGCACTTCGACAGCCCTGTGATGCTTGCTGAATACACCACAGGGTAGCCGAAATGGGAAAGCCGATTTGCATCGAATTGAAGAGAACGAAAAGTCACCGAACGTGCGGTGACTTTTCGAATCTCTTTGAATTACCCTGATAGTTTTAAATTGATCAGTAATCGGTTATAATCAGTATACTAGACACAAAATAAAAGACCTAGGGCTAGATTTGGATACGTAAGCATAAATGTCAGGATAAGTGACTTTAAAGCATATCCCCCAGATTACCTTCCTAACGCTAAACACTGTAAAATTCCATTTGCGTAACAGTAACTCTGCTAGCTTGCGTGAGCTTCCTGTACTTAACATGGGGAGCGCAATCAATAATTAGCTTTAGGATAAGTAAGGTATTACAAAAATGGTCGGAGCTGTGGCAATTGAGTTTTAATGTGGATAAGTGCAAGATAATGCACCTGGGACGTAAAAACCCAAGGGCTGAATATAGAATATTTGATACAGTCCTAACCTCAACATCTGAGGAAAGGGATTTAGGGGTTATTATTTCAGAGGATCTAAGGGTAAGTAGTCAATGTAATAGAGCAGCAGGAAATGCTAGCAGAATGCTTGGTTGTGTAGGGAGAGGTATTAGCAGTAGGAAAAGGGAAGTGCTCATGCCACTGTACAGAGCACTGGTGAGACCTCACTTGGAGTACTGTGTGCAGTACTGGAGACCGTATCTCCAGAAGGATATAGACATCTTAGAGAGAGTTCAGAGAAGGGCTACTAAAATGGTGTACGGCTTGAAGGAGAAAAGTTACCAGGAAAGGCTTAATGATCTTAACATGTACAGCTTGGAAAAAAGACGAGACAGAGGAGATATGATAGAAACATTTAAATACGTAAAGGGAATCCACAAGGTAGAGGAAGGGAGTATATTTAAAAGGAAACAAAGTAGCAAAACAAGAGGACATAGTCTTAGATTAGAGGGGCAAAGGTTTAAAAGTAACATCAGGAAGCATTATTTTACTGAGAGGGTGGTGGATACATGGAACAGCCTTCCAGTTGAAGTGGTAGAGGCCAAAACAGTAATTGAATTTAAGCAGGCATGGGATAGGCATAAGGCTATCCTAAACAAAAGATAAATCCAGGTAAAGTATCCATGTAATTGGGCAGACTAGATGGGCCGAAAGGTTCTTATCTGCCGACATTTTTCTATGTTTCTATGTTTCTAAAGTCCTAGCACTAATTACCACACCGATGGGCTAAACAAATTTTTACTGAGTCCTTAAAGCTGGTGCTGATTCCACTTTTGCAGGATTATTTAGCACCAAAACCTCCCCAATAAATCCGATACTCACCTCTCATCCCGCAGCGAGAACAGCAACCCGATCCGTTGCTTTTGATGCCGGGAGCAGAGAGAGAGACTGGGGACAAATAGTCCCAGGCAGGGCAGCCATCAGAAATGATGGGGCCCCTTACTAAACCTCACGATGGGGCCCCCCCGGCTCTCACTCAAACTCTAACCGCTTTTCTCCCCCTTCAAAAAAAAGGACATAACATAGCACCACAGCAATAAAACTCCCAGTAATGTGCAGTGTGTATGAGCGTATCACAGAATCCACAGCAATAAAACTCACAGTAATGTGCGGTGTGTATGAAGGTATCACAGAATCCACAGCAATAAATCTCACAGTAACGGGCTGTATATGATGGCCTCTGGGTCTGGGCCTGGTCCCTGTGTCTGGTTTGGGCCTTGGGGTCTGGGCCCTGGGCCTTGGGGTTTGTGCTCTGGGCCTTGGGGTCTGGGCTGGGACTGGGCCTTGGGGTCTGGTCTGGGCCCTGTGTTTGGTCCCTGGGACTGGGCCTTGGGGTCTGGTCCCTGCGGTCTCGGCCCTGAGTCTGGTCTGGGGTCTGGGCCCTGAGTCTGGTCTGGGGTCTGGGCCCTGAGTCTGGCCTGGGGTCTGGACCCTGTTTGCTGGGTCTGGGCTCTGGGTCGTGGGGTCTGGGCCCAGGGTCTGGGCCTTGGGGTCTGGGCTTGGGGTCTAGGGCTTGGGGTCTGGGCCCAGGGTCTGGGCCTTGGGGTCTGGGCCCAGGGTCTGGGCCTTGGTGTCTGGACCCTGGGTCTGGGCCCTGGGTCTGGGCCTTGGGGTCTGGGCGCTGGGCCTTGGGGTCTGGGCCCAGGGTCTGGGCCTTGGGGTCTGGTCCCTGCGGTCTCGGCCCTGAGTCTGGTCTGGGGTCTGGGCCCTGAGTCTGGTCTGGGGTCTGGGCCCTGAGTTTGGCCTGGGGTCTGGGCCCTGGTCCCTGGGTCTGGGCTCTGGGTCTTGGGGTCTGGGCCCAGGGTCTGGGCCTTGGGGTCTGGGCTTGGGGTCTGGGCCTTGGGGTCTGGACCCTGGGTCTGGGCTTGGGGTCTGGGCCTTGGGGTCTGGGCCTTGGGGTCTGGACCCTGGGTCTGGGCCTTGGGGTCTGGGCCCTGGTTTACCACTCCGCTGTCTTCTTTTCTTCTCCTTTTCTTCTCTCTTCTTTTCTTCAATCTTCTTTTCTTCTCTTCAATCTTCAGTCTTCTTTTCTTCAGCCTGGTCCCTCCAGCTCAGGCGCGCAGCTTCACTGAGTGGAGGGGTGGAGCCAAAGCAACGTGCTTGGGAGGCCCTCACACGCTGCTTGGCCCCGCCCAGCCAGGAAGTGAAGCTGCCAGGAGCCGGAGGAGACACAGTGTCTCCTCCGGCTCCTGCAGCAGCAGCAGGGACACAGCTCCGGATTCGGACTCCTCGAGTCCGATACCGGAGCTGTAAGAGGGCGACGCCGCTGCCGAGGGGGGCCCGGCGGCCCGGGCCCCCACTGGACCCGGGCCCCTTACGGCAGCATGGGGCGTAATGCCCTGATGGCGGCCCTGGTCCCAGGTGTTCCTCCATGGCGTGACAGCGAGATCGAGCAGGGTTCGTGGCCCGGCGGCACAACCCTCCATGGAGTCCTATGGACTCCAGGAGGCGATACTCGTGGCGGTGTGGAAGCGCTACCTCGAGTATCCCCGAAGGTAGCGTATGGTTCCGGTGCAAGGTGCAGAGGTAGCGCCTGCCGCTGAATCTCACACTGAAATTGGGATGCTACATGGAAACCTGCAGGCACAGGTTTTCCCTGTTAGCGCCCCATTATAGAGACCGATATAATTTGGCCCCTAATAGGCCACTTCAACAAAGATAATATATTATGATCCAAGCTGGGTCAGACTGACAAATAGATCTGATGGGCACTAACCATGGACCCACAATCGTGCAGAGGCTTGCTGCCCACCAGACCAATTGGGGACTGCCTCCCTGTTGCTTTCTTGTTGCAGTCCAGGTGGCTTGCTCACTATGTGCTGCTTTAAGCTGCTGTGCCCCCCCATCCACATTCTGCTTGTGCACCAGCAATTCTACAATGTAGGAGAGTAGCGGCCTCAATGTTATTAAACAATGCGCTCAGCATGGGAGCTAAATGTCAAGTTCTCCCTCCAACTGCTGGCACACAGGTGCAGAGAGGCTCCTCCTGCGACGGCGGTAACCTCTGCACAAAAAGTAGTATGTGGGGTGACAGAGTACATAAGTATGAATGTTTGTCGTGTATCTGTGGGAGGAGATTAGTGTATTTGTGTGTGTTCAGACAAATATAAATGTCACACTGGAACTCCAAAACTGCTAATTTATTGGACAAGAACGTCAAGCAATTTCTGAGCCCCAACACAGGCTTTTTTCTAGCTATAGTGTTAGAATGTCATCTAATTTTTATTTCACAAATAGAGTTGATAGTTCTAATTTTATCTTATTCATTGCAATCTCTTTTTTTCACAAATAGCCTATGATGGATAGGAATAAGTCTGCTGAACTGCCAAAGCTTCAATGTGGTTTTATTGATTTTGTGTGCACTTTTGTGTATAAGGTAAGTGACAACCTTTCTATTGGATCCAATTTTTCAGTAGTGGAATATGTAAAATTCTAAGTATCAATAAAAAAGTGAAATTATTTATTTTTTCGGTAGCAAACGAACCAGAAAAATGCTTTTAAAATTACATTTAATACACTGCAAAAATGTGGTTTGCACCCAGGCTGATCCACTCACTGTGATGTCACCGAACATTCCTTAAGTCTGACCATCGTTAAACAGCCAAATATGAAACACAGGATATGCATAGGAAACATAAACATAAATAAAACAAGTCCTCACACAGATTTATCACATTTCACACTCACAAATTCATCATACGGACACATTGCACCATTTAGCCAATAAATAAATGTTGCCGTAATTTGACACAGTGAACCAATAAATATAATCAAAATGATGAAATAGTGAAGCACCTCACCACACCTCTTTTAAATCGCTCACAACGCTTTATATCACAGTGGAGGTATCCCAAAAAACAGATAAAAAATACACACAAAAAAATGGATACAGAGCAAATCACCCAAATTTTCAAGTGGTGCTGACTTATATATACACAGCCATATCTAGAGTCCTTCTGCTAGGCGTATAGTATCACACAAATTAATCCTGTGTTAGGAAGTCTTGCTCACAGCACATTCAAAAAAACAGCATATATATCCAACAAAGCGCAGTATATAGTAACAAGAAATTCAGTAATATATGAGGAATAATTCCACTCACAAATCAAATGAGTCTATCCTGGCTCAAGGTCTGTGCACAGGTGGGCATTTGCCTTCAGTATTTCCAGGTGCCCGTACACCTTCACCTTCTTCTCTTATCTGAGCTCTGTGGCCATTCAATAACATGGAGAATAGAAACAGAGCAAAAACATATACTGGGTTATTATTCAGAGAGAGCCGATCTGGCTCCGAAATGGCACCAAACAGTGAATTTCCCCATACAGTGCATTTTCGGGGCCTTTCGGCTATTCAGAAAGCAGGCAGTTTGCCAAATTTTGGGGAATTGTAAGCTAAATACAGTGCCTGTTAGATGGCAGTGAAATTCCCATAGAGAAGGAATGGTTAACCTATTCAGAGAACACCGAACAGCAGAGAAATGTCAGTGAAATGCCCTGATCTTCGGTGATTTCTTTCGGCAGGTTTAATAAGGCGAGTCCTATATGTTTCAATGTAAAAAATATTCCCTTTTTTTATCCAATATGTAATAAACCGTTTATTCTTTTAATCTGCAACAAAAAAATCTATTTTTTTTTAGGATCTTTTAGGCATTTTTTGACAAAAAAGTCATTTTTTTTAAAGCGTTTTTTCTTTTTTCTGTAACAGACCTTTTTATTATCATTTATAGGACCTTATATGTTAAATCCAGGCATTTTCATTCTGTAGTTCTTTTGCAAACAGCGTTTCACTTTTGACACTTTCAATCATTTTATCTTATTTTTTTTACCCCCGTTCGCCAGCTTGTCGGCTTTTTCCGGCTGCTGGTTGTCGCTGTGTTTGGGTGTTTGGAGGATCTTCGGCTTTCTTAAGACGGGTTTGCAGCGGATCATTGGATCCAATCTGATAATGTAACGGGTCGGATCAAATCCGATATTCCTCTGCACAATTGAAAAAAAAACAGCTGCAAAACCACTGAAAGTATTGAATCTGATACTTTCAGAGGGTTCCCTGCGCATTATTGAATCGAATCCGATTCAATAATATGCCGGAACTGTCGAAATTATCGGATCCAATAATTTCGTTGGTTTTTATTTTTATTTGATGGCTTTGCGGCGGCTATTCCTTGCACTCTGGGGACCCTGTGTTGTATTCAGAATTCGCCTCAGGGTCAGGAAATTTGATTCCCCGAAGTGTGGGGAACAAAAGAGCATTGAAATGTCGGTGACATTTCGGTGCTCTCTAAATAACCCCCATAGGATTCACCCTAGTGTGACTCTGTCTAATATTAGCAATAAAAAAAGAAAAGCCAAGTACCCACTTACTTCATCCAGAGCCTAAATTGGCTCTAGGATAAGCGCTTATGAGTTTTAAGGAAATACCAAATAACCCAACTCTTGAAACCTGCAGCAGGCTTTAAAGTAATAAAAAAAAAACGTATAATATCATAAATAAAACAAAATTAAAAATGGACAAACCGGACCAGGATGTGTTTCGCCGACTTGTGGTTACCTCTGCTGGTACAAAATACAAGAGTGGTCCTATTCGAGAGGGTGGCATTATTCCCCATATATTATTGAATTTCTTGTTACAATATACTGCACTATGTTGGATATATATTCTGTTTTTTTGCATGGGCTTTGACCAAGACTTCCTAACACAGGATTAATTTGTGATGCTATATGCCTAACAGGACTCTAGATATGGTTGTAGATATAAGATGGCACCACTTGCAAATTTGGGCTGTATCAAATAGGCTGCAAAATTAGGCTGTATCCATTTTTTGTGTGCAGTAAATATAATCGCCTTACATATAAAGGTTTACAACTCTCCATGTATTCCAGCCAAGCTAAATACCCTTTTTGTGATCTTGCTTTTACAGCTGCCATAAGATTATGGCTTCACAAGGCTTGAGCTGAGAATTTTGGTGTGTATCTCTCCTGTACTTCTCACACCATTGCATCCCTGCCCCATTCATCTCTCTCCACTAGCATTCTACAACCTAAAGTAAAACTTAAATCTCAGCTGGTTCATTAAGTGAAAATAGCTATTACAAAATTTACAGCCTTAACCAACAGACTCAGTTTAAATAAACATAAACTATTGTTATATGTAACTACTATTCTTACAAATCCTACCCTTTTACTTAGTCAATTTTGGGGCATGTCAAAGAGCTGCGGCTGTTGTAACCCTGGTGCAAGTTCAACCAGGTTTCTATATCATTCTAGGTCTTCAAGTAAAAAGTTAACTTTTAGTAAATGCTTTCTAATAAATAGCATGGGTTATCCATGTAAAACACCAAACTACTGTATTTTATCCCGTCTTTAAGGAATTCTCACGTTTTCATGAAGAAATTCAGCCCATGTTGGATGGTCTGCTCAATAACAGAAAAGAGTGGAAGGCTCTTGCAGATGTATATGAAGCCAAAATGAAAGCAATTGAAGAGGAGAAGAAAAAGAAGGAGGAAGAACTTGCAGCAAAAGGTCAGGAATTTTTAACCATCAATTTAAGGGACTGTATAATTATATATAAATATATATATATATACAGTGTATATGACAAATGGCAAGCATGATAGGTATATTCCATGTAACATAATCTTTAAGCACAAGCAATGAAAGCATGTAAAGTTTCGGCTTTACATGTTCTTAATCGTGCATATTTAAAACAAGACAGCATAACATATTTAACATATATAAAGACAAGGTCAGCCAATGGAGTTTTGCTACAATTTAATATTAAAGGGCCACTATCACCAAAAAATTATATGTATATATTATACATATTAATACCAATGAGTTTTATTATTATATTTATTATATCATATTATATTTATTATTTATTATTATACATATTACTACCAATGAGTTTTATTATCTACAAGTGTGGTCCTTACGGTCCATTGGCAACATAGTACCTTATACACACTGGGTCTACATCTGGCAGCTTTTCTCATTTTTCAATTCACTTGTGGGGGTTGTGTGTTTTTTTCTGTATTAAACTTTTTTGTATTTGTTTTTTCTTATATGGCAATGTCTATCAATAAATTATAATTTTGTTATCATCCCTGACCGCCTAAGGGATTTGGGAGTCTCTACCCACTCCCTACTATTACTTATAGAATAAAGCATGTGCCTAGCATTCCTCCAACCTTTGTATAAAGATTATAAGAAACAGCACTCATAGGTCTTCCTATAGTTTTTGTTTTTTAATTTGTGTAAAGGAAAACAATTCAACTTTTAAATCCCTAACTAGAATTATAATCAGAATACTGATAATAAGGTTTGAAAAACTGTCTCTCTTTTGCACAAATAATAGAACACAAACTGTAAGAAATTCTCTCTTTCTATCTTCTATAATTAATATCTGTCTTTCAGACTCAACAACACATATTTAATTACATTAACCTTAATCCATAATCTTTCTAAATCTTCTTCTGACAAAATCACTTCAGTTGTACAATCAAATTATGTTTAATTGGCTGTCCTAATTTACCCAGACCAGTACAGCACTTTATTCTATTATTTTACAACGTAATGTGACAAAATGTCCTGTTTAAGTAAGATTTCAAGGTCACAAACATTCCCCATAAAATAATGTATACCTATTGACTTTTGCAAAGTATAAACTACCAGCTTTTCCTAAACATATAATCTAAAATGCAGGTCTGGTCCAATGAGAGAATGACATTTTTCTGTATTATGATCAGTATATCCAAGCGTGTGTTCTTGGCTTGCATAAGCCAACTACTTCTAGCCACAGGGCAGCATCCTGGAGGTACAGCAGCATTTTTTTTTCTAATGTACTTTCTTTTAGAGGTCCCTTATATTTGAGGTGTGCAGATTTAGCTGCAAAGCAATAAGACTCCCAAGAATGGGCCAGATCACATATTTCAAAAGTAAGATGCCATCATCCCTTAATCCCCAATATGCCCTTACCTATTTACTACACTGTCTGCGCCAAAACCTCCCACTGTCTATCTTGGACAATTCATTGCTCGCTACAACTATAAAAGCCTGGAAGCTGTCTCGGTTATGCATGGACGTGCGTCCCACATAATCACTTCTCCTCCCACTGGTTGCTGTTCCAGATTTTGGGGACAGACGTGCGTCTCATCCCTTTACTGTCTGGGCGAAGGGAGCCTCCATTTATTGCAGCAATTTATTGATCTCCCAAATAAATCCATACTACCGATAAATACTCTCAAACTCCGATACCACATTTACCTTCTCCTTGGTATGCTTATTTCCAAGTGTGATCTTATATACGTACAGTGATAACCAGCGTCTCAACACATGACTGGGTAAATAGATTAGATAACCGTATCCATAGCGACCTACACATGAGTATTCCATTTCCACTCTCTATAATATTATTCACCATGTGGCCGACTGATTGAAAGTTGCTTCTGGCTCCCCAATGGTTAAAATCTATTTCCAATACTATCGTAGAGGATCTTACCGCAGTAATATCTTGTCAAAATTCTGCCAACTATTTCCTACCATTTAATGTCCCTGAAATTGTTTCATCATGCCTACTACGCGCCCCATAGATTACATCATATGAGTTGTACGCCTAACTCATCCTGCTATAAATGCCGTGAACCAAGAGCTGACCTTTATCACTGTTTTTGGGGTTGCACCAAAACACAAGCCATCTGGACTAAAATTCAAACGTACATCAATTTGAAAACAGGTTTAACTCTTCCATTGTTACCTGAATTCTTACTCCTAGGCCCACTACCATCTTTAAAACCTCCAAAATAAATAATTTCTTACTGTCATAGTAGCGGTAGGTCAGAAAACCATCTTACACACCTGCAACCACCCTTCGCCACCCTCATTCTCCCTTTTCCACACCAAATTACAATACCTCTTCCATATGGACTGGTTATATACTTTAGTCAATAAAGAAACACAGGTTAAAACCTTCCTCGGTACATGGCAATGTTACTTCCCAGCTCTGGATCCTCCCTTCGCCAGACCATTCAGGTATCTCCGCATGGTTCTCGGCAGAAATGGTAGACAGCCTGTGGAACGAGGAAGCTGCAAATCTTCACTTTCTCTCCACCAAGGGATCTGAGATGAGTATATGGGATTTTTTTAAGTGGTTACATCAATGTGCTAAGTGATTGAACTGACGCACAATCACATACACCAGGGTATGAAAGATGTTATTATTTTCAGAATAATGTCAGGTGCAGATTGAGAACTAGCTGGTTGGACTAGCTCATTCGCCATCTACTTGGGGCACATTAATGTCTCCAATGCAAAGTATAGGAGATGTTAATGTGCCCCAAGAAAGTACAGGAGGCAGCAGCTTCTCAAAACCAGAGGATTGAGGAGGATGCCCAGTTCTGGATACATGGGAGTTTTAAACTTATCTAATGGAAGAAAATGAGAAGGACTACAGAGGGGTCAGCAGGGTCTGGTGTTCAACTTCTGTTATCCTCTCCTGTTTTAACCCTGGAGCATCCATTGAAACCTGAAACAAATAAGTCAAATATGTTTGGGATGTGATATAGTCACTTTAATATGGTAGATCACTTGATGTATATACTGCATATATGGAACTAAATCTGTCCTGTGCATTGTGTATATCATCCTTGAAATTATTGTCTGGGCAGGCAATTTTCTACAGTAACTTGATGTCCACCTTTTTCTTCTGCTTTTCCTATCAGTAGATATTAATCATATCCTAAATCAAATATTCCCATAGATATAAATACACATACAATAAATGCATTGATCTATTGATAGATTGAATGCAATATTTGTCGCAAATGTATAAGCTGATTTCTCTTCTGCCAAGACTAGTGCATTTCAATCGAGACCTGTTTCGTTATTGTTAAATAACATGTATTTCTTTAAAAAAAAAATCATATTTCAATATATATTTTTTCTTTCTATTACAGCGGCTGCTGCAAAAGCTAATCCACAGACTACAGCCAAATCTTCAACATGTGTATTATGTTAATATTACAACCTGTATGCTTAATCTGGCACATGTATGACATTTTCATGTTCTAGAACTCACACGGCTTGCAACTACTACGGAATTACAATGGCCCTTTGCAGAGTTTTTCCACTTTTAGGACATTTTCATTTATTTTTCTATTTAAACATACAGTAGACGGCTTATTGAACTAATTCAATATATCGGTAAGGGTCAAAATTACTGGTGAATAATCGAAGATTCTTTATAATGAATGTATATGATACTATAAACTCTCATATAGCATCTTACAATTATATATGAGTTTGTAAGATAAATTTATGCAGTCTTTGCTGAGGATCTTAATGTTTTGACGTAAGGACTCAAATATTTTTTAGGTGGTATATGTTTAAAATGTTGCTATCAATCCTGATGCTACAAGAGGAAGGGAACACAAAATCAATCAATTCAGCCTAGAAAAGCCCTTTATTTAAACATTTTATATTGCAAATGGTGAGGGCTCGACTAGCCATGCCAAAAAGACATCCAGTGTGTATGTCGTACATATATACCGGTATGTATTTTATATTCAGCGCATAAATGTCATGGCACACCAGGGCTATGGGTCAAAGTTTAACTTTTATTCCATAATTTAAAAGTTACTAGATCGATGTTTCAGCTCCATCCAGGGACATAACATAACATGTCCTGAGGAAAGCTTGTGGATGGAGCTATGACATCAATCTAGCAACTCTTAAATTATAGAATAAAAACTAGGCTTTGACCCATAGTCATGGAATGCCGTCACAGTTCTGCACCACATGTGAGAGGAGTCGAGTGACAAGCACCAAGCGATAAATAAAGACAGAGTCAGAGTGCAGGACATCAAAAAAGTATAATATATATACATATACACACAGTATATCTATATTATATTATCTTACTTGGTCATACACTTTTGGTATCACAGTAAAGGTCAGACATTGGCCCTTCTAATGATACCTCACTTGACCTTACAAAAGTGGATACACAAAAGGATCCTCCCCTTAATTTATGAACTATCTCCAGCTCTACTCAAATTAAGGGAGATTTCCCGATGTCAGCACACCCCAGGGATTCCCCTGGCATGGCCTATGTGCAGGCTAATCCTCTCAAGGAGAAGAGGGAGGTATCTGCAGGAGAGTTCAGAAGGTAAGTAGCGCACGTAAAAAGGAAGGTATGTCATATGCACACAGTGGTGACTGTGGGTAACATGTCCCACTCTACATCCTCAGCAAAGGTGGTAAAGCAACAATACAAATCAATATTCTTAGAATTGAGTAAAATTCTCCATTTAATAAATACAGGTTGAGTATTCTTTTATCTGAAAGTCTGATATCCTAAATGTTCCAAATTTTAAATCTTTTTAGTCACTGGCATGGCACTACATGTGGAAAATGCCACACCGGACCTGTGTGACAGAGGACAAAATTATTAGAACTATTGTATAAAATTACCTTTAGTCTTTGTGTATGAAACATTAATGAAATTCTTGTTCAGATTTGGGTCCGTCTAAGGCTAGGGTCAGACGAGCGCATTTTGTACGGACTGTGCGCCCGTGCAGTATGGACGTACTCTCTGACTGACAACAAGGTAGTGGCCACACAGTCCGTTTTTTTCACTGACGTATTTTTTGACTGATGTAGCAGGGAAAATAAATTAAAATAAAAAAAACATTTTGTCCGTCAAAAATGCTGGACGTATAAATGCAGTCAGTCTGACCTCGTTTCATCACTCACACACAAAGCTATGCATACGTTGCGGACGTGGGGCACTCCGCACGTCCATTCTAGCGGTTTTACATTCTTGCCTAACTTGCGTCCGTTTGCCATGTCTGTTATTTGTCCGCACTTCTGTGCGGACGTACTTCGTGTGTGGGTCTCTATTGATCATAATTGTATGCTACCACGGACGATAAAATGTGCAGCAACACGGACGTGAACACTGCGCTCCTCTGAGCCTAGCCTAAGATACATCATTAATATATGCAAATGTTCCAAAATCTGGAAAACTCAAACACTTTAGGTATTTCAGATAAGGGATACTCAAGTTGTATAAATATGCTAGAACTATGTTAAAAAGAGAATCTTAGTCGAGTTTCATTTGTTGACGAAAAAGTGTTCTTTAATTTTTAAATAAAGTTTGTCAAGTGCATTAGCACCAGGATAAAAGGAATATGCAACCTAAAGAAATATTTGAAATGTTTTAAATAAAACTATTTTGTAAGATATGTAGTCAATGTGTGTTATTTATCTTTAGACGTTGCATAATGTTGTAAAATGAAACCTGTTCTACTTTTAGGCCTTATTAATTCTTTGCCTAAGGTCATGTATGTATTTTTCACATTCAAATATCAGGGCTGCTTATTATTATAATGAAGTATTATAGAACCCTGGTTACAAAACTTAAATCTTTAATGCTACTGCATTGACAGTAGTCTGGCATGGCTGGAGTGTAGTTTTTAATGGTTTTTATAGCTACAATGCATTTTTATAGCTACAGCCCTCTGCTTCTTGTTGGCATCCCCTAACCTTAAGAACAGGTGTTTAGTCCTAAAAATAAATAAGTGCGGAAACTCTCCAAAATTTTTGACATGTCGCACTTAAAGTGACACTCTACCTATCCTGACCACTTTACAGTACCGGGCCCTATTACATTCTTTGCACAAACGTTAATGTGTGCGCAAAAACGCATTAACCCGAGGGGCAAAACCCTTTGCGCTGAACGTCGTATTACTTTGCTAGCGCAAAACGTGCGCGTTAACGTCTACCGCGGGTGGACCTGCGCGAACCCTGCGCGTGTCCTATACTTAACATTGTGAGCGCAAATGCATTTGTGAGCTGGTACGTGGATGGTGTTACAATCTATACGCAAAATTTAATGCACAGCGTTTGCGCGCATAATTTTACCGTCTTTGAAAAGCTGGTGGAAACGGCAAATCTGAGCGTCCTGGCCAGGGCTCGAATCCTGCGGGAACGCGCGGGAACGGCATTCCCGCAGTTCTCCCACAGCGGGAACGCTGTGGCCGGAGCCCGAAAAAATTAAGCTGGCGGCCACGTGTTCCTCCTCTGAGCGGCGGCTGAAATGAAGTGCGGCCATTTGCCTGTGATCTATCCAACAGACAGCCGCGATCTCACGCCTGGCACCTGGCAGAGAGGTGAGCTGGGGGCAAATATATCCATGAGCTGGGGTCAAATATATCCATGAGCAGCTGGGGCAAATACAGTTGTGTTCAAAATTATTCAACCCCCACTGAAATTTAGTGTTTTGGCCAGTTTGACATTGATTTTGATCATTCAGTCATCTTGCTTACAATTAAATCAAAGAGGCACGTGTAGGTCAGACAAATATAACATAACATTTATAATGAAATAACCACAAATGTCTTTTCTGTGCTCACATCATTATCAGTTTTATTCAACCCCCAAGTGACATTCAATCTTAGTACTTAGTACAACATCCTTTTACAGTTATAACAGCTTTTAAACGTGAAGCATATCTTGACACAAGTGTCTTGCAGCGATCTACGGGTATCTTCGCCCATTCGTCATGGGAAAAAGCCTCCAGTTCAGTCACATTCTTAAGCTTGCGCACTGCAACTGCTTTCTTTAAGTCCCACCAGAGGTTCTCAATCGGATTTAAGTCAGGTGATTGCGATGGCCACTCCAAAATGTTCCAGCCTTTAATCTGCAACCATGCTCTAGTGGACTTGGAGGTATGATGGGATCATTGTCCTGTTGAAAGGTCCAACGTCTCCCAAGCCTCAGGTTTGTGACGGACTGCATCACATTGTCATCCAATATCTCCTGGTACTGAAGAGAATTCATGGTACCTTGCACACGCTGAAGCTTCCCTGTACCTGCAGAAGCAAAACAGCCCCAAAGCATGATTGACCCCCTGCCATGCTTCACAGTAGGCAAGGTGTTCTTTTCTTCATAGGCCTTGTTCTCCTCCTCCAAACATAGCGTTGATCCATGGGCCCAAACAGTTCTAATTTTGTTTCATCAGTCCACAGAACACTATCCCAAAACCTCTGTGGTTTGTCCACATGACTTTGGCATACTGCAGTCGACTCTTCTTATTCTTTGGAGACAGCAAGGGGGTGCGCCTGGGAGTTCTGGCATGGAGGCCTTCATTACGCAGTGTGCGCCGTATTGTCCGAGCTGAAACTTCAGTACCCACATCTGACAAATCTTTTCTCAGTTCCTCAGCAGTCACACGGGGACTTTTCTCCACTCTACGCTTCAGGTAGCGCACAGCAGTCGAAGTCAGCATCTTCTTTCTGCCACGACCAGGTAGCGTTTCCACAGTGCCCTTTGCCTTGAATTTGCGAATGATGCTTCCTATGGTCTTTCTTGGTATGTTTAACATCTTTGCAATCTTCTTATAGCCATTGCCCTTCCTGTGAAGAGTAATCACCTCTTCTCTTGTCTTCCTGGACCATTCTCTTGACTTCACCATGTTTGTAACCACAGCAGTAAATGTCTAGAAGGAGCTGAGTATCACAGTCATTTTAAAGCTGCCTAATTGGTGCTTATTATGCTTTATTGCTGCTCCGTGACATCCACAGGTGTTTTCAATACCTGATTGAAAACACTTGAATGAACCTCTGTTCTTCAGAGTGGTAGTCTTTAAGGGTTGAATAATTGTGTCAATGAAGAATTCACAAAAGAAACATTTACTACTGTAATACAAAACCAATTGATGTCATTTTAGTTGCATATGGTTCTTTAAAAAGTCCTTGTAGGATTTCATTCTGAATACAATTACAAATGTACACTAAATTCCCTAAAACCCTTTACAGCATTGGGGGTTGAATAATTTTGAACACAACTGTATATCCATGAGCTGCTGGGGGCAAATATATCCATGAGCTTCTGGGGGCAAATATATCCATGAGCTGGGGGAAAATATATCCATGAGCTGCTGGGGGCAAATATATCCATGAGCTGCTGGGGGCAAATATATCCATGAGCTGCTGGGGACAAATATATCCATGAGCTGGGGGCAAATATATCCATGAGCTGCTGGGGGCAAATATATCCATGAGCTGGGGGCAAATATATCCATGAGCTGCTGGTGGCAAATATATCCATGAACTGCTGGGGGCAAATATATCCATGATCTGGGGGCAAATATATCTATGAGCTGCGGGCAAATATATCCATGATCTGGGGGCAAATATATCCATGAGCTGTGGGCAAATATATCCATGAGCTGCTGGGGGCAAATAGATCCATTAGCTGCTGGGGCAAAAAAATCCATGAGCTGGGGGCAAATATATCCATGAGCTGCTGGGGCAAATATATCCATGAGCTGGGGCAAATATATCCATGAGCTGGGGGCAAATATATCCATATGAGCTGGGGGCAATATATCTATGAGCTAGGGGCAAATATATCCATATAACCAGTGCTGGGTATATTATTCTGGGGGTCCAGTGCTGGGTATATTATTCTGGAGGCTCAGTGCTGTGTATGTTATTCTGGGGGTCCAGTGCTGTGTATATTATTCTTGGGGCTCAGTGCTGTGCATATTATTTTTGGGGCTCAGTGCTGTGTATATTATTCTGGGGGTCCAGCGCTGTGCATATTATTCTGGGGGCTCAGTGCTGTGCATATTATTCTGGGGGCTCAGTGCTGGGTATATTATTCTGGGGGTCCAGTGCCTGTGTATATAATTCTGGGGGGTCTGTGCCTGTGTATATAATTCTGGGGGGTCTGTGTCTAGATATATATATATATATTAAATATAACGTGTTAGACCAGTTGCCAAAATCACGGGTATACCTGTACATAGTGATACCTTTCACTGATCAGTATAGTTTCCAGAACTGAAGAGGAGCGTTATACTCTGTAATGTTAACCCAATAAAAATGGTATCACACGTACTGCAATACTCGTGATATATATATATATTCTTCAGGTAATAGGGGTTGCGGAATTCGTGGGTTAGTTCCCTCACTTTTTTCCCCAGGACTTGACCCCTGGTACTGGCCGAACCCAAATACAGTCAGGTCCATAAATATTGGGACATCAACACAATTCTAACATCTTTGGCTCTATACACCACCACAATGGAGTTGGAAAGAAATAAACACAATGTGCTTTAACTGCAGACTGTCAGCTTTAATTTGAGGGTATGTACATCCAACTCAGGTGAACGGTGTAGGACTTACAGCAGTTTGCAGATGTGCTTCCCACTTGTTAAGGGACCAAAAGTAATGGGACAATTGGCTTCTCAGCTGTTCCATGGCCAGGTGTGTGATATTCACTCATTACCCCAATTACAATGTGCAGATAAAAGGCCCAGAGTTCATTTCAAGTGTGCTATTTGCATTTGTAATCTGTTGCTGTCAACTCTCAAGATGAGATCCAAAGAACTGTCACTATCAGTGAAGCAAGCCATCATTAGGCTGAAGAAAGGAAAAAAAAAAACCATCAGAGAGATAGCAAGAACATTAGGCGTGGCCATAACAACTGTTTGAAACATTCTCAAAAAGAAGGAACGCACCGGTGAGCTTAGCAACACCAAAAGACCCGGGAGACCACGGAAAACAACTGTGGTGGATGACCGAAGAATTCTTTCCCTGGTGAAGAAAACAACCTTCACAACAGTTGGCCAGATCAAGAACACTCTCCAGGAGGTAGGTGTATGTGTATCAAAGTCAACAATCAAGAGAAGACTTCACCAGAGTGAATACAGAGGGTTCACCACAAGATGTAATCCATTGGTGAGCCTCAAAAACAGGAAGGCCAGATTCGAGTTTGCCAAACAACACCTAACAAAGCCTTCACAGTTCTGGAACAAGATCCTATGGACAGATGAGACCAAGATCAACTTGTACTAGAGTGATGGGAAGAGAAGAGTATGGAGAAGGAAAGGAACTGCTCATGATCCTAAGCATACCACCTCATCAGTGAAGCATGGTGGTGGTAGTGTCATGGCGTGGGCATGTATGGCTGCCAATGGAATTGGTTCTCTTGTATTTATTGATGATGCGACTGCTGACAAAAGCAGCAGGATGATTTCTGAAGTGTTTCTGGCAATATTATCTGCTCACATTCAGCCAAATGCTGCAGAACTCATTGGACGGCGCTTCACAGTGCAGATGGACAATAACTCAAAGCATGCTGCAAAAGCAACCAAAGAGTTTTTGAAGGGACAGAAGTGGAATGTTATGCAATGGCCAAGTCAATCACCTGACCTGAATCCCATTGAGCATGCATTTCACTTGCTGAAGACAAAACTGAAGGGAAAATGCCCCAAGAACAAGCAGGAACTGAAGACCGTTGCAGTAGAGGCCTGGCAGAGCATGACCAGGGATGAAACCCAGTGTCTGGTGATGTCTATGCGTTCCAGACTTCAGGCTGTGATTGACTGCAAAGGATTTGCAACCAAGTATTAAGGAGGGAAAGTTTGATTTATGATTATTATTCTGTCCCATTACTTTTGGTCCCTTAACAAGTGGGAGGCACATCTGCAAACTGCTGTAAGTCCTACACCGTTCACCTGAGTTGGATGTACATACCCTCAAATTAAAGCTGACAGTCTGCAGTTAAAGCACATTGTGTTTCTTTCATTCCAACTCCATTATGGTGGTGTATAGAGCCAAAGATGTTAGAATTGTGTTGACGTCCCAATATTTCTGGTCCTGACTGTATACCAGCGCGAAAAAAAAATACAGCAAAGTATAGTTACCCATTCTACGCATACCCAAACAATAAAATTGAGACGTTATGCGTGTTTTTATTATTGCTGCAGCATATATACTCAGATTGACTTTGACAGGCGCAAAAACTTAAAGGGAGACAATTGTTCTTAATTCTGATTGTCTGAATCGCATGAAAAACCAGTCCACACACGATTTCTGCGCGCAACGTCAATGCAAGTGCATTTTTGCGCAGTCTTTTTTATGCGCGTTATTTTTTGACGGATGAAATAATGCGCGAGGATTGTAATACCAGCGTTAATTTACGCACGTTAACGTTTAACGCTTCGTGCAAAAATTCACGCGTTTACCGTGCATTTTTGCGTGAAGAATGTAATAGGGCCCATAAAGTGGTCAGGATGTGATGAGTGTCCCCCACCCCCAGATCTGGCAGAAAAGCTGGGTGAAGTGGAGGAGTTCCCTTCACCCGAAGTATAATCATCAGTAGCCGTGATTTTTTTTTTTTTTAAATGTAGTTTTATTGGAGAAAGTAAGGCAATACAGTCAAAGAGAATGCGGAACACAATGTAAAAAGATGCAATACTCTCCAAATATTTACATTTTCTATATATTCAAAAAGAAGAAGGGGGGGGGAGAGAGAGGAAGGGGATTGCCCAGATCCCCAAGAAGTGAAACAGAGAGAGAAAAAGAAAAGAGAAGAGATGAAAGTAAAAAAGAATAAGTAGGTCATGTAAAAAGCAAACAAAACCAATGTCGGTACATTATACGCAAAAAACGGTAATGCCAAAACATTGAGAAGGGAGACCACTAAGACTTCCGACTTATGACATCACTGCGTGACCCATATGGTCTATCCATGGGGACCATGTATTGTAATAGGCGGGAAGAGAGTCTCTTGCTAATGTTGTCAGCTTATCCATAATTTGTACATCCCGTATTAGGGCATAAATCTGGTGCGATGAGGGGACCTGAGGGCAGTTCCAATCCAAGGCCAATAATCTGCGGGCCGCCAAGGTGATTTTTGCCATGAGTTTGTGTTCCTGTCGGGAAAGATCCGGGTTGGGGCAAGAGAGTAAGAAGGCCCATGGGTCCATAGGAATATGCTTCGCGAGGACTGTAGAAAGATAGAAAGAAGAGTCTGGACTCCAGTCCAATAATGTTGTATTTGAGGGCATGTCTACCACAAGTGTATATAGGTGCCCCGTTCGCCTCATCCCTTCCAACAGGTATCCGGAGTCGGAGGGGACATACGTGAGAGTTGCACTGGAGTTATATACCAACGGAATATGGTTTTGACAAGTTGTTCCTGGTGGGTGGTGCACACCGAAACTATTCTCATGGAGTCCCAGATATCCAGCCATTCTTCCCTATCCAGCTGTTCCCCCAGATCCATTTCCCAGGCATTAATATATTTCAATTCTCTCCAATCCAGCAAAGAAGTTAAAGAGTGGTATAGAGTCGAGATCACACCTTTTGGGTATGAGCCTGCTTTGCATAGTCGTTCAAACGGTGTAAGAGGTGATAAGGCCGCTGCTTTCACATGTGGCTGAGAGGCAAAAGCCTTTAGTTGCATATATGACAAAGGATGAGCAGGGGCTGTTGTGCCAGACGTCGAGAATTCCGCAAAGGCCAGAAAAGAGCCCCCAGGATACAGTTGGTAGAAACGGAGATAGTAGAGTCCATCCATCCTCTTCCTGCTTTCACCGAATAGGCTGGCAGAAAAGCTTTGTTTCGTGTAATCGGAGATAAAGGTGACGGAAAAGACGCCAAGTCACATTTTGCAGCAAATTTATCCCAGAGCTGGATGGAGTTCACTATAGCTGGACAGTTGGTGCGTAACAGAGTCCTGTGGGTTTTTGAGAGCCAAATCCAAAGGCTGGGGTCATCCGGAAACATAAGGGCATGTTCCATGTCAATCCAAAGGTGTCGTCCGGGCGGTGTATGCCAAGCAACAATTTGGGCCAATTGGGCCGCATAATAATAAGATAGAAGGCAAGGAAGACCCAGACCCCCTGCATCTTTAGGGCGGTAAAGTGTCGCTCTTGCTATTGGGTGCCGCTTGCCCCTCCATATGAATTTGTCAATTGCCCTCTGAAGGTGATGGAGATCCTCTGGAGGGATAGCTATCGGAAGTGCCTGAAAAAGGTACAATAGCCGAGGCAAGACAGTCATCTTTATACAATATATTCTTCCCACCCACGATATTGCGTATTTATCCCAATTTTCTAGATCCCTTTTAATTTGGGAAAGCAAAGGACCATAATTCACATTATACAATCGTCCAGGGTCAGTTGATAAGTTAATGCCTAGATATTTAATCGAAGTCAATGAGACTACTACAGGAAAATAGGAGCGAATTAAAGTTATGTCTCCCTCAGCTATGTGAAGCGGAATAGCTTCCGATTTGTCCATATTTATTTTATATCCAGATAACCGAGCAAAATCAGACAATTTCTGCAGAACTTTAGGGAAAGATGAAAGGGGCTGCGTGATCGATAATAAGACATTGTCTGCATAAGCTGATAAGCTGATAATTTATATTCGCCTCCCTGGATCAAAATGCCTCATAGGTCAAGTCTAATGTGTTGTAAAAGAGGTTCCAGGAAGAGGGCAAACAACGCCGACGATAAGGGACATCCCTGGCGAGTACCATTGCGAACATTAAAGGGGATCAGATTTGCACCAGGAATCACTACCTGAGCGGATGGGGATGAGTACAAGGCTTGTACCGCCGCCACGTATGCTGGGGGAAAACCGAGATGTTTGAGAAGAGAGAACAAAAAAGGCCACTCCGCTCTAGTAAATGCTTTCTCCGCATCCAGTGATATAAATAGGGAAGGTATTTTGTCAGTAGAAGCATACCATATAAGATCTTCTGTTTTCCTGGTGTTTTCAAAGGCCTGCCTATTTGGTAGAAACCCTACTTGATCAGGATGGATCAAATCCCCTAATAACCGATCCAATCGCAGAGACAGAATTTTAGTGAACAATTTTAAATCCGTGTTTATTAAAGATATAGGGCGATAATTTTCCACTAGCTGAGGGTCCCGACCGGGTTTAGGTATTAACAATATAGAGGCCATCAATGATTCTGTTGGAGGTGTACCCCCTTTCAATATGTCATTAAAAATAAGGAGTAACCTAGGGATAAGCTCTGCCGCAAAAGATTTATAGAAATGAAATGTAAAGCCATCCGGACCCGGGGCCTTATGAGGCTTCATGTATCCCATGGCTTTACCTATCCCCTCCTCAGTGACCAGGTCAACCAGTGTCTCCATTCTAGATTCCGACAAAAGAGGTAAGGATGCCTGGTTTAAGTATGATTCAAATGTCCTGTAACAGTACCTTATTCGTATGGGTGTGGTCCGGGGAATGGTCATATAGGGCCGTATAGTAGTTAGTGAACGCATCTCTGATAGCCTGCGGGGTCGTGTGTGATGAGCCATCCCTGTCCCGTATAACTGTGATTGGGTGAAATTGTGAGCGAGGGTTAATTAGCCGGGCCAACGGGGAGTCCATTTTATTGGACCTATCGTAATAATGCTGCTTAGACCATAGCATGGCTCATCCTGCATCCTCCACAAACAATTGATTTAAGTCTGATCTAACTTGAGAAAGTGCGGTAAAGGTTTCAGGGCTGGGGGAAGATTTATGTTTGAGTTCATATTGCCTGAGTTGTGTTTGTAAAGAAGTGATGTCCACTAATTTTAGTTTTTTATGATACGCTGCCAAGCTTAAAAGTTTGCCCCTTATCACCGGCTTGTACGCCGCCAGAGAATCTGAGCGGAGATGTCAGGAGTGTCATTCAGTTGAAAATATTCAGAGGTGGTTTCTTTAATCGTATCTGAAACACCTGGTTTATTTAATAGAAATGGATCGAGGCGCCACCGTCGTCCAGGAGAGGGGGAGAAAGGGGTCAGTTTCAGAGACACATCCGCATGGTCAGACCATGTAATCGAACCTATGTCAGAGGATAAGATGGTCGGTATACAATCAGGGGAGGTCAAAAAACAATCTATGCGGGAATATGAGTCATGAACATGAGAGTAAAAAGTATAGTCTCGAGTCGAAGGGTGTTGAACTCTCCATATGTCTATAAGTCCTAACCCATGCACAAAGCTGTGATACTGATTATCCTGGGAGGAAGAGGGCTGCATCAGTCTGTCTCCCCGGGGATCTGACCTATCCACTGGGGGGCATAAGGTAGCATTAAAGTCTCCCCCTATGATGATCTTACCTCTAGCATGTAAATTAATAAAATTCCTTGTGTCGTCCCAAAAGCCGACGTCTGGGCAGTTAGGGCCATAAATTGCTACAAGAGAATATGGCTGAGAGGAGATGGTACCCCGAACTATCACACACCTCCCCAAACCATCTGCTTGTACCTCCTCAACCACCATCGGGCATGAATTGCGTAAGAGAATCGCTACACCATTACGTTTAGGGGTAGAACATGACATAAATATCCTGGAGTATGCCGGGTCTGAAAGGCGAAAAGCGGCTAGTTTAGGTATTCTAGTTTCTTGAAGAAATGCAATTTCTACCGATTTCAGTCAGAGCTCCCTGAATAGAAGTTGTCTCTTACGTGGTGAATTAAGACCCTTTACATTAATAGAGTAGACATTAACCTTAGACATTAATCAGAAAGGAGGAGGGTGCGAAAAAAGGATCCCCCGTCCGGCCACCCCTCCCCCGGAGAGCAAGAGGCCCGAGGGGCCGCCGGAGGGGGGATCCCGAGGGGATAGGAGAAGAAAAAAGATTAAGAAGGGAGAAAGAAAGAAGACAAGAGGGACAGTAGGATAGAAAGATCTCGTGATGGGCAGTCACGAGGGAAAAGGGTAGAGGGAATACCAACCGAACGGGGATACCGAAGGGAAGGTGGATATAGGGGGGGAGAGGTAGGAGACCATTGGAAAAATTTAACGAAAATCAATCGGTGTAAGGGTGATGCCAAAACCGGCTACCCCCCTCCGCCACCGGCAACATAGATCAACTTCAGATAAAGGAAAAAGGCCTCTCCTTATTCCAGACCCAAAAGGGAAAGGAGAGAGATAAAAGAAACATATCCTTAACAATTTTAACCATTATTAAATTGAGGCATAACACCCTATAAATAAAGGAGTACGTTACATCGATTTTTTAAACACTCGCCTGCCGCGAGATAAAATGAGCCCATCGTGTCAGTGGGCGTTGTAGGTAACCAGACACTCAATGCCATTACGGACCATTGTAATCAAGAAATGGTCAGTACCCTGAAGTTTCCCAATCTTGAGTGAGCCTCGGCAAAGGTCGTGGAGGGGCAACGGCGGCAATCGTAGGATGCACCGGTAAATCCAAGGATCTCAAAAGGTTTTTCACCTGATGGAGGGATGTATAGGCCGAAGTATGGTTGTTGTGAAATATCAAAATCTTAAATGGAAAACCCCATGCATATCGGATGTCATTGTTACGTAAAATGGTCGTAATCTCTTTCCACTCTCTCCTCCGAGCAAGAGTGGAGCCAGACAAGTCCTGAAAGAATGATAGGGGAGCGCCTTCATATGCCACATCTTGATTCCGCGTAGCTTTAACCCTTTCACTGCTGAAGACGTGTGGGGCACGTCCTCATTGATGCACGTTACATGCTGAGGATGTGCCCCACACGTCATCAGCTGTGCGGGACCCCCGGCGGATATACTCACCTCTCTGTCCGGGGTCCCGCGGCGTTCTGACTTCAGCGTCCTCAGACGCTGAAGTCAAGCTCCTCCCGGCGTAAATGACGTCATCGCGCCAAGCGCGATGACATCATTTCCAGGCGACCCCCGGCAATGCGGGAGATAGCCTGGAAGGGAGGGGGGGATCCGTTCGGATCCCTCTCCCTCCCGATTGGAAAGGAGCAGCGCCAAAAGCCAGGCACCGCTTAAAAGGGAGAGTCTCCCCTTTTAAGCGGTGCCTGGCTTTAACCCTCAAGCGCCGGGTTGCAATTCAGCGCCTTGCGGCGCTGAAGTGCAGCCTAGCTCCGGTGGGGGCCGCCATCTTGGATGGCGGCTCCACCCCCGGGTCTCCCCTTGCTGCCTGATGTCATCATGCATAGCGTGATGACGTCAGATAGCCGGGGAACCCCTAGCTGCCAGGGGATTTCCCAAGTAAATCCCCTGGTGGAGATAGAGGGTTCTTGTGAACCCCGATATCTCCAGAACCAGCAGCTAGGGGGTCATGGAGGGTGTCATTTGAAAGGCCTGAGCATGGCCTTTCGAATGATACCCAAGATGACTAGGTACAAAGTAAAAAAATTATAAAAAAAATTATAATAAAAATAATAAATAAATTTAAAAAAAAACAAAAAAAAAAAAACATGTTTTTTTTGTGTGTTGTTTTTATTAATGCAGCAATATTGTTCACATTTCAATTATAATGTAAACAATGATGCTGCACTAATGATTTTTTTCTATGGGGTGCATTTTCTAAAAATTACGTAATTCCCCCCACAAAATGTAACAAGTCCCCATTTAAAATTTTTGT
Organism: Leptobrachium leishanense; assembly: GCA_009667805.1. Lineage (NCBI taxonomy): Eukaryota > Metazoa > Chordata > Amphibia > Anura > Megophryidae > Leptobrachium > Leptobrachium leishanense. The sequence goes on along the minus strand of CM019063.1, from coordinate 326,283,998 downwards.
ACAAGCGCTCATAGAAAACATAGAAAACATAACCGCAAATGCTCATGTGATAAAATGTGAAAAAAAACACTTTACACACTGCAGATGATTAAAAATTAAATTTTTATTGTATTTTTTGTTATAATATACAGACAGGACATGACGTATACATATAAAAATGATATATTATGGGGGCGTGGCCGGCTGCTGAAGAGAGAGGACGTGTGTCTTAGGAGCTCCGACCCGTCCCTCTCTCTTGGGGTCTCCTTTGCTGTATTTACCCGCTGATTTTCATACCACCGGACCCCAAAGTGGCTAGCCATCGGAGCCAAGATGTCCGGGGCCCGTTCTGTCCCCCCCCCGGACCAGAGAGAACTGATATGCGGCAGGCATGGTATGCCGGCGGCCATCTTGAGGCCTACCTCCGGGCTGTATCGTGGCTTGGGAGTAAGAGAATCTACTAAACAAAGCAGTGCCTTTCCTGATCCCATCACCCCAGCTGACCTGGTGGAAGGAACGGATGGGGGACACGTAGGGTGGCGGGCGGGTGCCCCGTCGCTTCCCGTGCTATCCGACCTGGAAGTGGCATTCCTGGCACTCGAGGGCCTTCTGTTGGAGGAGGAGGATGATGAGAGCCCGTTGACGCGGGGATTCATGCGACGCTTCACGGCAGCCCTGAGGAGCTGCAGAGGCGCAAGTACCCTGAGCGACGCTGCGCCTGAGGGGGCCCGGATGGCTACAGAGGACCCGGGTGGTGAGATCGTGGAGGAGTCCACAGTTACGCGGTCTGGGGTGTTACTACCTCCCGAACCTCTGGTGGCTAAACTGAGCCTGGCCCAGACATGTCATGTGGCTGTAATGGAGGGCTACGACATGGCCGGCATCCCGAATGAGACGCTGACACTGCTACCCACACCTGGTGGTACGCAAGTCGATCGAGAGGAGAGTAGGAGGCAGGTCCCTCTCCTGATGGGAGCTGGGTCTATTTCCAGCGTTGGAGGGAAGCTGGCCCACCTGAGCACTGAAACGGGGGTGGCAGTGGAGAGGAACCTCCTGGGGTTATCTGTTTCGCCACCGATCTTCTCCTTGTCCCTCGCTGACGGGCCTTGTTTATTCTGCCTCATCCTGCCTGCTTCGCAGATGCCTCCATTTCGGGACACAGGCTGAGAACGGTCCTTTATTTTCCCTGGCCTGTTTCTTTGACGATGACCTGCTGTTTCCTTTACCAGACCTCTCTGTTTGCCCACACGCTGAGACTTTTCATATTTTACTTTTATTTTTTCCGATGAGACCCCCCAATTGGGGATGATTTTGTTACTTTGAGTTGCTACCCCTGGTTGATTTCCCCCCCCCTCGCATGCAGAGACTTTTGATTATTATAATTTTTTTTTTATTATTATTATTATTTTTTTTTTTTTTTTTTTTTTTTATTATTATTATTATTTATTTTTTTTTTTTTCTGATGAGACCCCCCCACTGAATTTTTCTGTGCTGAAGATTCTGTCTCTTTTGGACATTATATTGTTGCTCCCCGGCTGGGGTCGCTTTGTCGTCTTTCAGAGTCACTTTATGCTGTTTTTTTTTTTTTTTTTTTGCACCCTCCGTGTGGTCCTGAGGCGCGCCACTATGGCTCTGCTTGTCGTACTTGGCCCTCGGACTGCCGGGCCTCGTGACGTTGTCCCTCCATGGCCTCCTTCGGGAGCGTGCCAGGAGTGTCACGGTTATGGCCTGTGCCTTTCCCTCACACCCCTCCCCCTTTTTATTATTATTTTATGTTTTTCGTCATCTTATAATTAATATTTTATTTCTCTTTTTACACACATGCACAGTTTTCTTATTGTGAGACCCCCCAATTGGGGACGTTACTTGTCGATATATCGCTATCCTTTGATGACTTTTCTGTTTGTTATTAATAGATATTATCCAGATGACGTTCTCTGGCCCTATGTGGCTATAATTGCCTGTCATGTTCCATTGTTTGGCCTTGTGAGACCACTTACTATTTTATACTATGATGTAATGCTGACTTATTTCAAAATAAAAACTTTAAATAATAAAAAAAAAAAAAAAAAATGATATATTATGAATCTGCGGAGTCTGCCGGAGAGAATGCTATATAATATGTCTGGGTCATTTATTAAAATGTGGCTTCAAATCGCGTTTAAACATGATGAGCGAAAGCGGTAAAAATGAGCTCAGCACACAGCGGTGAAATGCCTCAGCAGTGAAGGGGTTAAGAACCGCATCCTTAGAAGTGTAATAATGGAATCGTGCCACCACGTCTCGTGGATTGGACGAGTAATCACGACGGGGGCCCAACGCTCTATGGATACGGTCCAATATGAGATGAGATTCTGGTATATCGGGAACCAGACGTTTAATTATGCCATTAAAAATATCTGATAAGTCAGAATTAGCAACTGTTTCTGGTAAGTCACGGAGGCGTACATTATTCCTTCTGGACCGATTCGTAAGGTCCTCTAAAGATTCTTCCAGATATTGGAGACGGTGCTCCATGGCCTCAGAGCGTCCCGCCAAATCGTTAGAGAACATGATATGCTTTTTGGCCTGTTCTTCCAGACTTGCAGTGCGTTCTCCAACCGCTTGGATCTCCAAGGATAGGGTCCTGGTGGATTTTTTGAGTTCGTGTGTAATAAAGGCCCGCAAGCCCTGTATATCATCCCTGGTGGCTAGGGCAGGTGCCGCTGCGGGGCATCATGCTCCGGAAACTGGAGCGAGTGGGCCTGGGCGCCATCTCTGTCTGCTCCGTCTGAGCTGTTGCGGGCGCCATCTTGGGCCTGTTCATCCGCCCGGTGTCTAGCGGCAAAAATGGGCGCATCGCACTGTTTTGTTTTTTTTGGTGGCCTTTAACATGATGGGGGAAGGTTCTAGCTGGTGTGGCAGGCGAGTGAGGCGCTTAAGGAGAGGATCGGTGGTGGAAAGTACGGGAGCTCGGCTAACAAACGACCGCCATCTTCAAAGGCTCGGCTCCGCCCCAGTAGCCGTGATTTTTTAATAGAACAGATCTGCACATGCGCGTACGTAAAGTGCGCAAGTCCTGTAGCGCTTCACAATTTGCGGTTTTTACGCTACCCAAATAGGAGCGCAAATTGCATAGTAAAGCTTCAGGGACTTCCTGGTTTGGAAGTCTCTGAGCCGAAGAGTAGGAGCAGCGCGCAGAGAGGGAGAAAAGGTGATTTAAAATCGCTTGAAAAGAAAGAAAATTAAAAAAAAAATTGGCAGAGGCTGTCAGCAGCATCTGCCCAATTATTTAAGGGCAAAAGAGGGAACTCTGTTTTATAATAGAGTATTCTTTTAACCTGCCAACCCCCAATCAAATTTTATATTAATGTTTAAATATAAATATAAGTGAATTTTCCGTGAATAATTAGGAAATTTGTCATAAATATCATTTATCATGTATTTATGGAGACTTTGTAGGGAAATATATGATTAAAACCTAATAAAACCATTTGCAAATAGCAGCCCTAAGCCTCACTGACTGTAACAAAAAGTTCAAATAGATTATTGCTGCATTACAGCTGCCAGGGAGAGGGCAGAATACAAGGCGAGCTATGGGGTTACTCACCGCTCTACAGGAATAAGATTCAGGGGTTTATAGTGACTGAAAATCCCATTACAGTACAGATACAAGCAGGTCTATTCAAAGAAAGGTGAACCTCAGGAGAATGACTGGAGAAGTGAAAATTCTAGGTCAAAATAGTCAAACCAGAAAAATTCTCCCATTTATCTCACTTTCCAAATTGGCTATTTGGTCCAGATTGTTCTCTTCTCCTGCCAGTTCTCCTGGTTTTCACCTTTCTCTGAATAACCCTGATAGTGTAACTGTAAGCTCCATATACAGGCTTTGTGTCACATACAGAAATTATTTTTATATTCTGTTGGTATTTTTCGGAGGCTGCATTGCAATCTCATTATGATCACTACAAATCCCCATAAGCAGAAGATCTCGCGATTTTTATTATTTATCTTTATCACAGTTATCTAACACAAAGAAAACTTTTCTGCCTGTATGATAATAATTCTAGAGCTCAAACTCTTACATTTCAACAATATTTATGTAAATGATAAAAGAATACAAGAAAAATGAAAAATTAGCAAATTTAAATTATTTAATTTTTTTTAAGTATCTCAGAATAACAGTTTCTGTGCGAAACTTCTATTTACCCAATATTTAATTGCTAACTTCACATCCCATGTTTCAAATAAATCTGATGATGACATTTTTTTCCAACAAAAATCACTTGGTAGTGACGGGGTTGATACAAAATCAAAATAAGATCAATAAAATATATACACACCTTTGGACCCACGGTACAATGGCCAACGTAATCCCCGCACCCCACTCTTTCTGCATGAAGGAAATTGGTATGAAATAGGTTCGCACTGTTTAACGTACTACAGATTCTGTTCAAACTTTAAAAATGTGTCATTGAAAAATACCTGGGGAATTTTTGGTTAAAGAATTCACTTCGGTTTAGGTGACAAATATACAATTAATAACACACTAACAGGGTTATTCAAAGAGAATCGAAAAGTCACTGCACGTTCGGTGACTTTTCCTTCTCTTCAATTCGGTGCGATTCGGCGATCCCATTTCGGCGACTCTGCAGTGTATTCAGCAAGCCCCACAGGGCCGTCGTAGTGCATGGAAAAGCCACCGCAAACCCGACGAACACTCACAGCAAAACCCAGCGAAAGCACACCGAAACCCACAAAAACATCTGGATTAACCCTGCTGAACACGCCAGAGAAACCCGAGCAGCCTGCCGATCACAGCGCAGAGCAGCCGCCGGAAAAACCCGACACCGCAGACGAATGGAGTGAGAAAAAAAAAGAAACAGTACGCTTGAATGTTTGAAAAGTGAAACGCTGTTTGCAAAGAAACTACTGAACGAAAATGTCTGAAATTTACATATGAGGTCCAATAAATGATAATAAAAAGGGCTGTTACAGAAAAAGAAAAAACGATTTTAAATATAACCCGAAAAAATCGTTTTCGGGGGAAAAAATCCCGAAAAATGCCTAAAAGATCCTAAAAAATCTATACATAGAGGCTTTTTACTGCAGAATATTATAATCAACAGTTTATTAGATTTTTAATTAAAATGGGAATATTTTTAACATCGAAGCCTATGGGATTCGCCTGAATAAACCTGTTGAATGAAACCATCGACCAGCAGGGCAATTCGGCAACATTTCCCTGCTGGTTTTTGTTCTCTGAATATACAAACTATTGCTTCTCTATGGGGATTTCACTGCCCTCGAACAGGCACCGTATGTGCAGGCAATTCTCCAACATTTGACGAATTGCCTGCTCTCTGTATAGCCGAATGGCCAGGAAAGGTAACCGTACACTTAATTTCACTGTTCGGTAACCTTTCGGGCTACAATTCGGAGCTCTTTGAATAACCCTGTGAGAATAAAGAAAAAAAAAATCAACATTGTTTCAAAACTGAAGTGGAAAGCTAGCGGATGCTGGAGATATCAGAATCAAAGATGTGTTAATAAAACTGCGGTTTCCTATGTGTACAGAAGATGGCAGTGAGATACAAGGAAAGACAAGTACATACAATCTATTTAAGTCTACTAAATATACTGATGCAGATTGGGTTTTATAATAAGGAATGCATTGCAAAATTGAAGAAATTATTATTCTGAGTTAAAATAATTCAGGATAACTAAACCAAAGGAGGAAAGCTATAAAAAAATAAGGTAAATATTGTTGCTACAGGATCATTTCATGTACCAATAAAAAACTTGCAAAAGTTAAGCATTAATGGCCATAGAACTATTTTTCAATTTTAATTATTTTGCAATAGATCAGTTCATACCCTCTGTATGCGTAAAAATCTACTCTCACCCCGATCTATTTCAACAGGTTTTCAGCTTTCTCTGACAGCTTTCACAGTCTCTGCATGTTTGCAGTTGCAATTGATTTCATGGTTGTGTTCCATGGATTAAGCCATTTTCTGGATTTTAGTCAAAACTTGTACACATGAAGGCTACTCTCTTATATGATTAACTTTGTGGTGTCAATTAAATTATTTACATGTGCATCTACTGCAAGCTTTTTCATAGAGAATAGTAATAAAACAGGGTCATTACACATCTATACATGTCTTTCTATATGGTTTTATGTGATAAACCACAGTTATAATACCAGGATTGCTTCACAGACAATAAATATAATGCCATTAGCCTTCTTCACCCCTTTCCTGCTAAATCAATATATCCTACACTTAAGGGGTTATTCAGAGAGAGCCAATCTGGCCCCGAAATTGCACCGAATAGGAACTGTACAATTTCGTGGCCATGAGGCTATTCGGAAAGCAGGCAGTTCGCCAAATTTCAGAAATTTTCCAGCAAAATACAGTGCCTGTTTGACAGCAGTGAAATCCTCATAGAGAAGCAATGGTTAACCTATTCAGAGAACACCGAACATCAGAGAAGTGTCAGTAAAATGTTCTGATTTTCGGTGGTTTCATTCAACAGGTTTATTCCTGCAAATCCCATAGATTACATTGTTAAAAATATTCCTAATTTTATTCAATATCTATTAAACTGTTTATTCTTTTAATCTGCAGCAAAAAGTCTCTCTATTTTATTTTTTTAAAGATTTTTTAGGCAATTTTCCTTTTTTTCTATAACAGACTTTTTATTATTATTATTCATAGGACCTTATATTTCAAATTTGACTCTTTCAATCGTTTGGTTTTTTTACCCCGTTTATCGGCTTGTCAGCTTTTTCTGGTGGCTGGTCGTCGGCTTGTTTCAGACGCATCTGGTGAGTTTTCGGTGGCTTTACAGATCCGATAGTATATTGGACCAAATCCGATCATTTGTGTGGTAAAAAAAAAAATTTGATCAGATCCGAAAATTTCTGCGGTTTTGCAGCGTTTTTTTTTTTTGTAAATGGTGGACTTGCACTGTCTTTTCCCTGCAGTTTGGGGTTTCTGGGGAATGCTGAATTCACCACAGGGCTATCTTAATAACCCCTTTAGGCTGGGGTCAGACGAGCGTAGTGTTCACGTCCGTGATTGCGCCTAAAAGTACGTCTGTGATAGCATGACAGAAAGCCCATCGGAGCCCGTTACACGAAGTACGTCCGCACTGAACTGCGGACGCACAACGGCCGCGGCCCACGGACGCAAGGCAGGCAAGAACGTACAACCGCTAGAACGGCCGCACAAAGTGCGCTGCGTCCGCAACGTCTGCATAGCTTTGTGTGTGAGTGATGGAACGTGGTCAGACGGACTGCATTTATACGTCCAGCATTTTTCACGGACAAAATGGTTTTGCTTTTTATTTTATTTTCTCTCCTACATCCGTCAAAATATACGTCAGTGAATAAACTGTGTGGCCACTACTGCGTCTTCCGTACTGACGTACGTCCGTGTGCAAGGACGTACAGTCCGTAGAAATCACGTTCGTCTGACCCTAGCCTTAGTCCAGTGTTGAACCCATGTTATTACAGCATTGGGTATAGTAGCTTACACTGCATTAGAATGATATTCTTACGCTGCATCGTATCAGACTTGATATTATAGTATTGCTATAATTGGCTGCTATAAAGTCAAAACATTCATTATGATTTTTTAGTTTCAATATAAACTGTTTGAAATATCATTGTAACAAAGTATGGGTTTGCAGGCGGGGTTTATTAACCAGGTTACTGTTGATTTTTGCACCGTTTCACACCCCATTATGCCTGTCCTTTATACTCTGCCCAAGCTTCACAAGGACCCGCATTCTCCCCCTGGCAGTGGCAGACCTATAGTTTCTGCCAGGGGCAGTCTGCTGGAACCCTTGGAGAGGTTTGTTGACCAGGTTTGACCAAGTCTTCAATTTTGGCATTGCCTACATGCTTAAAGGATACTCCACAATTTTTGTCTAAGCTGCGTAGTTTTCAATTACCTGCAGATCCTATTACTTTGGCAACTCTTGATGTCAAGAGTTTGTACACGATCACCCCCCACGATAGGGGTATAGCAGCTCTAGTACAGACATTGACAACCTCCACTTGCTATAATGGACCTCCTTTGGAATTTCTAAGGGAGATTTTACAAATTACTTTACAATGCAACTTTTTTCGATTTGAAAAAAATATTTATCCTCAGCTTACGGGAATGTCCATGGGTGCTTCCATGGCTCCCGCATTCGCTAATGCCTTTATGTTCCATTATGATCAGCAGCATATTTTGTCTCCTTATGCCTCCAATATCATCTTCTATACTAGATTTATAGACAATATTTTTTTGATTTGGAGGGGTACTCAACAAACACTGCTCGATATGGTGCAAACTTTGAATACACTTGATTCTCCAGTACGCTTGACCAGCACGTCGGATGCACTTTCCGTGTGCTTTCTGGATGTGCAGGTTATTATTAAGGAAGGCATTTTATCCTATTCATTATATCGCAAAGACACAGATAGAAACACTCTGCTTCGAGCAGACAGTTTTCATCCTCCTCACCTCATTAGGTCACTGCCTGTCTCCCAGTTCCTGCGTGTTATGCGCAATAACTCTGACGCACAGATTTGTACTGCACAAATCGAGGAAAGTTTTATCGTTTCCTGGCCAGGGGCTACAGCCGGGAGATTCTTGAACAGACATTGTCACAAGCGTTGTCTAAGTTCAATGAACCCAAGAGAAATAATCCTAAACAGGAATCACGTATCTTTGTCCCTTTGACATATCATACTCTTAGCCGTACTATGACGAGGGCCATTCGATCTAATTGGCCACTCTTTAAAAGCAACAAGACATTACCAAAAACGTTTTCACAGGTCCCTGTCATCAGCTATAAGAGGTCACGCAATAGTCGTGACTTACTTGTGAAATCAGATCCAGTTTCCTCATATTCTGCACGACCTCTACCTTTTAAACGGGGGTGTTTCCGGTGCCCGAACTGTGTGACTTGCAGTCATATGACCACCACGGCCACTTTCCCACATCCCCACTCGGGCAAAAGATTCGATATTCGTCAACATATTACTTGTACCACTGAAAACGTGGTGTACCTCATTACTTGTCTCTGCGGTCTTGCCTATGTAGACAAGACAGATAGACCATTACGGGATAGGATACGCGGCCATAGGTCTAATATTACTATTGCCTTCCGAGATGGTTTCTCAGAAAAGCCAGTCGCTAAACATTTTCTGGAGGCTAAACACCAACTGACTACACTCAGAGTGATCGCTATTGATCATGTGCACCGCCTGGTTACTGCTGCAGAGGGAGACCTTTTGGATTTAAACCTTGGACACCATTTCACCCAAAGGTTTGAACGAATATATCTCCTATACCTCTTTTCTTTCACCCAAATAGAATTTTTTTGTCCATATCTATCTTTACATATATTGTACAATGTTACCATTGTCTGAATTTTATTCAGCGAATTTCTTGTATACATAAGTTTTCTATACACTGGCGGGCATGTGCATGTTTATTTTGAGATCTTGCTGCATGCATATTGGTTATGCGATTGGGTTAGGCCTTGCTAATTGAATATTACACACCGCGTCTGTCAGAGGACAATTGTGCCATTTCCATCATTACACTGCCGTTTGATTGTTACATATGGTTTGCTACCTGACTATCTTTACTAGCATAGGCAACTCTACAGGGGGGCAAGGCTATTCCCCCCTAGGCTATTCCTTGCCCCCCATGTGCCCCCCCACCAAAAATCTGCATCCTGCTTCCCACACTTCTTCGGACCGCTGTATCTCCATTCCTGTACATCGTATATGAACGATCTAGGTGTCATTGGTTATGGCAGATTCTGGCCTTTCCAATGATACCCAACATGACCATATTCAGTTTGAAGTAAAAGTCATAAAACATTAAATAATAACGGGCACTTAAACTTAAACATTTTCACAGGGTTGAAATGGCTCAGCAGTGAAGAGGTTAATGTTCAGACTATACATTACATTGTGAATTACGTTAGTTTTTGCCTTGGTTTAGTTGTATATTAAGGGTTAATGGGTAGGCTTCATCCCTCACAGTATACATTTTATTTTTACCTTGATTAACGGCATTGTAGGGGTTAATGGGTTGGCTACATGCCACAGTGTATTTGTTTCATGTTTTACCTTGATTAATGGCATTTTAGGGGTTAATGGTTAGGCTAAATGCCACATGTTTCTTTTTGGATTTCCCTGGGTTTATGGCATTTTAGGGGTTACTATGGAAGTTAGAATCTAAAGAGTCTAATCAGCTTTAGATCCTCTGCTTTTTGTCACATTTCGCGGAATTTATTTTGCCGAAAATATAGTGAATTCCCTATTCAGCGAATGGTCACTGTAATTTGCTAAAAGTGGAGTCGCTGAAGCAGCAATCAGACATTCAGCGAAAACTGCCGAATTGCGGCAAATAAAGTATTGAATTGAAATATCAGGTTAGTTCAACAAAAAGGCATCATTGCATCACATTACTCCAGGGTTTTGGAATCTTATTATATATATACTTATTTAGGGCACTATTACCTGGTGTGAGCTAACCGCGTCAGCATGGTTTTGCGTTAGCGCCAGGTTAGGCTGGGGTCAGACGAAGGCAGTGCGAACGCGCATGCAGCTGCACTTAATCATGGCTGTAGTAGCAGCGAATGACGGGCAATATACGAAGTACGGCCGCACGAAAGTTCGGCCGCGCAACGCAAGCGGCAAACTAACGCATTTTTTCGAGAACGTGAAACAGCTAGTGCTGACGTACAGAGTGCGCTGCGTCCGCCAACGACGTGTGTGCGCAATTAGGAGACGTCAGATGCTGCTAATGTCCGGCCTACATAACGTCCAGACGCAAAATGTGTTTTATTGATGATCCGTACAAAATCACAGACGAAAATGCAGATCGTATGACCGCTATCGCGTATTCCGTAAAAAAACCATCCATCCCTTCGAATGCACTTTTTCACAGACGAAGCGAAAAATGCGTTCGTCTGACCCTAGCCTTAATCGAGTCTGGCACCGGACCAACAGATTGTTTGCCTCCCGCTACAAACGGGAAAAATCACTTCAGGGTTATCCAAAGAGTTCCGAATTGCTTGAGAAAGGTAACCGAACGCTGAAAATCAGCGTTCGGTTACCTTTCCTGGCCATTCGGCTATCCAGAGAGCAGGCAATTCGCCAAATCCTGGCGAATTGTCTGCACATACGGTGCCTGTTCGGTGCCTGTTCGAGGGCAGTGAAATCCCCATTAAAAGCACTGCTTCGGCTATTCAGAGAACACAAACCAGCAGTGAAAGGTTCCCCTAATGTCCTGCCATTCGGTGGTTTAATTCGGCAAGTTTATTCAGGAGAATCCCATAGGCTTCAATGTTAAAAATATTCCCGTTTTAATTCAATATCTAATAAACCGTTCATTATAAAATTCTGCAGTAAAGAGTCTCTTTACTTATAGATTTTTTAGGATATTTTAAGCATTTTTCAGATTTTATTTTTTTTCTAAAGTCCGATTTTTTTTGATTTTTTTTTAAGTTTACTTATTTTTTCTGTAACAGCCCTTTTTATTATCATTCCCTGGACCTCCTGTGTAAATTTCAGACATTTTCGCTCAGTTGTTTCTTTGCAAACAGCGTTTCATTTTGCTGCATGCATATTGGTTATGCGATTGGGTTAGGTCTTGCTAATTGAATATTACACACCGCGTCTGTCAGAGGACAATTGTGCCATTTCCATCATTACACTGCCGTTTGATTGTTACATATGGTTTGCTACCTGACTATCTTTACTAGCATAGGCAACTCTACAGGGGGGCAAGGGGGGCAATTGCCCCCTAGGCTATTCCTTGCCCCCCATGTGCCCCCCCACCAAAAATCTGCATCCTGCTTCCCACACTTCTTCGGACCGCTGTATCTCCATTCCTGTACATCATATATGAACGATCTAGGTGTCATTGGTTATGGCAGATTCTGGCCTTTCCAATGATACCCAACATGACCATATTCAGTTTGAAGTAAAAGTCATAAAACATTAAATAATAACGGGCACTTAAACTTAAACATTTTCACAGGGTTGAAATGGCTCAGCAGTGAAGAGGTTAATGTTCAGACTATACATTACATTGTGAATTACGTTAGTTTTTGCCTTGGTTTAGTTGTATATTAAGGGTTAATGGGTAGGCTTCATCCCTCACAGTATACATTTTATTTTTACCTTGATTAACGGCATTGTAGGGGTTAATGGGTTGGCTACATGCCACAGTGTATTTGTTTCATGTTTTACCTTGATTAATGGCATTTTAGGGGTTAATGGTTAGGCTAAATGCCACATGTTTCTTTTTGGATTTCCCTGGGTTTATGGCATTTTAGGGGTTACTATGGAAGTTAGAATCTAAAGAGTCTAATCAGCTTTAGATCCTCTGCTTTTTGTCACATTTCGCGGAATTTATTTTGCCGAAAATATAGTGAATTCCCTATTCAGCGAATGGTCACTGTAATTTGCTAAAAGTGGAGTCGCTGAAGCAGCAATCAGACATTCAGCGAAAACTGCCGAATTGCGGCAAATAAAGTATTGAATTGAAATATCAGGTTAGTTCAACAAAAAGGCATCATTGCATCACATTACTCCAGGGTTTTGGAATCTTATTTATATATACTTATTTAGGGCACTATTACCTGGTGTGAGCTAACCGCGTCGGCATGGTTTTGCGTTAGCGCCAGGTTAGGCTGGGGTCAGACGAAGGCAGTGCGAACGCGCATGCAGCCGCACTTAATCATGGCTGTAGTAGCAGCGAATGACGGGCAATATACGAAGTACGGCCGCACGAAAGTTCGGCCGCGCAACGCAAGCGGCAAACTAACGCATTTTTTAGAGAACGTGAAACAGCTAGTGCTGACGTACAGAGTGCGCTGCGTCCGCCAACGACGTGTGTGCGTAATTAGGAGACGTCAGATGCTGCTAATGTCCGGCCTACATAACGTCCAGACGCAAAAAGTGTTTTATTGATGATCCGTACAAAATCACAGACGAAAATGCAGATCGTATGACCGCTATCGCGTATTCCGTAAAAAAATACGTCCATGCCTTCGAATGCACTTTTTCACAGGCGAAGCGAAAAATGCGTTCGTCTGACCCTAGCCTTAATCGAGTCTGGCACCGGACCAACAGATTGTTTGCCTCCCGCTACAAACGGGAAAAATCACTTAAGGGTTATCCAAAGAGATCCGAATTGCTTGAGAAAGGTAACCGAACGCTGAAAATCAGCGTTCGGTTACCTTTCCTGGCCATTCGGCTATCCAGAGAGCAGGCAATTCGCCAAATCCTGGCGAATTGTCTGCACATACGGTGCCTGTTCGGTGCCTGTTCGAGGGCAGTGAAATCCCCATGAAAAAGCACTGCTTCGGCTATTCAGAGAACACAAACCAGCAGTGAAAGGTTCCCCTAATGTCCTGCCATTCGGTGGTTTAATTCGGCAAGTTTATTCAGGAGAATCCCATAGGCTTCAATGTTAAAAATATTCCCGTTTTAATTCAATATCTAATAAACCGTTCATTATAAAATTCTGCAGTAAAGAGTCTCTTTATTTATAGATTTTTTAGGATATTTTAAGCATTTTTCATTTTTTTTTTTTTTTTTTTAAAGTCCGATTTTTTTTGATTTTTTTTTAAGTTTACTTATTTTGTCTGTAACAGCCCTTTTTATTATCATTCCCTGGACCTCCTGTGTAAATTTCAGACATTTTTGCTCAGTTGTTTCTTTGCAAACAGCGTTTCATTTTCACAGATTCACACAAATGGTTTTACTAATTTATTATTCAACTCCCTCGCCTGCGGTCTCAGCTGCTTCGGCTGCGTGTGATCGGCTCCTGCTCGGGTTTTTTCCGTGGTTTTTGGTGGGTTAATCCAGATGTTTTTGCAGGTTTTCGGCGTGCATTCGATGGGTTTTGCGGTTAATTTTCGTCAGGTTTGCGGCAGCTTTTCCCTGCAATTCGGGGACCCTGTGGGGTTTGCTGAATACACCGCAGGGTCACCGAAATGGGATCGGCAAAAGGAACCGAATTGAAGAGAACGAAAAGTCACCGAACGTGCGGTGACTTTTCGAATCTCTTTGAATAACCCTGATAGTGCGTTGCTATTAGCGATTTGTACTGCGAGCTTACTGTACTTTCCGCGTCCTTTACTTAACACGGGGAGCGCTCGAGATCTCTAGCACTTTTGCAGCTGGCAGATCACTTGGTGCCAGCGCTAATTGTTTTGAGGGAAGCCAATTGCAACATTTTACCTACTGCTCAACCCTGGTGCTATCTCCAAAAAAACAGAAAAAACAGATCCTCGCCCAAAATTAATAGGCAATTGAAAGGAATGCAGCACAGGTATTCTCTTGGCCCCATACACCATAGCAATGGATCTCGTCAGCAGTAGGGATGAGCCGAACACCCCCCCGAGTTCGGTTCGAGCCCGAACCCGAACTTCCCATTTGTTCGGGACCGAACCCGAACCCGAACCCCCATGCAAGTCAATGGGGCTGAAAATTCGGTTTTTTAGAGTGCCCTCCAAGATGGCATATATGCTACATATTTGCCATAAAAGGTGTATGGGGGTCCGGGTAGTGCCCTGGGGGACAGGAAACAAGGACAAAAAGTTTTAAAAAAACGTTTTTAAAGGGACAGTGAGTTTTTCATGAAATAAGGGTTAAAAATAAAAACCAAAAATTCCTTCAAATATCGTGCCTAGGAGGTCCCCATAACCTGCCCGTGAAGTGGCGGATTTCTAGGATGTATAGAAACACTTAAAAACAAAAAAATGACGTTTCATATGATGGTAAATGCTTTTCCTTTAATCTATCCATAAACAACTGCTTGGGGCGGCAGCCTGTATGAAAAGAGGAGACATTTTCGGACACGCAGAAAAAGTTTACTGATTTTTTGGCGGTGAAAAGCAGGAGAATGGAAACTTCTAGACCAAATAGCCGATTTGGAAAGTGAGATAAATGGGAGAATTTTTCTGGTTCGGCTATTTTGACCTAGAATTTTCCATTCTCCAGTCATTCTCCTGAGTTTCACCTTTCTCTGAATAACCCTGACAGGGTTATTCAGAAAGCGGTGAAGAGCAGGAGAATGACTGGAGAATGGAAAATTCTAGGTCAAAATAGCCAAACCAGAAAAATTCTCCCATTTAGGCTAGGGTCAGACTAGCGAATTTTTAACGTGCGTTTAGGCGCACTTAATCACGGCCGCACTAGCAGCAAATGACGGGCAATGACGGCCAATATACGAAGTACGGTCGCACGAAAGTCCGGCTGCGCAACGCAAGTGGAAAATGAACGCATTTTTTCGAGAACGCAGAACCGCTAGTACGGACGTACAGAGTGCGCTGCGTCCACTAGCGGCGTGTGTGCGTGATTTGGAGACGTCAGACCCTGCTCATGTCCGGCCAACATAACGTCCAGACACCCAAAGTTTCCTGGTTTGGATCCGTAAAATATCACGCACAAAAATGCGCATCGTATGACCGTTTTCGCGCAATCCGTGAAAAAATACGGCAATGCGTTCGGACACACTTTTTGACGGTCGCTGCGAAAAATGCGTTAGTCTGACCCTAGCCTTATCTCACTTTCCAAATCGGCTATTTGGTCCAGATTGTTTTCTTTTCCTGCCATTCTCCTGGTTTTCACCTTTCTCTGAACAACCCTGAGAGAGACGTGAAAACCAGGAGAACTGGCAAGACAAGAGAACAATCTAGACCAAATAGCCGATTTGGAAAGTGAGATAAATGGGAGAATTTCTCTGGTTTGGCTATTTTGACCTAGAATTTTCACTTCTCCAGTTATTCTCCTGCTTTTCACCGCTCTCTGAATAACCCTGTGAATGTTTAATCCCGAGGTGAAAAATAACATTGCTTTAGATTTTTTTCAAACACCAGTTAAATGCAGCATATTAGGATGTTTTAGGGAAATTAATTCTCAAATCTCAATCAGAAACAGACACCACCCCACCCCCTCAGTACCCCTGTATAGTGTACATTGTATCAAATTGATTACCAGACTAAAAACACCTGGTGTTATGCCCATTTGTGAACAGAGGTCATTTAGAGTTGATAATCTTTCCACGTACACATTAGTTTTTAACTCAATATCTAATGAACCGTTGCTTATAATATTCTGCAGTAAAGAGTCTCTTTATTTCTAGATTTTTTAGTATTTTTTTAAGCATTTTCTATACTTTTTCAAAATTTCTTTTTTTTTTCGAACCCAAACCGAACATGCCCAAAAAGTTCGAAATTCACGAACTTTCGAACTGCCAAAGTTCGGGTCGAACTCCGAACCGTCCGAACCCGAACAGCTCATCCCTAGTCAGCAGTGTCATTGCTGTTGCAGTGATCTCTATTATGATATATATGTATCCTTTATCCACATATATTCTAATTCTAATATATTGCCTAATTTTAAACATTTTATGCTGGGGGATATTCATACAGGGTTATTCAGAAAGAGGTGAAAACCAGGAGAATTGCCAGGAGAATCAAGAATCTAGACCAAATAGCCGAATTGGAAAGTGAGATAAATGGTAGAATTTTTCTGGTTTGGCTATTTTGACCTAGAATTTTCACTTCTCCAGTCATTCTCCTGGTTTTCACCTCTTTCTGAATAACCGTGATAGTATGAAAGCGGTTGATTATTAGGGTGACCGTGTGTCCCATGTTTAAAGGAATGTGAATAAGTCTTGCCCTGAAACATGTATTATTTATATGCTGCAGCAGGGAAATTTTTGTCACTCACCTGGCCTTCCTTTTGGATCTATTAACCCTTTCGCTGCTGAGGCTTTTCCCGCCTCTGTGCTGAGCTCATTTTTACCGATTTTGCTCATCATGTTTAAACGTGTTTTGAAGGCTTATTTTAGTATATGACACAGACATATTATATATCGTTCTTTCCGTCAGACTCGGCAGATTCATAATATGTCATTATTATATGTATACGTCATGACCTGTCTGTATATTATAACAAAAAATGCAATAAAATATGAATTTTCAATAATTTACAACGTGTAAAGTGTTTTTTTTCACATTTTAACATGCGAGCAATTGCGGTTATATTTTGTATGGGGTGCGCTTGTTAAAAAAATTAGAGATGGGGTCTCGTTACTTTTTTTGGGGAAAATTACGTGATTTTTAACAAACGCACTGCATACAAAAATCGTTAGTGCAGCATCATTGTTCACATTATAATTGAAATGGGAACAATATTGCTGCATTAACGAACCAAAAAAAAAGAAAAAAAAACTTGTTTATTTTTTTTTTATAATTTTTTTTAAATATTTTTTTATTTTTATTTTTAATTTTTTTTAAAAACTTTTTCATACTCATGTTTGGTATTGCTCTGGCCGATCCAACAATATCAAACATTAACCCCTAACTGCCACGGATCGGGAGATAGGGAGTTCATTGGAACCCCCTATCTCCACCATTGGTGGCAGTTAGGGGTTAACTCCAAGACTGGCGTCATCATGCTATGGATTAACCCCCGCAATGCCGGCGATCGGGAGGGAGAGAGGACCTACCCCCCCTCCTTTTCAGGCACCTCCTCCGCACATGCGGGGGGGGTGCCTGAATTAGGTGTCATCGCGCCGCCGCAATGACACCTAATTAGGCCGGCGGCGGTTCCGGGTGCTGGACTGACATCGAGGATGTCAGCCCGCACCGGGGGTCCAGCGATCGGCCGGAACTCGGCCGAACGCTGGCCCCAAAGGGAGGACGGGCTCAGCGCATCCACCGCAAGGAATGTTACCTGCGGGTGGACGCGCTGAGCGCGTCCTCCGCAGCGAAGGGGTTAAATGCAGTGTAATGATTCTACATGCTATTGGGTGGCATTTATCATGCAATGCCCATCAGCCTTAATATATGTGCATCAAATCATGGATGATAAGGCCACCTTGGAGGATTTTAATAATGCAGGGGTATGAGGTTATTCACTGGATGTGTTCATATTCAGGCTTGTGAGGGCGGGGGATAGGTATGGCCCGGCACTCTGCACTGCAAAAAAAAACAGTTCTATCCTGTACACAACCGCATTAGCGCTGGATCTCAGCCCGGGTCTTAGAGTTTTCCTAGCAAGCGCCAAACGACCTTGTTCATGGACTACCGCAGACAAGGTGATCTGTTAGTAGTTCGTCAGGCACTAAGTTTAAGGCTAAGGCTAGGGTCAGATGAAAGCAGTTTTAACGTGCGTTTAGCCGCACAAAATCACGGCCGTGTTAGCAGCAAATGATGTCCAATGCCGGGGAACACACGACGAACGGCCGCACGAAAGTTCGTCCACGCAACGCAAGTGGCAAACGAACGCATTTTTTCGAGAATGTCAAACCGCTACTACTGACGTACAGAGTGCGCTGCGGCCGCATAGCGGCGTGTTTGCGTGATTGGGAGACGTCAGACGCTGCACACGTCCGGCCAACATAACGTCCAGACGCAAAAAGTGTTTAATTGATGATCCGTACAAAATCACGGACGAAAATGTGCATCGTATGACCGCTATTGCGTATTCCGTGAAAAAATTTGTCCATTCGTTCGAATGCACTTTTTCACGGACAACGTGAAAAATGCGTTCGTCTGACCCTAGCCTTAGGTCAGACGAAAGCAGTTTTAACGTGCGTTTAACCGCACGAAATCACGGCCGTGCTAGCAGCAAATGCCGTCCAATGCCGGGGAACACACGAAGTACGGCCGCACGAAAGTTCGTCTGCGCAACGCAAGTGGCAAACGAACGCATTTTTTCTAGAACGTCAAACCGCTAGTACGGACGTACAGAGTGCGCTGCGTCCGCTAGAGGCGTGTGTGCGTGATTGGGAGACGTCAGACGCTGCTAATGTCCGGCTAACATAACGTCCAGACACAAAAAGTGTTTTATTGATGATCCGTACAAAATCACGGACAAAAAGGCGCATCATATGACCGCTATCGCGTGTTCCGTGAAAAAATACGTCCATTCGTTCGAACGCACTTTTTCACGGACAACGTGAAAAATGCGTTCGTCTGACCCTAGCCTTAACGGCTCGCGCTAAATTTTTCCTTTAGCGTTGGTGTTTTAGCTCACACCAGGTGATAGGGCTCTTTATCCAGTGGTGTGATATAGTGGTGAAAATTATTAGTGCCCCCCCCAGTTTTAACTGCGTTATCTTCAGTGCCCCCCCCCAAATGTTGTTCCTAGAGTCACCACTGTTTACTAGAGATCACTCAATGTCAATATTCCGTTACCATTGCTGTTTGCGATTCTGTTTTCGCTCCACCCAGGTCCTTTGTTTTTAAGTTTCTATGGTTACCTGTGCTGTGCACGTCCTACTCTGCTTACGGCGCTGAGCCGTGCCTCTCCCGGAAGTGCACGCCGTACCCAAGAGGTCCGGCGTCTACCGTGAGAACACGTAATTACTGGGTAAGCTTTTTACCGTACAAGTATAAATAGATGTTTTGTAATGCGTGCCTGTAAACCTTGAGAAAGGCTCTTAAAGGGCCGAAACGTCGGTCAAGCGACAGGAACTACTTTTAGTATGTATGACTAATAAATTTTTGCTTTTATTCTAAATCCTGATGTGCATCCCTATCTGTTCGTTGATATACATATTCATGGGATATTGCACTTGGGTTCATTACTGATTGAGTTGGCGTGATTGGGCTTAGTATTGGAACTATTGTAACAAACAAGAGATTTAAAATGAAAACCTCTGTACGTCTCTACTGCTTCATTATAATTTATTTGAGCCACAAAACTAAAAGCCTGGATAGTAATTTGGAGACAGAATTGTGTCATTACATGGTACAGTTTTTAGTACTTGATACCTTATCATACGGATTCCTTTTGGTCCCTTATAGTCTGCACCTTGAAATTGAAGTGTGGTTGCAAGTAATGAATGACTAGCTCTTGGCTCTCATTTTCTATTATCAATGTTCCTCGATCATATGCTGCCATTCTTTATTTTTTGGATTCATGCTTCATATACTTATATTTCACTTTAACTGATTCTTTTCCGTTTGAGCCCTTCTACACATATCCCCTCCTTAATGCTGATGCTCACATAAATGAGCGTTAGCGCTAGGTTAATTGAGTTCATAGCGGACCGCAAAGATCACCTCCTGATCGCTAACAGATTAAAAAACCCATTAGTGAATCGGTATAAGCGCTTTTTAGCAAGAGCTTACTGTACTTTACTCTCCCTGTACTTAACATGGGGAGCACAAACAGTAAGCAATCAGTAATTAGCGTTAGGATCACAAAGTCCAAACGCTAATTACGAACCACTGTCGCAAACTAAAAAAGATTGCTACAGCTTCTGTGCAGCAAAACAGCAACCCGATCCCCCATTTCTGGGGGCAGAGTGAGACTGGGGAAAGAAAGGTCCAGTCTCCATTCGTGATCACTCCACGGACCTGTGAGATCTCGCGAGAGGCGAGATCTTGCTGGTCATGTGACCTGGCATGTGATGGAGGGGATGCTCGTGATGGCGTTAAACCCGAGCAGATCCTCCAAGCCATGTCCTTGCTTCCAAGACCCTCCAGCCATGTCCTGTCTCAAAAGAGTGCGTTTAGGACTGATGTCACCCCACCACCCCCTGCATTCATTTTTCTGCTGACCCCTCAGATGACTTTTATTTTTATTATTCTTATACATATTGTCTATTTTGAGGACGTTTGCTCCCTTTTTTTTCTCCTCTTACACACCGACATGTGTTGAGGACCCCCTCCTTTTTCTCTTTTTTTTGGTGATTTGGGGACACCACGGGGCGTGCCATTATGGCGGCTACCATGGCTCTGCCCATCATACCTGGCCTTCGAATGCCCTGGCCTTGTGACCTGCACACTTCAATGGCCTCTTATGGTCCCTTGGGCCTCCAGGAGTGAGCCAGGAAGGTCACATATTGGGCCATAGCCATTTTTTCCACACCCTTTTTTTTATTTTTATATTTTTTATTTGGGGGTTCCTAGATCATTTCTTGGTGTGTGTGTCTCCCGCCTTTCCTGTCTTGGCCATCCCCTGCCACATTGTCTGTGTTTCTTTGTCTTTGAGATGACTTCTGCACTGCTTTGGATGTGCATATTCTTTTCTTTTCTCAGATGACTATTGCTGTTGTCTTTTCTGTTTATTTGTTACTTTAACGCTGTACCATTGAGGATAACTTCCTGTGGCCCTGCGAGGCCCACACTTTCTGTCTACTTGTTTGCTGACTTCTTTACAAAATAAAATTGTAATTTTTTTTAAAAAAAATGTACATTTGACCCAACCAGGGAAGCAAAGAGTGCTGGGGGAGCCCTCTTTTGTATCAAGCAGGGGAACCAACGGGTTTCTGAGTACGCCATAAAATTTAAAACCTTGGCCAGTAATTTACAGTGGACTAATGAAGCAGTAACATTGGCTTTTACAGAGGGTTTGTGTGATAGCCTTATGTATGAAATTGCTTATATGTCATTGCCAGAGGGGTTGGATGATCTCATTGACTTTTGTATTGCCATTGATGATCAAATTCATGAAAGAAGGCCTCCTAGAGAAAGGCCTCGTAGAGTACTGCCTTTACGCGAGTGTTATGTGATTTTGCATAAGCAAAAACACTTAGCACCCAGAGGCTGGTGCTACACTGCAAAAACTCCTGATCTAGACAAGATTTTTAATCCTATATCTAGCTGTAAAATCTTATTGATCTTGTTTTGAGAGTAAAATACTGTACAAGAGCAGATCGTGTAAGATTATTAAAATTGTTTTAAGATTATTTTTACTTATTTCAAGAAATCTTACCAAGTCAAATTATCTTACTGCACTGGCAGATAATTTGACTTGTTTCTAGTCTGTATCTCCCCAAATCAAGCATTTCTTTTCTTATTTTTAGACAGTTGTTTTTTGCAGTGTAAGTGTCTTTGCTTTTGCAAAAATCACATAACACTCTTTAACAAAATAGGCATAAAAAATATGTACATGCCACTGGTCCAACAGTGCTAACTGTAGCTCACCATCTGTCTATATGCAGCGAAACACTGGGATCACAAAGTGTGTCCTTTTGCTACCTCCGTACGACCTTGCATTTACTAACTTGCACAGAGCTCGTGCAGCGTTGTGCTTGGCTTCATGGAGTCCAAAAATTTCATACCATTGGCGGTGCACAAATATTCAGACTAGGAATGGCTCCCAAGTATTCTGACTGAAGCTGTAATTATAGTTTCTAGCTTGGAATAGATTCTGTAACAGGACCCTATTAAGGGACACTGCCTTGTTCCTATATTTCCCATCAGGGCTCCATTACCAGTAAAGTCGAACTAGGGGCCAAAATGGGTGCAGAGGAGCAATTGTCAGGGGATCATGACATTGGTCTATTAAGCGTCCCAAAACCACACAGGTATAAAACAAACACAGCAAATGCAGACAAAATAACTTGACTGTTCATATGTTCATCTAAAAGCAAATTTTAAAATAATACATTGGTTTTTAAATTCTCAAATTCATGTCTGTTCAGAAGCAACCTGCCCTTTATTTCATTTTGAAACTTGTGTATTTAGTGCAGATGTTAAATGTGTGTGTTTAATTGTGTATGTTAGTGTTCCAAAATAGAAAACTGCCCTAGCAGGGTAGAGAATCAATTTGATTCTCCTGGGTTAAACTCATTAAACGATCATTAAACATGATCATTTATATGCTCTGTTAGTAGGAGACCTCAACCTCTATTTCCCAAAATAATATGCTGGCTTATTTTCACACATACATTCAGTAACTCAATAAACCATAGTTCACATTCATGCCTGACCTGGCATTTCAACCCCCACAACAGAGTGTTTGCAAAGCTTGATACAGTTTAAATATACAGTCAATACAGTTAAATGCTGGACTGTCACAAAAGATATATATATATATATTTTTATAAATAAATATAAATCACCAGAGAATAACAGTATGTAGTGATACCTTTTTTATTTGGACTAAAGTTACATTTAAAGGACAAGCTATCAAGTGTAACTCTCTTCAGAAGCAGTGGCGGAAGTACCAGGGTCGCAGCGGTCGCAGTTGCAACCGGGCCCTGGCATTCCGCCACTGGAGGGGGGCCAGCGCCGCCGCCAGATTCCGGCAATCAGCGCCGGAATCTGGGAGCCGCGCGCTGGCCGTCCCTCTCCCTACGCGAGCGGCCGCTGACATGCAGCTTGGCCGCTCACGTGGGAGAGAAACCACCTGACCAGCGCACGAGACCTCGCGCTGATCAGGTGGTTTCCGGCGAGCGGCCAAGCTGCATGTTTCCAGCGGCCGCTCGCCAAGGAGGAGAAGACGCCGGCGGAGCCTGCCCTGGGCCTGGGGCCAGCAGAGCAGGTAAGAGCTGGGCTGGGGGCAGTATATCCATGAGCTGGGGGGCAGAGCTGGGGCAGTATATCCATGATGAGGAGCTGGCGGGGGCAGAGCTGGGGCAGTATATCCATGATGAGGAGCTGGGGGCAGAGCTGGGGCAGTATATCCATCATGAGGAGCTGGGGGGCAGAGCTGGGGCAGTATATATCCATGATGAGGAGCTGGGGGGCAGAGCTGGGGCAGTATATCCATGAGCTGGGGGGCAGAGCTGGGGCAGTATATCCATGAGCTGGGGGGCAGAGCTGGGGCAGTATATCCATGAGCTGGGGGCAGAGCTGGGGCAGTATATCCATGAGCTGGGGGGCAGAGCTGGGGCAGTATATCCATGAGGAGCTGGGGGACAGAGCTGGGGCAGTATATCCATGAGCTGGGGCAGGGCTGGGGCAGTATATCCATGAGCTGGGGCAGAGCTGGGGCAGTATATCCATGAGGAGCTGGGGGAGAAGAGCTGGGGTAGTATATCCATGAGCTGGGGGCAGAGCTGGGGCAGTATATCCATGAGCTGGGGGGCAGAGCTGGGGCAGTATATCCATGAGGAGCTGGGGACAGAGCTGGGGCAGTATATCCATGAGCTGGGGCAGGGCTGGGGCAGTATATCCATGAGCTGGGGCAGAGCTGGGGCAGTATATCCATGAGGAGCTGGGGGAGAAGAGCTGGGGTAGTATATCCATGAGCTGGGGGGCAGAGCTGGGGCAGTATATCCATGAGCTGGGGGAGAGCTGGGGCAGTATATCCATGAGGAGCTGGGGGAGAAGAGCTGGGGCAGTATATCCATGAGCTGGGGGGCAGAGCTGGGGCAGTATATCCATGAGCTGGGGGGCAGAGCTGGGGCAGTATATCCATGAGCTGGGGGGCAGAGCTGGGGCAGTAGATCCATGAGCTGGGGGGCAGAGCTGGGGCAGTATATCCATGAGCTGGGGGGCAGAGCTGGGGCAGTATATCCATGAGGAGCTGGGGGGCAGATCTCGGGGGCAGTATATCCATGAGCTGGGGCAGAGCTGGGGCAGTATATCCATGAGCTGGGGGGCAGAGCTGGGGCAGTATATCCATGAGCTGGGGCAGAGCTGGGGCAGTATATCCATGAGCTGGGGCAGTATATCCATGAGCTGGGGCAGAGCTGGGGCAGTATATCCATGAGTTGGGGCAGTATATTCCATGAGGAGCTGGGGGGGGGGCAGAACTGGGGCAGTATATCCATGAGCTGGGGGGCAGAGCTGGGGCAGTATATCCATGTGCTGGGGCAGTATCCATGTGTTGGGGCAGTATATCCATGTGTTGGGGCAGTATTTCCATGAGCTGGGGGCAAAATATCCATGTGTGAGCTGTGGCAATATATCCATGTGTGGTCTGGGGGCAATATATGTCCATGTGTGAGCTGGGGGCAATATATGTCCATGTGAGCTGGGGGCAATATATATGTCCATGTGAGCTGGGGGCAATATATATATCCATGTGAGCTGGGGCAATATATATATCCATGTGAGCTGGGGGCAATACTATCTTTATTATATTGCAGGGAAAAAAAAAGGTAAAGATATGGATC
This sequence comes from Leptobrachium leishanense, assembly GCA_009667805.1. Lineage (NCBI taxonomy): Eukaryota > Metazoa > Chordata > Amphibia > Anura > Megophryidae > Leptobrachium > Leptobrachium leishanense. Next base: position 326,259,141 of record CM019063.1, on the reverse strand, counting down.
TTTTTTTGGGGGGGTTGGGGGGGCCCTTCATGGATTCTTGCACCGGGGCCCTCAGGTTTCTAGTTACGCCACTGTCTGGAAGCTATACTAAGCAAAATCATAGAATAGAACAGAATTGTTCTATTCTATGATTTTGCTCAGTATAGCTTCCAGACCCGAAGTTACTTTCCAAAGCTTTTCTTTTAAATTTTGTTTTAGTCCAAATAAAAAAAGGTATCACTACATACTGTTTGTTGCCTAGGAGTCCTCTTGGACTCTGATCTCTCCTTCACTCCTCACATTCAGTCACTAACGAAATCTTACTACTTCCACCTAAAAAACATTGCACGCGTCCGTTCCTTTCTTAATCAGGACTCTACTAAAATGCTTATCCATTATCTTCTGCCTTGAGTACTGCAACCTCCTTCTCTCTGGACTTAAAAACTGCCAGATTCTTCCTCTGTAGTCTGTAATTAACTCCTGTGACTTGTTCACCTCACATCCCGCACCTCTCACACCTTACCCTTTTGTCAATCTTTACAATGGCTCCATTTCCTTTAGAATCCATTTCAAAATACTGATGCTCAAATACAAAACTCTCCATAACCGCGCCCCTGCCTACATCTCCTCCCTTGTTAGCAGGTATATCCCATCTCGGCCCCTGTGCTCTGATGCTATCAGTTCCTTGTACACGCACCCCCAACTCTCACCTTCAGGACTTCTCCCGTGCTGCCCCCTTTCTATGGAACGCCCTCACCCGCAACATTAGACTCTCTCCGTCTCTCCAGTCCTTCAAGAAGTCTCTGAAAACACATCGGCTCACTCCATAATCCCCCACTGTACATTTTTTGATCCATCTTCCCATTCAGCCCACACACACCCCGCTACCTCACATAGTCTGCTATTTACCTCACATAAAATGCAAAAAATATATAACCTGAATTGGCGCAATAATGCTCTCTGGGGTCCTGGGTGTTCTCGTATATGTATGGGAGAAATAATAAACAATAATGGTGCAATACAGTAAATCTTTACAGACTATTGAAAATAATATTGTAATGTTGAGATTATCCCACTCACAAGTGTGGAGCCTAATCACTGGCTCTGAGTGGGTCCAGGCCTGTGGGTATATTGCCTTTAAATGCTTCTCAGGTGACCCCCACCTTGTTTGGAGTGTGTTATCTGGGATCATGCAGTAAAGGGAAGAAAAAGAGAAACAAACTCTCCTTGTGCAGATCTGCAGTAAATTTTCAATGTGATATTGCAGAGATTTTGTACTCACATTTAGGTTTAAAAGTAGACGCTCATGGGTTTATTCTGGTGGGGGAAAACCCAAAGGAAAACCATCCAGAATCCAGGAAATGAATGCAGCAGCAACAGGATCAGGGATAATAAAATAAAATGTATTTAAAATATAAAAACCTGCTCCAGAACGCGTTTCGCCGCATAGAATAGCGGCTTCATCAGCTGGTAGCAGATATACTGGACCCAGGACCCCAGAGAGCATTATTGCGCCAAATCAGGTTATATATTTTTTGCATTTTATGTACATTGGTATAGGGGAAACCACTATATCCTGAATTTTGGCCACCTGGGGTGTTATGGTGGTGGATACATGTTGTGTGGCGCTGCACCATCTTGTGTATATTTACCTCACATAGTCTGCTATTTACGTTCACCTAGTGTGTCACCCCACTCCTCTTAGATTGTATGCTCCCACGCAGGTCCTCTCTCCTACTGTCCTGCGTGTGTGTCAGGATCGGGTAACCCCGCTTGCAGACAATAAGCCAACAGACTCTGACCAACCGGTCCTTAGTAATGGCCGGGTTATGGTCAGTAATAATGAGAAAGACAAACACAAATAAAGAGTTGGGGGGGCGCAGTTAAACAATGTCAGGATTGAGCAAACCCCAATTGCAGACAATAAACCAACGGTCTCTACCTACCGGTCCTTGGTAATAGCCGGGCTATATACAGTAATGAAGCCAGATAACACAGATAGCAACTGGTCTCTCACAGTCAAGCAGCTTACAGTATAAGTAATACCACTGACCCTAATAACCGGTTGTCAAGGATAGAAAACCCTGCTTGCATACAATAGTACATAGACCCTAACTAACCGGTCCTTGATTATGGCCGGGTTAAACAGTAAACTAACTAGCAAGCAAAAGGTTAAATGGAAAATAGAGCGCTGGAAAACCATATAACAAAGCCAAACGTCGGGTGCCAGAGGTCAGGATAGTCACTCAGGATAAGCCGGGATCAAAGAACCAGAGAAACAATCAGAGAAATATTATATATATATAATTATATACGCAGCAACAAGGCACTAGGTGAAGTGAAACATAGAAACATAGAAACATAGAAAAATGTCGGCAGATAAGAACCTTCGGCCCATCTAGTCTGCCCAATTACATGGATACTTTACCTGGATTTATCATTTGTTTAGGATAACCTTATGCCTATCCCATGCCTGCTTAAATTCAATTACTGTTTTGGCCTCTACCACTTCTACTGGAAGACTGTTCCATGTATCCACCACCCTCTCAGTAAAATAATGCTTCCTGATGTTACTTTTAAACCTTTGACCCTCTAATCTAACACTATGTCCTCTTGTTTTGCTATTTTGTTTCCTTTTAAATATACTCCCTTCCTCTACTTTGTGGATTCCCTTTACGTATTTAAATGTTTCTATCATATCTCCTCTGTCTCGTCTTTTTTCCAAGCTGTACATGTTAAGATCATTAAGCCTTTCTTGGTAACTTTTCTCCTTCAAGCCGTACACCATTTTAGTAGCCCTTCTCTGAACTCTCTCCAAGATGTCTATATCCTTCTGGAGATACGGTCTCCAGTACTGCACACAGTACTCCAAGTGAGGTCTCACCAGTGCTCTGTACAGTGGCATGAGCACTTCCCTTTTCCTACTGCTAATACCTCTCCCTACACAACCAAGCATTCTGCTAGCATTTCCTGCTGCTCTATTACATTGAAACCACGCTAGGGCGATTACTAAGAGACAAAAAGCCCTTTAAATCGAGACACAATAACTCCTATTGGAGATCAGAGGAGACGCACTGCTCTCCTATAGGATCGCCGATCAGGTGCTGTGATTGGTTACCTCCCCTGCATAATGCGTCTGATTCGTGGGCAGAATCCACTTCCGGGTGGGGTCGGCGGATGTTATGGCCTAGTGGTTGGCATGCACCGCCATTCCCTGTACGGCAGTAAACAGTACCCGGGAATAAAGTGTTCCGGATATCAGCTGCTGTGACAACTGCAACCAGGGGCGAAGGTGCAACACTTCCCCGGACATGGGCCACCGTGACAGTGTGTGTAACATGTATGTATATTTGTTGCTCTGTCTCTCCCATTGTACAGTGCTACGGAACTTGTTGGCGTTATATAAATACTTGTAACTGTAACTATACTCTGGTGATTTTGGCATCTGGACTAACACAGCTTATCCAATCTAGTATATACAGTCATGGCCGAAATTGTTGGCACCCCAGACATTTTTCCAGAAAATCAAGTATTTCTCACAGAAAAGTATTGCAGTAAGACATGTTTTGCTATACACATGTTTATTCCCTTTGTGTGTATTGGAACAAAACAAAAAAAGGGGGAAAAAAAGCAAATTGGACATAATGTCACACAAAATTCCAAAAATGGGCTGGACAAAATTATTGGCACCCTTAACTTAATATTTGGTTGCACACCCTTTGGAAAAAATAACTGAAATCAGTCGCTTCCTATAACCATCAATAAGCTTCTTACACCTCTCACCCGGTATTTTGGACCACTCTTTCTTTGCAAACTGCTCCAGGTCTCTCTTATTGGAAGGGCGCCTTTTCCCAACAGCAATTTTAAGATCTCTCCACAGGTGTTCAATGGAATTTAGATCTAGACTCATTGCTGGCCACTTCAGAACTCTCCAGCGCTTTGTTGTCATCCATTTCTGGGTGCTTTTTGACGTATGTTTGTGGTCATTGTCCTGCTGGAAGACCCAAGATCTCGGACGCAAACCCAGCTTTCTGACACTGGGCTCTACAGTGCGACCCAAAATCCTTTGGTAATCCTCAGATTTCATGATGCCTTCACACATTCAAGGCACCCAGTGCCAGAGGCAGCAAAACAACCCCATAACATCATTGAACCTCCACCATATTTCACTGTAGGTACTGTGTTCTTTTCTTTGTAGGCCTCATTCCATTTTCGGTAAACAGTAGAATGCCCAGTGAACAAGAACTTTGGCTATGTCAGCTAGAGGCGATGTGCGCAAGAATTAATACCTACGTATCTCACTCTTAGCCACTTTAAGACTGACACCCTGTACCTTATCATCAAGGAAAAGAAGGAGAAATTACATTTTACCAATATAAACTTTATTGGAGCTCATATTTTGTCTAACAAAGAATATGTGAGATGTCAATAATATGAAGCTGCACCCCACTTTTTTTGAAGTTTGGGGAATACGTGTTTTTTATTTTTCCTTCCTGTGAAATATTGTCACTTATATTGTACATTGTTACCCAACAGTATATGAATATTGTTATTATCTTAACCCATTAGCTCTTGAAGCTGCACCCCAATTTTTTTATTTTTTTTTTGAAGTTTGGGAAATCCGTGTTTTTTTTTCTTCCTGTGAAATATTGTCACTTATACCGTGCATTGTTACTCAACAGTATATGAATATTGTTATCATCTTAACCCATTAGCTCTTGAAGCTGCACCCCAATTTTTTTTTTTTTTTTTTTGAAGTTTGGGAAATCCGTGTTTTTTTTTCCTTCATGTGAAATATTGTCACTTATACCGTGCATTGTTACTCAACAGTATATGAATATTGTTATCATCTTAACCTATTAGCTCTTGAAGCTGCACCCCAATTTTTTAATTTTTTTTAAGTTTGGGAAATACGTGGTTTTTTTTTTCTTCCTGTGAAATATTGTCACTTATACTGTGCATTGTTACCCAACAGTATATGAATATTGTTGAAATCATCTTAACCCATTACCTCTTGACCGCGCCCGCCCCAGTTCTAATTCTATTGTAACTTAGGCTAGGGTCAAATGAACGCATTTTTCGCATCGATTGTCAAAAAATGCATCCGAACGCATTGACGTATTTTTTGTACGGTGGACGCGAAAGCGGTCAAACGATGCGCATTTTCGTGCATGTTTTTTTTACGGAGATCAATAAAACACTTTTTGTGTCTGGACGTTATGTAGGCCGGACATTAGCAGCGTCTGATGTCTCCTAATCACGCACACACGCCGCTATGCGGACGAACTTTCGTGCGGCCTTACTTCGTTTATTGCCCGACATTGGCCGTCATTTGCTGCTACTACGGCCGTGATAAAATGCGGCTCAACGCACGTTCAAAATGCGTTAGTCTGACCCCAGCCTTAGAGTATTGTGTACCTGGGATTGTAACATTCAGGGGATTGGCTGCAGTCACCTAGTAGCCTTGTTTACAAGCAAGTGCTTTTTTCAAATTATAAAAGTCTGTGGGACATTTATAATAGCCAGGTGTTGCACCGGGCGGGGGATTTTTTTGTTTTCTGAGTGCAGGAACAAATGGTATATATATATATGTTTTTGTCCTGATGAAAGTTCCAGACCGGAACTGAAACGTTGACGATTACAAGCATGTTATAATAAAATTTGGAAGCTTGAAAATCCTGGAGTGCTGGTGCAAATTCTTCAACTATAGTGTATATATATTTATTCATTGACATTAATGGAGACTATCAGGGTTATTCAAAGAGATCCGAATTATGGTTGAAAGGTAACCGAACGGGGGCGTGGCCGGACGTTGCAGCGCGCGGTCGCATGTAAGGGAAGCTCCTGAGACCGGCGCTGAACTTTCATTTCTAGCAGCTAAAACACAGCAACCTCGGGGCTGAAAACTCACCCACAGGTGGGTGACACCTCCTAGCTCCCAGATGGCACCTCCTAAAGCGCAGCGGACGTTGGAACCGCTAAAATCGGCGAAAAAAGACCGGGTTCGTGAGGCCCAAGATGGCGGATCTCCCTCTTCTGTTTCCTCTTTTACAATGGAGGCAGCTGTGGTGGGCCCACCCTGCATGTCTGACACTTCACCGCCTTCGGAAAGCAGACTTCATGCCATGCTGCAAGAACTCCGTTCTACCATCCAAACGGATATTAAAGAGGCGCTGCAGGAGCTGAGGCGCGATGTACAAGACCTGGGTGAGAGGACCGATTCTTTGGAGTCTAAAGCAGATGACTTATGTTTAGCTCACAATGACCTGGTGGACCGTCATATAGCTTTGCAAGCAGCACACGACACCATGGCAACGAAATTAGCCGATATGGAAGACCGTTCACGGCGCAATAATGTACGGATCCGGGGCATTCCGGAGGCAGTGGCTCCTGCTGACCTCCAGCCTTATATTATGGAGCTTTTCCAGATCCTGGTACCAGCATACTTGCCGCAAGATTTTCTGATGGATCGGGCACACAGACTGCCGCGTGCCAAAAATCTGCCACCCTCAGCCTCCAGAGATGTGCTGGTCCGGGTGCATTTTTTCCACGTTAAAGAAGCGTTAATGAGAGCGTCGAGGAAATCCATGCCTCTACCCTCTCCATATGCCGAAGTTTCTTTCTATGCGGACCTGTCGACAGCTACCATGACTAAAAGGAGGGAATTCTCGTCTTTCACCAAAATCTTACGTGACCACAACATGGCGTATCGTTGGGGATTTCCACAAAGATCCTGTTATGGCGGGAAGGAGCTTTGCACGTCATTCCAGATCCCCTCGCTGGCATGCGTTTGCTGACGGAATGGAAGGTGGTGTCGGAGTTTACTCCCCCTCGTGTGGAATCGTCGTCGCCGCTGAAAGTTTCTCCGGAGTGGCACCGGATCCGGCCTAAATGAGATGCTATGGTCTTGCATTTTCTTGCTTTGGGCGTGCTTTTCTTTATTTTTTCCTTTTTCCGCCAGGTTGTCTTAAATCTACTCGGACATTGAATCTCTCTCGCGTCTGCAGGACTCAACCCTTCTGATCTACCATGAGAGTGGCGCTTCTGGGTAATGTTCCTTCGCTTGGTTAACCCCGAGGCCTTCCAATGGCCTGTATATTGGCGCAGTCTCCTCCGTGTAGAGTTGGGACTGCTGTTTTTCCCCTACGGGAGTTTTTTCTTGAACGTGTTACTTCTAATTATACCAACCTACTGTGTTGATTGACTCCACTCAGCTGCATTCATGGATTGCAGCTTTTTTTTTTCTCGTACTTGGTACGGGTTTTCCTTTCTTTATTCTTTTCTTTTTTTTCTTTTCATTAACTTTTTTCTGGTTCAACTTATGTGTGTAAAGTATGTATTGTATGTATTGTTTGTTTCTTTGGTATGCACTACGCTATATCGTTCCAGGTATTCCTGTAAGCGGAGGAGCCCCCCCATCCTCCCACGGAGGTTGTGTGTCATGTCCGCAACGAGATCTAGACAGATGGCCGTAATCAACGATGAGTAAACCTCACTTCCAAATCTATTCCTTAAATGTTCGGGGCTTGAATACTCCGTACAAACGACATGCTTTATTTCGTGACCTACATAAGTCCCAACCTGCTATTGTATGTTTGCAAGAGACTCATTTCTGTAAGAGACGCCGGCCGTTTCTGAAGTCACGCATGTATACTGATGCATATCATTCCACTGCCCAGACAAAATCTAAAGGTGTCTCGATCCTGTTCCATAAAGACTGGACCTTTGTGTGTTCAGCTCAGTATGTTGATCCGTTGGGTCGCCTGGTAATCCTGGTGGGCACGCTGAACGAATTACCTATCACTATAGCCAATCTTTATCTTCCTAATGACAACCCAGTTTCTTATCTTCGAAAAGTTTATGGTAGAGTGAGGAAAATGTCTAGTGGTACGATGTTTCTGTGTGGGGATTTTAACTGCACTCCTGATCCCGACGTTGATACCCAATCAGGCCAACCCCGATCCCACACCCGCTCCTTCCCATCCTCTAGCAAACAATTATGGGAATTTATGCATTTGTTTGAATTATATGATACTTGGAGGATATGTCATCCTGATACGCGCGATTACACCTTTTTTTCTCATGTTCATTCCTCATACAGTAGAATTGACTTGTGTTTGATTCATAGTTCAGCTTTGTCCCGCCTAATGGAGGCGTCTATCGGCGTTTTCACGTGGTCTGACCATGCTCCGCTTACGCTTACCTTTGAAGCGGCTTTTCCGCCGAGGGGTATGGGGAACTGGAGACTCAATGACTCGCTTATTGTGAATGGGGATGACGTGACAAAAACGCTACAGCTCCTTCGGGAGTACTTTAAGGCGAACATGACTGAGGATGTTGCAACGTCGTCGGTCTGGTTGGCCCACAAAGCGGTTCTGCGGGGACACTTTATACAGGAAGGAGCGCAGCGTAAGAGAAGTTTTAACGCTCAGACAAATGCCCTCATACAACGAATCACTGTATTGGAAACCCAGAATAAATCCTCTCCTGCCCCAAATATTTCAGCTCAATTGATTTTACAGCGCCGTGAGTTGGAGCATCTTTTGCTCCAGGTCACGGCACGCTCAATTAGACGGCTTAATTATGCTCACTATACCCAGGGGAATAAACCGGGGAAATTGCTGGCGTCTAAACCGAAAGCAAAACGAATGCAAACCAACATACCGTACCTACTGGGTGCTAATAACGTAAAAATTTACAACCCAGCCCTTATCACTGACGAATTCGCACGCTACTACGCCTCCTTGTACAATTTAGGAATAGACCACACCGTGCCGTCCCCTGCACCGGGCGACATAGATCTCTTTCTCCAGATGGTTAATCTCCCCTCTATCTCTTCCTCTCAATCCGCGGGTTTGCTTGCTGCATTTACAGAGGAGGAGGTACATAAGGCCATTAAGGCACTTCCGAAAAATAAAGCTCCGGGCCCTGACGGTTTTACAAATCTGTATTATCAAAAGTTTGCTTCGTCTCTAGTCCCGACTCTCACCCTGGTTTTTAATGACATTAAAAATACTGGCATTATCCTCTCCGGAGATGCTGCAAGCGACTGTAGTGACCCTGCCTAAACCCGGTAAACCCCGTCGCATTGCGCCAACTTCCGCCCCATATCCCTGTTGAATGTAGATGCAAAATTGTATGCTAAATTATTAGCTAACAGACTGGCCCCTCTACTTCCCTCCTTGATCGCGAATGAACAAACTGGCTTTGTCCCCGGACGCCAGACATGTGACAACACCCGACGTTTTTATGACATAATTGACCTAGCTCATAGAACTAATACCTCTGGACTCTTGCTGGCATTGGACGCTGAAAAGGCGTTTGACCGCCTGCACTGGGGGTATATGCGGACGGTGTTGCTGCGTTTGTTTCCCGGAACATTTTGTGAATAGTATTATGGCCCTTTACTCAGCTCCGTCGGCGAAAGTTTTGGCTTCAGGGTTTTATCCTCCCCCTTTCACATAACCAACGGCACCCGACAGGGTTGTCCACTATCCCCGTTGATATTCATTCTGGCCCTAGAACCCCTGGCGTTACGGATTAAAACCTCCCCGGCAATCAAGAGTTTATCGACCCCGAATGGGGAGCATAAATTGGCATTATTCGCGGACGACATACTGCTCTTCCTGACCTCGCCGGAGACTTCACTCCCGCCCCTGTTTGACATCCTTGATAAATTTGGCGCGTTATCTTATTACAAAAATAATATGAGTAAAACACAAGCTCTCTCCATAAATATGGCTGCTTCCTCCCTTAGCTCTATGCGTAGTAAGTACCCTTTTGATTGACGCTCTACTTCTTTAAAATACTTGGGTATCTCCCTATCTAAATCGCGAGGTACCATCCTTAAGGAAAATTTCACGCCATTATTGACCTCCATAGAGCCACAGCTCTCTAATTGGAGTACAAACGATTCCTCTTGGCTGGGCTGCATGGCGGCCATAAAGATGTGCATCTTACCCCAAATTTTATACTATTTCAGGAATATCCCTGTTTTTATTCCGGCGCATTTATTGCTCCGGCTGCAAAAGTTACTCCATGCACATATTTGGAAGGGGAAACCCCCTCGAGTGTCAGCTTCCACAGTCACCAGGCCGCGACGTAATGGAGGGTTGGGGTTTCTGGACTTACACTCTTATTATAAAGCAGCCTTACTAGCCCAACTGTTATCATCAATGCACTTGAGAGAACCACCACTATGGTTACAACTGGAGAATGCCATGATTTTCCCATATAAACTCCATGACTTGATGTGGCTTCCATTTCTGCCGAGGAACAGTACCACAGGTCTGCTGCCCACTTCAATGCTTTCTCTTATGTCTTGGCGCCTGTGGGGTCGCTCCTTGGTACGACCTTATGATCTACTATGCCTCGCTCCCCTAAGAGTATTGTGTCGTTCTATCTCTGACTTAAACTTGGACTCTTGGTTCTGGCACGGTTTGACTCATGTATGGCAGCTCTTTACGCCCAACTCCCTGAAATCCTTCCCTGATTTGGTACAGGAATTTGCCATCTCACCGAGTGATTGCTTTACGTACCTTCGGGTGAAACATGCTTTGACCCAGAGGGGCCTAACCTCTTTTAATGAAGCAAATCTTTCAGCCTTTCATAAATTATGTATGGGGAGGAAATGTCAAATGAAACCGTTGTCTCTGTGTTATAATAGCCTCCTAACCCCAACCCCACCTAAGAAATTACCCTATATGGTTAAATGGGAAAAAGACTTGGCTTTAACTATTTCCATAGAGGATTGGTCATACGCCATGGACACGATATTTAAATACTCTAGAAGCACCAACCTACGTGAGGCCCACATCAAATTGCTGTGTAGATGGTATTTAACTCCTAACCGGTTGGCCCATATTTCAGGGAATTTAGGCTTATGTTGGAGGTGTCTCACCGGTCCTGGCTCTCTATTACATACGTTTTGGCTATGTCCTATTCTGGGGGGATATTGGGAAAAGTTAAGTAGATTGATTTCCCATTGTACGTTGCTTACGCTCCCAATCTGCCCGAAAGTGTACCTCTTGCATCTTTTACCCGTTAACATTCAGACCCGTCATAGGAGGTTTATTTCCATGGTACTTGGGACAGCTAAAATAGTTATAGCAAGACATTGGCGTTCTTCCGTCTGCCCCTCTATGAGGGAGGTTATGGTTGCCCTCGAAAGTGTTTTTAAATATGAGGAAATGTTCCACACAGCGAATAATTCTATATGCCAACTTGACGAAACGTGGCAGGGATGGAGGGTGTTTGTCGATTCTGGACTTTTGATATAAGGTTCCTCGATATGCAAGACTGTAGTGCTGCCATGTTGTATGTTTTAGGTTTTATTTTAGTTTAGGAATTTATATTTTTATTGGAAAATGGAGTCTGCACAATCGACCCCTTTCCAGAGTTCAACGATAATTCATTCGAATTGTATTGTTTATTGTCAATGTTGCAAATCTATGTCTCTTCCTTTTGATGCTTTCTTTATTTGCATGTTTGTACCATTCATGTGTGCACTCCAATAAAAATCTTTATATGAAAAAAAAAAAAAAAGAAAGGTAACCGAACACTGAAATTCAGCGTTCGGTTACCTTTCCTGGCCATTCGGCTATCCAGAGAGCAGGCAGTTCGCTAAATCTTAGGGGAATTGCCTGCACATACGGTGCCTGTTCGGTGCCTGTTCGGGGGCAGTGAATCCCCATAGAGAAGCAATGCTTCATCTATTCAGAGAACAAAAACCAGCAGTGAAAAGTTGCCGAATTGTCCTGCTGTTCCGTGGTTTCATGTGACAGGTTTATTCAGGTGAATCCCATAGGCTTCAACGTTAAAAATATTCCCATTTTGATTCAATATCTAATAAACTGTTGATTATAATGTTCTGCAGTAAAAAGTCTCTTTATGTATAGATTGTTTAGAATCTTTTAGGCATTTCTCGGGATTATTTTTTTTTCCGTTTTTTTTTTAAATCGTTTTTTTCTTTTTTCTGTAACAGCCCTTTTTATTGTCATTCATTGGATCTTATCTGTAAATTTCAGACATTTTCGTTCTGTAGTTTCTTTGCAAACAGCGTTTCACTTTTCAAACATTCAAGCGTACTGTTTTTTTCCTCTCTCCATTCTGCGGGGTCGGGTTTTCGTGGCGGCTGCTCTGCACTGTAATCGGTGGCAGCTTGGGTTTCTCCGGCGTGTTCGGTGGAGTTAATCCAGATGTTTTTGTGGGTTTCGGCGTGCATTCGCCTGGTTTTGCCGTGAGTGTTCGTCAGGTTTGCGGCGGCTTTTTGCTTGCACTATGAAGGCCCTGTGGTGCTTGCTGAATACACCGCAGGGTTGCTGAAATGGGATCGCCAAATCGAAGAGAACGAAAAGTCACTGAACGAGTGGTGACTTTTCGATTCTCTTTGAATAACCCTGTATATTAAATTATTACTTTAACTCAATCAACTGGCTAGGCAAGTTAGTTGTCTCTTCAACACAAAATCATGCTTAGTAGACATGTCCCACTAAGCTTGAAAGCTTCTCTGTAACAACAAACTCCTCTGTAACAGGCTGGAAATACCACATTTTTTCCCCTCTTCTAAAAAGAGATTGTACAGAATAGATTAATACAATTTTTTTTTAATGATGTTAAGTAGGTTTTAGCTGCAAAGCTGATGTCATGATTCAAAATTAAGAAGTTAGTTTAACCTTGTGGATTTTCTCTTTTTTTTCCCATCACTATAGGCTGGTGTCATTTGTGCACAGTGTTTGCTGAGAGATGATCCATCTGATGACTAAGTGGCTGTTCACAGTACAGAGAATTGATATGTAAAACAAAGCTCCCAGGTTTAGATGCAGCTTTAAGTGCTGGTCAGTTATGAGCATCATCTTCCCTGCCACAGCCTGAAATCTCAATACCTGAGCACATGCAGTATTGAACATGAGCTACCCTTCTCAGTGATCACACTCCTACCATTTCTCTCCCCTTCTCTATTTTCTCTGCCTGCTGTGCTGGGTGCTCAGTTTGGTCCTGATGTAAAGAGATGCTGAGAGATGTAGCTCATCCTCTGGACTGAATCCCTCCACACACAAAGGATTATCAAACAGAGCTCAGGAACTTTATGTCACTTGTGGATCATAATGATTTATTGCAGCTCCTTTTTTATGGATGAAAATGTTTTCTCTGGATACCAGTTAACATCACTATTCACCTGGAGATCCTGTGATTGTTTCTGTCATTTTATTTGATATCACTTGCAAGTGGTCATCACTGCTGCTTGTACAATGCTGTCACAGAGATGTCAGAGTCTTCTAGCATATGGTTTCTACCTATGGATCTTCCAATTTCTTACATTTCTAGGTGGTAAGTAATCTTTGTGCTTTTGATGTCTATCAATATTTTTTTTTAAGAAATTGATTTGATTGCATTGTAAAACACCTTTTCCTTACAGTGAGTTAAATTAACTGAAAAGCAAAACTGATCCCCAGCTGTTGCTTGTTTTGACAGGCATGTCTCTTTCATTGTGCTAATAAATGTTAAAAAAAGTATCTCTTTATATTGACAGAATACAATAACAGTGTAAGATGATTTGGTGGGGATAGGTTGAGAATACAATGTTGGATTTTTAGGGTTATACAGGTCATGTGCAGTAGTTGGCACACAGAGCATAATTTGTGTGTGTGTAGTAAAGAAGCAAATGTCTCCAATTGAAATGCAATACTTTCAGTAAATAAATGCAGCATGAGCTCAATATGCGAGGTACACATTTAAAATGTAAATGCAGGGGGAAATGATGTGAGAGAGGTGTATACAATGTATGTATGAGTGCAACCTACAAATAATGCTTGGGGTCAGTACTATTTGTGTGACAGCACATTTCCTAAAAAGTATTGTAGAATTCTGTTTCTGGTGTGGATCAGTTTAAATACTGTGTAATATATATTTTTAATTAAAAATATCAAAAGGAACTCACCAGTCTAATCCATATTTCTGTTAAAAAAAATTTACAATATAGAGAGGATAGCCTAAAAAAATAAAAGAAATTAATATATATATATATTTTTAAAAATATATTTTTTGAACAGATGGTTATTATGTTCTTACATTTTTCTGCAATATGCTGTATACCTGGAAGGAGCTGAAACTTCTGAAGCAATCAAGGCTCTCTGAATTAGGCTAGGGTCAAATGAACGCATTATTCGCAGCGACCATCAAAAAGTGCGTCCGAACGCATTGACATATTTTTTCACAAAATGTGCGAAAATGGTCAGACGATGCGCATTTTCGTGCGCGATTTTTTTACGGATCGTCAATAAAACACTTTTTGCATCTGGACGTTATGTAGGCTGGACATTAGCAGCGTCTAACATCTCCTAATCACGCAAACACGCCGCTAGCAAACGCACGCACTCTGTACGTCAGTACTAGCGGTTCTGCGTTCTCGAAAAAATGCGTTCATTTTCCACTTGCGTTGCACGGCCAGACTTTCGTGCGGCCGTACTTTGTATATTGGCCGTCATTGCCCATCATTTGCTGCTACTGCGGCCGTGATTAAGTGCGCCTAAACACACGTTAAAAATGTGTTAGTCTGACCCCAGCCTTAAAGGGACACTATATCACTTGCAAAAGCTGTTATTAGATTACTAATGCAATACAATAAAACCACATTAGAAAACACATATTGCTGTTTTTTTTCACTTTTAAGTAATTGCGTGTAAAAAGGAAACAAAGTAAGGTTTTTATTTATTGTTTCCATTTTGCGTATTTTACCATGATGCAACATTTACCAAAAGCTTTGCTCTGTGGGTCTTGTGTACTTAATCTATATTATTTAACAGTTAATGAGGCGGAGGAGTGAATGTTTAGATAAGGTTTCTTGAGGGTATTGGTCTCCTGGCTAACTGAGATATGAGATGGCAGCTGAATGAGATATGGCAGAGAGCTTAAAAGACTTCTAATCTACCACCTGGTGAATGGTGATGTCCTTTGAATACTACCCACACACCACAGTAATTTGAGTCAGTGAATGACCTGTAGACACCATTCTATGGCAAAATCCACAGAGTGAGGACCAAGTGAGGTAAAAATACTGTGGGAGCAGTTTACAACACAAAAGATCACACAATAGACGCACCCAGTGACACATATAGAGTAAAATAGTGTCTTCACTAAACAAACAACAGAAAAACAAAGCACATGTAAGATATCAACAACATAATGTAAACAAAATAAGAACATTTAATTTTTTGGTGGTAGTGTCCCTTTAATCAATTAAATTAAAGCGCATCAATCAGCCTCACCATGCCATATAAATGTTTCAATGAATGTTGGGAACTCTGCCCAGAATAGGAATTTCACAGCCAATCGGGAGACTGGACTATTTGAGCCATCACTGAGCTTCAGGATGACAACACAGATGGAGGGGAAGGGTTTTCGTGACTGAGAATTGTATGAGGATGGGTAACCCTGGAATCTGAGCAGTAATCATACAAGTTTGAAATCTCATGGCCCTATTCCATCGCTGCAAATGACTGGAGCTGCCATTCCGCGTTGATATAATCTGCAAGGATTACAACACTCAAACTGGTGTTAAATGATGTTGCTTTTTTAACTTTGTGTCCTTATCTGCTTTTGACTTGCAGCATGAAAAATGGCATTGCCATACCTTACCTTCTATTTTCACATGCCAGGAGCAAGTAGAGTGTACATTATGCAGTGCCTTAGTATGCATTGTGTCATCTAAAATGTAAGCCCTCACCTCTGCAATCTACTTTGCACCTTTTAGAACTATACAAATCAGTATAAAATCCACTTCCTGTGAAATATTTTTTATTCCACATTCCTACTCAAATCTCTACATTCTTAGTCAAAAAACACCACAACCCCTGCTTACCTGCAAATATGCATTTAAAAAATTATATGAACATTTTCATCATGCATATGCACACCAGACCTCAGATACATGTATACCCTCACCAGACCTCAGATACATGTATACCCTCACCAGACCTCAGATACATGTATACCTCACCAGACCGCAGATAAATATATACCCACACCAGACCTCAGATACATGTATACTCACTCCAGACCTCAGACACATGTATACCCACACCAGACCTCAGACACAGAAACTGGGGCAGCTGGCAGAATGCACTAACAGCATTCTGCCTGGCTGCTCCGCCTGGCCACGTTCCAGCAAGCATGTAAAGGTTGTAAAGCGGCTCTGCTGGGGCCACGCTCTCTCACTAGGTCTTACAGAGTTTGCGAGATATCGCAATCTCTGCAAGATCTCACGGGAACGTGGCTGGATTGCCCAGTGGCCTTGTTACAACCTTCGCATGCCGGCAGCGACTGCTCGCTGGAATGCATCCAGCCGGCGGGGCATGGCAGAATTCTGTTAGAACTTTCTGCCAGCCGCCCCAGCACCTCGAATACCGCCTGGCAAGCCAGTCCACTGCTGACTTTCAGTATCGGTAGAAGTATTGGGGCTTTTACATAAGTGCAAAAACGTATGCAAATGTCTGGTATCAGCACTGATATTAGTATTGGTAATGGTGCATCCTACATTTTCTAGGTGTATTCTTAATTGTAATGCATTTAAAAGAAAAAAGACCCACAAGACCTTATTGAAATAATGCAATTAAGCCTTTTTTCTCTATGATGTAGTAACTGGTTATAGCCTTCATAAATATGCATCCTCAATTAATTCTTTTTTTTATTGTGTGTTTTAAAAATCAATAGATACCATCAGACTTAAGACCTTATTCTGTTCAATCCAAGTATGACTTCTGACTTGTTTTCTTTCGAACGGCTGAATTTTTGTGACTTTTATATTCAGTAATTATAATTGCAAATTCAAATAGTGATATTTCTAACTTCTAAATGTTGGAAAATTAAATGTAATGTATATTATAAATCTAACAATCAATAGTGTGATTGTGTGCTTTCATGTGTGCAAACAGAAATTTACTTTTCAATTCAACACACATTATAATGTATTCCAAGGAAAATTTGATTATACATATTATTTGCATTATAAACACTTTTTGTTCCATTTCACGTACGTGTGCCCAGAGAAATCGTTATTACTCTCGAATTATTCTTGAACAAATTAATAAAAACAATTGTATCTCTATCATCTAACTATTCCCTTGGCATTTTCTATTCAATTGACTTTTTGAATGCTTTCACATTCATTTCTTTGCTGAAATGAGACCTGCTTTAGATCTGACTCTATTAAAATGCGTGCTTATCATAGTAAATGGTTTCTTTTCTGGGAAGCATTCTATGCAAAGTGACACAATTAGTAACTGGAAGCCAGATTTATAATGATACATATTATGTTTTACCATCATTCTTAATGTAAGAAATGTAATTATGCCATCAAGACAGATGACAATTCTGTTTGCAAAGGCAAAAGGAAACAAAGAAACAAACAGTCCTGCACAACATGAGCACTTTATCTTTCTAAATGATCAGACTGTGTGGAGTAGTCCCACCCCTACTCTTATGCCTTTTGGCAGAAATCGCTTTGTGAAGAGGAGGAGTTTCTTGACCAGGCACCCAAGATTTTGGATTTCCCGGTGTCACTATATCGGCTACTCACTTTGCTTATCCGCGGTATTTTTCACTGCAGTGTCACAGCCGAGCCCTGATTTCAACAACTTGTGCTGATGGACCATGCCATTTTCCATCCCAGGTTCCAAGCAGCGTCTTTCCCAAGACCCGTCCTCATTCACACAACAATTTTAGTCAAGACATAGAAGCATGCCAATTGATATTGACACAAAGTCCATGTGTCTTTCCAGTGCACTGGATCCTCCCAGTGGCCCATGCACATTTTGACACACTAAACTGATGCCGACCAATGGTTTTTCTCTGCTACCTATTTAGGACCTGGACTCAGTCTGTTTTGGACCCTCATGGTTTTCTCTACCCGTGAGTGCACTATATTGTTCTTTGATATTTCCGTGCATCGACCTTGGCTTTTCCTGTTGATTATTCTGACTTCTGGCATTCCTTTGTTTACTGGCTTGTATTAGAATCTCATTTGTTACTGACCTTGGTTTGCATACTACCTCCACTGACTCATGACCCGGTATTTTCCTTTTTCTCTGCATTCTGTGTTTGTTTGTCTTATAGTTAGTTACCAGCCATTCTAAAGACAGGTAGTGTAGGTTGTGATTTGTACTGTGTGTTTAGATCCGGAAGTCATCACATTATGACAGGGTGAATGGATCCTGCAGACTTGTCATAACAGATAGCTGCTTTTGCTACGAGACAATATGAACTAGACCAACCCTCAAAATTTCCACTCGCATGCTCGCATTTGGCAAGTGGAAATCAAGTGAGGGCGAGTGGAAATTCACACGCAGGCAGCACAATAAATTATATCGTACTGCCTGCTCTGTGTATTCCGGCGGTGGCAGTTTTTTTTTAGGCTGGCCGACATGCTCAGGGCCAGTCAGCGTGCTTTTCTTTTTCAGCAACAGCTGGACATGGCCTGAGTCATTTCCGGCGCACTGTCCGCTCAGTTGCCTTTACTCCCTTTCCCCTAGAGAGCACGCCAGCTACAGTGCGTATTTCAGGGATGGAGAACGTCCGGCCAGCAGGGGAGGAAATCAATCAGTCCTCAGAGTGCCACAAAGGGAGCGGTGCAAATTCCCTCTCCCTCTGCTCTCTTTTACTCCAATTCCCTCTCCTTACTGCTGCCCGCTGGGTCTCCTCTTTCATGCTCTGTCCCTGAATCCGGCATGCCTCAGAGAGTGAGGGAAGTGGAGATAATCACCGCCCCCTCATTCTACTCGCAGGTCAGGTAAAAGAAGGGGAGAGGGGTGGAGAGGAATGAATTAAATGGAGTGGGGGAAAGAAATTAAATAAATGGAGTGGGGGAGAGAAATGAATTAAATGGAGTGGGGGACAGAAATTAATAAAATGGGGAGAGAAATTAAATAAATGGAGTGGGGACAGAAATGAATTAAATTGAGTTGGGGACGAATGAATTAAATGGAGTGAGGGACAGAAATGAATTAAATGGAGTGGGGGACAGAAATTAATAAAATGGAGTGGGGACAGAAATGAATTAAATGGAGTGGGGGACAGAAATGAATTAAATGCTGGGGAGAGAAATGAATTGGGCAAAATAAATGAAATAAAAGGAGGGAAAATGAATTAAAGGGGGCCCTTGACAGAAAAAAGGTTCCCCTCCCCTGTTGTAAACTAAGTGAAAGTAAAAAGCTGCCGAGCTGTCAGTGCGCCGAAAGTGATGCCAGAACCAGCGCCGCTACTACAACTCCTGTGAGGGTCCATAATTAGTGAAATGGTGGCGTAGGCGTTTGAGTTAATGCAAAATAAATCTATTTATAAAGAAAGAGGTGATACGGAAGGAGCAAAAAAGAAAAAAAATGGGGATGGAAGTATCGCACATGAATATTAATGGGTTTATCTGTTTAAGCAGCCAAGGAGGGAACCTGACTTTGGGGTCTTCTAGCTTCTGTTGATAACCTGCCATATGAATATTGAAAAGAGAGTATTAAGTTCCCCTTGATATGTCGGATGCATAAACCCCAAATTAATTTGGTCCTAAAAACTATTGGAGAGTAGTCTGTCTGTAGTTAATGAATGATACTACTTGTCTGGGTCTGGTGACTGGGTATACATGTATCTGATGCCTGGGTATTAATGTTATTTATTTTTGTAGCTTTATTCTGAATAAAACTTCTAAAAGTGTAATATCATAAGATAATTTAAGAAGGTGTGTTTAGGGGCTGAGTTCAGGGCAGGGTAGGTGGGGCAACTGGTGGCGAGTAACTCTTAAGGTCTGGCTAGTAGCTTGGGAATTGAAATTTTGAGCCCTGAACTAGACCATCAAATGGACCATTTTGCCCAGCCTTTACAAATCACTCTCTCTTACATTGCTCACCTACTGTTATAAAACTCACCTCCTGCTTCTTTGGCTCCTGCTTCAGTTCCTTCTGGTGCTTATGCCTCTCATGTTAACATGACTGCTCCAATGAGATTTGACAGTACCCCAGCTAAATGTAGTGTTTTTTTGGCTCAAATACATAAATTCAAAATCCCCAGCTGCTTGTGACATTGGATGAGGTGGAGGAAACTCCTCCACTTCACCCAACGGTTTAACCAGATTGGGGCAGGAGGGAGAAGGGGTGGCACTCCTCATTTTCTGATCACTTTAAAACAATAAAGCAACAAGGAGGAGTAGAGGTGTCCCTTTTTAATTGTGTAGTGTCTGCCTTTCCGGTCTCTTTTTTTCAAGTTTTCTTTCTATTACTATACTCTACTTTTCTTTCATCTCTTCTCACGCCTTCATCCCTTTTTTATTTTCTTTCCCTGACCTCCCAATTCCCCTCTTCAGTTGTTTCCTCCCTCTTTTTTATTACTGTGGCCAGTTCTCTTCTATCTTTAGCTTTCTTCTTTCTTTCAGAACACAATTCCTGCTCTGGAGGAATTTGGCTTTTTGGCCTTCTCTGGTTCTGTAGCAATTCAGGTTTATTTTTAATGCTATTGATTCTTCTAATGTTTGTACGCTGCCTTTTATAGTGTACAGTTCTCCCTTGATTTACTTCATCATATCTCTTGAGATACTACAGGTACTTTTTTATTAGTATGATTGTGGTTTGAATTTTTTATTTTGCCTTGGGACAAACTGATGTACAAATGCCCATTTTCATATCTGTAATATTCCTGTTTACTTCTTTTTGCTGTAAAATAAACTTTTTTAATTTGAAAATAAATACATAAATAAAAATTTATATCTACAATTTACTTCCATTGAAGGTGTAATGAAAGAGGCATCCGTTTTAAATACAATTTTTTAAGTTTTATATCAAGGGTACATATAAAATAAGTGCATCATATGCACAATCATAAACCATGAAGTACCAGTTTTATTACAAAATAATTGTTATCATAAGACATACCTTAACCCCTTCACTACTTGATCTTCAAAATTACTTGCTGGTGCACCAATAGCCAGGATACTTGACTTGGTCTAATTCTAGAGCAATGCAAAGGAATTAAATTTATTGAAAACAAAATTTGTTTGCAAATGGGCTGTGTATGACATCCAAAGTGCTAAAACAGTTTGAACAGCTGTCTCTCTGCATCTAAAATATGAAGTCCCAACTGATTCATTAAAGAGATCCAGCTGTAGTAGCACTTTTTGCTCAGCACATGACAATGTCTACCTGTTAAAAATACATTGTAAATACTTACGTTAATATTTTACTGTAAAATTATGGAAAGGTATTTAAAAAACAAACAAACTGGGTCCTACCAGTGGTTTATGGAAAAAGCACTTGGCATTGAATGGTTTAATAGAATACAGGCAGGGGTCAGGTCCTGGGGAAAAAGTGAGGGAACTCACCCAAGATTTCCACAACCCCCCATTACCTGAAGAAAAAAAAGGATGCATATATACACCTGCCCCCCTGAGAATCATGTGTAACCAGGCATAGACCCCTCAGAATTATATATATCCAGCACAGACCCCAGAATTGTATATAACAAGCAGACCCCAGAATTATATGGTCTAGCAGAGCCCATAAACTGTATACCAGCAGAGCCCAGAATTTGTATACCAGCAGAGCCCCAATGTATCTACCAGCAGAGCCCAGAATTTATATACCAGCAGAGCCCAGAATTGTGTATACCAGCAGCAGTGCCGAGAATTGTGTATACCAACAGCAGAGCCCAGAATTGTATATACCAAAATCAGAGCCCAAAATTGTATATACCAGCAGCAGAGCCCAGAATTGTGTATACCAGCAGCAGAGCCCAGAATTGTATACACCAGCAGCAGAGCCCGGGATTATACTTACCCAGACAGATCTCGTCCCACGTGGTTCTCCGAGCTCCTGCACGCTGCCGCCGGCTTCTTCTGATGTGAAGGCTGTGACGCGATCCCGCGAGATCTCGGCTTTAGGCCGTGTCACAGCCTTCACAAGGCTGAAGACGGCGGATGCTCGAAGGAGCAGGCAGGAAGCACTCTGGGAACATGGGCCAATCGAGGGGGCTGCAAGCGGAATGCGGTTAATGCATTCCGCTAGCAGCCCCAGCGATAAACTAAATCGGCCCACAGCGGGAACATGCGTTCCCACAACGTTCCCGCTGCAGGAGAAGTGCGGGAACGCCGTTCCTGCAGGACTCAAGCCCTGATTACAGGGTTATTCAAAAAGATCTTAACTGGCTCCAAAATTGCACCGAACAGTGAATTTCCCCATACAGTGCAATTTCTGAGCCATTTAGGTATTTAAAAGCAGGCAATTTGCCAAATATTTGCGAAATACGGTGCTGTTCGGCAACAGTGAAATTCCTCATAGTGAAGCAATGGTTAATCTATTCACAGAACACTGAACAATAGAGAAATGTCAGTGAAATGACCTGATGTTCGGTGGTTTCATTCAGCAGGTTTAATCAGGCGAATCCCAAAGGTTTTGAGAAAATATTCCCGTTTTTATTGAATATCTATTAAACCGTTTATTCTTTTAATCTGCAGCAAAAAGTCTATTTTTTTTAGCCATTTTTTCGGGGGCACAAAATTTCAGATTTTTTTAATAGCTTTTTTTCTGTAACAGACCGTTTGATTATTATTCATAGGACCTTATATGTCAACAGCGTTTAAAATTTTAAAAGTTGGAGTGTTTTTTTTTTTTCCCTATTCGTCGACGTATCGACTTTTTCCGGCCACTGGTCGGCGCGCTGTTCGACGGAGTGGCTTTTTTCAGATGCGATTGGTGTTTTTCCGGCGGTTTTTCCATTTAATGCAGCAGATTTTTGGATGCAGTCGACGGATTTTCCCTGCCCTTCGGGGACCTGCTCAATTTACCACAGGGTTAGGGAATTTGACTCCGGTGGAATTTCGGTACTCTTTGAATAACCCTGATAGGAAAACTACAATTTATAGACTTAAAGTAAAAGTAATTAAAACTGGTGGCAAATTTGTCTTATGCACTTAAAATCCCATTTACCTACAAGTAAAAGCAGAGACTTGTTAGTGTTCTTAAATAGCTAATATAGAAATATGCTCAACGCCACTTCAATTCGTATCTCTAAGGTGGGGGTGAAATACACATTGAAAAAAACCAAAATTTAAATTTGGTATATTATCACCCAGGGGGAAAATAAGTAAGTAATGTAGGGAAATATAATTTTATTATGAAACTATTTCCTTAATTTTATTCCAATTCTTCATATAGTCACAGCATTTCCAACTCACTTGTGT
Organism: Leptobrachium leishanense; assembly: GCA_009667805.1. Taxonomy (NCBI): domain Eukaryota; kingdom Metazoa; phylum Chordata; class Amphibia; order Anura; family Megophryidae; genus Leptobrachium; species Leptobrachium leishanense. The sequence goes on along the minus strand of CM019063.1, from coordinate 326,235,950 downwards.
AACATACATTTATGGATTTATTTTTTAATTTCACAAGTTCATTCTGTTTATGTTTTTTATTCTCCTGTCTACCTCCGGACATCCTATGAGTTTTCTAAAACTCTTGTATTATTTTCGAAATAGAGAAGTTTCTTTGCACTATTAACAAACACAAGAGTAAGGTCATCGTACCAGCTAAATTATAAGTTAGATTGTAAATATACTTGAAATTTAGTACGTCTAATCATTAAGAACAACTAATGAGCTTTACATGACTCATTTGACTTGACAGGTACATTCAGTAAATTGCTTTATATTTGCTTTTCAGGATTGCAAAATGACAGTCTGATCTGTTTTTAAAAAAATGTTCTGACTTTTAGACACATCTTTAATATTCAGTTTTCCCATGAATCACAGTACTCTAGCAGAGGGCATGATACTTTCCTTAAAACTGGTTTTAAATAACCTGATTGCCTCAATATTCCTCTAACTTTCAGGGTTATGCAGAGAGAGAGGTGAACTGGCCCCTAAATTGCACCGACCAGGGAATTTCCCCGTACGGTGCTGGTTTCGAGGCCATTTGGCTTTTCAAAAAGCAGGCAGTTTGCCAAATTTTGGGGAATTGCCAGCGAAATACAGTGCTGTTCAGCGGCAGAGAAAGTCCCCATAGAGACAAAACAGATAATCTATTCACAGAACACCGAACAGTAGGGAAATGCCCTGATGTTCGTTGGTTTCATTCTGCAGGTTTAGTCAGGCAAATATCATAGGTTTCAAGGTTAAAAATATTCCTGTTTTTCTTCAATATCTATTAAACTAGGGATTTGCATGACTGAAAAATTTGTTTCATTTAGTTTTGTTTCCTTATGTTTTTAAATAATTTCATTTTCGGAATTTCGTAACTATTTTAGTTTCGTATTTCGTTTTGGATCGATTTAAGATTTCGAATCGATTTGAAATTTCGAATCTATTTGAAATTTTGAATCGATTCGAATTTCATATATCAATTCAATAGTTGATATCAATTAGAATTTTGGATCACTGAATAAAACCCCAATTAATCATATTTTGCTGTTAAAAGTAAAGCTAGGGTTAAATTTTAAGCTGTGTCACAGATTTAGTATTTGAGACAAATTAAACAGTGAAAGAAAATTAATTGGTTTCATAAAGTCCTTTGCTGACTATTACTTGTATTTTAAGTTAAGATCAATTCGATAGTTGATGTCAATTTGATAGTTCATTTCAAATTCAATAGTTGATATCAATTATTCAAAATTTTCTTTTATGATGATGACACAGTGTAAAACTAAATAAATTTGTTATATACCATTTTGTTTAGAATTCGAATCGTATCGATTCGTTATTCGGAAGTACTTCTGAACTACAAATGATCAAATTACGTTCCAAATTCCGATTTTTTCCAAAACTAATGCACATCTCTATTATCTCTAATATTAAATCATTTATTCTTTTAATTTGTAGGAAAAAGTCTATTTATTTAGGATGTTTTAGGCATTTTTCTCGATTTTTTTTCTGCAAAATTTTATATAAATATATATTTACATAAATAGCATTTTTTTCTTTTTTTGCGACAGACCTATTTATTTTTCATAGGACCTTAGATGTTACTTCCAGACATTTTCATTTAAAATTTCAATCGTGTTTTTATTTTTATTTATTTTTACCCCGTTCGTAGGCTTTTTCCATCGGCTAGTCGGCGTTGTATTTGGGGATAGTCGACTTTTTTCAGATGCGTTAGGCATGCTTGTGGTGGATCATCGGGTACGTTAGGTGGGTTTTCTGCAGCATTTCGGATCGATCCGATTTTTCGGATCTTTTTGGAGGGGGTTTTCAGTGATTTTTATTTATTTATTTATTTATTTTGGATCCGTTCCCTGCACTTCGGGGACCCTGTGGCGATTGCCAAATTCACTGTAGGGTAGGGGAATTTGATTCCCAGAAGCGGGGAGAACGAGAGAGCATCAACATATCAGTAACATTTCCGTGCTCTCTGAATAACCCCTTTAGGCGTTCCTAATGATACATTTATAAAAAAAAATCTTTGGTCACAAGTAAATGTCAAGTAGAAACTTTCCAAAGCAAAAATAGAACTTTGTGAACCTTTAGTCTGATTAGTGCATCACTAGAATCACACAAAAGGGTATCATCTAAATACAAATATGATGTTAAAAACCCAGAGAATCATCTGTGCATACAGTTACAATACTTTGCTATTTTATGTTAATGCAGTTGCTGCACATTTAAGCTATTCTTATAAAAGCTGTAGGCTTCTCCAAAATTAGAGTACCGGGTGACTTAGAGTCACTGGTGGTCCTTATTTGGACCCCTGTATCTCCAATTCCATAGAGCCTCACCAGCACAAGTGAGATGTTATTGGTATGGCCAGAGTTTAGCCTTTCCAGTGACACCAAAAGTGACCATGTAATATATACAAGAAATAAAAGAGGCATTAAAATACAAAGTTCCTTTTATGTTCTAAAACAACAGCCTTCTCCAATTTTCAGTTACAAAGTAATGGAACAATGTTGCTGCAATAACTCACTCTTATTTCTCTCTATAGGAGATTGCTGCGCAGGGTCTGTCAGGTGTCACCTGAACAGCAGGAGGACAGGCCATGTGCAGTAATGTTCTGAGGAAAGTGAATGTGGCGAGCACAGCCTGCGATCTGGCACTCGGTCTGCCTATTACTTATGCTGCAAACTGAACACCGGCTCTTAACCAAAATTGGTAGAGTGCCCCTCCCAAAATTTGTGTCTGGATTTTCCCCTGCTTAGAGTTTCATAGATAAACATCTTGACATCAAAACAACTTCAAAATATAACAAAAAAATCAAGTGAAGTGAACCTATAATTTCATAAATATATATATCCAACCCATTTTGACATATTTCCCACTATTTCACCTGTCCCCTCATTTTGTTTTTTTATACATGTGTAGCGCTGTTTTAGTTCTGTTGCTGTAATTACCCATTTTTGGCCACCAGGGGGAGACAAGCGCAATGTAAACTATACTGGACACATTGGGACTACATTTTCCAGCATGCTTTGGGGCAGAGACAGGAAGTAGGTGGGGAGAACCGGGAGACATCCGCAGCCTCGTCGGAGGAGAGCTGTGCGCGCCGAGGGGTGAACAGAGCAAGATGCACGTGAGACAGGGAACGATTGTGACCAGGCCGGAGAGCAGGTGCTGCCTTGCGGACGCTGGAGATTGGTTTCAGTGACTTGCCAGAGACCTAGTAATACACCGCTGAGAGGTTTGCACAGACACAGAGCTGCAGATTGGACCCCGAGTTAGGAGACCGCGATGATCCAATGGGAGTGCAGGCGGTAAGCTGAAAATCTTGTTGCAAAGATGGACAAGCAAGAACAGCGGATCTGGTGGCACAGAGTCCCAGCCAAATCGAGTGAAGCAGATTGTCTGGCGGATGGGTGAGAGGCCTTCTAGGCCACAGTAAAGTTAACAAAGCACGTTGCAGTTTGCTTGAATCTACAGGGCCCCAATGTGACTAGTCGAAGATACACTGAATCCATTCACTGGCCAGTCGAATCTAGTACCCGGGTACCAACACACACATACATGCATACCTTCTTGGGACGCAACCTGTACGGACTTACACTCCGGCAACGAAGGGGTTAAAATTTCCTTTTTACTGCTGCGCGTTTCTCACATTATGAATTCCTGTAAATAAATATATATACCGTGCTTGCTTTATATACGCCAGTTTATTCGAGAACAGTAAACTATATAACTTATAAAATCCACAACAGCGCTGGTGTATATTTATTCCCTAGTGCGGGGAGACTGACCCGAGGTTAAATTCAGCGGCTCCTCCGGGAGTGAGCACTACACGTGGGGGCTTGTCCGGGATCCAGTCTCTGGAAAAAACACATTTAAAGGGTTAAATATGGATCCAGACACTGCTGCCAAATGGTGTGAGGAGCAAAGTAGTCAGATAGTCATGGATATTCCTGCCGACACTTGGGCCGAAGATCAGATTCGCCGGGCCGTGGCCGAGCTGACACCAGATCATCGGGGGTTAATCCTGGACATTAAAGCGAACCCAGATACCTTTCACACGTATGTTCTTTTTGAGTGGAGAAAGGGTGTTCCAGTGTGTTTTCAGGGCGTGAGCATGAAGCTGACCGATGAGGTGGAAGTTCAACTGATTCAGCCACGTGCGCCACGTGGCGATCCCGCGAGTGTTCCCGCGCCCAGTCCGCTGGCCATGATCGGGCCTGAATTTATAGTGTCTATTGGAGATTTGCTGGCTAAATGTCAAAGAACAAGCCCTCCGCACACTAACTTTGGTTATCGATGGTTGAGAAATTTTACAGGAAACGTACCAACTCCGGCGGGAGAAGAAACCTTTGAAGAATGGGTAGAACAGGCGTTGCAGGCTCTGGATGAGTGGGACGTCCCCGAACCACAGAAGAAGCAAAGAATTACTGAGAGCTTAAAGGGACCTGCGTCAGAGGCTGTCAGAAACCTAAAATTGAGTAAACAAGACTGCACCGCTTTAGATTACCTAAACGTACTAAAGGAAGTCTTTGGGTGAACGGAAAAGGCTGCGGAGCTCGTGTACCAGTATGAACATACTTACCAGCGGAAAGGTGAGAAGATGACTGAATATATGAGGCGCCTAGATAAGATTCTGCACCAGATACTTCTTAAGAAAGGGGCCGAACCGGCCGAAATAGATAAAATCAGAATGCGGCAGATATTGAGGGGTGCTCAGCCTTTAGACCCTGTGATGTTGCAACTAAAGACTCAAGAAGGCAGTAAAGAGTTTAATTACCTAGAGCTGATTCAAACTGTTTGAGAAGAAGAAGCGCTTCTGGAGGAGAAGTCTGCAAGAAGGGGAGAAAAGGTTTATGCCCAACCTGTAAGGTATAATGAGTGTTCGTCGGACGAAGATGATCCGAAGGAGACATATGAGCCGAAAATTGACCGACAAGAGCAGCTCACTGTCTATGGTGAGATGCAACAGACTCTCAAGAGAGTACAAGAGGCCCAAGCTGAATTGGAACAGGCCCACGCGCACCTGCACCGGGAAATCTTGAAGGTAGCAGAAATACAGATTGAAATACAGAGGTCTCTTTCAGATATGCGGACAGCAAGGGTTGCTGTGGCATCCGACAGGTGGTCTTCAAATGAGACGCAGCGAGAAAGTGCACCCACGTCTTCAAAGGAAAGATGTTTCAGCTGTGGAGAATTGGGTCACTACCGAGCGCAGTGTACGAACCGAAGGCCTGAAGGAAAAAGAGTTGAAGAGTTCCTAAAGGCCTTAGAAGGACTGTTATCTACCTCACAGGTGGGAAACTTCAGAGAACCCCGGTGGAGAGAACAAACTGGGTACCCAACTGATGGAGACTACTACGATTCCCAAGATCCAAATAGGAGGCAGGGAGGGTCTGAATATGTATCTGCTAGAAATAGAAGATCCTCTCCCTGGAAGTCCGGTCCTACGTCACGGGAAAACAATGCACGCCCTCAATCACCGCGAAATGAGGACGAGGGTTAGGTTACAGCAGACTGGGCCTATACTTCCTACTACTACGGAGAAGTTCCCTGATAGGTCCTTCGCCCATCATTCCGGTTCAAGTAGAAGGGATCTACACCAAGGCTCTTCTAGATTCAGGCGCTCAAGTAACTCTGATCTACCGAGACTTCTATCAGAAATACTTGAAACATATACCCCTGAAGAAGTTGAAGGATTTTGAAATCTGGGGTATGGGGACTGAGCGGTTTCCCTATGATGGATATCAACAGGTGAAGCTGGAATTCAGCTCCGTGACCATTGGACAACCGAGAGTATGTGACACGTTGGCCATTGTGTGTCCTCGGCCCTCGGGAGCTAATCGAAGTTCTATGATAGTGGGGATGAACACCGACTTAGTGAGACGTCTTCTAACCCCACTGGTGAAGGAAGAGAATCATGCTCCCAAAAAGGCGCACTCGATATTACAGCCGGTCTGTCAACGGATGGTCAGAGAACAGAGAGCCTCTGCAGAAGTGAGGCAGCTGAGGAAAACAGAAGGGACAGAGAAGGTTATACAGTCCAGAGAAGTCCCTGAAATAATCTCTGCAAGAGTTTTGAAACGGACAAGTGGAAGAGTTTCCGTCAACGTATGTAATGTGTCTGACTCTTCAGTAAATTTGAAGGCACGGATGTCAATCGGGCAAATTGCTTCTGTTAAGCCCCTCTCCAGTACCGATCTAGGGAGGAGAGTGATTAAAGCGATTCAAGCTGAACGGTTCTACCCTAAAGATGCTCCTATCTCATTCAAGTGGAAGAAGCGGGTTCAGTCTCCAATACTCAAGTTGGAAAATTCGTTCTCCAAGTATGAGGTTGATGTGGGACGCGCTAAGAGCACTAAACACCACATTCGTCTCCAGGATGATAAGACTTGTCGAGAAAGGTCAAGAAGAGTTCCATTGGGAGGCCTAGTTGAACCACAGAATCAAAGCCCAAAACGTTCTGTTTGACGCCCCCAGAGACTTACCTACAACTCACTAGGACATAGCACTGAAGAGGCTGTCACCACAGTACAAAGGTTGCCCAAAGTGTCTGCTATGTTAGCTTAGGTAGCCAGAAGCATGAGTAAACTTGAGGATGTATACCTAACCCATTGTATGTGTGCTGCTGAGCCTGTATATATTGACTGATGTAATGTAACTGTTACACCTCCTTGGAGAGACCCAAGAGTTCTAGGAGGGGGAGAGTGTAGCGCTGTTTTAGTTCTGTTGCTGTAATTACCCATTTTTGGCCACCAGGGGGAGACAAGGGCAATGTAAACTATACTGGACACATTGGGACTACGTTTTCCAGCATGCTTTGGGGCAGAGACAGGAAGTGGGTGGGGAGAACCGGGAGACATCCGCAGCTTCGTGCGGAGGAGAGCAGTGCGCGCCAAGGGGTGAACAGAGCAAGACGCACGTGAGACAGGGAACGATTGTGACCAGGCCGGAGAGTAGGTGCTGCCTTGCGGTCGCTGGAGATCGGTTTCAGTGACTTGCCAGAGACCTAGTAATCCACCGCTGAGAGGTTTGCACAGACACAGAGCTGCAGATTGGACCCCGAGTTAGGAGACCGCGATGATCCAATGGGAGTGCAGGCGGTAAGATGAAAATCTCATTGCAAAGACGGACAAGCAAGAACAGCGGATCCGGTGGCACAGAGTCCCAGCCAAATCGAGTGGAGCAGATTGTCTGGCGGATGGGTGAGAGGCCTTCCAGGCCACAGTAAAGTTAACAAAGCACATTGCAGTTTGCTTGAATCTACAGGGCCCCAACGTGAGTAGTCAAAGATACACTGAATCCATTCACTGGCCAGTCGAATCTAGTACCCGGGTACCAACACACACATACACGCACACCTTCTTGGGACACAACCTGTACGGGACTTACACTCCGGCAACGAAGGGGTTAAAATTTCCTTTTTACCGCTGCACGTTTCTCGCATTACGAATTCCTGTAAATATATATATATATACACCGTGCTTGCTTTATATATGCCAGTTTATTTGAGAACAGTAAACTATATAACTTATAAAATCCACAACAGTGCTGTTGTATATTTATTCCCTAGTGCGGGGAGACTGACCCGAGGTTAAATTCAGCGGCTCCTCCGGGAGTGAGCGCAACACATGATATTGATTATTCTCATATATTTTTTAACTGATATAATAATACGAATAACTATTATTTCATATTACCCGGAGCCACTGAGACCATGATCAACTCGTATGTCTTCAATCCCTGATTTCAGCCCTGAGTAATAAACTCAGTTCTTCATGGTTTATTGAGCATGATGACATCCACACGCTCCACACAATCCACCAGCAAGGGTCATTACATTAATGCCATTGTCTCTTGGTTACAACATAATAGTGATTGAAAAGAGGAGTGAAGAGGAAAAGTCTCCTATGGTAAGTATCATGCCTCAGGCCTAGGAACTTGCTGTGGCCAGACTGGCTCTCCATTACTCCCTGTCTGTATCCACCTAAGGGTTAACTTCTGTTCTGGATACCTGTGTGATTTGCTTAAAACCGAGTCACACCCTCTCCTCTACGATCCGGCATTGTTCTACCTGCTGTGCTATTGAGAGGGTCCTCCTCCAGAGCTCCTGGATATTATTTGTATCTTTGTTCCAGTTTTGCTTGCTGTTGATCCTGCACTACATCTCCTGTATATCCAGTCTGAGTCTATATTCAGCTGTACCAGTTCATCACTGTGAACCACTTTCTGCAAGACCTGGAGAGATTCCCTAAGATCACCGTGGTAATACATTTACCATTGCTGTTACCAGAGACTGTGTATGTTTCAACTTTACCTGTGTACCTCTGTGTATTGATCATCTGCCACAGCATCAATATACGTTTATATCTGCATTTGTATCCAGTGACTTTGTTAACTCATTCAACCCCAGCGCCTGGGAAATATATACTGAACTTTGGTTCCCACCTCCGCACACGCCTGGTGCCACCCTGACAATAAGATGGCATGATGCCAATGTCCCCATTCTAAACTGAAAGGGGCGAACATTAGGGATGAGCTGTTCAGGTTCGGATGGTTCGGGGTTCGACCCGAACTTAGCCTGTTCGGGCGGATCGCGAACCCCGAACATTTCCGGGTGTTCGCCGCATGTTCGACCACAATGGACCACAATGCATTTTCCCACTGCCTGAAGCTCGTAATTGGCTACAGCCTTGCACCTGACCACAGGTCTGGTGCAAGACTGGTTGAACACTATGCCAATCACCGCTCAGAGTCCTGATTGGGCAAATTTTGCCCAATCATGGGCTCACAGAGCTAAGTCCCGCAGCACACTATATAAGGTTTCAACGCGCCGATTCTGCACGCATTTCAGAGGAGATTTCAAAGAAGATAGTTGTGTGTGTTGTTACTGCCGGTCTGCCACGCTACTGGGGGGGGTCTTGGGGGGTCTCATTTCGACCAAATATCAGGGAATTTAGGTGATGTGTGTCTTGTTACTGTGTCAGCAAGTTTTTTTGGGGTTTACAACTTTATTTAAGACATTTGTGTATTGAGGTGATTTTCTGGGTCTTGTCACACTGTGCCAGCAAGTCTTTTTGGGTCTCATTTATACCAAATATCATTGAATTTAGGTGATGTGTGTCTTGTCACTGTGCCAGCAAGTTTTTTTGGGGTTTACAACCTTAAAACATTTGTGAATTGAGGTGATTTTCTGGGTCTTGTCACTGTGCCAGCAAATCTTTTTGGGGCTCACTAATTTCTTTAAAACACTTGGGAATCAAGGTGATCTTCTGTGTCTCGTCACAGAGCCAGCAATTTTTTTTGGGGCTCACTAATTTCTTTAAAACACTTGGGAATTAAGGTGATCTGTGTCTCGTCATACAAAAAGTACCACGCTGTATTTTGGGGCTCACTAATTTCTTTCAAACACTGGTGAATTAAGGTGATCTTCTGTGTCTCGTCACACAGCCAGCAATTTTTTTTGGGGCTCACTAATTTCTTTAAAACACTTGGGAATTAAGGTGATCTGTGTCTCGTCATACAAAAAGTACCACGCTGTATTTTGGGGCTCACTAATTTCTTTCAAACACTGGTGAATTAAGGTGATCTTCTGTGTCTCGTCACACAGCCAGCAATTTTTTTTGGGGCTCACTAATTTCTTTAAAACACTTGGGAATTAAGGTGATCTGTGTCTCGTCATACAAAAAGTACCACGCTGTATTTTGGGGCTCACTAATTTCTTTCAAACACTTGGGAATTAAGGTGATCTTCCGTGTCTCGTCACACAGCCAGCAATTTTTTTTGGGGCTCACTAATTTCTTTAAAACATTTGTGAATTAAGGTGATCTGTCTCTTGTCACTGGCTGCCAGCTATCAGTGTGTCTCACTGAGTTATACCAGAGTTATTTAAATCTTTATACCAGAGTTGAATCAGAGTTCTGTATATATTAATCTATATATCACTCACCATGTCTGAAAGAACAAAAAGGACAGGCAGACGCTCCCAGCCACAGATGAGAGGGCAAGCAGCCCCTGTGTCGGGAGGCTGTGCCTCTGGTCGTAGTGGACGTGGTGCATCCTCTGCAGGGGCACGTTTGTCCTTTCTAACTGGTGCTGGCCGTCTTAAGCAGCAGCAACATACAGAGGACTTGGCTAACCAGACCATCCTCATCCTCCGAGTCCTCTGCCAGCCAGGCGTCTAGTGCTTTACAGTCCACCTCAGCTGCCAAAGCATCTAATGCAGCCTCCATGTCCACATCTACTCCTGCCGTAGCCTCACTATCACACACAGAGGAGTCAGCTGAATTGTTTGACTACAATGAGAGTGACATGCTGCTTGAGGATGCGCAGCAAGTACAGTGCTCTGATTCAATCTCTGAGGTTGAGCAAGGGAGTATAATAAACCTAGAGGAAGGGGGTGACAGTGATGACACACAAATAACTGCCACTCATGTTGCCCCAGCAGCTGCAGCATACTGCCAAGTTAGCTCCAGTGACGAGGAGATAGGGGGTGAAGATGACATTGATGATGATGAGGTCACTGACTCCACCTGGGTGCCAGATCGAACTGAGGAATCAAGTGAGGAGGAGGAGGAGGAGGAGGCACAGCAAACACGAGGCACAACATCCTCTGTGACCAACCGTAGCACTAGCCAGTCCAAGGCATCACATGTCAGAGCTGCTCCGGTGCAGAGCGCTGTTGTCTCAAAGAACACATGCAGGAAATCTGCTGTCTGGGAGTTCTTTAAGAACTGTGCAGCAGACCCCACCGTTGCTATTTGTAATCTATGTCAGAGGAGGCTGAAGCGTGGGATAAACACCGGACACTTGGGTACCACGTGCTTGATGCAACATATGAACAAGTGCCACACATCCTGTTGGGGCAAAACTTTGCGTAGGTCCTCCTCCTCCTCCTCATCTGTCTCTACCCACACTGTATGTCCTGCCATGCAATTGCCTACAACCTCCACCGACAGGGATGATGCTACAGTAATGGATGCACCAGCAGGTCCTTCCTCACAATGTGACATCATCCCAGTAGCTGAAGATTTACGCAGTCAGATTACGTTGCCGCAGCTGCTGCAGCGAAAGAAAAAATATAGTCCCAACCATCCCCAAGCACAGCGTCTAAATGCCAGTTTAGCAAAATTACTCGCATTGCAGCTGCTGCCTTTCCAGCTGGTGGACTCTGCTCCCTTCTGTGAATTTGCTGAATGCGCTGTACCACTGTAGCAGGTTCCAAAACGCCATTACTTTTCACGCAAGGCCATTCCAGCACTATACCAGCACGTGGAAGACAATGTTATCCAGTCATTGGGAAAGGCAGTCAGCAGCAAGGTGCATGTCACTTTAGACACGTGGTCCAGCAAGCATGGACAGGGTCGTTACATTTCCTTCACGGCACACTGGGTAACTCTGATTGCAGCTGGGAGTGATCCAAGACGGGGCTCTGTGCTGGAGCTTGTTCATCCACCACGCCTCCAGAATGCTGCTTGTATGAGGTCTGTCTGCTCCACCACCACCACCTCTTCCTCCTCCTCCTCCTCCTTCTCTGTCTCTGGCGAAGTGGCAGTTAAACCCACACCTGACAGGGTCTACGCAATGGCTCAAGCAAAAAGATGCCATACTGTGCTTGAGCTGGTTTGTTTAGGGGACAGGAGCCACACTGGGTCAGAAATTTTGTCAGCTCTGCAGGGGCAGGTGCAGAGATGGTTAACACCACGCAGCTTGAGCTGGGAATGATCGTCTGCGATAATGGCAGCAACCTTCTCTCCCCCTACGCAAGGGTAAATTGATGCATGTACCATGCCTAGCACACGTCCTAAATCTGGTGGTACAGCGTTTCCTAACCAAGTACCCAGGGCTGCCAGAGCTTCTCATCCAGGCCAGAAAAGTCTGCAGCCACTTCAGACGGTCATTCCCAGCAAGCGTTCGCCTGGCAGAAATTCAAAGAGAATTCCACCTTCCCACAAACCGTCTGATCTGTGACATGCCCACCAGGTGGAACTTGACATTAGCAATGCTGCAGCGTCTGCACAAGCAGCAGAGGGCCATCAACGAGTACCTGTGTGAGTATGGCACAAGGACAGGTTCAGGTCAACTTGGTTTTTTTCCCCCCCTCCGTGGCTGATGATCAAGGATGCATGCACTGTACTGTCACCATTTGAGGAGGCAACGAGGATGGTGAGCAGGGACAGTGCATGCATCAGTGACACAATTCCTTTAGTGTTCCTGCTGGAGCACACTCTGCGGGGAATTAGAGATGTGGCTCTAGAGGCAGAGCAGCGGGAGGAAGAGGAGGCCTTCCCTAGCTCTCAAGTCCCCAGTCTTTCCGCAGACAGCATTCCAGCGGGTCCTACTCAGATCAGACAGGAGGAGGATGAGGAGGAGGAGGACTATTTAAGTAGTGGGGGCATTGAAGGTGGGGATTCCTCAAGGCAGGGTTTTGTGTGCCCAGAAACAGAAGGGCTTGTGCGTGGCTGGGAGGAGGAAGTGCACGATACGGTCATCCTCATTGACCAGGAAGACTCGGCAGCTAATGCCACCTCCAACCTACTCTGCATGGGCTCCCTAATGATGCAAAGCCTGCTAAAGGACCCCAGGATTCGTGCTATCAAGGAGAGGGATCATTACTGGTTGGCAACCCTTCTTGATCCACGATACAAGGGGAAAGTTGCAGAGCTCATCCTGCCCGCACAGAGGGAGCACAGGATGACAAAACTTGAGGACGCTCTAAAGCGAAATTTGTGTAACACCTTTCCAGGCACTGTTAGATTACCAAGTGCTACTGCTGACACACGTGCTTCTGAGGCTGCAGGTGATCAGAGGAATAGCGGTGAAGGCCAGGGACGCTTGACTGATGCATTTTTAATTTTTTTTAGTCCTTGACGCCCAGGGACGTCAAATGTAGGCACCCATTGCCAGCGTCTTCAAAATATGGTGCAGGACTACCTAGGGGCAAGGGCAGACCTGGATACCTTTCCAGCAGATGATCCACTGGCTTACTGGGTGTTGAGATTGGATCACTGGCCAGAACTTAGCCAATATGCTATGCAGCTACTAGGTTGCCCTTCATCTAGCGTGCTTTCCGAAAGGACGTTCAGTGCCGCTGGAGGTTTTGTCACAGACAAAAGAGTGCGTCTGTCCACCGACTCTGTAGACCGGCTGACATTTATAAAAATGAATCAGTCCTGGATCAGCAGCTATCAATCCCCTGATGCCGAAGTAACAGAATAGATCGGGGATGTCTTCTGCATGCACAAAACCTCCAGCACTGAACTCTTCCACAATACCACAAAAGGGTTACGGTGTGAATGCACTTGCTGCCATGAAAGGCACAATATTTGGCTGCACTGACGCCTGTGCCAGATTTATATCATTTAAATTTTTTGAACAGCAGGGTCCAACTCTGCACTCTTCTACAATACCACAGCGGGGTTACTGTATGATGATACTTGCTGGCCTGGCATTAAAGGCACAATATCTGGGTGCACTGGCGCCCATTACCAGATTCATATCTTTTTAATATAGGACCGCATAGTCCACCCCTGCACTCTTCCACAATACTACAGAGGGGTTACTGTATGATGATACTTGCTGGCCTGGCATTAAAGGCACAATATCTGGGAGCACTGACGCCCATTACCAGATTCATATCTTTTTAATATAGGACCGCATGGTCCACCCCTGCACTCTTCCACAATACTACAGAGAGGTTACTGTATGATGATACTTGCTGGCCTGGCATTAAAGGCACAATATCTGGGTGCACTGGCGCCCATTACCAGATTCATATCTTTTTAATATAGGACCGCATAGTCCACCCCTGCACTCTTCCACAATACTACAGAGGGGTTACTGTATGATGATACTTGCTGGCCTGGCATTAAAGGCACAATATCTGGGAGCACTGACGCCCATTACCAGATTCATATCTTTTTAATATAGGACCGCATGGTCCACCCCTGCACTCTTCCACAATACTACAGAGAGGTTACTGTATGATGATACTTGCTGGCCTGGCAGTCTTGCACCAAAGGCAGAATATCTGGGTGCACTGACACCCATTCCCAGGTTCATATTTTTTTAATATAGGACCGCATGGTCCACCCCTGCACTCTTCCACAATACCACAGAGGGGTTACTGTATGATAGTACTTGCATGCCTGGCACTAAAGGCACAATATCTGGGTGCACTGCCATTGACGCCTGTATCAGATTCATATCCTCAGAGGGGTTACGGTGTGACGGCACTGTTGCCGACGCTAAAAGCCCAATTTTAAAGCACCTATTGTTACTTTCATCCAAAGCCTGCATAAGTTTCACAATAATTTAGCCAAAAAAAACACTAAACTTTTTCTGCGCGTCCTAAAATATCTTTTCATACAGGCTGCCGCCCCAAGCAGTTGTTTATGGATAGATTAAAGGAAAAGCATTCACCGTCATATGAAACGTCATTTATTTGTTTTTAAGTGTTTCTATACATCCTAGAAATCCGCCACTTCACGGGCAGGTTATGGGGACCTCCTAGGCACGATATTTGAAGGAATTTTTCGTTTTTATTTTTAACCCTTATGTCATGGAAGACTCACTGTCCCTTTAGAAACGTTTTTTTAAAGCTTTTTGTCCTTGTTTCCTGTCCCCCAGGGCACTACCCGGACCCCCATACACCTTTTATGGCAAATATGTAGCATATATGCCCTCTTGGAGGGCACTCTAAAAAAAAACGAATTTTCAGCCCCATTGACTTGCATGGGGGTTCGGTTTCGGGTTCGGACCCGAACAAATGGGAAGTTCGGGTTTGGGCCCGAACCAAACTCGGGGGGTGTTCGGCTCATCCCTAGCGAACATCAATATCTTATTATAATTGTTTATCTTGTTTTAATCTTACAATACTTATATCCCAAGGCTCAGAGTTCTAGATACTGCTCACCACTTGTTTTGTGCCAGAAAGGATCCACTCCCAAATCCAGTAACATCCAGCGATAAATAAATAACTCTGGCACTCTTCATAGCCTTAATAGGGAATTCGACCTCTCCCCATTTCTTTAATCCTGGCAATTACTAATATGCTGATGCCTATATCTCATTTTAGACAAATGTTTTTCTAGCTATGTAAGCATATAAAGATATAATTAATATAATGATTGCATAATGACAATGTGTCTCTTTTATAATAGGAAATACGTAATGTAATACATGTTTTACATATTTGATATTGTTTTTAATGTTGTTCTATCTTAAGTGTGCTCACATGTAAACATTGAGTGTTGTAACCAATTAGTGATGTCACTGATTGGTAATGCTATTTATATGTTGCAAGTAGCCCTTCACTTCAGACTTGACAAAGACCCGTCAGGATCGAAACGTTGTTTTTCTTATGCTGAGGAATAAAAATCCATCATTAATATTGAAGAGTGGCAGATTTATTTATTTATCGCTGGATATATCCCAAGGGTGACATCATTGGATAAAAAAGAGACAATGATGTCTCATCTGGAATTCTAGGATGTAGAAAATCTTGATTAATTGGTTATGAACAATACTAAAAATAAAAAAATGCAGTGAGCCTTGAATATACTATACTGATTAAACAAACTGCAACAAATACTGTATGTGTATCCACAAAAAAAAACCACACACCATGTTAGAAGGAATGTGATGGCTTGACAATGTGCTATGAAATTGTTCAGGCTTCTCAAACTTTCCCCATGGCATAGAGTAGAGGTTGAAAGAGACAAATGGCACATGACCAATGCTCCAGCACCTTGTCAAAACCGACCAGGAAGGGAAGACAGAACATGAGCAGAGAACACGATGAGTGATACCTCCTGGTAGACGATTGCTGAGCATATTATTTAAACACTTGCTGTGGGTTGGTGTTGTAACATAAATGTACCTACCTATATGACACATGAATTGTGTACATGTTTTACCATTCATATTTATGTTTATGCACTATTATCACTGGCTGGGTGGAGTAGAGGTATTGTCACCGCTCTGCATGGAGAGAGCCTGTGGAGTCATGGGTTCGATCCCAGCGAGCAACCTCTCCAGTAAGTGTCCCTGGCAAGACACCTAACGGTACATACTCACCACCCAGGACATACTTGAAAACGAGAGAAATCTCAATGTATCCTTCCTGGTAAAATCCTTTCACAAAAAAAAATAAAAAAATAATGATCTTCTCTCTTTCCATATGTCCTCTTTCTGGGAGCTGTGATGGATTATATGGTTATCCAATGTATTATTTTGATTTCAATCAAACCTGTATGAACGATGCGGGATTAGTCAAGAAATATAAATGTTTGGTGTCATGTATGGGAATGACCAAACAATTTAAAAGATGGCAGTATTAGTATCTGTTTCGTTGTTGTTTTTTTTGTATTATGTAACATATAATGAGACTATTCCAGATTTGGAAATTAAAAATCTAATTATTAATATTTGTTTATTGGATATTCTACACAAGGGTGGTGTAGTAATTATTTTTGTTTACGTTCAAACATTCATTCCTCTACATTTCATCTACAGTTGTGTTCAAAATTATTCAACCCCCACTGAAATTGAGTGTTTTGGCCAGTTTGACATTGATTTTGATCATTCAGTCATCTTGCTTACAATTAAATCAAAGAGGCACGTGTAGGTCAGACAAATCTAACCTAACATTTATAATGAAATAACCACAAATGTCTTTTCTGTGCTCACATCATTATCAGTTTTATTCAACCCCCAAGTGACATTCAATCTTAGTACTTAGTACAACATCCTTTTACAGTTATAACAGCTTTTAAACGTGAAGCATAGCTTGACACAAGTGTCTTGCAGCGATCTACGGGTATCTTCGCCCATTCGTCATGGGCAAAAGCCTCCAGTTCATTCACATTCTTAGGCTTGCGCATTGCAACTGCTTTCTTTAAGTCCCACCAGAGGTTCTCAATCGGATTTAAGTCAGGTGACTGCAATGGCCACTCCAAAATGTTCCAGCCTTTAATCTGCAACCATGCTCTAGTGGACTTGGAGGTATGCTTGGGATCATTGTCCTGTTGAAAGGTCCAACGTCTCCCAAGCCTCAGGTTGTGACGGACTGCATCACATTGTCATCCAATATCTCCTGGTACTGAAGAGAATTCATGGTACCTTGCACACGCTGAAGCTTCCCTGTACCTGCAGAAGCAAAACAGCCCCAAAGCATGATTGACCCCCCGCCATGCTTCACAGTAGGCAAGGTGTTCTTTTCTTCATAGGCCTTGTTCTTCCTCCTCCAAACATAGCGTTGATCCATGGGCCAAACAGTTCTAATTTTGTTTCATCAGTCCACAGAACACTATCCCAAAACTTCTGTGCTTTGTCCACATGACTTTTGGCATACTGCAGTCGACTCTTCTTATTCTTTGTAGAGAGCAAGGGGGTGCGCCTGGGAGTTCTGGCATGGAGGCCTTCATTACACAGTGTGCGCCGTATTGTCTGAGCTGAAACTTCAGTACCCACATCTGACAAATCTTTTCTCAGTTCCTCAGCAGTCACACGGGGACTTTTCTCCACTCTACACTTCAGGTAGCGCACAGCAGTCGAAGTCAGCATCTTCTTTCTGCCACGACCAGGTAGCGTTTCAACAGTGCCCTTTGCCTTGAATTTGCGAATGATGCTTCCTATGGTCTCTCTTGGTATGTTTAACATCTTTGCAATCTTCTTATAGCCATTGCCCTTCCTGTGAAGAGTAATCACCTCTTCTCTTGTCTTCCTGGACCATTCTCTTGATTTCACCATGTTTGTAACCACACCAGTAAATGTCTAGAAGGAGCTGAGTATCACAGTCATTTTAAAGCTGCCTAATTGGTGCTTATTATGCTTTATTGCTGCTCCGTGACATCCACAGGTGTTTTCAATACCTGATTGAAAACACTTGAATGAACCTCTGTTCTTCAGAGTGGTAGTCTTTAAGGGGTTGAATAATTGTGTCAATGAAGAATTCACAAAAGAAACATTTACTACTGTATTACAAAACCAATTGATGTCATTTTAGTTGCATATGGTTCTTTAAAAAGTCCTTGTAAGATTTCATTCTGAATACAATTACAAATGTACACTAAATTCCCTAAAACCCTTTACAGCATTGGGGGTTGAATAATTTTGAACACAACTGTAATTAGATGACTACAGAGCTGGAACAGACTGGGGACAGTTCTTTTGTAGCTGAAGTGTGGTTGTAAGATTGAAGATAGAGAGGGAATAAAATGAAAACTGTAATTTATTATAAGGTGAGGGGAAAACCAGGCATAGATTTATTATTATTATTATTCTTTATTTAAAAAGCGCCAGCATATTCCGCAGCGCTGTACAATAAGCACAGTATAGACAGGGTTACAATACATTGAACAACATTTGACAAACAGTACAGGAGGAGATGAGGGCCCTATTCCCGTAGGAACTCACAATCTGGGAGGGTTGGGGTTGGAAACAGGAGGAGAGGACTGTAAGGTGAGAGTGATTGATGGTTGCGTCAGTGAGTTGGGTGGTAGGCTTCCCTAAATAGGAACCTTTAGGGAGCGTTTGAAGGAAGAGAAGTTAGGGGAAAGTCTGACAGTACGAGGGAGAGCGTTCCAGAGAGTGGGCTGCGCGTGAGAAATCCTGCAGTCTATCATGGG
Source organism: Leptobrachium leishanense (assembly GCA_009667805.1). Lineage (NCBI taxonomy): Eukaryota > Metazoa > Chordata > Amphibia > Anura > Megophryidae > Leptobrachium > Leptobrachium leishanense. Next base: position 326,217,306 of record CM019063.1, on the reverse strand, counting down.
AAGAGGTGATGCGGGGAGAAGCTAGTTGCAGGTCACTGTTTGACTTTAGGGAGCGGGCTGGGGTGTATTTGGTGATTAGTGAGGACAGGTAGTGGGGAACTGAGTTAGTGAGGGTTTTGTAGGTAAGGATAAGGATTTTGAACTTAATTCTGCAGTGGATGGGGAGCCAGTGAAGGGACTCGCAGAGGGGAGTGGCAGAGTCAGAGCGGCGGGTGAGGTGAATTAGCCTGGCAGAGGCGTTCAGGATGGATTGTAGGGGGGAGAGGCGGGACAGAGGGAGGCCAGATAAGAGATTATTGCAGTAGTCGAGTCGGGAGATTACCAGGGCATGTATGAGTTGTTTTGTGGTGACAGCGGTAAGAAATGGCCGAATTCTGTAAATATTACGCAGTTGGTATCGGCAGGAGGAGGAAAGAGACTTGATGTGGGGATGAAGGAAAGAGCAGAGTCAAGTGTAACTCCAAGACAGCGAACTTGGTTTGATGGGGAAATGGTGATACCCTCCACCGTGATAGAGAAGTCAGGAGGTGGGGAGGCATTGGAGGGAGGAATAAGTAGGAGTTCAGTCTTTGACATGTTGATCTTTAGGTGGTGGGAGGCCATCCAGGAGGAGATGCCAGATAAACAGTCACTGACTTTTGAAAGGACAAGGGGGAGAGAGATCAGGGGTAGAGAGGTAGATCTGAGTGTCATCAGCGTAGAGGTGGTAATTGAAGCCAAAGCTGTTGATGATTTTGCCCAGGGAGGAGGTGTAGATGGAAAAGAGCAGAGGACCAATGACAGAGCCTTGAGGTACACCAACAGATAGAGGCAATGAGGAGGAGGAGTTACCAGCAAAGGATACCAGCAAATAGATTAGATGGAAGGTTGAGAGTGTGCGATGTGGTATAATTACAACCTTTTGAAGCAAGAAGGCTCTCTCCCTAAATATTAATAATGCAATAACAGAGTAGTAACAATTATCAGTATTAAACCCTTCACTACCGATATCGAGATATATCGGCATCAAAGGCACCATACGGTGCACCGATATTGAGATCATTATTATTATCATCATCATTTATATAGCGCCAACAGTTTCCGCAGCGCTTTACATTAACCAAAAGGGAACATGATACAGATAAATAGACATAGGATGGAAAATAGAGGTGTAGAGTGCCCTGCTCCAAGGAGCTTACAGTTAGAGGGATTGGGGTTGAGGAAGACAAGGGGAGTTTTACTGGATGTCAGAATCATTAATGCAAGTGGTTCGGGAATGGTGGGGCAGTGGAAGTGACTTCGATCATGTGGGAATAGCTGAGTAGGGGGAGGAGTTACATCAGTAATGTGGTACGCTAATATGAAGAGATGGGTTTTGAGGGATTTCTTGAAGGCCTGAAGATTAGGGAGAGTTTGATAGGACGAGGCAAATCATTTCACAGGACCAGGGCAGCCCTTGAGAAGTATTGATATGCAGATCTGCAGCCCAAAACAAATGAAAGTCGTTTGCTGCAAACAATTTTCGTTTGCTTTTGGGCTGCAGAAGGTGCCCCCAAAGTTTTAGCCTTGTGGGCATAATGCCCAAAGAGCTAAAAACTGTAAAATCTGCAGCTGAATGCGGTGAAATATCAAGCTTTCAGCAGCTGTCAGCAGGGCCGGCGCTGCCGCTAGGCGAGCTAGGCGGCCACCTAGAGCGCAGTCCCGCCTAGGGCGCAGCCGGCCCCTACCACTGCAATTACCCCCATCTGTTTTATTTATTTGCGCGCGGCCGCAGACTGCCAAGTGTGTGTGTCACTTAGCAGCGGCACGCTCCTTCTCCGCTGCCGGCACTGCCCCCAATGCCTGCAAGCCGTCGGCCCCCGTTGATTAAGTCGCGCGGCAGCCACGTGACGTCATCAGCGGGTGTCGACGGCAGGTCTTCTGACTCCAGCCTCAGTGCACCGCAACGTGCCTGCCTCAATCCCACACTCTGGGAGCACGGAACGTTGCCTTGGCGCCTCCCCTTCACGCGTCATGTGAGGGGGAGGCGCCAAGGCAGCGTGCCGTGCTCCCTGAGTGTGGGACTGAGGCAGGCATCATGTTGCGGTGCTCCTGCAGTGGCTGTTTCAGAGCGACCAGAAAGTCGTGGTCCGGCTGCTGTAGAAGGAGATGAACAAGGGTGCGGTCCAGCAGAGCCAGCCAGACTGAGGTCGCGTGCACAAAGGATTCCATCAACAGTCAGTATGTATGCAGGTGAGAAAGCGCAGGGGTCGATGACAGGGACTCAAATTGATGTGTGTGTGTGTGTGTGGGGGGGGTGAATTCAAATTGATGTGTGTGTGTGTGTTTGGGGGGTGAATTCAAATTGATGTGTGTGTGTGTGTGTGGGGGGTGAATTCAAATTGATGTGGGGGGTGAACTAAAATTGATATGGGGTGATCTAAAATGGAAATGGGTGGTGAACTAAAATTGATATGGGGTGAACTAAAATTGATATGGGGGTGAACTAAAATTGATATGGGGTGAACTATAATTGATATGGGGGTGAACTAAAATTGATATGGGGTGAACTTAAGTTGGGGGTAATAACTCATTGATATGGGGGGTTTGAGCACTGAAGAAAGACGCACAGAGGAAAGAGAAAAAGAGGAAGAGGAAAGAAAAGGCGAAATAAAGTAGCACAGAGGGCAGAGGAAAGAAAGAAAGTAGCACAGAGGGCAGAGGAAAGAAAGAAAGTAGCACAGAGGGCAGAGGAAAGAAAGAAAGAAGCACAGAGGGCAGGGGAAAGAAGCACAGAGGGCAGAGGAAAGAAGCACAGAGGGCAGAGGAAAAAAGCGCAGAGGAAAGAAGCACAGAGGGCAGAGGAAAGAAGCACAGAGGGCAGAGGAAAGAAGCACAGAGGGCAGGGAAAGAAGCACAGAGGGCAGGGGAAAGAAGCACAGAGGGCAGAGGAAATAAGCACAGAGGGCAGAGGAAAAAAGCGCAGAGGAAAGAAGCACAGAGGGCAGAGGAAATTAGCAAGCATAGAGTGCAGAGGAAATTAGCATAGAGGGCAGAGGAAATTAGCACAGAGGGCAGAGGAAATTAGCAAGCATAGAGTGCAGAGGAAAGAAAGAAGCACAGAGGGCAGAGGAAAGAAAGAAAGAAGCACAGAGGGCAGAGGAAAGAAAGAAAGAAGCACAGAGGGCAGAGGAAAGAAAGAAGCACAGAGGGCAGAGGAAAGAAAGAAGCACAGAGGGCAGAGGAAAGAAAGAAAGAAAGAAGCACAGAGGGCAGAGGAAAGAAAGAAAGAAGCACAAAGGGCAGAGGAAAGAAGCACAGAGGGCAGAGGAAAGAAAGTAGCACAGAGGGCAGAGGAAAGAAAGAGGCACAGACTGATCCTGGCCCAGAGGTGTAAGATGGGCATCGAACTACTTTGTGTGTAGCCCCCCTCCCGCAGCATGTGTTCCCCCCGTGCACAGTTTGTCGTCTCCCCGCACACTGTTTGTGTGTGTTTCATCCACATTTTAACAGTTGACAATTTTTTCTGGTGGGGGGGCGCGCAAGTAGTCTTGCCTAGGGCGCAAAATAGTCTAGCACCGGCCCTGGCTGTCAGCAGCCGATACAGGGAGAAAAAAAACCCCATAGACATGATGTTTAATACTCTGTAACTCAATTTGGCTCTGTAACCTGTAACTCTGTAACCCAATATGTTATTTACGTACGGGAGTAGATATGTATTACTGTATTATTAATTAAAAATTATTTTACAAAAACCAATGGTTTCTGACAATGTTTTTTTGGAAAATCGCTTGGTAGTGATTAAGCAGAGACAGCACAGAGTAAGTAGAAGAATGTTGTTTACAGTCATTGTTTACCTTTTTTGGTTAAAAAAGGTTCTTAGGGTGCTGCTAATGTCTTATTGCAATCATGTCGATGATACCTGAATGACATCTACCCTAGTTCAATGATCATATAATGACTCCAGGTCATTAATGCTTCTCCTGAAATAACACAGATTTATTTCTCAAACATCAGGGGTGTGCAATCATATAATTTTATACAAAAAAAATGTAAACAATACAGGCGTAAATGTATACCCGAGGACAGTATAAATGAAGGTAAATGTTTCCACAATGCTGCTACACACCAAAAGATCGTCCCTCTATAAGACGAAAAAGAAGTCCATACAATACATTCCAAAAAGGTGTAGCGCTTTGTCCTGGAGCTCTTCAGTAGTTTTTCATAAATTCCATGATATCTCAAAGAAGAAAAGGAAAAAATCACCACATAGTGTAACCGCTGTACATATTGGTACCCATGTATAAATTCAAAGCCAAATGCAAACTCACACTTACTAGAGCTCTAAACTAGGCTCACAGATGCAGATGTGTGGGTTTATAAGGGCATACTCATCAGCCACTCTGCCGGAATTTTCTCCACCTTCATGATGCAGAGCCGCAAATGAGGGGCTCTACCTTTACGCGCATGGAGGTTTAATATACCATGGTCAAACCTCTCCACAAAAAACACATTCAATTCAGTGATGGTACGAATAAAAACAAGACATTTATTGAAAACAAATAAAATAACAGAGCATATTCACCAAAACAGCCTTTTCTGTGGCTTCCTCAGTCGGTGTTCAAGTCATACTGTCTGTAAAACCTCATTTTGTACCCTTCCCAATCATTAAAATCACAAAATAAACTGTTTCTGGTGTGTATACCCGGGGCGTTTCATTGTAATTTTGGCATCTCTCCAAGACTACAAACATGGCCGCCAGGCCATTTCCGGTCAGATGCCGCGCATGCGTGGTAACACTCCCCGGATAGATGTCACTTCCGGTTTTGTGGTAGATCTGCGCAGTTCCTCTTCTCGCGCATCGCAAACAGGGAAAAAAGCGGCAGATACTTACAAGTAAGCACCACAACTCCCTCCCACACTACAATAAATGATGTAGTCATGGTTACCAGACCGCTGGAAAATAGAACCCAAATATTTCTATGGGTCCTATGTATGATAACCCCTCAAATCTAACTAAAGGACAAAGGATCTTAATATACCCAATGTATCAATTACACCCACAGTTATGTAGAAAACACAAAACTATAATGAGCTAAACATCAATACGTACCAATATTAGTAACAACCAATATTCATATATTTTCATTGTTCTTATTTTTCTGGATGTTTCTTTTGTATACAATATATGAATATTGGTTATTACTAATATTGGTACGTATTGATGTTTAGCTCATTCTAGGTTTGTGTTTTCTACATAACTGTGGTGTATTTGATACGTTGGGATATATTAGATCCTTTGTCCTTTAGTCAGATTTGAGGGGGTATTATACATAGGGCCAGCGATGTTTAGAAATATTTGAGTTCTATTTTCCAGTGGTCTGGTAACCATTATTGTAGTGTGGGAGGGAGTTGTGGTGCTTACTTGTAAGTATCTGTCACTTTTTTCCCTGTTCGCCATGCGCGAGAAGGGGAACTGCGCATATCTACCGCAAAACCGGAAGTGACAACAATCGGGGCGCGTTACCGTGCATGTGCGGCATCCAACCGGAAATGGCCTGGTGGCCATGTTTGTAGTCCGGAAGAGATGCCGGAATTACAAGGAAATGCCGGGTATACACACCAGAAACGGTTTATTTTGTGATTTTAAGGATTGGGAAGGCTACAAAATGAGGTTTTACAGACAGTATGACTTGAACACCTACTGAGGAATCCACAGCAAAGGCGAAACGCCTTTTGGGGATTATGTTCTGTTATTTTATTTGTTTTTAATAAATGTCTTGCTTATCTATTCGTACCATCACTGAATTGAATGTGGTTTTTGTGGAGAGGCTTGACCACTGTATATTAAACCTCCATGCTCGTAAAAGTGGAGCCCCTGATTTGTGGCTCAGCATCATGAAAGGTGGAGAAAATTCCCGCAGAGTGGCTGATGGGTATGCCCTTATAACCCACACGTCTGCATCTGTGAGCCTAGTTTAAGGCTCTAAAAAGTGTGAGTTTGCGTTTGGCTTTGAATTTATACATGGGTACCAATATGTACAGCGGTTACACTATGTGGTGATTTTTTTCCTTTTTTTCCTTGGAGATATCATGGAATTTATGAAAAACAACTGAAAAGCTCCAGGACAAAGAACTACACCTTTTTGGAATGTATTATATACAGAAAATAATAATTAAGTCTTTGACACTGTCTAGTTAGAAACTGTACTTCTTGATTTTTTAATGAATGAAATATAGGGCAAGACTGGCTGCCACCCTCCTGAAATCCTCTTATACATTAGCACTACATACACTGTACAGTAATATCTAGACCTAATGTATCAGTAGGGTAGTGAGAGAACATAAGCACTGGGCCATTGGAGCCAACCTTTACTACAGTGGTTCCTAAACCTGTCCTTGGGACCCTCAACCAGGCCAGATTTTGCAGATCACCTTGGGGAAAAGCAGACTGAATCCTGCAATCACTGAGCAGGAAATCAGCTCACATGTGCTGTGCTTCAGATATCTGTCAAACCTGGCGAGGCAGGAGGTCCTGGGACAGGTTTGGGAAACACTGCTCTAATATAATGAGTACATGCCCCAAATCAGGCCTCCCCTAAGCTTGTCAGATTTCTGTTCTAGCCCTATAAGACAAGAGACAAGAAGAATCGTAAAAGCTGCATTTGGTGAGAAACCCACATTTCTGCATTTGGAATGCAATCGTACTGGATGCTGTGTCAGCTCAAAAAGAGGTTGATCTCCCCCCCCCCCCACGAATATAGCCCTATTTGGCCAGATATTCTACCAAATGTGCTTTTGGTAAATTTGGAAAAAATAATGTTATTTTCTCCCTTGATGAGGAGGACACAGAGAGTGCTACACTGAGCGCCCATTAGTTAACCATCTTTCCTTGATTCTCTCTCGTAGCTGCTGCTATCTGTCCAAATGTAGTGGCTGCAGTGGACAAAGGAGGATGTTATTATAAGGAACAAACTGACCCCCACATCCTAAATCTACCCCCATGCCTCCTCCCAATATCACACAGTGTTCACCAGAACTATCATGCTCCTGTATGATTAGCTGGAGTGTAATGAGAAGAGCAGTCATCAGTGGCGTCACTAGGGTCGGTGTCACCCGGTGCGGTAATTTATGGTGTCACCCCCCCCCCGAGTTTTTCAGATTTTTTTTTTAACTACTCTTACTCCTAAATCAGTACTCCCATATAACACTGAATGCTCATACACACAGCGCACATTACTGTGAGGTTTATTGCTGTGGAGCTCTCTCATATGCTCACACAACTTTTTGCCAACTGCCAGCAAGTACGTTGCCCGTTCGAAGGCAGTGAAAGCACACATGGATATATATTGCCCCCAGCAGCTCTGGATATATATTGCCCCCAGCAGCTCACCCATGGATATATATTGCCCCAGCTCACATATGGATATATTGCGCCTCAGCTCACACATGGATATATTGCCCCAGACCAGCTCACACATGGATATATTGCCCCAGACCAGCTCACACATGGATATATTGCCCCAGACCAGCTCACACATGGATATTGCCCCAGCTCTCATGGATATTGCCCCAGCACACATGGATATGCCCCAGCTCCTCTCATGGATATTGCCCCAGCTGCTCTCATGTATATACTGCCCCAGCTGCTCTCATTGATAATGCTCCAGCTGCTCTCATGGATTTTGCCCCAGCTCATGGATTTACTGCCCCAGCAGCTCATGGATATACTGCCCCAGCAGCTCATGGATATACTGCCCCAGCAGCTCATGGATATGCCCCAGCAGCTCATGGATATACTGCCCCAGCAGCTCATGGATATGCCCCAGCAGCTCATGGATATGCCCCAGCTCATTGATATGCCCCAGCACCTCATGGATATGCCCCAGCTCATTGATATGCCCCAGCACCTCATGGATATGCCCCAGCACCTCATGGATTTGCCCCAGCACCTCATGGATTTGCCCCAGCACCTCATGGATTTGCCCCAGCAGCTTATGGATTTGCCCCAGCTCCTCATGGATATGCCCCAGGCCCCCATGGATTTGCCCCAGCTCCTCATGGATTTGCCCCAGCAGCTCATGGATTTGCCCCAGCAGCTCATGGATTTGCCCCAGCTCCTCATGAATTTGCCCCAGCAGCTCATGGATATGCCCCAGCTCCTCTCATGGATATGCCCCAGCTCCTCATGGATATGCCCCAGCTCCTCTCATGGATTTGCCCCAGCAGCTCATGGATTTGCCCCAGCTCCTCATGGATTTGCCCCAGCAGCTCATGGATTTGCCCCAGCAGCTCATGGATTTGCCCCAGCAGCTCATGGATTTGCCCCAGCTCCTCATGGATTTGCCCCAGCAGCTCATGGATTTGCCCCAGCTCCTCATGGATTTGCCCCAGCAGCTCATGGATATGCCCCAGCTCCTCATGGATATGCCCCAGCTCCTCTCATGGATTTGCCCCAGCTCCTCATGGATTTGCCCCAGCAGCTCATGGATTTGCCCCAGCTTCTCATGGATATGCCCCAGCAGTTTATGGATTTGCCCCAGGCCCCCATGGATTTGCCCCAGCAGCTCATGGATTTGCCCCAGCTCACCTCCTGGTCCTGGTCCGGATAGCGGCCCAGGCAGCACCTCTCCGCCGCGTTTTTCGCTCCTTCTGAGCGTCCGGCGCGCAGCTTGGGCGCTCGTCTGGGGAGCCACGTGACCAGCCGCGATTGGCTGGTGACGTATTTCCTCCAGGCGAGCGCCGAAGCTGCATGCTTCGGACGCTCGCACGGAGCGAATCCGCGGCGGTGGCGGCGGTGGCGGGCGGTGGGTGAGACACCCGCCCTTAGGGTGACGGTGTCACCCTAAAGGCGGGTGTCACCTGGTGCGGGCCGCACCCCCCGCCCCCACGTTACGACGCCACTGGCAGTCATGCCTGCACCTAATGCCTGACCATGAGGAAGAGAAATCTTTGCATTTTGTTAGTGCAGTATGTGCGGACATAAAATAAACAGATAATTAGAATCTGTGGAAAAAAAATACATCTTTATAAAAGTGATTAAATATTTAAAGCGTCCCAGAATGCTACGTGTGGGGTGGATCCACTGAACAGTGGGTTGGGTGAAGTAAGCACAGAACAGCAGAAATGATTTTCCTAGAAGGCTGCATCAGAGTTTGAAGTTAATTCCATTTCGGTGCTCTCCTGTTCGCTGCACTTTGGCGAATTCAATTCACCAAATTCAATTTGTCGACCTTGCAGTGAATTCGGCATTCACCTCAGTGTTCCCGAAGTGCGGTGAATTGACCTGCCAAATGAATCGCCGCAAAACTGGGGCATTCTATAACCCAGGAAGAATGGGAGGTACTGATGGAAACTTCCATGGGGATTACAACATGCACCCTAGTGACAGAGAATTGTTATAAACTCCTCTCCAGATGGCATTTGGACCCTGCCAGATTACAAAAAATCTATCCTGCCCTGTCAGGACTTTGTACTAGGGGTTGTGGTCATTGTGGCACGTTCTATCATATGTGGTGGGAATGTGGGTATGTCTCTGTTCTGTGGTCCTCAGTATTTGTATTGCTCTCACACGCACTTGGATGACAGGTACTTCCTGATCCAATATAAAATGCAGCATATGAATCCCACGTTGCGGGGAAGCGCCTCTCTGCAGTATAATAAATGCAGCATATGAATCCACACACTGCTGGGAAGCACCTCTCTGCATTATAATGGATGCAGTATATGAATCTGCACACTGTGGGGAAACACTTCTCTGCGGTATAATTAATGCAGCATATGAATCCACACACCACGCGGAAGCACCTCTCTGCAGTATAATTAACGCAGCATATGAATCCACACACTGTGGGGAAGCATCTCTCTGCAGTATAATTAATGCAGCATATGAATCCACACACTGTGGGGAAGAACCTCTCTGAAGTATAATTAATGAATCCTACAAGAGAAGTGAAGCACACAGTCGCACACGTGGATTTGAACAAGATGAACATATGTTGCTTCCTTGTTAGATGGACAAGTTCATGACGTACATTGCCTCAAAAAAGTACAGCCGGTACTGCTATAAAAATACCAGCCAGTACTAAAATAAACCCATAGGTTTCAATGTTAAAAAATCCCCATTTTTATTAAATCTGTATTAAGCCATTTATTTTTTTCACTTGCAGCAAGAAGTCTTCCTTTATTTATTTTTTAGGACTTTTAAGATATTTTTCGTAATTTTTTGGGTTCATTTTAAGATTTCATAATTTATTTTAAAGTAATAACGAGGGTGTTTTTGTTCTTTGCTGAACGCAGCTGTATTATTTTCTTACACTCTGTCTGCGTTCAGCAATGATTTGAATACAATCAGGGTTATTCAGAGAGCGGTGAAAAGCAGGAGAATGACTGGAGAATGGAAAATTCTAGGTCAAAATAGCCGATTTGGAAAGTGAGATGAATGGGAGAATTTTTCTGGTTTGGATATTTTGACTTGCAGGGTAATTCAAAGAGATTCGAAAAGTCACCGCACGTTCGGTGACTTTTCATTCTCTTCAATTCGGTTCCTTTTGCCGATCCCATTTCGGTGACCCTGCGGTGTATTCAGCAAGCACTACAGGGTCCCCGAAATGCAGGGAAAAGCTGCCGCAAACCTGACGAAAACTAACCGCAAAACCCGGCGAATGCACGCCGAAAACCCGCAAAAACATCTGGATTAACCTGACGAAAACAACGGAAAAACCCGAGCAGGAGCCGATCGCAACCTTCTACACAGCTGAAGAGGCAGTGAATAAATTAGCAAAACAGTTTGCATGAATGTTTGAAAAGTGAAACGCTGTTTGCAAAGAAACTACTGAGCGAAAATGTCTGAAATTTACATATGAGGTCCAATGAATGATAATAAAAAGGTCTGTTACAGAAAAAATAAGTAAACTTAAAAAAAAAAGTCAGACTTTTTTAAAAATTAAAAAAAATCCAGAAAAATGCTTAAAGGGACACTCTAAGCACCATGACCACCTAAGCTATTTTAGGTGGTCATGTTGCCCGGAGTATCCTGCCCTCTGTCACCCCTCCCTCCGCTCAGCGGTTCAGCAGAAAATGCTGAAAACAGCTGAGAGAGGCGGAGGAGTTTACTCCGCCCTCCCAGCTGTCAGTCAGCAGAGCGGGAATCATATTTCCCGCTTCTGCCGACTTTTGCCGAGTAGGAGACGTCATCGCGCTTTCAGCGCGATGACGTCTCCAACTCACCGCAGAAGCTGGCGGCTCCCTCTGAGGGTTAGTGTTGCGCGCATCCTCTTGCGCGCAACACTAATCCTCAGAGGGAGCCGGGAGGAAGCCTGCCGATTGGCTGGCTTACGTGAGAGGCGCCCATGCGCGCTTCTCACGTAAACCAGAAGGCAAGTCGGATGGAAGAAGGACGGGAGCAGAAGAGGAGGGAGGTGAGTATAAAAAAAAAAAACACCTCTGGAAACAAGAGGATTTTAGGGTAAGTATTACAGTTACAAAAACAAAAACAAAAAATAACGATTTATTAAGGGAATAGGGATAGGTTAGGATTAAAAAACAGGGGGGGTGATTTTTTTATTAGAGTGTTCCTTTAAAATATCCTAAAAAATCTATAAATAAAGAGACTCTTTACTGCAGAATTTTATAATGAACGGTTTATTAGATATTTAATTAAAACGGGAATATTTTTAACATTGAAGCCTATGGGATTCGCCTGAATAAACTTGCCGAAATAAACCACCGAATAGCAGGCCATTTCGGGAACCTTTCACTGCTGGTTTTTGTTCTCTGAATAGCCGAAGCAGTGCTTTTTCATGGGGATTTCACTGCCCTCGAACAGGCACCGAACATGCACCGTAGGTGCAGGCATTTCGCCAGGAGTTAGAGAATTGCCTGCTCTCTGGATAGCCGAATGGCCAAGAAAGGTAACCGAACGCTGATTTTCAGCATTCGGTTACCTTTCTCAAGCAATTCGGATCTCTTTGAATTACCCTGTTAGAATTTTCTATTCTCCAGTCATTCTCCTGCTTTTCACCTCCTTTGAATAACACTGATAGATCCGTAAGCCCCCGGGGCTCTCCATGGTTATGAAACTATCTATGGTCCTGAACTGCAACATCGTTTTCATTGATACTATGTTTAAGGACCATAGCTAGGGCTCGGAGCTATCTTTGGTCCTGAAGCATAAGCTTGCACAGTTAATGCTTGCAGATTGAGCCACTATTCTAAACATTGGTCCTGCATTCTGATGAGGTTATAGGCTCTCCACAGAATGCCAGCAGCTCTGGGGAGTGTCTCCTGCTGTGAGACCATATACACTATATTGCCAAATGTATTCGGTCACCCATCCAAATAATCAGAATCAGGTGTTCCAATCACTTCCATGGCCACAGGTGTATAAAATCAAGCACCTAGGCATTTTACAAACATTTGTGAAAGAATGGGTCGCTCTCAGGAGCTCAGTGAATTCCAGCGTGGAACTGTGATAGGATGCCACCTGTGCAACAAATCCAGTCATGAAATTTCCTCGCTCCTAAATATTCCACAGTCAACTGTCAGCTGTATTATAAGAACGTGGAAGGGTTTGGGAACAACAGCAACTCAGCCACGAAGTGGTAGGCCACGTAAACTGACGGAGCGGGGTCAGTGGATGCTGAGGCGCATACATAGTGCGAAGAGGTCGCCAACTTTCTGCAGAGTCAATCGCTACAGAACTCCAAACTTCATGTGGCCTTCAGATTAGTTCAAGAACAGTGCGCAGAGAGCTTCATGGAATGGGTTTCCATGGCTGAGCAGCTGCATCCAAGCCATACATCACCAAGTGCAATGCAAAACGTCGGATGCAGGGGTATAAAGCACACCGCCACTGGACTCTAGGACAGTGGAGACACGTTCTCTGGAGTGACGAATCACGCTTCTCCATCTGGCAATCTGATTGAGTCTGGGTTTGGCGGTTGCCAGGAGAACGGTACTTGTCTGACTGCATTCTGCCAAGTGTAAAGTTTGGTGGAGGGGGATTATGGTGGTGGGTTGCTTTTCAGGAGCTGAGCTTGGCACCTTAGTTCCAGTGAAAGGAACTCTGAATGCTTCAGCATACCAAGACATTTTGGACAATTCCATGCTCCCAACTTTGTGGGAACAGTTTGGAGCTGGCCTCTTCCTCTTCCAGCATGACTGTGCACAAAGCAAGGTCCATAAAGACATGGATGACAGAGTCTGGTGTGGATGAACTTGACTTTCCTGCACAGAGTCCTGACCTCAACCTGATAGAACACATTTGGGACGAATTAGAGTGGAGACTGAGAGCCAGGCCTTCTCGTCCAACATGAGTGTGTGACCTCACAAATGCGCTTCTGGAAAAATGGTCAAAAATTCCTAGAAACACACTCCTAAACCTTGTGGACAGTCTTCCCAGAAGAGTTGAAGCTGTTATAGCTGCAAAGGGTGGACCAACGTAATATTGAACCCTATGGATTAGAAATGGGATGTCACTTAAAATCATCTACGAGTCAAGGCAGGTGAGTGAATACGTTTGGCAATATAGTGTATCACTCTCCAGGAAAACATGTCATGCAACATGCTGCAGCACTAAGAACAAATAGGAAGCTTGGCTAACACCATTCAAATGCAGATATGGGGGATCTTCCAAATTAGCTACAGTTGTTTTGGGGATGATTGGTGCACTTTAACTGCACTTCACTGATTCATCACTCGGCACTCCTCTCTCTTGTTTAATCCTTTAATTTCCTTTACAAACTCTTCTGAATCCAGTGCTAGTCTCCCTCCAATCTCTGCAGGATATGACATGCTTCCATCTCAGCATGTCATGTGTCCACAGGGGGCTAGATGTTCCAGCCAATCCAGCGGCTCTCAATGCAGGAAGGCTTTGACACCCTTAAATGCTTCTAGTTCCCAAAGGTTTCCAGGCAATGAAACCTGAGCTGAGTATCTGGGCAGGACGCAGGACTAAGCCCCTGAATTTGGATTGCTGAATGTGCTCTCTGATAGTGATGAGCCGAACCCCCCGTGAGTCGAACTCAATGCAAGTCAATGGTACTCGAAAGTTCGATTTTTAGAGTGCCCTCCAAGAGGGCATATATGCAAGATATTTGCCATAAAAGGTGTATGGGGGTCCGGGTAGTGCCTGGGGGACAGGAAACAAGGACAAAAAGTAAAAAAAAAAAGTTTTTAAAGGAAAAGTGAGTTTTCCATGAAATAAAGGTTAAGAATAAAAACGAAAAATTCCTTCAAATATCGTGCCTAGGAGGTCCCCATAACCTGCCTGTGAAGTGGCGGATTTCTAGGATGTATAGAAACATTTAAAAACAAAATAAATGACATTTCAAATGACGGTAAATGGTTTTCCTTTAATCTATTCATAAACAACTGCTTGGGGCGGCAGCCTGTATGAAAAGAGCAGACATTCTAGGACACCCAGAACAAGTTTAGTGATTTTTTTGTCTAGATTATGGTGAAATTTATGCAGGCTTTGGATGAAAGTAACAATAGGTGCTTTAAAATTGGGCCTTTAGTGTCGGCAACAGTGCCGGTGTTCTGCCAATCGAGCGAACTTGCCATAATGGCGAACCGCCTCACTTCCGGTGCACCTATGTCACCAAAAGTGAGGCAGATCAGCTGTGTACAGCATCCGGAATGCCAGTGAAACCTCTGATCAGCTGCAGATAGGAAGGAATAACTTCCTCATACACCAATCCAGGGCCCGCCCACTGCAGTCACGTGATGCAACCCTGCTGTGTAACTCACGAACATCCAACCCAGCACTCTGTATAACACACGACCCCCCTCCCACGGCTGTGTATAGCGCACAAGCCTACCGACTGTGACCCGCACACCCTGAATATATAGAGGAATCTTGAAATAGCCAGTGTGTATTTAGAGATTCCTCTATATATTCGGGGTGTGCGGGTGACAGTCAGTAGGCTTGTGCGCTATACAGAGCCGTGGGAGGCTGTTGTGTGTTATATGAGGAAGTAATTCCTTCCTATCTGCAGCTGATCAGAGGTTTCACTGCCATTCCGGATGCTGTATCCAGCTGATCAGCTGTTCTGCCAATCGAGCGAACTTGCCATAATGGCGATCTGCTGTATCCAGCTGATCCGCCTCACTTTTGGTGATGTAGGTGCACCGGATTATGGCAAGTTCGCTCGATTGGCACAACACCGTCACACAGTAACCCCGCTGTGGTATTGTGGAAGAGTGCAGGGTTGGACCCTGCGGTCAAATATTAAAATGATATGAATCTGGTATAGGCGTCAGTGGCAGTGCACCCGAATATTGTGCCTTTGGTGGCAGCAAGTGCCTTCACACCGTAAGTAACCCGTCTGTGGTATTGTAGAAGAGTGCAGTGGTGGAGGTTTTGGTAATGCAGAAGAGATCCCCGATCTATTCAGTTACATCAGTAGCTATAACAAAACTGGGTCAGCAATGTTTAGGCACTTGTACTGCGCTACTGTATATGGTGAGAATCGGCGCACACCAGTAGCAACAGGAAGCAAACAGAACAGGCAGGGAATACACAGAGAGAATAGTCAAATGGCAGTCAAAGTCGGCAAGAGATCAGGTCCTCAGAACAAGCAGGGTCAGTAACAAGGAAACAAACTGATTCGGTAAGCTAGCGATGCGGGAATAAAGGCTGAGACATACTGAGCGTGTAGCGACGCACAGTGTAGCGAAGCGAAGAGATTCAAACATTTTGCAGGCTTGACTTCACTTCACTCCGCCTCGCAGCGTCTCTACACTACATTACGTTTGGTTCTCACCGCACTGGACAGGAATCCACTAACTAAATTAAAATGTACACACAAAACTGTTTTATTTTCACAAAGCACATGTTATATAGGCAAAAAAAAAAATCTACTGAATAAAATACATCAAAAATTACTATTAATTTAATAGGAATAGTATAAAAATATAAAAAAAAGGTAACCCCTGATCATATATATTATAGGGACACGGAGCGCCGTGTATAGAGTAGGGATGCATTGATACCACACACAGACATATACGTATATATCAACACGCAGACCTATATATATGTATATATCAACACGCAGATATATATATACACCCACCCACAGACCTCAGACCATATATACACATACGCACATGGGGGAGTGGCATGTGGACAATCTCAACTAAATGCGCCCCCCCCATTTGGATGATCCCTCCAGAAGAAATGTTGAACCCGACAGAGCAGAGAATATATATATTATTCTCTGCTCTATCGGGTTCAACATTTCTTCTGGAGGGATCAACCAAATGGGGGGGGGGCAATTAGTTGCCAAAATGTGTGTGTAATACAAGTCTGGATATATATATTTATAAGAATATAGATATATATCTTATCTATATATATATATATATATATATATTATATATATATATATATATCATACCTGCCCTTACCCTCCCCTATAAATTTGCTAAAAATATACACACAAAAAAAAACCACTGCCTGAGACCCCACGCAGCCCACATGCCACCCCCCTCTACCTGGCTGAATGTATCTAATATATATAATTAAATACATTCAGCCAGGTAGAGAAAGGAAAAAAAAGTTTTATTTTATGTTCCCGTGGACATTTAAAAATGTCCTCAGATTTTTTTTTTTAGAAATGTGTCACCTTACCTTAGCCTGGTGGTCAGTGGGGTCTCCCTGGATCCTGGTTGTGGGGGGGGGGTGGTCTGCCGTGGCCGCAGGTGCAGTGGCTCCCTCCCTGAGCTGCCTGTCTCTGCCAACTGCACCCGGGCAGCTAGCCCGCACAGTCGCAGCTCTGTCATCGCATGCTCCTCAAGGGGATCCTTGGGAGGCCCCTGCAGGCTGCAATCTACAGTGCCTGATTAGAGGGCCTTGTCTGCCTGATGTTTTAGTAACAAGAATGTTTTATCCCATAGGCTTCAATGTTAAAAATAATCCCGTTTTAATTCAATATCTAATAAACTGTTGCTTACAATATTCAGCAGTAAAGAGTCTCTTTATTTCTAGATTTTTTAGTATTTTTTAAGCATTTTTTATACTTTTTTTTTTTCAAACCTTTGGCGAATGTCCCAAAAGGTTCAAAGTTTGCGTACTGTCAAACGGCCGATGTTCGATACGAACTCCGAACAGATCGAACCGAACAGCTCATCCCTACTCTCTGAGCCCCCTTGGGGGGGGGGTGGAGCAGGGAGCTCACAACAGTGCAGCAGTGTGACCACTTGGATTGAGTGCTCACTGTGTAGAGAGTCCCTTTCAAAGCAAACATCACTTGCTTTCTCAAAGCCGAGTGAATAAAAAAAGATTTTTTTTATATTTCTATTTTATTATATTTTATTTAGTACATATTTCTGTACCAACTATGTACATATATCTCAGATGCCATGTTTTATTTTACACTCAATGGTATATCCGATTGTTTGTACATCAGGGCTTATGTGACACATGTAAGCGGTTTTAATAGAGGTTATATGACAGAAACCTTGTGTTGAAACAATTTCAGGATTTTTATCAATGTGACTTTGATTGCTTTCTGTCACCCTTTGATCCTTTCCATTCTCTCTCCAGTTTAATCTGTCCTATAATATTTCAAGTCAAACGTCATTTCATATTGGGTTCTGGAAGTATTACTTTGATATTGCATGGTCTTTTGTTTGTTCTGTTTTTACAACTCTCTTGTTTTTTTCAATTAGAGAAAAAACGTAAGTTGTTTTTTTTTTAAATTGGGTCACTTTCGCCTCACCTCAAGAATTTCTCTACCAAAAATTTTGAAAATCATTCTGTTTTCTCTGTCTTTAAAGTCTTTGTCAGCATGCATCAGCAAAGTCTTTGACACATCAGAAATAGTTTTTTCCCGAAATTAAATGTTTGATTTGCCTCAAATATTGCTTTGTTTTGAGCAGTTTTCAAGAGCTAATGTTGGAACAGAGAAAAAAATGCCTGTTAGTTCAATTTGCTGGAGCAATACATTTGCTTTCAGCCTCCCTGAAAAAACTTGTTCTGTAGCATTACTTCAAAAAACATTTATGGATAGCAAACAGCAACAATATTTAGAATATTACACAAACATTTCAATACGTAGTACCGTAAAATAATGATTTTTATGTCTTTGTACGCCAGATTTTTCTTTAGTTTTTTATTGAGTTTGTCATGGCATTTTTTACCTTCAGAATTTTTAGCTTTTGCTACAAAAACTGCTTATACACAATTTCACATTTTAAGACAATGAAAATTGAAAATTATAACATGCAGCATATTTGCTCACCTTTTGAACTCAAGATTCAAATTTTATTTTAATATTGGCTGCAAGAGTGAAAAATAGGGCTCCTTGAAATCACTTGTTATTCTCTGGCTGCCTCCACATTTGTGTTTCCTATACAAAAGGGGTTATTTAGAAAGGACCAATCTTGCCACTGAATTACACCGAACAGTGAATTTCACCATACGGTGCAATTTCATGGTAGTTCGTCTATTTACTAAGCTGTCAATTCGCCAAATACCGAAATGAATTGACAGTGAAATCCAGGGCAGTTCGATGTAGATCGGCAGCAGCCAAATTGTCCCATAGAGAAGTAATGGTTAATCTATTCACAGAATGTCGAACTGCACCGAAGTGTCAGTGAAATGCCCTGATTTTCAGTGATTCCGTTCAACAGGTTTAAACAAGGGTATTTCATAAGATCCAATGTAAAAACAAATATTTTTTATATATATATATATATATATATACATATTTTTCTTATTAAACCGTTTATTCTTTTAATTGTTTCTGAAAAAGTCCTTTTATTTATTTTTTGGAACATCTTTTTGTAGTTTTGTATATGTTTTTTAAGGCTAGGGTCAGACGAACGCATTTTTCACGTTGTCCGTGAAAAAGTGCGTTCGAACGAATGGACGTATTTTTTCAAGGAATACGCGATAGCAGTCATACGATGTGCATTTTCGGCCGTGATTTTGTACGGATCATCAATAAAACACTTTTTGCGTCTGGACGTTATGTTGGCCGGACGTGTGCAGCGTCTGACGTCTCGCAATCACGCACACACGCCGCTATGCGGACGCAGCGCACTCTGTACGTCAGTAGTAGCGTTTTTTGACGTTCTCGAAAAAATGCGTTCGTTTGCCACTTGCGTTGCGCGGACGAACTTTCGTGCGGCCATTCGTCGTATGTTCCCCGGCATTGGACGTCATTTGCTGCTAGCACGGCCGTGATTTCGTGCGGCTAAACGCACGTTAAAACTGCTTTCGTCTGACCTTAGCCTTAGATGACATTTTTGATTCTCATTTTTTTTTAAATTCTGTAACAGACTTTTTTATAAATTTTTAAATGACCTTTTTTTATTATTTAAAATTGTAATGCATTTTTTATGGTTTAAACACCTATTAGAAGATTAGCAGGGTTCTGATTTATTTTCCTGCATTTCGGCGGTCTGTTCGGTGGTCACTTCGGTGCTTTTCGATAGTGTTTGGTGGTTCAGCGATTACATCTTCGTGCACTGGTGATCCTGTTGTGAATAGTGAATTCGCTGAAGGGTCGGCAAAATTGAATTGCCAAAGCGCACTGTAGTACAAAGCACCAAAATTTCTGTGCTTTCTGAATAACCCCTAAAGTATAGCGTTCCTGTACAATAGGCAGTCATAGCAGACGAGCAGCGGGAGAAATTGCAAATTGCAGTGATTGCAAATTTCCAAAGCTGGCAGCCTTTGCCTTGTGAGCTATATAGCTATATTGTTTCCACCAATTTTTATAATAGTTAATGCATTCAGATTGTAATTTCATTCCATCTCTGTGTTGAAACAGTTCTGATCAGTAATATCTCAGAACCATGTATTCCTGGTGGCAGCAATAATGTCCCTATTCCAGCTGAGCGGCTGTATCAGCCGGTCGAGCCGGAATATATTTTGCTATTCCCTGATAGTGGCAGCGGTACTGCATGCCTTTGCACGTATCGGCTTCTGGAATCCATAGGACTCTATGGAGCCCAGTGAGACCCTTTGCAAGCTCTCTGTTAGCTTGTATGAGCAGGGATTCGCCGGAGCCGTGGAAGTACACTGGGGACAATTTGGCTCCCAGCCAAAAGACAAAGCAGATAGCACCGCCCTCTGCAACATGGGATGAGAGGTGAGTATGGGATTTTTCACTCCCTTTAGTTTATCTTGTTAAGTGATTTTAGTTTAACTGCTCCATGTTATCAACAGTATATAATATCATCTTGTGTTGCAATGTTGGGAACACACCTATAGTGACAGTGATGCCATGTGTTGCCACTGGTATTATCTCCTGGAATCCGTAAGACTCCATGAAGACAAGCGCAACCCTGTTTGAGCTCTGCAGAAGCTTACATATGCGGGGTTAAGCAGGAACCACAGAAGAACTTTGGCAGCTATTTGTTCCCTGTGTTCTTCTGCACACAACCACCCTCTGCACCATGGGATCAGAGGTGAGTAAAGAATTTGACAGTGTAATTATTTTAAAGTGTTAAGTGATTTTGCGGAATACCAACTCAACTGAAACTGAACTGAAATGTCATGTGAAATGTTAAGAGCAGCTGATTTTACACAACAGCTTAACTCCGAGCTAATTACATATATTTAACCTTGATTTCAAAGTTAATGAAGTTTAAGTGGCTAAGCTCAGACATTATGTTGCTATTTCTCCCCCACTGTATTTATTTTTTGGTTCCATTTTCTCAGTTTAAGTTATTGGTGTTATTACAGTCTATAGCAGAGGGTTTAGAAAGTAGAGACGTCTTTAGCTTGTGAACAGCAAAAGGCAAATTCGGGACTCATGCACAGTTATGGAAATAAATATTCTGCGTTTTTGGGGATCCTGCACTGTTGGGGACCCCACATTAAGGATTGTCAATCCCTATGCAACCTAGATATCTCACCTGTGTATTGCTGTTGACTTTCAAATTATTCAGAGTGCACATGGGGTTTACAGTAAGGAGTGACCTTGTTTAAAACAAGCAAGGACAACAGCATCATAAATCTACACAAGTCCTTTATTTCATGGAATTTCACTTCCAAGCTTTGATTAACTGTAATCAACCATTTCTAACCATTTAATTCCATTCAGCAAATGGCATAAACCATGTAATGTCGCATAATGAGCACTTTCAGATGTTAGTCTGTTTAATCATGACGGACAGGGATGATGGTGCATTTCAAGAAGTGAAAGTAATTTGGACAATATGTCAGCAAATAACAAAAATGAAAAAGTCTCAGAAAAAAATGTTAGTTTTTCCACTGAAACCAAGCAAACATGATATGGTGACATTTTTTTAGTAGCTGAAGTTCAGTATAATTCAGTTCTAATTGCTTTCAACTTGGTTGTTATGTATGCATTCCTATTATTTTTACACTCCTTGTCTTGATAAATAAACTAAAATTTGGGAATTTCCAAATGGCGACACTCTCCCTGTGCTAGAGGGTACCTTAATTATTGTTGGAACCAACAGTACCCCTGTCTATTTGATGTCCTTATGTTGCGCGCTTTTGATTTTGCAAACCTTATGTACTCCGCTTTCTGAATACCATGATGACTTTAGAACCGAAAAGATACTTCCTTTTTCAATTAAATTTTTTAATGAACCCCATCATCACCTAATTCCTTTGATACATGGATACCAGCGCTAGACTATTCTCTAGAAAAGCTAGAGAAGGCTCCTGATGAATGCAAGAACTATGGATCAAATTTAATATCTATACCATGGTCTGGTGATCATTTATATGGCTCGCACATATAAAAGCTTAGGCAAAGTTAAAAGAACAGGCAAAATCCTAACTTCATAACATTTCAACACCTTTTTAAGTGTGCAATTAGCATTAACTTACAAAAGTTATTTTACTATTGCATCATTTGGGTAGCATTCAACATCTATGAAACTATGCCAGAGCATCTTCACAGTCTACCTCCTAGTGTAAAGGTACAAACAAACCTGATGTAGATTTGTGATTAAAGTTATAACTGACATTTTAATTTTTCCTTTCCGTAAAGGCACAATATTTTGAAAAGTGTTTTTTCATAGGTCAATTTACATTTGCAGCATGCCCCAAGTTTTCACATTATGTACAGCATTATAAAATAGAATACTAGTAACTCACAAAACTTAATAGGGTAAATGGTAGCCAAGATTACCACCTCCATCTTTTAGTGCCCCAATTGCTATAGCATCTACCCAGATGAAATCATCATAGGTCAAGATATGGAAGTGCACTGCGGTCAGTCATCCTTGTTTAGATATTTGAAATACCAAGTACAAAAAAGTCATTTGGAAAAAATAATTAGAGCATCAATTATCACTTACCACAGTACCTATCTTTGGCTCGGAAAAACTTTACTCAATCTCAATGAGATATTGAAGACAATAAATGGTATGTCATGGGAAAGGTCAACAGGTTTCACATAGTCATTGTCAAAAAATTACCAAAAAAAGGCACGGAAAGCCAGAGAAAGTAAGTCTAAAACAAAGACCTGTATAAGGGTACAAGGGTGGTCACCACAAGCTCTTGAATAGGAGCCAATTTTAATAAAGTGTCAACTGGCCCTTGATATTTGTGCACTAAAGAAAAATATAATAATTATTATTATTATTATTCTTTATTTATATAGCGCCAGCACATTACGCAGTGCTGAACATTGGGCACAATATAGACAGGGTTACAATACATTGAGACTAAACAACAATTTGACAAACCAGTACAGGAGGAAACGAAGGCCTATACCCGTGGGAACTCACAATCTAGAAGGGTTGGCGTGGAAACAGTAGGAGAGGACTGCAAGGTGAGAGTGATGGACTGGTGAGAGTGATGGACTAGTTGCGCCAGTGGGGTGTATTAGTGAGTCGGGTGGTAGGCTTCCCTGGGAATGTCTTAAGAGAACGTTTGAAGGAAGGGAAACTAGAGGAAAGTCTGACAGTACGACGGAGAGCATTCCAGAGGATGGGGGCTGTACGTGAGAAATCCTGCAGTCTATCATGTGAAGAGGTGATGCGGGGAGAAACTAGGCGTAGGTCACTGTTTGACCTTAGGGAGCAGGATGGGGTGTATTTGGTGAGTAGTGAGGACTAATTAATGAGGTAGTGGGGAGCTGCACTAGTGAGAGTTTTGTACGTCAGGGTAAGGATTTTGAATTTAATTCTGAGTTGGATGGGGAGCCAGTGAAGGGACTCGCAGAGAGAAGCAGCAGAGACCGAGCGGCAGGGGAGGTGAATGATCCTGGCAGAGGCATTTAGAATGGATTGCAGGGGGGGAGGCGGAAGAGAGAGAGGCCAGCTAGAAGATTTCACATTTTCCCTGGTTTTGGTCACTTTCCTGGTGGTGATCGGCATTTATGTCTATTTTCCCCTGTTTTGTTTTTGGCTGTGCTGTCTGGGGCTGCTCTGGGGTTCTGCTGTGAGCTTCTGGTCTGAGGTCACATGGTCCAATCACACAGACCCACTCCCTATATATATCCCAGCAGCACAGAGCTTCATTGACCATTTGTGGAGTTCTATGGTGGTTGTGGTTGATGTGTCCTGTTCCTTGTTCCTGATTCCCGCGTTGCTGCATAGCTTCATGTCTAGTATTTCCTGGTTTTGACTCTTGGCTTATGTTTCTGGATATTCTCTTTCTTGTTCCCTGTACTCAGAATTCTGTTATTCTTGTTGCTGACCTGGCCTGGCTGAGAACCGCTCCTGTGTAGGACTTCTGGCTCTGGTTCTGGTTTATTCTCTGGTCTATTCCCTGTACCCTGTACCAAGTATCCAGATATTCCTGTGTATGACCTTAGCGTGTTCTCTGGATCTCTCTATTGCCTGTTCCCTGTATTACTGTATGCCTGTTCAGATGCCAATCTCTGCTAGTCTTGACCATTCCTGTGTTTCATGTTTTATGTATCTTGTTTGTCTAAGTTTAGCTTACTCAGAGGCCAACATACAATGACCTCTTCAGTATAGGATTTCTGCCTGTCTTGTTAACCCTTGCCCTTCTTGCTCCCCATGCTGTGTTATTCTTTGTGAGGGTTTCTTAGATAGAAATCATTCCCAGCATAGGGATCCCTTTAGTTTTCACCCTGGCCCTCCTGTCCCTTGTGTCTCAGTCTGGTTCCTGTAATGCCCTGGAATCTGTATAATATATCTGTCCTGTATCAAGTCAGCAGCTCTCCTGCCTAAAGGGCTACACTCCTTGTTCCAAGCCATCATGATGCTCCAAATAGTGCTTGATTTGCTTTTGGAGCTGAAGAGGTTAATGCTTTCATTCAGTGTGCCTAATTATGCGGTTCCTCCCAGCAGAGTCTCTGGGAGAACTCCCATGTCTGAGAGGGAACGGTGCAGGTTATTTAACCTCTGTTATTTCTGTGGTGCAGCAAACCACAAAGTATATTTTTGTCCACAAAAACCCAGACCCAGCATGTCCTGTCATCAGAAGGGTGAGACCCTGTCATCAGAAGGGTAAGACCCTGGCATCCATGTCTTGCAGCCAAAGTGCTGACTTTAATGATGGTTCCTCTGTTTCTATGCTTTGCAGGGGGGTTGCGAGTTCCATGTGTGTCAGTAAAGCCAAAGATGTTCAACCTCATGGCAAACTCCCTCCTTCCATGTTACACAGTGGATCACTGTTTCTTAGACCATGTAATGGGTCAAGTGTCCAGGGTGGCGCTGTTGCCACAAGTGTCCAGGGTGGTGCTGTTGCCACACGTGTCCAGGGTGGCGCTGTTGCCACAGGTACACAGTGTAACTGTGAAACTGTCTGTTCTGAAAATTGTAGTGTGCTCATTGTGCCCATGACCCATAGTGGAGCCACTGAAGTGCAACCCCGAGTATTCACTGCTCTGTCCATGCCTGGCAGTAAGTCTGCTCTGTCCATGCCTGGCAGTAAGTCTGCTCTGTCCATGCCTGGCAGTAAGTCTGCTCTGTCCATGCCTGGCAGTAAGTCTGCTCTGTCCATGCCTGGCAGTAAGTCTGCTCTGTCTGTTCCTGGCAGTAAGTCTGCTCTGTCCCTGTCAAGCGGCGAAGCAACTGTGCCTATGTCCCACAGTGGAGCTTCTAGTTCTGGCAGCATGCCAGGGAAATCTAGTCCTGATAAAATGCCAGCTACGTCATGTCATAGCCAGTCTGGCTATAAGCCAGGGGTCCCCCAGTCGGTCACGTCTCCACTTAGCAGTGACACTCTCATGTCTAGTTTGGGCAATTAGCCCTTCATGTATAGTTTGGGCAATGAGCCCTTCACGTCTGTTTATGCTGGCGAACTGCCAGTCATGCCAAATGCTGGCGAGCTGACAGACATGCCAGATGCTGGCGAGCTGCCGGTAAAGCCCATGTCAAGCTTCGAGGAAGCTGTACCCATGTTGAGCTATGAGTCAGCTGTACCCATGTTCTGCTGCGAGACAGCTGTGCCCATGTTCTGCTGCGAGGCAGCAGTTCCCATGTTGAGCCTCAAGGCAGCCGTACCCACATTGAGCTTTGAGGAAGCCGTACCCACATTGAGCTTTGAGGAAGCCATACCCACATTGAGCTTTGAGGAAGCCGTACTCACGTTGAGCTTCGAGGAAGCTGTGTGCACTTTAAGCTTCGAGGAAGCTGTGTTCACGTCAAGTTACGAGACCACTGTGCCCATGTCTCACAGTGGGTCCATTGATGCTAAACCCAGTTGTGGGTTTGAGGAGTTTAAATCTTGTGGTATTACACATATAGCCAAGTCTGCCCCTACCATTGCCATGTCATGTGAGGTGGTCACACCTAGCCGCTCTGGTTCCAATAATGCCATGCTCCATTCTGGGTCCGGGGATACCACACTCCGTTCTGGGTCCAAGTATGCCACACTTAGTTCTGGTTCCAAGGATGCCATGCTCCGTTCTGGTTCCAAGTATGCCATGCTCCGTTCTGGGTCCGACCGAGGATGCCACACTCTGTTCTGGGTCCAAGGATGCCACACTCCGTTCTGGGTCCGAGGATGCCATACTCCATTTTGGGTCCAAGTATGCCACACTTAGTTCTGGTTCGAAGGATGCCATGCTCCTTTCTGGTTCCAAGTATGCCATGCTCCGTTCTGGTTCCAAGTATGCCATGCTCCGTTCTGGGTCCGAGGATGCCACACTCTGTTCTGGGTCCAAAGATGCCACACTCTGTTCTGGGTCCGAGGATGCCATACTCCGTTCTGGGTCCGAGGATGCCACACTCCGTTCTGGGGCCAAGGATGCCACACTCTGTTCTGGGTCCAAGGATAACACGCTTCGTTCTAGGTCTGAGGATGCCATTCTCTGCTCTTGTCTAGAGGAAATCCAAAAAGATGGTGGTTTGACTGGTACTTTAATCACCAAATCGAGCCATGTTCCTAAGGAGTATATACGGACGCCGTCTGGGTCATTGGTACGTGAGACACACTGGGCAGTGCTCCAGAAATACCCTAACATTTTGCGATGGTTAGAGGAGGAGTCTGATGATGAGCGAATGTACAATTCTGACGGAAATCTTTCATGACTAGTCTTCATGTTCTGTTTCTTGATTTTCTCGGTCATGTTGTTTGTGTTGAGTGCCCTGGGATCACCCTAAGGGGGGTTATGTCACATTTTCCCTGGTTTTGGTCACGCCCACTGTTGGTGATAGGCAGTTACGTCTGTTTTCCCCTGTTTTGCTTTTGGCTGTGCTGTCTGGGGCTGCTTTGGGGCTCTGCTGTGAGCTTCTGGTCTGAGGTCACATGGTCCAATCACCCAGACCCACTCCCTTTATACACTATATTGCCAAAAGTATTCGCTCACCTGCCAAGCTCCTGATTTGGATGGGTGAGCGAATACTTTTGGCAATATAGTGTATATCCCAGCAGCACAGAGCTTCATTGACCGTTTGTGGAGTTCTATGGTGGTTGTGGTTCATGTGTCCTGTTCCTGGTTCCTTATTCCCACGTTGCTGGATACCTTCATGTCATCCCATCACAGAATGCACTGGAAGCAATTGCTAGGTTTTAGCACAGCCATGACAGCAGCCACAAAAAGAGCACTCCAATGGAAAAAAATAGCTTACTCTTCGGACTAGCACAGGGTTACTTCCATCAAGATGGTACAGCATGCTACACATCAAGTGAGTCAATGGCGACAACCTAGAGTTTTTTCTGAAGACCGTGCCATTTCCAAGAATCTGTGGCCAACTTTATCTTCTAATCTTAGAAGTCATGTATGATTAAAACCTTAGTGGATAACATTAAAAATTAAGATCCAAAATATTAATTCAAGATAATACTGAAGCATGTTATCAACAACAGGCTATGCAGTGCCATGTCAACATACACGTAAGAGAAAAAAGAGGCCACTTTCAGCACTTGCTGTGATGGGTGTGCTCAACATAAGAAGAGGTACGTTTAGTGAAAATCATTTAATTTTCCATAAATTCATTTAAGAGCTATAGGTCTATATTATGATCTTTCCCATGGTATGTTAACAGCCAGCCTGTCAAGATCTCTCTATTGCCTGTTCCCTGTATTACTGTATGCCTGTTCAGTTGCCAATCTCTGCTAGTCTTCCGGTACAATATGGTATTGTAAGAACTTAGGTCCCGCCGTGGACTGCATGGTGTCTGGCGATCTTCTAGGCCGTGAGCGATCTAGAGTTTGGTCTACCACTGCGATAAAATCCCCTACCACTAGACAGTGATCAAAATTATAGTGCAGCATTTGTGCATATAAGTCAGAATAAAACTGTAGATGGGGAGGATGGGGGGCATACACATTCACACACTGGATTCATACACATTGGATGGACACCAACAGGATGGAAAACCTGCCCTGTGGATCGTTCTTTTCCTCTAGGACTACATGCGGAAGCGCCTTGTTTAACAAAATTGCAGTGCCACGCTTTTTATTTACATACGGGGCTGAGGTTTGGTAGCCTATCCAGGGTGCCCGGAGGAGATTAGTGGGTGAAGACCAATGAGTCTCCTGGAGAAAGATAATATCCGGTCGCAATTTAGTTAAGTGTGTGAGTACCTTCTTTCTTTTAATAGGGGAGTTTAGTCCCTCCATGTTCCACGAGACCACCTTAAAGGAGACCTTATGAACTGGTGCCGGGGCTGTCATAGTCTGGGAGATAAGAACGGGAACGGACACGGCGTGTCCATAATAGCTAGAGGGGACCCCTCATGGTAAGGGGGGAACATGGCTGTCCCAGCAGCAGCCACAATTCCTAGTGCAGGGGGCAAGGAACAAATATGCTGACTTGAATCTAGATTTTGTACTTTTTTGTTTTGGAACCAAAACATATTGAAACTAACACTTAATACT
This sequence comes from Leptobrachium leishanense, assembly GCA_009667805.1. NCBI lineage: Eukaryota > Metazoa > Chordata > Amphibia > Anura > Megophryidae > Leptobrachium > Leptobrachium leishanense. The sequence goes on along the minus strand of CM019063.1, from coordinate 326,189,111 downwards.
GAGAACATCAACCATTGAAAAATAGTAGCTAACGAACAGCACCTCAAATAACAGCAACCACAGAAAAAAGTAACTAACGAACGGCATGTCAAAAAAAGGACATGCAATTTATCTAGCAAAGATTGCCCAATCTCCAGCGGATAGGCCTTGAGCAAGAGAATTAACATCTTATTAACCTGACTGAGAGTCAATGGCGAAAGCTTAGCCGATTAAGGCGGAGCCGGGCGTCCCCGGAGTGGAGAACGCCGAGACAACGGCGAAGTCCCTCCGTTTGGGCTCTCGTCCTGGAGCAGAGCGACTTCTGCCTCTCGCGGGGTATCAAAGTAATGCGTTGTCCCATTAAAGACCACACGAAGTCGAGCTGGGTACAAGAGGGAAAAACAGATGTTCTGGGCCACCAATTTGGAGCACAGTGTAGAGAATGCCCGTCGTTTCGTTGATACAGCGGCTGAAAAGTCCTGAAATAACCGGAGTGTAGCCCCCTGATGGTCCAGGTTTCTGAGGCGATGATAAGCTTGGAGAATCTTGGTTTTGTCAGCGTAATTCAGGAAGCGCATAATCACTGGTCTCGGATGACCTGCTGTTGGGTTCAGGTCCGGACCTAACCTGTGGACCCTTTCCACCGCCACTGGGCAGGACTCGATGTTGTAGCCTAGATGGGAGGGCAGCCAGACTGAGGCCCATTCCTGTAAGGCCGGGCCATTCACCGCCTCTCGTAGGCCAATAATACGTAAGTTATTCCGGCGGCTCCTGTTTTCCAGGTCATCCAATTTGTCTGTCAGGCCTTGAATGATCATGTTTTGTTGGTCCAGTTGGGTTTGTAGTGGGTTAACCGTATCTTCCAGGGTGGACAACCTTTCCTCCACCTCCGTTAACCTATGTGCTTGTGACGTCAGTTGCGATAAACCAGATTCAATAGTAGCCGTGGGTTTTCCCAGCTTGTCATCCAACAATGGTGAGAGAGCTGCAGAGATATCCGCCACACTCAGTGGGGGCACCCCGCTCAGAGCTCGGCCGGCTGTTCCACTCCACCTTGTTCCGGTGCAGATATTGTCTTGGAGGGGTGATGAGGGCCCACCGTCAGTGCAGCATTGCTCCAGCTCTATTTAGGAGGTCTGCATCCCTAGTAGGAGGGGGAAAGCTGGGGTTCCAGCGACCCGGTCCAAGACAGACCTGGGCCGGCGGCCTATTTGCGGCCTAATGACTCCGGGGATGAAGTTGCCGCAAGTCCGGTACCTGCCGGAAGGGCTTACCAATGTTCAGCGGCTGTGATCAGAAGGAGCTCCCGCCCAATATGCGGTGGTGAATGGTGCCAACTTTCCATCCTGCAGATACAGTATAGCTAGGAGGCACGGAGCTCGAGGTAAAAGCGGCCATACACAAGGCCCGCTTCCTGGAAGCATCTCTGCTAGTCTTGACCATTCCTATGTTTCATGTTTTATGTTCTTTGTCTAAGTTTAGCTTACTCAGAGGCCAACATATAATGACCTCTTCAGTATAGGATTTCTGTCTGTCTTGTTAATCCTTGCCCTTCTTGCTCCCCTTGTTATTCTTTGTGAGGGTTTCTTAGATAGAAATCATTCCCTGTATCCCTTTAGATTTCTCCCTGGCCCTCCTGTCCCTTGTGTCTCAGTCTGGTTTCTGTATTTCCCTGGAATCTGTATAATATATCTGTCCTGTATCAAGTCAGCAGCTCTCCTGCCTAAAGGGCTACACTCCTTGTTCCAAGCCACCATGATGGCCCAAGTGGGCCCCCAGTGTGACAGAAGATTATTACAATAGTCAAGTATATAACAAATATAACCCTCACCATTTCCTCTACCAATCTGGAGTTGCAAGAAAGGGATGAACATCTATTTATGATGTAAGCTATTTGGCCTTTCTTCAAATTGGTGTCAAAATATAACACAAAAAACAATGCACCGACAGTCAGATTAAGCCCACTGGTTTTCAAAGACTAAATACACTGCATGTCCATATTAGGGATTCTGATGTTCCTTCTTCTAGAATTCACCCCTAATAGGTAATGTCTTTCAGAAATGCTGCAGAAAAGATAAAAACAGCAATTGCGCAAATTGTTGGCATTAAATGTACACGCATCCAACTCACATTTTATTGAGCCCACATCCGGCTCTGGATGGCAATTCAGTATGGGTCTTAATGTTCTTCCTGGTGCACATCAACTCCTTTGTTTTACCACAGAACTCCTGTTGAGCCTTTCTGCAGTATAAATAAATATGCCTCTGGGACACCCCTGGCATAATATTGCAACCATATAGTGTGGAAGTAAAGAAAATAAGCTAATTTACAACTCACAGATTCCTGAGCCCCAACTGGCTCCCTAAAATATGCATATGGAATTTTAAAGGAAATTCCAAAAACCTCCTTGAACAGGAACATCGGTAAACAGTGATGGTTAAAAACTATACATTTATTTAAAAGCAAAACATCAAAATCATAGCTACCAGAACGCGTTTCGCCGGATGGCTTCTTCAGCTGGTGTTCCTTAACAAGGAACGTTAAAACCCATATGGAATTGCCATCCAGAGCCGGATGTGGGCTCAATAAAATAGTTTAAAAGGTGACAGCGGGGACAAGGCAAAGAGAACACCAGCTGAAGAAGCCATCTGGCGAAATGCATTCTGGAAGGCTCAACAAGAGTTCCGTGGTACAACGAAGGGGTTGATGGGCACCTGGAAGAACATTAATACCCATACTGAATTGCCACCCAGAGCCGGATGTTGGCTCAATAAAATGTGAGTTGGATGTGTGTATATTTAATGCTATGTACTGTGCAATTGCTGTTTTTGCAGCATTTCAGGAAGACATTACCTATAAGAGGTGAATTCTAGAAGAAGGAACATCAGAATCTGTTATATTGACATGTAGGGCCCTATTACATTCCTCGTGCATTTGTTTTGCGCGCGTGCAAATGCGCATTTGCACAAGTGCAAAACCATTTGTCGTATTACGAAGTATTACAACGTATTGTCGTATTACAATGTTCATGCAAACGATGCGCATTTTCGTCTACCCCGAATGCCCCCGCGCGAACACAAATCCGTGCGCGCAGCCTATACTTAACATTGTGAGCGCAAATGCATTTGTGCGCTTGTACGCGGATGGTATTTCAATCTGCGCGCAACGAAGGTTTGCGCGAATTTTCGTAACGACTTTGAAAAGCAGGTGGTAACTGTAAATTTGATCATCCTGGCCGAAACTAAATACACCAGCCCAAGAAAAAAAATACAGCACAGTACAGTTACACATTCTACACATACCCAAACAATAAAATTTATAAATTGTGTCATTGTTAATATTTTCCATTTTTGGCTGGTGGTTGTTCATTTTTTTTTCCCTTTCTTTAAGTTTGTAAATATTTTATTGGAAATGGGTGATTGATGTTGGATGAATTCCGTGACAAATCCCGAGACAAAACAGTCTGCCCACCGATTCCTACACACAATGTTCATTTGCGAGCGGCTTTGCGCGTCGGATTTGCGCACGAAAAATCTTGGAGGAAGAAAAAATGCGCTCTAATCGTATAATACCACGTTAATTTTCGCGCAATAACGTTTTTTTTCGTGCAAAAAAAATTGTGCTGCGCGAGCGCAATTTGCAGAGACTGTAATAGGGCCGTAGTGTATATAGTCTTTGAAAACCAGTTGGCTTATGCTGACTGGCGCTATATTGTTTCCTGTGTTGTATTGTGTGTGTGTTTTTTAGAGGAACCACCATTTGCAATGTTCAGTGAACGGACTGTGTACCGTTTTCCGGTGGGCGCTTCACCCTTTTCTATATTTAGTATCAAGATATGTCTATTAGATTAGTGTTTCTCAACTATGGTCCTCAACAGGCCAGGTTTAAGGATTACCTGGGGAAATGAAAACTGAATACTGCAATCACTGAGCAGCAAATCATATCACCTGTGCTGTATCAATCGTATCACCTGTGCTGTGCATCAGATATCTTTTAAACATGGCCTGTTAGTGGTGGTCCCACGGACCAGAGGTATGAAACACTGTGTTAGATTACATAATAATTATTCTAATAATAATACTTATACTGAACTTTGCTCCTTGGCTGCATTATGAAAATGTATTGCCTAGAGTTTTATTAATGCTTCGTGAGATTCCTATAAAACCTCACTGTTAACTGTCAAAAAGATATAAGATATAAAACATGTTGTATTATTGTTTTTGTGCTAAATGGTAAATACAGTATCGCAATATAAAACAGTATGTATCTTCCACAAACAGAATCCCATCAAGGTGAATACCAGAGAAGGCTTTACAGAGATCTTCTAAGGAATTACAATCGCCTTGAGAGACCTGTGGTCAACGACTCACAACCTCTACTTGTGGAACTACAACTTTCCCTGCTGCAAATAATAGATGTGGTGAGTAAAGCACAATAATGTTTGTAAGTGTGCCTATCAATCCTTTGTCTTTAAGAAGACAGATTATTAACAGTGAAAAAATATACTATGTCAAATGTAATGTTTCAGTTATTAACAGCTGAGTCGGTATAGGGCCCAGAGCTGTTGTATACTTACCAGAGCCTTTACTGCAGTTCTATTAATTTGATGCTTGGTCAGCTAACAATTTCCTGTTAACATCAGGGCCGGCGCTGCTGCTAGGCGAGCTAGGCGGCCGCCTAGAGCACAGTGCCCGCCTAGGGCGCAGCCGGGCCCGACCAGTGACAACTTTAGAAAATAAAATTGTGAGTGTCCGCGGCCGCGGAGCGGCCGGGTGCCACAATTTACTTGCGGGCCTCGACACGCACGCTTGTTCGGACACCCAGGCTCCGCAGCACGCCAGCGACTGCCACAGCGCTGCCGCCGGCACGTGTTGGGGCAGGCGGCAGCACGCACGCCCCCACGTCAGGCGCTGGAAGTAGGAGGCGGAGTCGAGGCGGAGTCGCGTCGGTTGGAGAAAAAGGAAGCTGCTCTGTCTCCTCGGCTCCTGGAGTCCTGGTCTGGCCAGCCAAGTCGTCAGGAAACAAACATACGATGCAAGGCAAGTTCAAGGCTTGTCCTGAGTCTCTTCTCTTCAAACAGTCAGGACCTTCACAAAGTGGTTGAGTGTTCAGAATGTCACTCCGAATCTCGTCACCAGGAAAGGCATGTATCCCCACCAGAAACCAGATGGGGAATCATGTGCGTGACCCTAGCCCCCCCGGTGGCACTTTATGGTGAAAAAATATATGTGTAACGAAACTACAACAGCACAAAGTGAGGCTCACGCACTCACACGGGCAGATGTTCCATGGAGGGTAAATAAAGGAGGGCCGTTTCCATCTCATTTACCCAAACAATGGAGCGTTTTTTCCTCCGACCATGAGGTCTCTCCATTCCCAGTTGAGGCTTCTTCTTCCATCTTATCATTTAATGAGATAATTGGTTTGTGCATGCCCTGGGGGGGAGTATTAGCAAGCACAAACGAAGTCCATTACATAGTGTCCACACAGCTCAGGCTAAGCTCCTAGGACAGCAGGGAGTTGGGCGATGGACCTGCATCAGTGTCCAGTTTCCCTTAATCCCGGGGAATTTAATTAAAGCCAAAATAATTTGTTTTGTTTCTTAAAGATTGGAAAACACTAACCTAGTGGGTGGGGGCAGAGGGGTTTGTATGCAAACCCAGTGGAGATGTCCCCCTGCCCAAGGGGGCAGTTAATGGGATTATGCCATTAGTTGCGCAGTAATTGGTTTTCTCTGCCTCATGGGCTCAGGTGACTTAACTGAGAAATAATGCAGAGATTTCTTGTCAATTCCGCAATGTGTTATTTTGCAAAGTGTCCCTGAGGGTCAGCTAGGGCAGATCATGCACTCAGCACCAGGGATGATGGGCCGCGCTGTGTTTTCCTGGCCATGAGCAGGGTATTAGACATGCCAGCCAGCAGTATGCAGTCCTTTTTTTGGGCGCAGTCTCTTCCCAATTAATTTTTTATTTTGGGTGTTTTTCTCCCTCTTCACACGCTGCTCCTCCTCTCCCGAATCCAGAAGTCCCTGAAGATTCCTAATGCAGTTTAGCTGGGGGCAAATTGGCAATATACACCCATGATGTTAGCAGGGGGCAAATTGGCTATATACACCCATGATGTGAGCTGACCTGGGCAATACATATCCATGATGTGAGCTGGCCTGGGCAATACATATCCATGTTGTGAGCTGGGGGAAATATATATCAATGTTGTGAGCTGGGGCACAATATATACCCATGATGTGAGCTGGGGGGCAATTTATACCCACGATGATGTGAGCTGGGGGCAATATATACCCATGTGTGTTGGGGCAATATATACCCATGTGTGCTGGGGCAATATATACCCCTGTGAACTGGGGGCAGTAATGTGCGGTGTTTATGAGGGTATCACAGAGCTCCACAGTAATGTGCAATGTTTTTTTGGGGTGGGGCACAAGTAGCTGGTCTTGCCTAGGGCGCAAAATAGTCTAGCTTCGGCCCTGGTTAACATACATACTAAGTAAATGAGTTTGCACATCATTTTGCACAAAAAATACTTTGAAACCCAGAAATATACACTTATTTAACATATGCTGCATTTGTATCGGTATTTCTAGCCAGCGTGGCTTGCAGTCTGTACTCAGAGTGTCAAAATCAACTTTCCAGAAAACTAAAATGGTAAATGAAAAGCATAGAAAAGGGTATTACAAGACCTTAGGATTGATGAGCTTAAAAAAAAATGCAGACACCTCCTAGAAGGTGGTATTTGATATCTGGTGACAGGAAACAGTGTTCGCTGGGATAGGCTGAGATCATGGTGCTAGAGAACAGGATGGTCAGAGTCAGAAAACCAAAAAACAAGCAGGGAAAATCAGGATACTAAGTAACTGGTCCCAGCATGACTGCCTGGTAAACTCGACATTTGGCTTAGGTGCAGAACGACAGGGTTTTGAGCTTGATGATGTTTGGGGTTGTCAATGTCTGAGTATATACCTGTATGTTTGGGAGTGTTATAGTAAGTGTTTTGGGGGGGGTTTATCGGATCTGTGTTTGGGGGTGTCAAGGTCTTTGTGTAAGTAGGGTATGTCAGAGTCTCTGTGTGTGTTTGAGACTCTCAGATGCAGAAATAAGGATAAGTGTGAGGCTGGGTTTATTATAATATAGCAAGCTGCTGAATGACCATTGCTCAGAGAGGCCAACTGCCAACTGACTCAGTGCAACGGTCACCAGACAATTTGAACAATGGCATATGATTGGTTAGTATACACATATGCAAACATTACAGTTGACTGTGTGTCTCTGTCAGTGTCTTTGCTAGTATATTTGTGTTTGACAGTGTCTGTTTTAATGTCTGTATGTGTTTCACTGTTTGTGTTTCTGTCAGTGACTTTGTTAGTGTCTGCATGTGTTTCTGCCTGTGCATTTCTGTCATTATTTCTGTCAATTACTCTGTGTCTTTGCTATTGTCTCTGATTGTCTTTGTCTATGTCAGTGTCTGTCAGGCTCTGTATATCTGCTGCTGCTTATCCATGGCTTTGCTATTGTCTGTAGTATCTGTTAGTCTCTCTGTGTCAATGTCTTTTTACGTTTGTCTTTTCCTGTACCTGTGCGAGTTTATCATTGTCTTCATCATACAGAAATGTTACTCTAGTTGTAGTGTCCAATAAACCTGACAAAATAAAAAGAAGGCTGTGTGCCCGATCCAGTTCTTATTTCGTTCTGTGGCTGTGTTTATCACTGTCTGTATTTCAATGTGTGTCACTGTCATTGTTTCTGTTAGTGACTATGTCTATCTTATGTCTTCAACAGTGTTTTTGTCATTCTCTAGCTTGTTTGCCCTGGGGTTCCCGCTCCCCTAAGGCCCTCACGTTCGGCTACATCATTCTGATTAACATGGTGATCCTGAGCCTCCGCTATATGAGAGTAGGGATACTTATCTTCGGCAGCGCCTCCACCTGTCTGGGCATCCATAGTGATGGATGGTCTCCCAGGTAGGAACTAATAACAACTACAACACACAAACTTTGATAAATCAATATGTCTGTATTCAATATAGCGACAAGAGAAATAAAGGCAGGCACTACAGTGGTTAACTAACACACCAATACTCTCTAACCAGACAATCTATATCCCACCCTCCTTTTTGCCCTAGCGGCTGGCAGATATAGTTGGTGCACATAAGCGTTGGGGCCCTTAGATGGAATAACACATTCGATAGCAGCAAACACTCCCAAGAAGATCGTAAGTGAATCCACGTGCTGGCTTGGTAGCTTTAATAGTGTAGAAGGAAAGCGAGTGCCCTGTTAGTGGGACAGGGGTAGAGGGTACTGATTACCAATATATTCAGCCACACCAGGCTGCAGGAGGAACCGCCAGGCTCCGTCAGCTCTCCGCTTTACAGACTGCTGTCCTGGGTGCTGCCACTGTACCACAAACTGCCTGGCTGCTTTGATCCGGCTGCTGCTCCCAAACTGCTAGGCGGCTGCGAACTACTTCAGTAATGCGATGGCGCCAAACTGCTAGGCGGTCTCGGCCTACTTCTGCAACGCTTCCTCAGATGCACACGTTAATAGCGCCGCTGCGGTCTGCTTCCACTTCATTAATCTGCTCACCCACTTGGAATGTCCAAGCCAGCCTCCCGCTGCCAGGCCCACTTTGGTTTCCGCTGCCATGCCTCACACAGCAGGTTCCGCAGTGTTCATCTCCCCAGACTCGTGTCTGCTCATGCTCTCCGCTGCAGATTTGGCTTCCACAAGTTTTATTGGGCGAACAAGTCACGTGTGCCTCGCTCTTCCATTGACTGTGTAAGTCACATACAAGGGCCTTGTGTTAGCCCGGTATACCGGGGCACAGGTAACAGTCTCCATGATGTCATAAAACATAGTCCCACAGTAAAAGTACCAGAAAATTACAAGGGGCTACATCTATATCAGTGTATTAGTGTTATCCTGCGTCTTTACTACTGTAGTGTCTCTGTCAATATCTGTGCTTCTGACAGTGTCTCTTTTGGGTCATTGCCAGTATTCCTTTTGTGTATTTGTCAGTGCCTCTGTCATTGTTTCATCTGTGTGTGTCTGCTCCGCATACAATAAAAAAAATGGAGAGGAAGAACATTCACTGAATATAGGGGCAGATCTGCCACGTAGTACCAAACAAACCATGTCCTTTTTTTCTGTTAATATTGTCTGTTGGTGACTATTTCTTTGTGACTGTGAAAGATGACGGAGTGATAGAAAAGAAAGACAGACATTAGACATGCGTGCCTAATGGGAAGAAAGACATAAAGAGGTCAATAAAGAGGTCAATCAAACAGTTGAGGTGCGCCATTAAAGGGTTTCCGGGGAGTTACATTTTAAGCTGACACCGCATTTATCGTTAGTAACTTCGAGACAGTTTTCTTCTCACGCCATATGTCTACATACTGGACAGACTAATATAATGTTGCAGCATGAATATTTGATAAGACTGTAGTAATATTACAATAAATTAATTAAAATAGATTTTTTTATTTTAATCCTTTTTTATTTTCTGTTCAAATACCATTTTCGCTCTTGCTATGGTTTAGAGTAGTGGTTCCAAACCGCGGTCCTCAAGTACCCCTAACAGGTCAGGTTTTCCAGATATCTGAAGAACAGCACAGGTGATATGATTTGCTGCTCAGTGATTGCAGGATTCAGTCTGCATTTCCCCAAGGTGATCCTTAAAACCTGGCCTGTTAGGGGGTACTTGAGGACTGCGATTGGGAATCACTGCTTTAGATGTTGTAGCGCTGGGTTTAATTCCCTGTCGTGGCAGTACCTATTTTTGGCCACCGGAGGGAGACAAGCGCGATGAGAGACATTGAACATTGGGACTACATTTCCCGGCATGCTTTGGGAGCGGACACAGAGACTTACATCCTGAGCCTCGTGGAGAGAGCTGGCAGAGCGCGCCAGGGAGTGAGAGGAGCAAGACGCAGAGCAGCAGAATGAGACAGTGACTAGGCCGGGTTATTCAGCCTTACCAGAGGAAGACCCAGTGATTCACAGGACTACCCATGCTGATATTGAGGAAGCCGGAGGACCCTGAGTTAGGAGTACCGCAGATCGATTGGACAGGGAGAGTAGTCGGTGAACTGGATATCTTGCGGCAGCTACAGAAAGCCAGACAGCGGATCCAGTAACCAGGAGAACCCCAGTCAACATCGAGCGGAGAGACGTCCTGGGTTGAGCGGAGCATCAAGTATCTGGCGGATGGGTGAGAGGCCTTCCAGGCCGTTGTGAAAATAAAGCATGCTGCTGTTTGTTTCCAAAACCCACAGGGCCCCAACTTGACTAGTCGAAGATACCTCATAAGCAATTCACTGGCCAGTTGAATATTGTACCCGGGTACCATAACACACACACACACACACGTACATTCTGGGACATAACCTGTGCGGGATTCACCCCCAACCTCAAGAAAGGGGGTTAAAGATATATTTTCTTCTTTTCTTTTCCACTGCGCGTTTCTCGAATTACGAAGCCTTGTATTTTCTCTTTTCCGCTGCGCGTTTCTCGAATTACGAAGTATCGTATTTCTTTTCCGCTGCGCGTTTCTCGAATTACGAAGCATCGTATTTCTTTTCCGCTGCACGTTTCCCGCATTACGAAGTACTGTAAATATATATACGAACACCGTGTTATTCATTATATGCCATTTATTCCAGTAAACTATATAATTTATAAAATCCACAACGGTGCTGGAGTATATTTATTCCCTAGTGCGGGGAGACTGACCCGAGGTTCAATTTCAGCGGCTCCTCCGGGAGTGAGCGCTACAATGTTTTCTGTTATTTTTCTATTTCTGTGATGCCACATCTGTTCTCCCTTGGACTGATGTTATGAGCCTGTTGTGGAACTGAACTGGCTCTTCATTACTCTCCAACCACAAGCTGTAGCCTGGAAGCAATATTTTTCTTTTGCAAATCCTGGAGGAAGGATGGTTAATTTGCTCTGCATTAGATCAAATCACTGATTATTTTGTGCTAACAAGTTAAAAATGATGTATTTAGTCAAAGTACCATGGCTTCCAACTATAATGGATTCTTTGTCTTATAATTTTTTTCAATGAGTTGATTGAGTTTCAAATCCATTTTATTGAAACAGATACAGGCAATACAAAAGAAAATAATGAGCATCTTGTGCCACACATGGTAATATTCCCTAATGACAATGAATAGAAGTTAAGGATTAAAAAAAATCATATCAATTAGGCTTGTGCACCGATTTTTTTTTTTTCGATTCGGTTCGATTTTTCGGATTTTAAAATTTTTCGATTCGGCTCGTTTCGACCGATTTCTGTTTCGATTCGTTTCAGCTCGACTCGTTTTTTGGGTACATTTATTTTTCGGAATATCGGCCCTTTTTTGTATTTTCGTGTCACTTTGCTCATTTTTTGTATCGGCTTTTCGTGACTTCGGAAATTTTCGTTTTTCGGGATTGTACATGTTTTCGGAATATCGACTGGTTTTCGTATTTTCGTGTCACTTTGCTCGTTTTTTGTATCGACTTTTCGCGATTTCGGAAATTTTCGTTTATTCGGAATGTCTGTTCTCGTTTCAAAGCTGTCTAACTCTATTCGTTTTGATGTAAACTACTATGGTTTACTTTTTTATACTTTATATATTTTTTTATAATAAATTTTTGGTTTGTTTTTCGGATCCGATAATTCATTCTGTCGATACGATAATTCTGGCGATTCTATTGTGTTTTTTTTTAATTAACCCTTTCGCTGCTGAGGCTTTTCCCGCCCCTGTGCTGAGGTCATTTTTATTTTTTACCGGTTTTGCACATCATGTTTAAACGCGTTTTGAAGGCTTATTTTAGTATATGACCCAGACATATTATATATCGTTCTTTCCGTCAGACTCGGCAGATTCATAATATGTCATTATTATATGTATACGTCATGACCTGTCTGTATATTATAACAAAAAATGCAATAAAATATGATTTTTCAATAATTTACAATGTGTAAAGTGTTTTTTTTTCACATTATAACATGCGAGCAATTGCGGTTATATTTTGTATGGGGTGCACATGTTAAAAAAATTAGAGATGGGGTCTCGTTACATTTTGTTTTTGGGAAAATTACACGATTTTTAACAAACGCACCGCATACAAAAATCGTTAGTTCAGCATCATTGTTCACATTATAATTGAAATGGGAACAATATTGCTGCATTAACAAACCAAAATAAAGAAAAAAAACTTATTTTAAAAAATTTATAAAAAAAAAATAAACATTTTTTTATTTTTTATTTTTTTACAAACGTTTTTCACATTCGTGTTTGGTATCGTTGGAACGGCCATGCTCTGGCCAATCCAACAATACCAAATTTTAACCCCTAGCTGCCACGGATCGGGAGATAGGGGGTTCCAATGAACCCCCTATCTCCACCATTGGTAGCAGCTAGGGGTTAACTCCAGGACTGGCGTCATCGTGCTTTTTGAGAATGTTCCAAACAGTTGTTTTGGCCACGCCTAATGTTCTTGCTATCTCTCTGATGGGTTTGTTTTGTTTCTTCAGCCTAATGATGGCTTGCTTTACTGATAGCGACAGCTCTTTGGATCTCATCTTGAGAGTTGACAGCAACAGATTCCAAATGCAAATAGCACACTTGAAATGAACTCTGGGCCTTTTATCTGCACATTGTAATTGGGGTAATGAGGGAATATCACACACCTGGCCATGGAACAGCTGAGAAGCCAATTGTCCCATTACTTTTGGTCCCTTAAAAAGTGGGAGGCACATCTGCAAACTGCTGCAAGTCCTACACCGTTCACCTGAGTTGGATGTGCATACCCTCAAATTAAAGCTGACAGGCTGCAGTTAAAGCACATTGTGTTTGTTTCATTCCGACTCCATTGTGGTTGTGTATAGAGCCAAAGATGTTAGAATTGTGTCGATGTCCCAATATTTCTGGACCTGGCTGTATGTTTTAGCATTTTTTATTAAGATAAATACAGTGAAAAAATTACTTGGCCCTAACAAACAATCATTGAAGTGTCATGCCGCCAAGTTGAGTGACATCTATGAGCAATGGCGTAGGCACACTGAGTAATAAGTTAGTGTGGAGAGTTCACCACTGAGGGCCAATCACACAGTGATGCTGGATGGCCCTCATGGAGCTCAGCCTACAGAAGCAGAATATGATGCCTTTTGGAGCTGGAACAGGGCAAATACGAGATGTGATATGTCATCAAAGGATGGGATGTTGCATTGAGGTTTAAGAGAAATGTGATATCCTTCCCCTGATAGAATATTGCTGGTAAAGTGCAGCTGGTCATTATAGGTTCACTTTAACATAGACCAACTTCTAGCAATACGTCTGTACGTAAAATCCTCAAGGTATGTTATTCCATCAGATAATACTTTTACTCATGGGTATATGCATATATTCTGCCATCTTTTCCATTGGCCTTTGAGGAACTGAGCAGACAGGGCACCTTCACAAGCTATGAACTGCAATCCTGAAATTTTGGAGAATGTAAAAATCTCTAACACAATTATTTTCATGCAAATATTTCTAATATTTTATCAATGTAACTTTCTGTGAATAAATACACAAATTTGCTAAGACATTGGGCATGTTTTATACTAATACCTAGACTAGTTTGCTAAACATTTGTGCATTTCTCCAGGCTGTTAAAATCAACACACAGTAGTGGGACATCTGCATGAGATGTGCACTCTGAAATACAGGGTGATTTATTGAAATCCAAACCCAAGGTTTTTGTTATAGATCCTAAATGAATTAGAGGAAATAATGAAAAAAGACTGTACCTCCTCTTCTGTTGAGCGAATCCCATCACAGAATGCACTGGAAGCAATTGCTAGGTTTTAGCACGGCCATGACAACAGTCACAAAAACAGTACCCCAATGGAAAAAAATAGCCTACTATTTGGACTAGCACGCGGTTACTTCCAACAAGATGGTACAGCATGCTACACATCTTGTGAGTCAATGGTGAGTTTTTTTCTGAAGACTGTCATTTCCAGGAATCTGTGGTCAACTTTATCTTCCAATCTTAGAAGTTATGTATGATTAAAACCTTAGTGGATAACATTAAGATCCAAAATATGAATTCAAGATAATACTGAAGCATGTTATCAACAACAGGCTATGAAGTGCCATGTCAACATACACCTATTAGAAAAATGAGGCCACTTTCAGCACTTGCTGTGATGGGGTGTGCTCAACATAAGAGGAGGTACGTTTAGTGAAAATCACTTAATTTACCATAAATTCATTTAATAGCTATAGGTTTATAATATGATCTTTCCCATGGTTTGTTAACAGCCAGCCTGTCAAAATCACATTCATCATATGGTCATAGTTATTTTATATAAGATGCCATGACCATAGGGCTCATTATACACATTTACATTACTTCACATAATCTGGAAAAACCTAAAATGATACCTGCATAGCCTGATGTAGGAGGACACATAACAATGCATAAAATATGGGAACACCCAAATTCCCTTATAAATTGTGCCTCATGTATAAAGTAAAAAAATAAATCTTTTACAACAAGTGCTGCTTTTATTTCAGTTTCTTGAGACAGAAATAATGTTTATATTTTACTGTCAGAACAAATCCAAGGATAAGCTTTTAATGGGGCATTAGTGCCTGTGGGTGAATTGTGTCTGCCTCTAGAATTGTGTTTTTCATATTTGCAGATCCATACCAATACCATCTGTTATTTAAAAGACTTTTACATAACATTATTAACGGTTTGTTGAGCCCTAGTCCTTAGCAGAAGTGTAAAATGGAATTTTCAGTACAAGGGGATTGCAATATATCAACTTTCTCTGCTTCCTTTATACGCATAATTTGGCAACACTACTTTTTCAGACTATTGTATGCACACACAATGGCCATTTATATTAATGAGAATTTTACTGTAATATGCCTATGGTCATATTTTAATTCTGTGGGATGTATGACTCTATATATAATGTACTAAAATAAAATCCAAATGCTTGTCAGTGAAGCTTGCACATCTCCCTGGTTAAGCCACATGGCTGGCATTGGGTGAATACCTAAAAAATATTTATTTATTTATTTTTAAAGGATTTTACCAGGAAGGATACATTGAGATTTCTCTCGTTTTCAAGTATGTTCCTGTGTTGAAAAACATTGAAATGTTATAGTCTTACAGAAATGCAAAGTAATACAATGCAAGATATAAAAAAAAACACAAATATACATATTAACAGAAAATAAATATGTATGAATTAGTCATTATGTTACATGTTTACAGGTGCATTTGCTGTACCAAAATATGTTATGCTAGGAGCATTTATATAGGGCTTGTTAGCTTGGAGAACATGCATATATGTGTATATAAGTGTACAGTTTTATGTGGGGGAGGGGGGTTATGAGCAAAGTCAGCGCTTCCTTCTGGTTATTCCTTTGTTGGATGGAAACAATTCGATAGGCCTTCAGCGTTGGTCTGAGTAGCAAGAGTGCTTGCTTCAGTGTCCTCAATCAGACACTCGATATGCAGGCCGCTGGCAGCTTGGGTAGGGAATGCCAGATTTCCCTTCTTTGTTGGTGGAGATGCAGGGCTTTGCAAAAACCTATAGCATAAGGGATCCCAGTTCCTGTTCCCAGCAAAGTTTGTAGCAAGGTTTGAGCAGGCTGATGCTCTGGAAATGTAACCTCAGCAGCAGAGGAAAATGGAGAAAATGCTCACAGATGTGATAAACGTTTTATTCCTAAATGAATCAAATAAAATCAATCATAACAGCATAATCATAACTTTACAAGTTTGCACATCAGCTTGCAAGTTTGCAAGTTTGCACATTTGCACATATAAGATTGCAAGTGGATGCACTTGATGCTATTTATTGCTGCTACCTAACACCGCTGCTATAACTAATTTTACAGGGATTATTTATGACATTTGTTGTTTTACAATTGTTATATATTGCACTTTATGCAACTTTGTTTGCTGCTTGATACTACTGTGTTTCATCACTGCTGCCAGAAATAGCATTTCCTCTCTCATAAAGAACCACTAGGTGGCGCCATAAGTACAGACTTTCCCTTTCTTTAAGTGTACAGTTTTGCCTAGTGATTTATTTCTATTGTATGTCATGGTATAAAAGGAAATTGTACCTGTCATGTCAACAATCCAGAAGAGTTTTTAGAGCTCACATGCACTCAAAAGCCATGCAAATTATACTGAATATTGTCTAATAATTTCTAACACTAGCAGGGCTATTCAGAAAGAGGTGAAAACCTTGAGACTGACCGGAGAATTGAAAATTCTATGTGAAAATAGTCAAACCAGAAAAATTCTCCCATTTATCTCACTTTCCAAATCGGCTATTTGGTCTAGATTGTTCATTCTCATGGCAATTCTCAAGGTTTTCACCTCTCTCTGAATAGCCCTGATAGTTCCCAAAATCGATTTTTAATGTTGATTGTGAACCCAGCACTACACCCTCTGTAACAGAAGAGGCGACCAAGACTCTACACAAGGTTTTCAGCATATTAGTGAAGGAATCCGAGATATCAGCATCTCTTAAATGAAAAGAGTGATAAACCTACAGAACAAAATCACCACTATTGTGTCTTCTTAGCCATGGAAATCTGTATTGTTGACAGAAAAAAAGTCACATAAACAGTTTGTCACCCTATTGGAAATGAAAGGGATACACTTGGTCATCCCAAAATAGGATTGATTCAGCACTGAAGTCCTGCCAGGACAATCTTTTTTAAACCTTTTGGATCTCCTACCCATGTTACTTGACATTGTTGCAAAGTGATCTTGAGAATCCATTGAAATCTCACATGGTTAGCATAGTCCTTTTAGAACCCGGTATTGAGGCTATGCACTCTTTATCTGAAGATGGATTTATTAAAGAGCCATCCTCGTATGTTCAGTCTTTTACAACCATGAACAAATGACATACTGTATGTCTGAGATGTGTTTTCACATCTGCAGTTTTCATAATGGTTGAGAAAAGGAGGGTCTATTTTTACAGATGTAATCCCCAATGCACAGAAAGACGCTCCTTTAGCTATCAAGTAACAAACATATGAGGCAACCATTCCTTTCCAACTCTTTGTTCTCAGTGTAGATGTTCCCAGAGTCTCTTTCAGAAGAAGGAATCTTGTAAAGTCTGTAAAAATACACCAAAATGATTTGAGAGGAAAGATGGACGGTAGGGGCATCCATATTTTCCAAAGTTAGGATCTTCTGACAAATGGGCTCTCCAAATGGTCCTTGGTTCCTTTGTAGACTTTGATACTCTACCTCGACAGGATTCTCCTTCCATTCTGATATATCACACCATACACTGCAATAACGTTCGTCACTTTGGAAATTAGGAAACTCTACGGCAAAAATGCTGTAGCTCTGGTACCATATGATACTCCATGTTAAGTCAACAATCATTTTCTAGTAAAGAAACAAGAACATATTCATTTGGTCATCAACAGAAAGAGGGCTAATCACCTTCATAACCTGTTGTCAGTTTAAGATGCGGGGCATTATTTATTAAATTATTTCATCTAACCTCTAGATTTGATTGTAAAATTAAATCTGAAACATGTTTACCTGTCCACAGGGGCACAGGCACTCCGTGCCCTTTTGAGAAAAGGCAAGCATGACACCTGTAATATGCTGGCGAGCATAACAAAAGTGTCCGCTGGCAATGTCGGTACATCACTGCACATGCATGGTCTTCACCACGTTAAAAGTATCAATGTCACTGTGCCTGCACAGTTCCTCAAGTGATCACAGTCGCCCCTCTTAACATGTCGCTTAGGTAGGTGACCAAACTCGCTGACTGTACCCTCAGTATGCTACTGCCAATCCATTCCAATTCTTCATCAAATATTTGTTTGGTTCCTACGGAGACACTTTACATTTGGAAATTTATATTTTTTTCAACAATTTTTTGTTTTATCTGTGTTCTGTGATTCCTAAGAGTTCTCATACAACCCTTATCAGACTTATGGATGCTTCTGGTCAATGACAAATGATCAGTAATTGTTCTCTTAGCATTCTAATGGGACATGATGTATACACATAAAAATAATATATTGTGAATCTGCTGGAAAAAAAGATACATAATTTGTCTGGCTCCTGTCATAAAACATGACTTTAAATCATGTTTAAATATGATGAGCGCAAAACAGTAAAAATTAGCTCAGCTCACAGGTGAATGGGCTCAGCAGGGAAGGGCTGTGCTCCTCTCTGCTGCAGCTTACTACTGTGGAGAGGTGCAGCCACGATTGATGATAGAAGGGAAAATCAGTGCGGATGCCGATAGTAAGAGCAGAAAAGAGCAGCCAATGCACTTTAGGTGGGGGGTCGAGTTGTTGCACTATGGGTCTCTGGGTTGTACTTGCTTTCTATTCCAAATGTTGCTAATCAGCACCTGGTAATGGCACATTGGGAGGTGAGAAGAAGGGGCAGAGGCATAGCCAACTCTTACACTCCAGGCTAATGAAAGCCTTAATCCAGTACTGAGTGTCCTTCCTCCAGACTTGTGCATGAGTCTTCCGTATAGAGTCCATCAGTGAATACAATAATCAGCGCAGTCTGGGCCAATTACCTGACAGTGATGGTGGATTGCCTAGTGTGCCAATCTGATGCAGTTCACACATCACCTCTCCAAATAGAAAAGTACCCCTAGTCAAACTATATATTCATACAGAGCTTTGGATATAGTCTGAATTTATGCATAACCTTGAAATAATAAATAAGCCTCTAGAAGAACTCTGATACATACAGCGTTCCGAAAATTAAAAATCCATATTCATTTATTCACCCCATGGGATTTTAAAAGCACAAATAACATTCTTTAAAATGCCCAGAGTCAAAAAAGAATATGTCCAGGTAAATATGTCCACATCTACATGTTTTTTATCCAAGGAATACTTTTTCATACTTGTTGTAGCTGAAAATATACATTTCTTACAGAACGCATTGTTATTCACAGTTTATTCTGTACATTCCTTAAAGCTTAATATATGCTAAAATGAATTTTAATGTGAAACATGTAACTGTTTATATTAGTTTAAATTGTTACAGCACTCATTTTAATTCACAGCCTGAAAGGTTTTTTATTGGTAAACTGAACAGATTGTACTTGATAACAAGAACATGCTGCTGTTATTATGAGGTCTGCTTTAGTTCAGATGGAATTACGATTCAGAAACCTGAAAATATTGTACAGTGCAGAGTAACTTGATGTGTTTAGGTGTGTTATTTATGGCAAGACATCCGATATAAAAATCGGGATATCCTGGGCTTACTTCCAAGCTCTTGTAGTAAAAGAAATAATGCTTGAGTCCTGGCTTAAAATAAAGCCAGCAAAAAGGAAATGTATCTCAGTTGACTTTTGTTCAAAATTCTTTATTTTTTCCCCCCCTTATGTTTGTGCACTAGCAGGCCTATGTAGGAAATAACCCAGTAAAAGATAACATTCATATGCCATAGAAATAATCTAAAATATTATTATTTAACCCAGTTCTCCACACTTGACAGATGCCAAACAGTAAATAAAATTGTATCAGACATGTTGATGTCTACATGTTCTAAATTCAATTTCCCTTATTGCCATTCATTTGATTTAACAAGCTAAGCAATGCCTCTATTGGCTGCATCCCTGAAAAATTATTTTATAATTTTCTATAATTTTAAAAAATGATAATGAAAGGGTAACAAAATCTACATGTGCCTTTGAATAAATGTACGGATAAAGAAAATATTTGGGTACAAACATATATTGGTAGCAATGAAGGCACAATCATTAATAAATGCAGAGAATTATCAAGGTGCCAAAGTCAGTGAGGATGGTGTTAGGGGAATATATTCAAGGTCAGTGGTGGTTAGTGACATTACAAGTTGGTGGGGAGCCAGACTGGAAACATGAAAGTTTTAAATCATGAATAAGAGTAAGTCTATATGACACTACTACCACCAAAATATGTGATATCCTGTTTACTATTGCACATTTTTTAAATTTATTTTACTTATTTATTTTATGATTTTTTTTGTTTGTATTTAGCACACGAAGGCAAATGTTGGGTGCATTTTGTCACTAATGGGTTAAGGCAGGCCCCTGGTTTGTGTTGTAGAAAAGAACTACATTCATGCCTCAGATAGAGCTTGCTTTGGTTGGTCTGTTTGATGGCCCTCAGAGCTCAGTTATCCAGCGGCAGGGGGTGATAACAACTGTGTTCTGTGATTCCTATGACTTCAAATACAGCCCTTATCAGATTTCTGGATGCCTCAAATGATCAGTAATCATTCATTTTTTACTACACCTAGCAACAGATGAGGAGACAATGACACTGCTTAAAGAGACCTATCACATTTTATTAATCAGGCACATGTTAAATGACACAAAAACAACTGAAAAAAAATATATAGTTTTAATTTTTATTGCAAAAAATTGGTAAGGCACTGCCCATCTGACCCTATGGATGAGCCACCACTGTTCAAGGTTGTATTACCTGTGGATTCTAAATATAGATTCACAAATATGTCATGACGAGGCTCACAAATTGATACTGATCAAAGCTTTCCTGTACCAAACCTTAGCATCCAGCTGTGCACTGGCAATTTCTAGCAACACATACATTGGAATAAATGGGGGAGCAGAACCAGACTGGAAGACCAGGTACTCATATGCAAAATCAAGTCTCATTGGGAAACAAGGAAATTTTCTTTATTTTTAAAGTTCCATTTGAGTCACTTAAAGGGACACTCTAGGCAACATGACCACCTAAGCTATTTTAGGTGGTCATGATGCCCAGAGTATGCTGCCCTCTGTCCCCCCTCCCTCCGCTCAGCGGTTCATCTGTAAATGCTGAAAACAGCTGAGAGAGGCGGAGAAGTTTACTCCGCCCTCCCAGCTGTCAGTCAGCAGAGCGGGAATCCTATTTCCCGCTTCTGCCGACTTTTGCCGAGTAGGAGACGTCATCGGGCTTTAAGCGCGATGACGTCTCCAACTCACCGCAGAAGCTGGTGGCTCCCTCTGAGGGTTAGTGTTGCGCGCATCCTCTTGCGCGCAACACTAATCCTCAGAGGGAGCCGGGAGGAAGCCTGCCGATTGGCGGGCTTACGTGAGAGGCGCGCATGCGCGCTTCTCACGTAAACCAGAAGGCAAGAAGAAGAAACAAGGACGGGAGCGGAAGAGGAGGGAGGTGAGTATAAAAAAAAAAAACAGCGCTGGAAACAAGAGGATTTTAGGGTAAGTATTACAGTTAAAAACACAAAAACAAAAAATAGCTATTTATTAACCCCTTAGTGACCGGGCGGTTTTACACAAATCCGTCTTTTAGTGACCGCTGCTGTTTTTACGTTTCTGCGCTGTTAGTGTTTAGGACAATTTTTCCTCTTACTCGTTTATTCGACCCACACATATTATACACCCTTTTTCCCGCCATTAAATGGACTTTCTAGAAATACCATTTTTTCCATCATATCGAATAATTTACTATAAAAAAAATATGAAATATGAGGAAAAAAATGGTAAAAACACACTTTTTCGTAATTTAATCCCCAAAATCTACAATCACCCAAAAAGACCCCGACCAAATAGGTTCAAAATTTTGTCCCGAGACTAGAAATACCCAATTTTTACATGCGTTTGCTTCTTAACCCCTTCACTGCTGAGACAGTTCACCTATGTGCGCTGCGCTCATTCTGACCATTTTGTGATAATTATTTTTAGATGACAGCCTAGGTCCTATTTAATTAAACTCCCCCCAGACAAAAAAAACTTTAAAAAAAAAAAAAAAAATTATTTTATTTAATTTTTTAAAAAAAATTTTTTTAAAACCAAACCTGGTCATGTTTGGTATCATTTGAAAGGCCATAATATGGTGAGGTTGTCAGTGGGTGGGGGGGACCTGGAGGCTTGGCTGACATCCAAGATGTCAGCCCCCCTCCAGGTTTGAATCGCGTTTTGGCGCCAATTGGCGCCGAAAAGCGATCCGGCGGCGAAACTGTTAATGCCATACACCACTGGAAAGGGGAGGCTCTCCCCTCTCCAGCGGTGCAAACGGCATCTCCCTAGCTTCAATGGTTGGGGAGATAGAGGGCTCCGAAGGAGCCCCCCCTCCCCTCCATTGAAACACATGGGGGCACCTTCTGATGACGTCACCACGCAGCGTGGCGACGTCATCAGCCTCGCCTGCCCATGTAAATCACATGGGCAGGCTTCCTCCCTGCCAGATCGCCGTGGGATCCGACGAGGGAGGTGAGTATCGGGCGGGAGGGGGATTTGGCGCCGCTGACGTACCCTGTACGTCTGCGGGTCTAAGGGAGACCCGAGTACAGGACGTACAGGGTACGTCAGAGGTCCTTAAGGGGTTAAGGGAATAGGGATAGGTTAGGATTAAAAAACGGGGGGGTGATTTTTTGTTAGTGTCCCTTTAACCTTCACTGCAAAATGATTTTTGTTGATTTTTTTATCATAACATTTATTTGAATCATAAGATGCAAAGTTAATAATAAAATAAATATTAACATATTTCACACAGAACTTGTGGATGGTAAAAAAAAAATAAACAATGTAAATTTACTATATTTTTATGTACTTGTTTATCCTTTACAGAAATATTATTGGAATGAAAGATTCTAAACTCTACATGGTATCCCTTATCTTACACAGTTTCACATGGGGTCTGAATTATCAGTATACAGGTAGAAATGGCCTTTGTGTCAGATCCAGTAAATGTGATGCAGATCGATAATAAAATGGGAAATCTACTGCTTATGGGGATTTGTAGTGATTATAATAAGATTATTAGAAAGTGTTTGAATTTTTTGATACAGTGAGGTTTTGAGCTGCTATTTGTGCAGCTTATTTTATCTTTCTCCAGGGTGACCGAAGAGAGATAAAACAGTGGATTTAGTTTCTATACAAGGGGCGCACCAATTATGCTTGAAAATGGTGTGAAAATTTAGTTTTGATTTGCTAATAACAGCTTTTCAATGTACTACAATACAAAATCGAGCTAACTCAATCTTGGTAGTGAAGGGGTTAAAAGACAAAGAGCTATGTAGTATGTAAGTTAGAGAGTGATAATCCTCATTATCATAATCATTATTGCATTATTATTAGTATTGGACTTATTATTTTTAGCCTGAAAGAGGTAGGTGTAACGATTGGCGCCCACTTGGGCCATCATGGTGGCTTGGAACAAAGAGTGTAGCCCTTTAGGTAGGTGAGCTGCTGACTTGACACAGGACAGATCAACAATACAGATTCCAGGGCAAGACAAGAACCAGACTGAGACACAAGGGACAGGAGGGCCAGGAAGAACATTAAGGGATCTCTATGCTGGGAATGATTTCTATCTTAGAAACCCTCAGAAAGAAATAATGGAGCAAGGGGGACAAGAAGTGCAAGAGTTAACAAGACATACAGAAAGACTATACTGAAGAGGTCCTTGTATGTGGCCTCTGAGTATGCTAAACTAAGACAAACAAGATACATGAAACATGAAACATAGGAATGGTCAAAACTAACAGAGGTTGGCAACTGAACTGGCATACAATAATACAGGGAACAGACAATAGAGAAATCCAGAGAACACGCTAAGGTCATACACATGTATATCAAGATGCTCGATACAGGGTACAGGGAAATAGACTTGAGAATATCCAGAAACAAAAGCCAAGAGTCCAAACCAGAAAATCGTAGACATGAAGCTTATCAGCAACCCGTGAACCAGGAACCAAGACCACCTAGAACTCCACAAACAGTCAATGAGGCTCTGTGCTCCTGGGATATATATAGGGAGTGGGTCTGTGTGATTGGGCCATGTGAACCCACACCAGGAGATCACAACAGAACCCCCAGATCAGCCCCAGACAGCACAGCCAAACACAAAACTGAGGAGAACAGACATGGAGGCCCCTCACCACCAGGGGGCGCGGCCAAAACCGGGGAAAATGTGACAGTAGTTTTTTTTTATCAGGGCGTGATTGGCCCGGGGCTTTACCACCAATAACCACAGTTGAGGAGTACATTTGGGGGCCACTGAGAAGTCCTGCCAATTAATATTAGAGACAGGGCAACAATAACTGCTAAGTCACTAATACAACATTTATCCCCAGCACCCATACCTTGTTTGGTGGTATAGACTGTTATGAGCAGCCCCAAATACTTTAATCTTTTTTGTTTTCATTTTGCTCTCTACAGTGGTGGCTGGCTTTGATTTGTTTTCTCTGTAATAATGGCTCAAACTCTGAGAAACCAAAGTGTCTAAAATTTTCAGATTAATACATTTATAAAGACAAATTTTAGTTTAGTTGTTGATGTGCCTAGACACACATTAATATTGGGTGAATTATCCTTAAATTCTCCCATAGTGTAACATATTTCTAGAATATTATCTCCTTTTTCATTTTAACCTCAACAAAATAAAGTCTATGATGTAATTTATAACAACAGGAAGTGATTCAAATAGACACACACCTATACCCTGCACCTATATAATCAAATAGTCAAATTTAAAGGAACAAAACTAACATTGGTTACTGTAACAATCACTCTAACTAAATTATATTTGTTTTTAGGATGAGAAGAATCAAGTTCTGATTACAAATGCATGGCTTCAAATTGTAAGTAATATTTTGTTCAATAATTTAATTCAAGTTTAGTCATATAAATAATAATAATCAAATGTGCTAAGAAAATCCTAAATTCAAGAATTTTTAACATTATATTGGTACGATTACTAGATTTGTTGTTGTTTTTTTAATGCCTATGCATTTGTAGCCAAAAATTTAAATGTGCTCATTATGACCTAGAGACTGATCTCAGTTGGCACTAATTTTCAAAGTCTACAGGAGCACCTCAGTTTGTATTTCCTCAATGTTGTCCTCTGAGTCAACACTTCACTCTTCCAAGTAAGGCATCCCAGTAAATAATTGGCAAATGTCAATAGTAAGACTATTGATCACAGGTTTCTACAAGCATAGATCACTTCCAGGCTCAGCAATCTTTTTGACTGCACTATCCCAACAATCAGCTCAAAACAGAGCTTCTGATGTTTACCTGCCAGATGAGATCTAAAATACCATCTTGTAAGAGACCACGGCAAACCTTGCAGATGAGTAAGGCAGGTGTGCTTTAGTCATTGCTTA
This sequence comes from Leptobrachium leishanense, assembly GCA_009667805.1. Taxonomy (NCBI): domain Eukaryota; kingdom Metazoa; phylum Chordata; class Amphibia; order Anura; family Megophryidae; genus Leptobrachium; species Leptobrachium leishanense. The sequence continues at coordinate 326,163,994 of CM019063.1, read as the reverse complement.
TGTTAGCATATACTCTAAACCTATTTGGGTGTCAAGTTGGCATCATTTTAGCATGTGATTCTCTTAGGAACGTAAAGGCAACTGTCCAGCTCTCCAACCACGCTAGTAAACAGTTTAAGTGACTGAGTTTTTGAACTGAGTTAAATAAATATTTTCCAGCTTTGTTGTTGGCTCATACCAACTCATCTGTACAAATCAAACCAGTTTCCCTGCATATTCCAATTTTAGATTGCAATATTCTGTAGCATATGTTAGCGCTATACAAAATTATATTGGCTCTGCGTAAAAGATAATGATAATGGTCATCTGTACAGTGAATATCACAAAAAACAAGCACATTTGACCCCCAAAGTGAACTGAAATAAGAAACAAGGAATTTCTAGATGAATGAAAAAATTTAAAGGCCCTCACAAACACCCCCCTTGTTTCTCACAAAAATTTAAAGGAGATGAAATGGATTACAGTGAAAACAGAACAATATATCGAGAAGGTGAGGAATGATAACCAGATATAAACCTCATGCAAAGAAATGCATAACATTTGTAAAATGTGAAGCATTGCTGAAGTAGTAGAAAGGTGGCATAAAGTATAGCACAGTGAACAATGTGAGCCAAGTTCACTATTCCCTAGTGAACGCTAACTGTAGCATTCATTGCGTAAGTGTTAATGCTAGGAAAGTGACTTTAATTCATGCTCCCTCCATAGTACATCCCCAACGCTAAACCCTTCCTAACTTGCGTGAGCCCACTGTATTTTGCACATTCTATTCTTAACATGGGGAGCTCAATCAGTAATTAGCGTTAGGATAATCAAGGTGTTACAAAGTCCTAGCACTAATTACCGCAGCGATGCGCAAACCAAAAACTTAGCTACACCTAAAAGCTGGTGCTAGCTGACTGAGCTTTTGCGAAATCATTTAGTACCCCCTAAAAACCAACCGAAATAAATACGATACTCACCTCTCATCCCGCAGTGAGAATGGTGGCCCGATCTGCTGCTTCTTCTGGCCGTGAGCAGAGTAAGACTGGGGACAAATAGTCCATCATGAACAGAGTAAGACTGGGGACAAATAGTCCATCACTCTAAAATTATCTCTAAAATGCCTTAAAGGTAACCTGTCATACTTACTTGACAGGTGTTGTCAATATTTACCGCCTATAGAATGGCTCTTATGATCTCATTCGACAGGTAAACACTCGCACTTTGGAATGTGGTGCCCTAGGTAAGCATCACAGGTGCCTTTTACATTCAATGTTTTGTCAAAAAACCACAGTACAGATAAAATATATACATGTACTTTCATTTTTTTCCTAGTACTGGAACGATGTCTACTTAACATGGGACCAAACAGAATATCCAGGAGTACAAACCCTTCGTTTTCCATCTGATCAGATATGGGTACCAGATATTCTCCTATACAACAGGTAAAGTGGCCAAAACTATAGGACCTGTTATATAAATGTTGTATAAGTTTTTATTATAGTTAGTATAGTTTTATTTTACAATGCATACAATGTGTTTCTTTCAGGTTAGTATGAAAATGACTCGTTTACAACAAATTTTGGCCTTATCCCTTGCAATACCTAACATTAGAAAATGTAGAAAGTATTTGAAACATGAGATGTATAGTTAACAATAAAATGTAAGCTAATTAAAAATTTATTTTTAGCCCAAATGTTTTTTTTATACGTGGGATGCATAGATTGTGACTAAATGCAGCATTAATTCGCAATTTTTCCATTAAGATTTATTCTTCTATATTTTAAAAATATAAAATAATTACGTTTTTCTCATTTTATTTTTCACATATTTGTTTTCCTTTACAGAAATATTGTTGAATGAAAGGTTTGAAACCTTATCTTGCACAATGTCACACGGTTCTGCATTTTCAGTGTACATGCAGAAATGGCTTTTGTGCCAAATACAGCAAATGTGATAAAGATAGATAATAAGAATGGTCAGACATTCTGCTTATGGGGTTTGATCACAGTATGATTGTTAGCAATGTTGCTGCTAAATATTCCAATAGCATATAAAAATAATATCTGTATGTGGCACAATGCCTGCATATGGAAATTATAATAGGGTCTTGTATCTGTTCTGTTGTACATAGATTTTCAGCAGTTAAAGTAAAACTGCCAAAAACAAATTCAAACATTTAAATATTATTAAAAAGTCAACGGGCCCTACTCCCTTCCTAAAGCTAAAATGGGGTAGACTAGCGGGGAATACCTACACCTGCAGATTTCCCTGTAGCATCCCCATTGTAGCGTGATATTCCGTGTCAGGTGTCGTCTCAGCACCTTGCCGCATAACGCAGTGCTATCCACAGTGATACTTGCAGAAGCGCTTCACGATGCCGTGAGTATCACCTCCTGGAGTCCATAGGACTCTATAGAGGGTTGCGTTTCTAGGCTGCGATCCCTGTGCAGTCTCGCTCCCAGTCTCACTCTGAGTCTCTCAATCTCAATCTTGTTACCATCTAACTCTGCTTGAGGGGACAAGAAGTGGCGGATTGGGCCACCGTTCTCACCACGGGATGAGAGGTGAGTATGGGATTTATTGGGGGGGGGGGGTTTAGTGGGTGCTAAATTATTTCACAAAAGTGGAATCAGTTAGCACCAATTTTTAGGTGTCTGTAAAATTTTGTTTAGCCCATCGGTGCTAATACCTTACTTATCAAAATGATAACTACTGATTGCACTGCAAAGTGCAGTAAGGTCGCGGAAGCTAGCGTGATCACCGATACGCTAAAGGACTTACACTGGTTTAGCGTCAGGAAGGTAATATGGGGAGCAAGCGTTAAAGTCACTTATCCTAGCGTTAACGCTTACTCATCCGAACGTTACCGTTAGCATTCACTATGGAATAGAGCCCAACATTTTTTTTACGCTGTATTTTTATCTGTGGCGACAAGTTGGCGAGATTCCAGTAGGATGCCAAATAGGTAGCATATTCCATATTTATGAAGCCAATGTAGCTAAAATTTAGACTTATATGTTTTTATATGTTGCGTTGGTACCTGGGGGTCTTCCTTAGAACTATTAGCTTGTGTCTGTTCTGACACAACTTTTATTGTATGTCATATGATTGGTCTTTCCTGTAGTTGCATATCTCATTTTGTACTTGGAACAGTGCGATCTGATCAGGAATTAGTAATATTTCCCCTCCCCCCCATCCAAATGTTTAAGGAAATATATTCTGGTCAGAAAAAGCTACTCTTGTACTGAAACTGAGAAATTTTCAGGTGGGTTTGTTGGATGAGTTCGAAGTGCCTTCTCTTTGTGAATTTACAAAAGAAATCAAGTATCTTTTATTAGAACAGTGTATACAATTACATACAAGAAGAAAGAAATGCAAATAAGTTGGTGACTTGTCATTTACTTGTAATTTAAGTATACAGTAGTAATACAATTTTATTCTAGAAGCAAAATGTATTTTTGAAGATTTATGGCGTTGAATGGGTTTTATTGTTGTAAGTGCTACACATTAAAATACAGAAAGAAAGTATCATTAGAATCAGAGTAATTTCAACTTTTTCATATAATTTTAATATCTCCGCAATGTCTTTGGTGGCGTTTTATTACAGACTATTACTTTTATTATGTGAATAAAAATATACAATTGCATATAACAGGTCTGCTGTTATGTATAAATTATTCTAGTGACAATGTCAATAAATAGATTTTCAGACTTCATGATATTCTAGAAACTGAATGTACTTAAACTTTAATTGTTTTTTGACATAAATTGCAAGTTAGACTTTTGAAACATTATTTTTTAAGACCGATAACACCAAATCCCATTTTGATTCCTCTAAAATGATATCTTCACAATATATATAAAAAATAAGTGTGAGAACTCCTATGGACTCTAAGTAGAGGATGCTCGGGACGGTGCTTAGCACCGTCCCAAGCATCCATGAGCCTAGCGGCGCTACAGTGCAGGCTGCTGGACTCAGTGCCTGCCCCATAATGCTCTGGTGAAACCTGGATGCAAACTGGATATTAGTGACAGCTACTTTTTCCCCTTAGCGTCCTGGTTTTAGCTTATGGCAGCCGGTAGTGCCCTTAATTTCCTTATGCTATGAAGCGTTAAGCAAGGATATGAATATCTCATGGTGGTCATTCCAAAAGGCATGCAAGAGAACTATATTTGTACTCTCGCTAACATGATGGTGTACGGAGTTCTCCTTTGACAAGGGAGACAACATGAACATGTTGCTCTTAGAAACAAGATGGAAACTAATTCATAGATGATACCTAGTCTCAGGGTAGATGTTATGTTTCCACTAAAATCACACATATATTTGTCAGAATGCATACAAATATATGGTATATATCTCCATATCTGGTGAACTTGCCTATAAATCATAAATTATGGTCATAAGTAGCTAACCTATCAAAGGACATTCTACAGAAGGACATATGCTACCAGTAAGGTTGAAAACATGATTGAGAAAACACCCATATGCACTGCCAAATCATAATCTCCAGTTATTGTTTCATTTTATATACAGCCATTCTTCTGATTGCTATAGAATGGAAAACAAACCACATCCCTATCATATCAAAACTTGGTACACTATTATCTAAAGTCCCATATTACCTAAATTTCAACCCCCCCAAAATGTGAGTGTTATGGGATAACTTTCTCATCAATTAATTATTTGACAGTGGCTACGCACTCTTCATCTAACCCCAAACTTTTTTGGTCGCTGAAAAAGTCACTCATCTTGAAGATGCCATGCTCAATGTCATGTTTGTAGTAATCCAGGCAACTCAATATTGACAAGTTGAGGCAAAACGTGACTCTATCTCAACTAAACACACTATTACAATCCTGAGGCTAAGTGGGAGAAACTGTGCCTGCAGATTTTCCTGTGGCGTCCCATTGTTAGTCTGGTATTCCGAGGCAGGTGCTACCATAGCACCTCGGCCTGGAATGCAGTGCTAATCGCAGTAATACTCACCGTAGCGCTTCCGCGACACTGCGAGTATCACCTGATGGAGTCCATAGGTTTCTATGGACAGTCGCGCTTTTGGGCTGTGAGCCCTGCGCTATCTCACTCTCGCGAGATCGTGCAGGGCCGCGGAGTGATCACAGGGGGAGACTAGGGACTATTTTTTCCCAGTCTCACTCTGCTCATGGCCAGAAGAAGCCGTAGATCAGGCCAACCTTTTCACCATGGGATGAGAGGTGAGTATGGGAATTAATGGGGGGGGGGTTTACAGTAGGTGTTAAAGGATTTTACAAATGCAGAATCGTTTAATACTAGCTTTTAGACGGTACTAATGTTTGGTTCCACACATCTCACCGGTAATTTGCACCTTCACTTTGTAATATCTAACTTATTGAAAGGCCAGTTTATGATTGTGCTCCCCATGTTAGGTATAGGATACGCAAAGTACAGTAAGCTCGCGCAAGCTGCGAGGCACTAACTGAATTCACCCTAGTGTATAGTCAGGAATCTAATATGAATGACATGCGTTAAACTCACTTCTCCTACCGCTAATGATTACATATCGAGATGCTACATTAGCTTCAACTATGGAATAGAGCCCTACGTGAAGTCACCATATGCTGTAACTTTGACATCTGTTCTGTCAGCAAATCCTTCAAACAATGAGACCCAAACTGCTTGTAAATTCATAAAATTTTTGACCTTATAACTAAGAAAAGGGCACATATCTATGTTAGCTTTCTACTGACTATTACTGTTATCAAGAAAATGACACTGACATGTACATTCTGCTCGAGAAAGAGCAGAAGAGGTTTTGCTCCCCTCTCCCTATTCTTCTACCACAATGAATGAAGCTTTAATAAATATTAATTAAAAATACTAGTCCAGAATTCTTTGCAGCTACATTTCTGTGTGATTTGCAAAATGAAAATGCACAACAATAACAACATAATGAGTAGACAAGACATCACTGTGTTTGCCCAAATAAATATGCACTAGAGAAAATATAGCATTTGGACTTAATTGGTCCACATTATTAATAACTAAATAGTTGAATCAGCATCTGGACAAGCATTCAGATGGACATAGAGATTCAGCAGGCATATTTGGGATTTCTCTCAAAAACACTAATTTCTTCTCAAAAAAGTTCTGCTTCAGTTGAGCAGGTTTTTTTTTGCATCGCCGTCAATCCTCACAATCTCAAAACTGACACTGGTTGTAGAGTTTTAGTCCTTCAATTTCAATTTATTTCTAAGGTATATATCTTTTTTTATTCTATTTTGTATTTCATACTTTTTTCTTTTTGGTTGAAAGCACATTCTTTTTCTGAGAAATGTGTATTCTTCCAAGCAATAGTTTCCAGCAGCTTCTAGTTTACAGATGATGAAGAGCCTTCAGCTCTGAGATGCAAGGTGTACTTTCATACCTTATAATAGATAGGGAGTAGCTTCATACAGTTTCCTGTGCACATGAAAGACATCACAATTAATTTTTCTCATTTAGCATGGACCAGTCTTCTAGAATAATCTCACAGCAAACTGATTGAGAAAGCATCTTAGTAATGTAGAATTATACTGACAAATATCTCTATAAATGGAGTTGAAGTACAGGTCATCAATGTTGGCACCTATTTTGACTAATTTATTGTATTCTGCAATACTGATAGTCTACTGCAAATCCAAATGGTATGCTGACTTCTCTGCCATGTGGGCCATATTTTACAAGGGTGTTCTAATATCAGAACACTGCTGTACTTTGGTTTTTACTTGATAAGACCAAACATATAAGTGTGTAATGTGTATAAGTCGCCTACTGATGAACGAGTCGTACGCAGGGAGACAATAAATACTCAAAAATACACAAACACATAACTGTGGAATAATACATATATTTATTATTTATAGGCCACAGCTAAAAACTCCACACAATAAACCCACCACTACGACATAAAAATTGACATAACAAAATTAAAACAATAACCCAGTGCTAAAAGAGGACTCCCCACAACCACCACACACCTCCAAACCAACCAACCACAAAAACTTCCCAACTCCCAACCATCTGACCAAAATTATCCTAGCCAGCACTGCCTACAAGCCCCCACCATGACAAAAGGAGCCCAACAAAACTAATACTCTACCGAAAAACCAACCCAACCCGGAATTAAATAAAACAGGGTGGGAGGGTGGGGATTTTCACAGCTCTACCTCAGGAGAAAAAGGCGCGCAGAGCCTCTCCACACGCGCCTTAAGTACCCTCCTGGTGTCTCCACCCACACCACTCCCGCTCAATCTCCTCACACGCTGCAAAACCTTTCTAGAAAATTCCTCCCTGCGTACTGGCATCAGAGGCAACTTAAGGGCCCTACGCCTTAGGTGCTTCAGGCCTTCATAAGTCGCTTACTGATGACCGAGTCGTACGCAGGGAGACAATAAATACTCAAAAATACACAAACACATAATTGTGGAATAATACATATATTTATTATATATAGGCCACAGCTAAACACTCCACACAATAAACCCACCACTACGACATAAAAATTCCCATAACAAAATTAAAACAATAACCCTTTGCTGAAAGAGGACTCCCCACAACCACCACACACCTCCAAACCAACCAACCACAAAAACTTCCCAACTCCCAACCATCTGACCAAAATTATCCTAACTAAAAAGGAACCCCTAGCCAGCAGTGCCTACAAGCCCCGCCACGAGCTCCTCACATAACCCCCTTATGGGAGAGCTCCCCCACCAAGAAAAAACAGGGCTTGTTCAATCCCCTCCTTGAGTCCCAGGATGAACAGATCCTTGCCCACATCATTTAGGTGAACGCCTCCACGTCATCCTTGGCATCACCTCGGACCACACCACCACTGTCCATGGCGACCACTCCCTCAACTGCTGCAGATCCTCCTGCATCTGCTCCAGCAGATTTTTCCATGAGGGACCACTCCCAAATCCCTCAGCTGCCGCAGATGCGCCTTCATCTGCTCCAGCAACTTTCTGTGAGGGATCACTCCCAAATCCCTCAACTGCCGCAGATCCGCCTGCATCTGCTCCAGCAGCACACCAAGAGGGACCACACCCAAATCCCTCAGCTGCCGCAGATCCGCCTGCATCTGCTCCTGCAGCACACCAAGAGGGACCACACCCAAATCCCTCAGCTGCTGCAGATCCGCCTTCATCTGCTCCAGCAACTTTCCGTGAGGGACCACACCCAAATCGTTCCCTCCCATGCGTACCACCAGCACATGGGGAACTTCACCATGCCTAAGGGCACCCAAAACCGTTGGCTTAAACTCCTCCCATAGGAGTCCACAGATTCAAAACCACCGTACCCGTGTTGCTGACCCATGCAAACCCATCTGTACTCCAGATGTTCGCACCAACGCCCTTCTCCTCTCCCAAAAAAACAGCGAATCTCCAACGATCCATACAACTCTCGAAGGATCCGCAAAAAAACAAAACAAATTACCAACATCTCCACCACACAAAATACTCAGGAAAAAGAAAAGACTCTCTGCCAAACCACTACACACCCCACCAAATAAACGATGTTCATACCTGCAAAGAAAACATAACATAAACAATGACCATACTCCTCGCCTCCAAATCCTCCAACCTCCACACTCCTCCACAAACAACAAACAGATATACAAAAGATAAAATAGAGTAAATAAAAATATTCCATATTAAAAGGTATAAATTCATATTCCACGTAAAAGTTAGATTTTTTTTTTTATAAAAGTGAAAAACAGAACAGCAAACTTTTCTCCACATAACCTCCCAGCATTAACAAGTGTTTCCAAAATTCATAACACCAAACCTGGACGCACGTAGGACTGAAAAGCCCTCGAGTTCCATCTTCCCAATTCTTGAATTTCCGCTGCCAACAAACCCAACCTTGAAGCTTCTGTTGCTGCCCCAATACGAAAAGAGTGAGAACCAAATTCCTCTGGATTTCTCCCTAAACTCAACAAACCCTTCTTAAAAATGGTAACAAACTGATACCTCGTTAAAGCTGCCCCGTCCGCGTGAAATAAAAAGGCCACTCCAGACTCCACCCATACCTCCAAAAATTCCTTAACGTTCTTCACTGGACACACCACGCAGTTATCCACACTGGATAAACGAACTCTACGCCCCCTACCCAACTGATCAGTCTTGGCGTTAGAAACCCAAATAACAATTTCCTTAACTCCCGACCAAACCGCATCAGCTCCCAAACCACCACCTCCTCTCCTAGAATTGCACACCAGCTCACCCATTCGAACCTGATAACCAAAGCCCTGGTGACATCTCTTTTCCCCGATACCTGGAAAAGGAAAGCCAAGGTGGCCAATGACCGCCGTACTAACCCAGGAGATGCCCCTGATTCGAATAACCGAATGAGGTATGCCCTAGGCAAACTCTCCTCATCCAATCCACCCACAGAAACTTACCTGAACCGTTCAGCCAATGCATCCCAATCCCTCCAAACTCGCGAGTAGGCCTTCCAAGAGGACTCAGACAAAGAACCTCTCACCCATCTTCCAAAAATTCCGAGCCTAGCTGCCAAAGGCCCTCCGATCAAGGGGTGCTCACCTCCTCCGCCAACGGAGCCAGGGAACAAAACCTGTCCCACTGAAAACGAGACAAAGCATCCGCCACTGAGTTAAGGCGACCCGGAACATGTCGTGCCCTGCATAAAATATTAAATTTAAGACAAAGCAACGCAAACCTCTTTAGCAATCTGATGACTGGCAATGATGAAACCGACAAAGAATTAACCGTCGTCACCGCCGCCATGTCGTCAGAATGGAACGGAATCCTTCTCCCCTCCAGAGCACCTCCCCACAGCTCCAAGGTCACCACTAATGGAAACAACTCCAAAAATGCCGAATTCCGCACCAATGAAGATGCCAACCAACGATCAGGCCAACGAGAAGCACACCAACGCCCCCCAAAATATACCCCAAACCAACACCTCCCGAGGTGTCCGTGAAAAATTCCAGGTCCTTCGCCAAAACCTCTTTAGAAGGGAATATTATCAGAAGCCAAAGGAACACCAAATCGGTGTGCCACCCACTGAAAAGACCGAAGTATGTGCAGACACTCTCCTGTCCCTTCCCTACCCACGCACAAAAAGTCATCCAGATAATGTTTCAGCTTATCTGACCCTGCCTCTTCACGGCACACCCATTCCAAAAATGTACTAAAACACTCAAAAAAGGAACAGGAAATGGAACAACCCATAGATCCACATAAAATTTGCCTTCAAACCAAAATCCCAGAAGATGATGACACGAAGGATGAATAGGTAATAGCCGAAAAGTCGACTCAATATCCACCTTAGCCATCAAAGCCCCCTTTTCCTGCATTCCGAACCAAATTCACCGCGGAATCAAATGACACATACCACACAGAGGCCAACTCCTCACCAATATCATCATTCACCGATCCTCCCCGCGGATAGGATAAATGATGAATCAAGCGAAACTCTCCTGCCTTCCGCTTTGGCACAACCCCCAAAGGGGATATCCTCAAATCCCACACTGGCGGAGACGAGACTGGACCTGCCATCCTACCCGCCCCAATCTCCTTAAACACCTTCTCCCGAACTACCTCCGGATACACTCTAGCCGACTTTAAATTTCTTAACTTTCGACCTCCTGGCCTTACCACAAAAGGAATCCGAAAACCATCACCAAAACCGTCTTGCAGAAACTCTGCATCCCTACGTCTTCCGTAAAGCCTTAGCCACAGTAACATCGTGTCGAGTTTCACTGGGGAAGCCCCCATTAGTGCCAGTGGTTTGGGAATGGTGGGGCAATAGAAGTGGCTTCAATCAAGTGTGAGTAGGTGAGCAGAGGGATGAGCTGCATCAGTGAGGGATTTCTTGAAGGCCTGCAGGTCAGGGGAGAGTTTTATAGGGCGAGGCAAGTCATTCCACAGGACTGGTGCTGCCCTTGAGAAGTCTTGAAGGCGAGAGTTGGCTGTGCGTGTGTAGACCGATGACAGGTGGAGATCACCTGCTGAACGGAGTTGTCTAGCTGGGACGTGCTTGCGGAGTAACGAAGACATGTAGGAAGGGGTTGAGTTATTTAGTGATTTGAACGTGAGCATCAGTATTTTAAACTGTATCTTGAAACGTACAGGAAGTCAATGAAGGGACCGGCAGAGTGGGGAAGCACGCGAGGTGCGTTTGGTGAGAAAAATAAGCCTGGCCCCTGCATTCATTACAGATTGCAAAGGGGTGATACGGGAGTTGGGGAGGCCAATAAGGAGCGAGTTGCAGTAGTCAAGTCTCATAGCATTAAAAAGGTAAAGGTATGACAAACATCATCTCTTATAAGGTTATCCACTAATTGCCGTTGTTTAGCGTTGTTGCACGCAGAGCTAAAAATGGCTGTTTTTGCAACCACAATGAACTTCAGGGAACCAGATACTGTATAAAGATGCTTCATTGATGAAGTGCTGCCTGCTCTTCCTTCAATTTCTCTATCTGGATCTCTGAAGGTTATTGTGGTTGCAACAACAGCATTATTAACATTGTTTGCAACAATTCTAAACAGCTGAAATTAGTGGTTAACCCCTTTAGTATCTTAACCCTTAACTGCTGAGGCATTTCACCGCTGTGTGCTGAGCTCATTTTTACCGCTTTTGCTCATCATGTTTAAACGCGATTTGAAGCCACATTTTAATAAATGACCCAGACATATTATATATCGTTCTTTCCGGCAGACTCCTCAGATTCATAATATATCATTTTTATATGTATACGTCATGTCCTGTCTGTATATTATAACAAACAATACAATAAAAATTGAATTTTTAATCATCTGCAGTGTGTAAAGTGATTTTTATCACATGAGCGTTTGCGGTTATGTTTTCTATGGGGTGCGCTTGTACAAAAATTTGAAATGGGGACTTGTTACATTTTGTGGGGGGAATTACGTGATTTTTAGCAAATGGACCCCATAGAAAAAAATCATTAGTGCAGCATCATTGTTCACATTATAATTGAAATGTGAACAATATTGCTGCATTAATAAAAACAACACACATAAAAAAAACATTTTTTTTTTATTTTTAGTTCTTTTTTAAATTTATTTATTATTTTTATTATAATTTTTTTTATTATTTTTTAATCATTTCAAATGACACCCTCCATGACCCCCTAGCTGCCACGGTTCTGGAGATATCCTTACCTACAAAACCCTCACTAACTCAGCGCCCCACTACCTGTCCTCACTAATCACCAGATACACCCCAGCCCGCTCCCTAAGGTCAAACAGTGACCTGCGCCTAGCTTCTCCCCGCATCACCTCTTCCCATGATAGACTGCAGGATTTCTCACGCGCAGTCCCCACTCTCTGGAACGCTCTCCCTCGTACTGTCAGACTTTCCCCTAACTTCTCTTCCTTAAAACGCTCCCTTAAAACATTCCTATTTAGGGAAGCCTACCACCCAACTCACTGACACAACCATCAATCACTCTCACCTTACAGTCCTCTCCTCCTTTTTCCAACCCCAACCCTCCTAGATTGTGAGTTCCTACGGGACTAGGGCCCTCATCTCCTCCTGTACTGTTTGTCAAATGTTGTTCAATGTATTGTAACCCTGTCTATACTGTGCTTATTGTACAGCGCTGCGGAATATGCTGACGCTTTATAAATAAAGAATAATAATAATAATAATAATATCGGGGTTCACAAGAACCCCCTATCTCCACCAGGGGATTTCCTCCAATTCAAAGAACCGGGAACAGACGTACAAACAATCAGACAACTGGCAGCTAAGGGTTCCCTGGCTATCTGACGTCATCACGCTATGCATGATGACATCAGGCAGCGAGGGGAGACCCGGGGGTGGAGCCGCCATCCAAGATGGCGGCCCCACCGGAGCTAGGCTGCACTTCAGCGCCGCAAGGCGCTGAAGTGCAACCTGGCACTTGAGGGGTTAAAGCCAGGCACCGCTTAAAAGGGGAGACTCTCTCCTTTTAATCGGTGCCTGGCTTTTGGTGCTGCTCCTTTCCAATCGGGAGGGAGAGGGATCCGAACGGATCCCCCCCTCCCTTCCAGGCTATCTCCCGACATTGCCGGGGGGTCACCTGGAAATGACGTCATCGCGCTTTGCTTGGTCAGACATCATCTTGGTGGAAAGGCCTAAGCCAGGGATTGTGGGTGGTGGGAAATTATCAGATACAATGGCAGTATCCTGCTAAGGGCCATTGGCTGCATCCGGCCTTTGGGGGGGCCGTCGCCTGCGGGGTGCTTTACAATCCCGTTTGAAATGGCTGGATTCTCCACAATTAAAACAGGTTCTTGGTGGACGCCCCCCCTCCCCACCAGGCTCCCCTTCCACGGTGCCTGCTGTTATACTGAGAGTGGGCTGCTGTGTCCAGGTGACATTATTCTTGGGCGTAGGGGGTATTTCCTGGGTGTTTTGGTGGGAAGGGTAGGTGGTGTCTAAATTGGGCAAATGAGGCATAATAGGGGATATTGTCGGTACCTGGCTTGTGGCTGTTAATGAGGACATGACAGGACGAGGGGTGTAGTACGACCCATCGATGCGTAAGACAGGGTAGAGACCTGTCGGCTGTTTTTGGGCAGTTGTCGTTGGGGTTGTGTTTATTATTTTCTTTTTTTGATATTTCACCATAAGAAGGGGGTTCGGATTTTGGGGTGAGGTAATTGTAATTAGTTTTTCCCTTCTTACTTTCCACTGTTTCTATCCACCCCTCCTTCTCAATCTCCTTTGCAACCCTATACCATGCTTCTGCTACATTCCATAATCCATTATCTATCAACATTCCTTTTTTATTCTTCAATAAACTTCTCCATTCCTCTGCCTGTAATCTGGGACTATCTAATCCGCAGACCTTGCCTAAAAGCTTTAGCTTCGTCACATTTAGTTTTCCTGTCCTTTCCTCAACCAATTTACATGGGGCATTCCATATTCCATTATGGCTACTCTGTTCATTACCCATTCTTTGATCGTTAGCTCTTTTCCTGATCAATTTAAAACAATTCACGTAGTTTATCAACAGTCAGAAACGAGGATAGACCTATATCTATTGTGTCCTATTTTAACCACAACAATAAAGCGTCTCGTCCTCCCCTATATTCCAAATATAGGATCCTGTTAGCAGGTGTAATTAATACCTGTTTTACCGCAGCATATATATCGTACAGGTGCTTCCTTTACCGCGTCACCTGTTCCTACTAGATATATATATTCTTGTGAGTTACTACTAGATATGCCTAATGCATCCTCTATATACCGGTACTCACAAAAACCCCTCTGACTGTCAATCAAACTATACTTCTATCAGAGATATATCGCGTTCTACTACTGAGCTTGTGTTCACCTGTTACTGTTAGGAAAGTCCTACTACCAGGTATGCATCTATTACATCACATCACCTGTTACCGCCTGAGATAGCTAACCAGGTACACCCCACTTGTTACCACAGGATCGCGATAATCTCTCTGATTAACAACCAAATCACAATGCTTTATCAGAAAATATGCCGTCAATTCAAAGAACCGGGAACAGACGTACAAACAATCAGACAACTGGCATGCGATTCGTGGGTCAGTATAACGGGCACCTGGGCAAAGTTAAATAAACCCCACTTTTGATGCCTTTCCCAAGTGTCACACTGGGGTTTCCCGGGGTAGGACCAAAACCAGAACACGTCACTGGCAAGATATCAAAAGGTATCTTACCTGTGAGGTTACGAAGTTGATCAGGCTCCGGTTCTGGTGTGGTCCCGCCAGGAAATCTTTGGTGGTGGCACAATGGCAAAGACGTTTAAACCCAGGGCCCCACGTTGTGGCGTCAAATTGAGATGGATTAAAATATCCTCTTCTTTCGGATGCCAGTCTCTGTTCTAATCGGTGGAGAAATCAGGTAAATTAAAGTGCGCACTTAAAGAAATCACACAGACAACGAATGAGTCTATGCAGCCTCTCTGGACAAGAGCCAGTGAGTTCTCCTTTTACTGATAAATTCTGATACATGTTTTATAGCAGTTTGGTGAGTAAGTGAGTGGGAGTCAATTTAACATTTTGGTCAACTTCAGCATAAAATTGTGTACATACAGATTATTTTATTAACTATATAAGAATCAAATATCCGCTATTTCTAAAGGTCAAGGTATCATTGGGTGTGTGGATGTTCTGTTCTAGGATGCAGGATGGGCCTACACCCTTGTTTCTGATACCGAAATAAATTCCTCATGACTTTGCGGTTAGCTTATTCTGTCGAAACAGCGGAGTTACGCAAGATACATTTTGGTTTTATCTGAAAAGACAGTTATATTAATCATCTCTTAAAGACATATCAAACTCAAATGAGCATTTTTCTAGGCCTTTGAATATTATTAAAGCAGATACATATTCTTGTGCATAACAACAACTGTTTGGAACATTCTCAAACAGAAGGAATGCACCGGTGAGCTCAGCAACACCAAAATACCTGTGAGACCATGGAAAACAACTGTGGTGGATGACCGAAGAATTCTTTCCCTGGTGAAGAAAACACCCTTCACAACAGTTGGCCAGGTCAAGAACACTCTCCAGGAGGTAGGTGTATGTGTGTCAAAGTCAACAATCAAGAGAAGACTTCACAAGAGTGAATACAGAGGGTTCACCGCAAGATGTAAACCATTGGTGAGCCTCAAAAACAGGAAGGCCAGATTAGAGTTTGCCAAACAACACCTAACAAAGCCTTCACAGTTCTGGAACAAGATCCTATGGACAGATGAGACCAAGATCAACTTGTACCAGAGTGATGGGAAGAGAAGAGTATGGAGAAGGAAACGAACTGCTCATGATCCTAAGCATACCACCTCATCAGTGAAGCATGGTGTTGGTAGTGTCATGGCGTGGTCATGTATGGCTGCCAATGGAACTGGTTCTCTTGTATTTATTGATGATGCGACTGCTGACAAAAGCAGCAGGATGAATTCTGAAGTGTTTCGGGCAATATTATCTGCTCATTCAGGCAAATGCTGCAGAACTCATTGGACGGCACTTCACAGTGCAGATGGACAATGACCCAAAGCATACTGCAAAAGCAACCAAAGAGTTTTTGAAGGGACAGAAGTGGAATGTTATGCAATGGCCAAGTCAATCACCTGACCTGAATCCCATTGAGCATGCATTTCACTTGCTGAAGACAAAACTGAAGGGAAAATGCCCCAAGAACAAGCAGGAACTGAAGACAGTTGCAGTAGAGGCCTGGCAGAGCATCACCAGGGATGAAACCCAGCGTCTGGTGATGTCTATGCGCTCCAGACTTCAGGCTGTGATTGACTCCAAAGAATTTGCAACCAAGTATTAAGAAGGGAAAGTTTGATTTATGATTATTATTCTGTCCCATTACCTTTGGTCCCTTAACAAGTGGGGGGCACATCTGCAAACTGCTGTAAGTCCTACACCGTTCACCGGTTTCGGATTGAGCATTTTCAGACATCATGAATCATACAAATATAAAATCTAACATCCAAAAATTCAGACAAATAATATTTGTACGGTAACAAATGCACATGTCTATTTCAGACCCCTTGTGAAAGCTGTTTTCTAACATTAGGTATTTATGAAAAAAGTTGTATTTGAAGTTAAACTATCCACGTATGTTGTATTTTTCAAACTCAGTTCCATATTAGCATCAATTTACTAAAACTTGTCTTAATGCTAGGGTAAGGATTACTTTTATTGTTACTGTAGCTAATAGGTGTTGCTCCATTTTCACTTCATTATTAGGCAACAGATTCTGCTCCTTCTTTTGATTTCTGTTACGTTAACCCTATTCGAAAAAGTAACTCAAACCCTAAAAGAAGCACAAATAGTAACCCTAACATTAAAAGAAGCAACTACACTAACCCCAACCCGGATCAGTAAAATTACACTAGTATGGTGGTATCCTGTGATCAGGTGCGCCATTTTTTTCATTTCAAGTACAGCTTCTTTCCTAAAAATATATACTGTAACTAGTAGGAATCCTCACCACCACCACCGCCAGATCCACAGATATTTTCTGACTCGTTGTGAGGGGGTTTGACTTCCACAGCCTCCCTGTTGTTTCCACAGACATATACCTGACCTGGCCTTTTCTGAGAAGGAGCTGCGGATCTGGCAGTGGTGGTGAGAATGTCTACCAGTTATATACTTATGCAGTTATAGTCTAGACCCAGGGCTGGACTGGGACAAAATTCACGGGTTCCTGAAGGGGAGTAGTGAAGGGGCTAAAAGTGGGAAAGGCTTTGGAGATGGATAATGAGGGAATGTTTGGGAACAGAGGGGAATAGAAACATGTCATAACAAAAAGTGAAAGAAAATACAGGAACTTCGGAATGATAGTTCATATTATATTGACTATATTCCGAGTAATGTTTAAACTCTACCCAGACTGTGGTAAACATACATAATCCAGAGAAATGAACCTGTCATGAATAATACCACTTTTCTTGTAACATCCTTTTAAGCCATGAATATTTAAAATCTAATTAAGATCCCTTATATATGACTTTGCTTAACTACTTCACTTCCATGATAGAGTACACTCAATCTACAAAAGTTCCTGCAGAAGCCAATCATCAAATAAATTGGTCTTTTTTAGGATCAAAGCAAAGGAATTGTATTTATTGCAAACAAAATTCTTTATGGTCTCCAGAACATGTTCAAACGTTTCAACATACTGGACAATGTCGCTAATGTGCTGCAGCTCACTGAATTACTCTCAGTGTCCGTAGTAGACACTCCAAGGTCTATTCACAAAGCGATCGAAATTGCCTGCAATTTCGGTGCTTTGCGTTTCGGCCCATCTCGCTGCATTTTGGCGATTACATTTAGTTGAAAATACAGTGCATTCACTATTTAGCAAATTGTCACCATATTGTGTGGAAATTGGGGTCCCCGAAGCAGTTATTAGACGTTGGCAAATACTGCCGAATTGTGCCGAATTGCACCGAACTGCAAAAAAATATACTCCTAATAGGAGTATAAATCAGTAAACGTTAGTACAAATTTATCCAAATAATAAAAAAGATCTTTAAAAAGCAATAAACAGGTCTGTAACAAAATAAAAAAAAGCCTTTGAAAAAACTAAGAAAAACAAAAATGTCATCTAAAAAATACAAAGAGGTGTTAAAAAAATAAAAAATAAATATGGGTTTTTGCTGAAAATGAAAAGACTAAACGGCCTTCAAAAGTAAAAAGTAAAAAAGATATTGGACTTAATTCCAAAGTTAACGCTAAAATCAGGATTCTCACGGGGAAAACCTGTGCCTGCATGTTAGCGTTAGATTCCAGGCACTAGCGTCGCAAAGCTATTTTACCTGGAAGGATACATTGAGAATTCTCTCATTTTCCAGTATGTCCTGGGTAGGCAAGGCCTAGGCTGGCACTTTCCAGGGGGCAGCAAAAAAATCACCACTAAATGGGATATTCACAGAGCACCGAAATGACGCAGGCACTTTGGGGAATCAAATTTCCCTGGTGAATTCACCGCAGGGTCCCTGAAGTGCAGGGAATCAGCCACCGAATGCCACCGCGAACCCGTCACCAGCTGTTTTCAAAAAAACTACTGAACGAAAGTGTCTGGAATTAACATATAAGATCCTCTGAATGATAATAAAAAGGGCTGTTACAGAAAAAAAAAACACTATTAGAAAGAATTTTTTTTTTTTAATAAAAATGCTTATTAGATACTAACAGGGTTATTCAGAGAGCGTGAAAAGCAGGAGAATGACTGGAGAATGAAAAATTCTAGGTCAAAATAGCCGATTTGGAAAGTGAGATGAAAGGGAGAATTTTTCTGGTTTGGCTAGTTTGACCTAGAATTTTTCTTTCTCCAGTCATTCTCCTACTTTTCACGCTCTCTGAATAACCCTGTAAGAAAAATAAATCAACAAATAAAGAGACTTTTTACTACAGATTAATGGAATAAACGTTTTATTAGATATTGGGTAAAAACGAGAATATTTTTAACATTGAAACCTATGCAGGGTTATTCAGAGAGAGGTGAAAACCTTGAGATTGACTGTAGAATTGAAAATTCTAGGGCAAAATAGTCAAACCAGAAAAATTCTCCCATTTATCTCACTTTCCAAATTGGCTATTTGGTCTAGATTGTTCATTCTCCTGGCAATTCTCAAGGTTTTCACCTCTCTCTGAATAGCCCTGATGGTGTTCGCCTGAATAAACCTGTCTAATGAAACCACTGAACATCAGGACATTTCTCTGCTGTTCGATGTCTCTGAACAGATTTACCATTACTTCTCTATGGGGACTTTCACTGCTGTCGAACAGGCACGTACTTGCTGGCAGTTCACCAAAATTTGTGTGTGAGTATATGAGAGAGCTCCACAGCAATAAACCTCACAGTAATGTGCGACGTGTATTATGAGCATTCAGTGTTATATGGAAGTACTGATTTATGAGTAAGAGTAGTAAAAAAAGAAAAAAAAACCCGTAAAACTCGGGGGGGGGGGGGTGACACCATGAGTTACCGCACCGGGTGACACCAACCCTAGTGACGCCACTGATTCCAGGGCAGGCACTACTTCAGCACCTTGCCTCGAAACACAGTGCTACCCTCAGAGATACTATTGGTAGCGCATCCGCACCCCGTAAGTATCACCTCCTGGAATCCATAGGTCTCCATGGAGAGTTGCGCTGCCAGGCTGCGAGCCACTGTGCAAGAGATCACGCAGCGCTGCGGAGTGACTGTGGCGAGAGTGTGGGACTATTTGTCCCCAGTTTCACTCTGCTCACAGCCAAGAGAAGCAGCGGATCGGGCGACCATTCTTTCTGCGGGATGAGAGGTGAGTATTGGATTTATTGGGGGAGTTTTAGGGGGACCCAATTGATTCTGCAATAGTGGAATCAGCACCAGCTTTTAGGAGTAGCTAAATTTTTGTTTAGCCCATTGTTGCGGTAATTAACGGCAGTGGCGTCACTAGAGTTGGTGTCACCCGGTGCGGTAACTTATGGTGTTACCCCCCTCCCCCGAGTTTTTCATATTTTTTTTTTTACTACTCTTACTCATAAATCAGTACTCCCATATAACACTGAATGCTCATACATATCCAAGCTGGCATGGAACAAGGAAACCTAACTGGAGCCATCTTCCTTGATTTTGCCAAAGCCTTTGACACAGTAGACCATGGCATCTTGTTAAAAAACTTAAAGACTCTGGTATTGGTGAATGCACGCTAACCTGGTTTCAATCATATGTATCTGATCTGTCGCAATATGTGTCCATTTCTGGCAGCTCCTCCCTCCCCCTCCCAGTCACTTGCGGTGTACCCCAAGGTTCGATACTCGGACCCCTGCTATTTACAATATTCATAAATGATCTGCCTAACATCTGCAAAGCCTCAACTGTACACATGTACGCAGACGACACCGTAATCTATACCAGCAAACCAAATCTCCCGGAGCTGGAGGCCGTGCTGCAAGAACAATTCACAGAGGTAGAAAAGTGGATCAAACACAACAAACTTTTTTTAAATACTGACAAAACGGTAACGATGCTCTTTAGAACAGCACCTAAACTACATAAATTGCAAAATCCCCATCTACTGTATGTGTCAGGACAAGATCAAATGGCACGCTGACCACAGTCACTTCTCTCAAATATCTAGGTATGTGGTTAGACCCAACTCTATCCTTTGGCCCCCACATCGAAAAACTCTCATCTAAAATTTACCCCAAACTAGGTGCCCTGTACAAAAACAAATCCTGCCTGAACCCCACGGTAAGAAAGCAAATTGTGCAACAAATGCTTATACCAGCTATTGATTACGGAGATGTAGTGTATGCAGCGGCCCCGCAAACATACCTTCAGAAACTTACCACATTGTATAACTCATGCTGCCGCTTTGCGCTACAATGTAACTACATGACCCACCATTGTGACATCTTAACCCTTTCGCTGCTGAGGCTTTTCCCGCCTCTGTGCTGAGGTCATTTTTACCGGTTTTGCTCATCATGTTTAAACGTGTTTTTAAGGCTTATTTTAGTATATGACCCAGACATATTATATATCGTTCTTTCCGTCAGACTCAGTAGATTCATAATATGTCATTATTATATGTATACGTTATGTCATGTCTGTATATTATAACAAAAAATGCAATAAAATATGTATTTTCAATAATTTACATCGTGTAAAGTGTTTTTTTTCACATTTTAACATGCGAGCAATTGCGGTTATATTTTGTATGGGGTGCGCTTGTTAAAAAAATTAGAGATGGGGTCTCGTTACATTTTTTTTGGGGGAAAATTACGCGATTTTTAACAAACGCACCGCATACAAAAATCGTTAGTGCAGCATCATTGTTCACATTATAATTGCAATGGGAACAATATTGCTACACTAACAAACCAAGAAAAAAAAATGTTTATTTTTTTTTTATAATTTTGTTTTAAAATATATTTTGATTTTTAATTTTTATTTATTTATTTTTTTTAAAACTTTTTTCACATTCAAGTTTGGTATTGTTGGAACGGCCATGCTCTGGCCGATCCAACCATACCAAACATTAACCCCTAACTGCCACGGATCGGGAGATAGGGAGTTCATTGGAACTCCCTATCTCCACCGTTGGTGGCAGTTAGGGGTTAACTCTAGGACTGGCGTCATCGTGCTACGCACGATGACGCCAGTCCTCAGGGGGAGTTCCCGGAGGCTTGGCCGACATCCAAGATGTCGGCTAGCTCCGGGAAAGGATCGCGAACCGGCGCTTTTCAGCGCCGATTCGCGATCCAGCTCCCCAGGGGTTAATGCCAGGCACCATTTGGAAGGGCAGGCTGTGCCCTTCCAAATGATGCCTGGGTTAACCCCCGCAGAGCGCCGATCGGGAGGGAGAGAGGTCCGAAGGACCTCCCCCCCTCCCTTTCAGGCGCCTCCTCCGCCTCTGAAAAATAAAAAAAAATTAAAAATAAAAATTATAAAAAAAAAATAAACACTTTTTTTTTTTTTTTTTGGTTTGTTAATGCAGCAATATTGTTCCCATTTCAATTATAATGTGAACAATGATGCTGCACTAACGATTTTTGTATGCGGTGCGTTTGTTAAAAATCGCGTAATTTTCCCCCAAAAAAAATGTAACGAGACCCCATCTCTAATTTTTTTAACAAGCGCACCCCATACAAAATATAACCGCAATTGCTCACATGTTAAAATGTGAAAAAAAACACTTTACACATTGTAAATTATTGAAAATACATATTTTATTGCATTTTTTGTTATAATATACAGACATGACATAACGTATACATATAATAATGACATATTATGAATCTACCGAGTCTGACAGAGAGAACGATATATAATATGTCTGGGTCATATACTAAAATAAGCCTTCAAAACACGTTTAAACATGATGAGCAAAACCGGTAAAAATGACCTCAGCACAGGGGTGGGAAAAGCCTCAGCAGCGAAAGGGTTAATCTGTATATTTGTGTTTTTTTTGTTATTTTTATATCTTGCATTGTATTTCTGTAACAACTGTAACATTTTATTGTTCTTGAACCCAGGGCATACTTGAAAATGAGAGAAATCTCAATGTATCCTCACTGGTAAAATACTTTATAAATAAATAAATAAATAAATACATGGCGCACATTACTGTGAGGTTTATAACTGTGGAGCTCTCTCATATGCTCACACACAAATTTTGGCGAACTGCCAGCAAGTATGGTGCCTGTTCGAAGGCAGTGAAAGTCCCCATAGAGAAGTAATGGTAAATCTGTTCAGAGACACTGAACAGCAAAGAAATGTCCTGATGTCTGGTGTTTTCATTTGGCAGGTTTATTCAGGCGAACACCATAGGTTTGAATGTTAAAAATATCCCTGTTTTTATCCAATATCTTATAAATAGTTTATTCCTTTAATCTGTAGTAAAAAATCTCTTTATTTATTGATTTTATTTTTTTAGTATCTTGTAGACATTTTTTTGAATAAATTCCATTTATTTTTCTAATAGCGTTTTGTTTTTTTTTCATTTTTCTGTAACAGACTTTTTTATTATCATTCATAGGACCTTATATGTTAATTCCAGACATTTTCATTCAGTAGTTCTCTTTAAAACAGCGGACGACAGATTTGCGGCGCATTCGGTGGCTGATTCCCTGCTCTTCAGGGACCCTGCGGTTAATTCATCAGGGAAAATTTGATTCCCCAAAGTGTGGGGAACAACAGAACACTGAAATGTCTGCGTCATTTCGGTGCTCTGTGAATATCCTCTTTAGTGGTGTTTTTTTTGCCGCCCCCTGGAAAGTGCCAGCCAAGGCCTTGCCTACCCAAGACATACTTGAAAATGAGAGAATTCTTAATGTATCCTTCCTGGTAAAATATTTTTGTGTAAAAAAATAAAAATAAAAAAAAAAACAATTAGGGTGTCACCCTGGGGCGTGGTGTCACCCAGTGCGGGCCACACACCCTGCCCCTCCTTGTGATGCCACTGATTAGCGGTAGGACTTTGTAATACTTACCTTAACACAGGGGCGGATCCAGGGGGGGGCAACGGGGCAATTGCCCCCCCCCCCCGAGATTTGGCCCGGGGGTTTGAGGGACCCAGATGCCGGCAGCGCGAGAGCGCCTGCCCGGTCTTGAACAGTCCGTCCTGTGAAGTGGATGCGGCTGTGTGCGTGCGCAGCCGGTCACGTGGTCCGGCTAATCAGGTGGTACTGAGTCTCTGTACCACCTGACTGGCCAGACCGCGTGACCGGCTGCGCACGCACACAGCCACATCCACTTCACAGGACGGACTGTTCAAGATCGGGCAGGCGCTCCCGCGCTGCCCGGCATCTGGGTCCCTCAACCCCCTGCCGGAGCTGGGGCAACAATCCAGGTGAGAGCTGGGGCAAATCCATGACCTGGGGGCAAATCCATGTGTGACCTGGGGGCAAATCCATGAGCTGGGGCAAATCCATGTGTGACCTGGGGCAAATCCATGTGTGACCTGGGGGCAAATCCATGTGTGACCTGGGGGCAAATCCATGAGCTGGGGGCAAATCCATGAGCTGGGGCAAATCCATGAGCTGGGGGCAAATCCATGAGCTGGGGCAAATCCATGAGCTGGGCAAATCCATGTGCTGGGGCAAATCCATGAGCTGGGGCAAATCCATGAGCTGGGGCGCAAATCCATGAGCTGGGCAAATCCATGAGCTGGGCAAATCCATGAGCTGGGGGCAAATCCATGATCTGGGGGCAAATCCATGAGCTGGGGCAAATCCATGAGCTGGGGCAAATCCATGAGCTGGGGCAAATCCATGTGCTGGGGCAAATCCATGAGCTGGGGCAAATCCATGTGCTGGGGCAAATCCATGAGCTGGGGCAAATCCATGACCTGGGGGCAAATCCATGAGCTGGGGCAAATCCATGTGCTGGGGCAAATCCATGTGCTGGGGCAAATCCATGAGCTGGGGCAAATCCATGAGCTGGGGGGCAAATCCATGAGCTGGGCAAATCCATGAGCTGGGGGCAAATCCATGAGCTGGGGCAAATCCATGAGCTGGGGCAAATCCATGAGCTGGGGGCAAATCCATGAGCTGGGGGCAAATCCATGACCTGGGGCAAATACATGAGCTGGGGGCAAATCCATGAGCTGGGGGCAAATCCATGAGCTGGGGCAAATCCATGAGCTGGGGGCAAATCCATGAGATGGGGGCAAATCCATGAGCTGTGGCAAATCCATGACCTGGGGGCAAATACATGAGCTGGGCAAATACATGAGCTGGGCAAATCCATGACCTGGGGCAAATCCATGAGCTGGGCAAATCCATGTGCTGGGCAAATCCATGACCTGGGGGCAAATCCATGAGCTGGGCAAATCCATGACCTGGGGGCAAATCCATGAGCTGGGGGCAAATCCATGTGCTGGGCAAATCCATGACCTGGGGGCAAATCCATGAGCTGGGCAAATCCATGACCTGGGGCAAATACATGAGCTGGGCAAATACATGAGCTGGGCAAATACATGAGCTGGGCAAATCCATGACCTGGGGGCAAATCCATGAGCTGGGCAAATCCATGACCTGGGGGCAAATCCATGAGCTGGGCAAATCCATGACCTGGGGGCAAATCCATGAGCTGGGGGCAAATCCATGTGCTGGGCAAATCCATGACCTGGGGCAAATCCATGAGCTGGGCAAATCCATGACCTGGGGGCAAATCCATGAGCTGGGCAAATCCTTGAGCTGGGGGCAAATCCATGTGTGAGCTGGGGGCTCTCTGCTCCTCTAGATTGTAAAATCCGGGGTGCCCTCTGCTCCTCTAGATTGTAAAATCGGGGTGCCCTCTGCTCCTCTAGATTGTAAGCTCCTGGGTGTCCTCTGCTCCTCTAGATTGTAAGCTCCTGGGTGCCCTCTGCTCCTCTAGATTGTAAGCTCCTGGGTGCCCTCTGCTCCTCTAGATTGTAAGCTCCTGGTTGCCCTCTGCTCCTCTAGATTGTAAGCTCCTGTGAGCCGGGCCCTCTGCTCCTCTAGATTGTAAGCTCCTGTGAGCCGGGCCCTCTGTAAATTCTCGTGAGTCGGGCTCTCTGCTAAAACACCTTATTTTCTGTAAGTGCCCCTCCCGAGACTAGTCTCTGGATCCGCCCCTGCCTTAACACTAATTACGGATTGCGCTCCCCATGGAACGTATAGGATGTGCAAAACCCGAGGGCTGAATATAGAATATTTGATACAGTCCTAACCTCAACATCTGAGGAAAGGGATTTAGGGGTTATTATTTCAGAGGATCTAAGGGTAGGTAGTCAATGTAATAGGGCAGCAGGAAATGCTAGCAGAATGCTTGGTTGTGTAGGGAGAGGTATTAGCAGTAGGAAAAGGGAAGTGCTCATGCCACTGTACAAAGCACTGGTGAGACCTCACTTGGAGTACTGTGTGCAGTACTGGAGACCGTATCTCCAGAAGGATATAGACATCTTAGAGAGAGTTCAGAGAAGGGCTACTAAAATGGTGTACGCTTGAAGAAGAAAAGTTACCAGGAAAGGCTTAATGATCTTAACATGTACAGCTTGGAAAAAAGACGAGACAGAGGTGATATGATAGAAACATTTAAATACGTAAAGGGAATCCACAAGGTAGAGGAAGGGAGTATATTTAAACGGAAACAAAGTAGAAAAACAAGAGGACATAGTCTTAGATTAGAGGGGCAAAGGTTTAAAAGTAACATCAGGAAGCATTATTTTACTGAGAGGGTGGTGGATACATGGAACAGCCTTCCAGTTGAAGTGGTAGAGGTCAAAACAGTATTTGAATTTAAGCAAGCATGGGATAGGCATAAGGCTATCCTAAACAAAAGATAAATCCAGGTAAAGTATCCATGTAATTGGGCAGACTAGATGGGCCGAAAGGTTCTTATCTGCCAACATTTTTCTATGTTTCTATGTTTCTAAGCTAACACAATCACAGATGCCCTAATGGATTTTTAACATGTTTAATGTTAGGAGTGTAATATGGGGGGCATGTGTTACAGTCACTTATTCTAGTGTTAGCGCTTCCATCTACGTTACAGTTAGCGTTCAGTATGTAATCTAGCCCATTTCGTTTTTACATAGAATCCTATGGGATTCGCCTGTTTAAACATTTCTAACTGAAACACCTAAAATCAGGGCAGTTCGGTGTTCTGTGAATAGAAGACACAATAGTTTTTTATGGGGCAATTTTGGTATTTTTTGCCCCAAACGAAAATTTCAATTAACGAAAATTAAAATTTTGGCATTGTCAAGGAACGGACATGAGAGCTCTTTTCAGCGAGCCACAGGACTAAAGACTGAACCCTTTTTAAAGACCATTTTTCCTGTTTTCGTTTTGGTTTTGCGTGTGAGCCTATGGACCTCTTATTTTATTGCTAGATGTGGTTTTATTGGTGTACTGTAATAAAAATGTACCCTGTATGATGTGACTGTAAAAGTATGAAAGAAACCGTTTGTATGTGTTTTTCCCCGTCGCCATTTTGCTCATCCCAGCATGGTTTCACAGAACAAAGGATCTCATGCCCCAAGATGGAGGATGCAGCGGGCCAGAGGATTGGAGACTTTTCCAAGACCTCATCTGCCTAATCCCCTGGACAATGGGGGAGCCTGAAAGGGCAAAATAGAGGATACAGCAAACCAGCTGATTGGATGCTTTTCCAAGACCTCATCTGCCTAATCCCTGGACAATGGGAAGGCTGAAACGGACCTGATAGGGAACAGGAGGCTGGGAAAGGAGCCAATCAGTGCTGGTTGTGTGGGTGGGGGAGTTGGTAATCTGTTTGTGTGAAGTTGTATAAATGACCCTGTTGAAACCCATAAAATTCAGTTCACTGTTTTAAAGCATACAGCCACGTCTGGTGTCTTCATTTCAGAGCTACAATCACTATTGCAGGAGACACTCAGCGGTCTCCTGCATCACCACTCAACCCAGGAACGGATGCCCAAGGCAACACCGCACCATCTCTCCAGACGCCGGACCAATGCCATTTCATCCTCCAGGTCGCTCAAGACGCCGAGTGCCGTGCCACTCGGTAGTCGGGCCGGACGCCATCAAAGGGGGGGGGGTCAGATAGAGCAGGACCGCAGGCAGACTTCCATCCCGTCACATTGGTGGCAAGCGGTGAGGATAGGCTCTCTGAACCCCCAGAAAAAGCACTCAGCATGGCAGGGTACGCCAACTACAAAAAAGACACCCTGCGGGGCATCCTGGAGAGCCAAGGAGGCACCCTGGGCTCAAAAAGTAAAGCCGCCCTGATCGAGGAACGGCAGGAAATGGACCAGGGAGCCGTGGGCACGCCAACCTTACCACCCACCCAGGCATTGGTCCCAGAAGATCCCTTCCAAAGGAAAGTGCGGCAGCGGCTAGCCTTCTTCGGAGCTGCCCCGTCAGAAGCCACTATACACAACGCCATCCAGGAGATCCGGCAGGAAGAGGAGCAAGAGAAGGACCGTCAGCACGAGCTGCGGATGGCAGTGCTCCGAGCAAAAAGGACTGAATACCCTACCCCTGAACCCTACCCCGTAGAACCCTGGTTCGAGGTTGACAGCTCGACTGGAGCTTCATCCAGGGAATCTACACCCCCCAGCGATACTTATTTTTGGACTTACAGCTCGCCTGGAGTTTTAATTGAGGAAACCGCACATCTCAGCGACCCTTGGATGGAGGCTTACAGCCCGCCTGGAGCTGCATCCGAGGACACCACACCCCCTATCGAGTGGTGGTGCCACTGTTCCAGCACCCTCACAGACACGAGGGCTGAATTCCCGAGAAGGCTACAGGAGGGCCTGGATCGGTATCATGGATCTACAGTTGAGCCCTCTGGGCCCGAGTGGCGGGACGAGATCCGCCTAGAACTCTGGTACGAGGCACTGTACCATGAAAGGGACTACCATGGTGTCAATGTTCCCTCCGACGCTGCCATCTACCAAGTGCAGTACAATGCCAGAGCAGCATTCCTGAAAGGCCGACCCCCAGAGGAGTGGGAGGCAGAGCTCCAATACCTGGTTCAGCAGGAGATCGCACTGGACGCCGCTTACCGGTCGTCCCAGTGGTTAATAGGCCCCCTGCTACCCCGCACCATCGACGGCGCCTCCACCGCAGGCCTCCACTACGGTGGCACAGGGCTGCTATACGAAAGGATGGCCAACGACCCCGGGTTTGGAGAAGAGTCGGAGTGGCGGTTGGAGGAGATACTGGAACACCGGGAAGAGGAACTCTCATATGAGAGCAAGGACTTCGAGATAGAGGAACTGGAGTTCCTGGTAGAGCGCGAATGGGAGCTTGAGAAGGCCTACAGAAGGTTGTTGGACGACACTCCACAGTCAGGCCTAAGCCCCATGACCTGGGACTGTCTGGCCGAAAAAACAGACAGTCCAAGTGACACAGAAGTATTGGAGCCCGAGATGCTCCCATGGGTCCCTGTTGGGACCATAGTAGACGAGCCGGCCAGGTCGGAAGAAGCACGACAGGTGCCAAGTGACCAGAATGGGCCGCGTAAAGGGTCCGAGTGGCCCAGAGAGGAAGTTATCCTCCCGCCCCCGCAAGATGACACTGTGCCAGTGTCCGCTTACCCAGCAGAAGAGCTGGCAACGGGGCAGAGTGCCGCTGGCCTCTGCCCATCCTCCACCATCTGCCCCGAGGAACAGAAGGGGGATACCCTCGAGCTGCTTATCCCGCAGCCGCTTACCCCATCCAACCCCCTGGACTTTGTTCCTGTACCCACCTCCCCAGCAGAAGAGCTGGCAATGGGGCAGAGTGCCGCTAGCCTCTGCCCATCCTCCCTCGTCTGTCCCGAGGAGCAGAAGGAGGATTTCCCGGAGCTGCTTACCCCGCAGCCGTTGACCCCATCCAACCACCTGGACGTCGTTCCTGCGCCCGCTTCCCCAGCAGAAGAGCTGGCAACCAGACAGAGTGCCGCCGGCCTCTGCCCAACCTTCACCGCCTGCCTCGGGGAACAGAAAGAGAACACACCCGGGCTGCTTAGTCCGCAGCCACTGACCCCACCGGAGATGGAGGATGCCATTCTCCTGCCCGGGGACCCTTCCTCGGCCTTGAACCTCCCAGCTGACGCGCTGGCAATGGGACAGAGCCTGTTTCAACTCTGCCCATCCTCCACCATCTGCCCTGCGGAGCAGAAGGGGGATACCCTCGAGCTGCTTATCCCGCAGCCGCTTACCCCATCCAACCCCCTGGACTTTGTTCCTGTACCCACCTCCCCAGCAGAAGAGCTGGCAACGGGGCAGAGTGCCGCTGGCCTCAGCCCACCCTCCATCGTCTGCCCTGAGGAGCAGAAGGAGGATTTACCCGAGCTGCTTATCCCGCAGCCGTTGACCCCATCCGACCCCCTGGACTTTGTTCCCACACCCGCTTACACAGCAGAAGAGCTGGCAACGGGGCAGAGTGCCACTGGCCTCTGCCCACCCTCCCTCGTCTGCCCTGAGGAGCAGAAGGAGGATTTCTCCGAGCTGCTTACCCCGCAGCCGTTGACCCCATCCAACCGCCTGGACGTCGTTCCTGTGCCCGCTTCCCCAGCAGAAGAGCTGGCAACCGGACAGAGTGCCACCGGCCTCTGCCCATTCTTCACCGCCTGCCTTGGGGAACAGAAAGAGGATACACCCGGGCTGCTTATTCCGCAGCCACTGACCCCACCGGAGATGGAGGATGCCATTCTCCTGCCCGGGGACCCTTCCTTGGCCTTGAACCCCCCAGCCGACGCACTGGCAATGGGGCAGAGCCTGTTTCAACTCTGCCCATCTCCACACCCCTTTGGCCCGGAGGCCCCATGCAGCCACTGTTTTTTCCAACGGCTGACCAGGGCACTCGGGGTGCGTGCATTTAGCACCCGTTTTTCCTGGGTGCGCGATACCTCCGGAGGTGGTACAGGCGGTACCCCCCCCGACCACAGGACCCTTATTCCGGAGGGGGTACCCCCAAAGACTTGTACCCCCAATACGCCAGGCACTGCCGCAAGGACAAATGGAGAAGCCTGGTGGCTCGCCTCCTTCCCACAGACTATGGGCCACAAAGACTGCTCCGACTTCCCCGAGTCGACCCGTGTGAGTCCAACCGTGTCCGTCGGACTCTAGAAGGGGGGAGAAATGTCACGGAACGGACATGAGAGCTCTTTTCAGCAAGCCACAGGATTAAAGACTGAACCCTTTTTAAAGACCATTTTTCCTGTTTTCGTTTTGGTTTTGCGTGTGAGCCTATGGACCTCTTATTTTATTGCTAGATGTGGTTTTATTGGTGTAATGTAATAAAAATGTACCCTGTATGATGTGACTGTAAAAGTATGAAAGAAACCGTTTGTATGTGTTTTTCCCCGTCGCCATTTTGCTCATCCCAGCATGGTTTCACAGAACAAAGGATCTCATGCCCCAAGATGGAGGAGGCAGCGGGCCAGAGGATTGGAGGCTTTTCCAAGACCTCATCTGCCTAATCCCCTGGACAATGGGGGAGCCTGAAAGGGCAAGATAGAGGATACAGCAAACCAGCTGATTGGATGCTTTTCCAAGACCTCATCTGCCTAATCCCTGGACAATGGGAAGGCTGAAAGGACCTGATAGGGAACAGGAGGCTGGAAAGGAGCCACTCAGTGCTGGTTGTGTGGGTGGGGGAGTTGGTAATCTGTTTGTGTGAAGTTGTATAAATTACCCTGTTGAAACCCATAAAATTCAGTTCACTGTTTTAAAGCATACAGCCACGTCTGGTGTCTTCATTTCAGAGCTACAATCACTATTGCAGGAGACACTCAGCGGTCTCCTGCATCACCACTCAACCTAGGAACGGGATCCCCAAGGCAACACCGCACCATCTCTCCAGACGCCGGACCAACGCCATTTCATCCTCCAGGTCGCTCGAGACGCCGAGTGCCGTGCCACTCGGTAGTCGGTCCGGATGCCATCAAAGGGGGGGGTCACATAGAGCAGGACCGCAGGCGAACTTCCATCCCGTCACAGGCATGTTTCTTTTTTTGTTGGGGGGGTAGGGGCTCTCCACATTTCTGTGCCTACAGGCTCCGGAGATGCAAAGCCGGCCCTGTACATTACCCGGTCAAAAATGATGCCTGGCAATTCTAAAGTTGCAATAATAACTTTAGGGCAGTATTACAATACTGCCCCTAAATCGGGGACGCTATGTAAATCAGCAGCCTGCCCCATAATGCAGCACTAAGCCTGTGGATAATTGAGGCAGCGCTAATGCACCGCCCCGAGCATCCCTTCCTGGAGTCCATAGGACTCCATTGAGGCGTCGACTGCCGGGTCACATGACCTGCAGGATCTCGCCTCTCGCGAGATCCTGCAGGTCAGCGTAGTGATTGCAGAGGGAGACTGGGGACTTTTCCCCTCAGTTTCACTCTGCTCCCAGCGGCCACAAGCAGTGGATGGGCTGCCGTTCTCATTGGGGATGAGAGGTGAGTATGTGGTTTTTGGGGGGATTTGTAGCTCGTGATAACTGTTTCAGCAGAAGTGGAATCAGCACCAGCTCCAAGATGTGGTTAACTTTTGAGTTAACCGTAGTGAGGCATAATTAGTGTTAGGACTTGTAATCCTAACGCTGATTAACTCTTTGCATTTCCCATGTTTAAGTACAGGGAGCGGAAAGTACAGTAGGCTCACTCTGAAAAGTGCAATCTCCAATTCACTATCTGTTTTTTTAGCCCGTTAGTGTTCAGAATGTAATATGGGCAGCCCACACTAGGGATACTTAACCTAACGTTAACGCTCACACAGCTAGGTGCTAACGTTAGCGTTAAGAATATAATATTACCCTTAGCATTTGAAATAAATGTCTAGCACCTTCTATAGTAACAGAACAATATATCTAATCAGGTTTAAGTAGAAATAGACACTTATTTGGTAGAAGGTCACTCTGCAAAGATATTCTTATGTTGACAGATGCATTATTCAAAGTGGCAAAGAAAAATGGCACTGTAGAAAATTGAAAATATTAATCTACCCTTTCATTCGTGAAATAAGAAACAATACGGAAAGTGAAGGACACTTTATAAGCGACAAGGATAATATCATTTACACTTATGAAAAGCCTTAATTGATCTGTAATTCAAGTGGGGAATTGCACTAATGAACATTAAAATGCGCCCTCTGCTACTGCTAATGTCTTGTCTTATTTTCCAAAATTTCACACCAGGCTTCTGAGCAAAGGGTTTTCAAATGTTGACCAGTAAAGGAAATTTAAAATATAGTCAGTGCTACGAAGTCAACAAAGATACATCCTATATTCATGGAGCTGTGAAAAAAGTTTAACGTGTAAAAGTTTTCAATTGGCATACTATTCTTAGTTTGTATTTATTTATTTATACCCTAGTTAATGTAGTGTGTCCAGCATAGCTACTGTTCTTTAAGATATGTCAAAAAAGAAAAGCAGAATCATTATAGCTAGAAGATAATAAAATTAGTAAGAGAAACAACTTGAAAATCTAGGTAAGAAAAAGAGTAAATTCACAACCAATTCCCAATACCATGCAGATTCAGTCACTTTTATCGCATTGATATCGGAATACATGAATATTATGTTCATGGTTCAAATCTGGGAGTCTTCCGTAAAGTCAAACAAATGATTACTCCCTTAAGTAGTTATTGCTGGCATTTGTGTAAAGAATTTCAATTTGTTAGTCAAAATATTATTTATCTTAAAGGAAAACTCTTCACAGCAGGATCATTCAGTTTTATTTGAGTGGTCACACTGCTCTGAGCCTCCTCTTGCTCCTATGACGAGTTGCTCGGAGGGCTAATTCAGTCAGCCAAATGCAATTCTGCCCAGAACCTTTGCTCAGGGAGCCCTGGGCTCAGGTCTTAGGGCTTGGAGACCTTTTGGTAACTAGCCTTATCCAGTTGTATGAATGCATTTAAAGGAAACTAAACAGTTAAAACAGGAGGCTGGGGTGTGAAGGGGGTGAGGAGGGGTTAATGTTTAATACCTTTGTTTCCTACCTCCTCCTGTTTTGCAATGCATGTTCATGTTCGTAAACAATCTGCACTTGTACCCACATCTGTGCATATCTGCTCTCTAATTCCTATGTCTGTTTTTGTGCTTTAGTGCAGATGAAAGATTTGATGCAACTTTTCACACTAACGTTCTGGTGAACTCTTCAGGCGCCTGTCAGTATATTCCACCAGGTAATGCAGAGCATGTATTGATGTATAGTTCAGTTCTATATAATTCATTGTTTTAAGTATATAATTAGAGAATTAAAGAATTTTTAATATATTATTGCAATTTTGGTATCTGATGTAGCAAACATATATTCATGGGATAAAACAGCAATTTGATATTCAGATCTCTTGGTATTAGTACCAAACATTTACGTGTAAGAAAAGGTACATATTTTCATTTTTCACATATTCAGTTATGTCTCCGAGAATATAAAGGTTATTCACTAACCACTATTCTATAAATGAAGGAACAATGGTTTATCTTTAGGTGGTGAAAGTACCTGGAATTTATTGAACTGTCACTGTGGGTTTCTGTACTTTTTACTGTTGTTCCTGCTGTACTTTCTGCTTTAGTTAGTTTGTTTAGTGCTTAGCATAGATTTCTATAGACTCTCCACCATTGTTTCCACTAGGGATGTGCATGGCTGAAAAATTTGTATTGTTTAGTTTTGTTTCGTTACGTTTTAAAATCATTTCTTTTCGGAATTTCGTAACTAATTTCGTTTCGTATTTCGTTTCGTTTCGTATCGATTCAAATTTCATATATCAATTCGATAGTTGATCAATTCGAATTTTGAATCACTAGATAAAACCCCAATTAATCAAATTTTGCTGTTAAAAGAAAAGCTAGGGTTAAATTTTAAGCTATGTCACATATTTACAGGGTAATTCAAAGAGATTCGAAAAGTCACCCCACGTTCGGTGACTTTTCGTTCTCTTCAATTCGGTTCCTTTTGCCGATCCCATTTCGGCGACCCTGCGGTGTATTCAGCAAGCACCACAGGGCCCCCAAATTGCAGGGAAAGGCTGCCGCAAACCCGCCGACAACTAACCGCAAAACCCTGCGAATGCACGCCGAAAACCCGCAAAAACATCTGGATTAACCCGCCGAAGATGCCGGAAAAACCCGAGCCGTAGCCGATCACACGCAGCGCAGCCTCCGGAAAAATCCGACACCGCAGACGAGTGAAGTGAATAAATTAGGAAAACAGTTTGCATGAATGATTGAAAAGTGAAACGTTGTTTGCAAAGAAACTACTGAGCAAAAATGTCTGAAATTTACATATGAGGTCCAGGGAATGATAATAAAAAGGGCTGTTACAGAAAAAAGAAGTAAAGTTAAAACAATAAAAAAAATCGGACTTTTTAAAAAAAATAAAAAAATCTGAAAAATGCTTAAAATATCCTAAAAAATCTATAAATAGAGAGACTTTTTACCGCAGAATATTACAATGAATGGTTTATTAGATATTGAATTAACATGGGAATATTTTTAACATTGAAGCCTATGGGATTCTCCTGAATAAACCTGCTGAATTAAACCACCGAATGGCAGGGCATTAGGGGAACCTTTCACTGCTGGTTTGTGTTCTCTGAATAGCCGAAGTAGTGCTTTTTCATGGGGTTTTCACTGCCCTCGAACAGGCACCGAACAGGCACCGTATGTTCAGGCAATTCGCCAGGATTTGGCGAATTGCCTGTTCTCTGGATAGCCGAATGGCCAAGAAAGGTAACCGAACGCTGATTTTCAGCGTTCGGTTACCTTTCTCAAGCAATTCGGATCTCTTTGAATTACCCTGTTAGTATTTCAGTCAAATTAAACAGTGAAACAAAATTTATTTGTTTCATAAAGTCCTTTGCTTACTATTACTTGTATTGTAAGTTAAGATCAATTCGATAGTTGATATCAATTTGATAGTTCATTTCAAATTCGATAGTTGATATCAGTTATTCAAATTTTTCTTTTATGATGATGACACAGTGTAAAACGAAATAAATTTGTTATATACTGTTTCGTTTCGAATTCGTATCGTATCGATTCGTTACGAATAATAATAATAATACGAATTATCAAATTTCGTTCCAAATTCCGAATTTTTCAGAAACGAATGCACATCTCTAGTTTCCACTGTAGTTGCTGCCCTACGTACGTTGCATACAATTCGTCTTTGTTTCCAGTGATGTTGCAGATGAAGTTGTCCTGGTATTGTTACCTACCATTGCTGTCATCCTAGTATTTATGGGACATCTGTGGAGATCGCCAAAGTATATTGACTGGAGAGGAATGCAGTAAGCATAAAACAATGGCAGTACCATTGTTCAGCATTGTTTGCTGTTTTTTGATGAAACTTCTCTTGTCGTTGTGTGAATTTTTCTCTCTGGGTCTCCGAAGTAGGCTGTAGTTGTAACAACAGCGATTTTCATTGTTGTTTGTAGCAATGGTGATCAATGGTGACTAGTGAATAACACTCTATGTTGTGAGTTTATTTTTAGGTTTTCAGAACTAATCAGAAATATTAGCTTACTTACATATACTAGGTACAAATTAAAAGAGCAAATACAAATTTTCAAATAGTTTCCAGATGAACATATCCAAGGGACACAAAACCTTTCAGGGAAAGCAGACTCCTAAAAAGGTCCCCATAGTTGCAAAATATTTTCTACTTGTGAGCATCCTGACCACATTAATAAATACAGTTAAATAACTTTCTGTACTATTCTATGTTGTTGACCATGTGTAATCTATCCTCCACTGCGTTGGAGATGCTAGATTTTTTTTAAAGATGGTATTGTTGAGGCATGCTGCTTACTTTTACTCAGGAACCCAGATTACTGTCTGTCCATCCCAAAATACATATACATACGGAAGTGTACATGCCAATGTCATCCAGCCCGGATGCACTATAGTCCAAGACAGCTAGCCAGGAACATCCACAGAAAGTTTAATAGGACTGGACTGGTCACATTGTTCAGATTTAAAAAAAGAGCAACTTTATTGGATGTCTGTGCAATGTTTCAGTCATATCAGAGGAGGGCTTGAGAAAGGTTTATTGATGAGACCAAATTGTTGAAGACGTCCAATACATTTGCATCTTTTTCATGCCGATCTGGTGCGTCCATTTCTTTTCTCCTGTTTGTGGACATGCCTAAATACAGACACAAATATACCATAACATCAATGAGTAAGCATCCGTAATAGGTTTTCCAACCATGATCTATGTGCAAATATAAATTAATATGAATATTTTTTTATTATTAAAAAAGAATTTGAATAAACACAACCACTGGAATATTTAATATTTTTACCAAACTGTACAGTCATACAGTAATTTTGTTTCTTTTCCTCATTTAAATGTACGTGTTTAGGCATTTTAAAGAGTACTTGCTATATTGATGTTCGATGGTTTCCTTTTGATGTCCAAAAATGCAAATTGAAATTTGGATCATGGACGCATAATGGTTGGCTACTTGATCTACAAATGCTTGAAGCCGACATTTCAAATTACATTTCTAATGGAGAATGGGACCTTGTTGGTAAGTTTAAACCTTATTAATATATTTTGCTTGAAGCTTGCAAGATAAATAATTGACACATCTTTATCCATTGCTGGATTAAGGGCTTCATGTGTCTGAAATTCAAGATGTTAGTGGGCCTCTGCGTTATCCCTCTCTACTATATTGTGCCTAGACCATATTCTTCCGACCATTTATCCTCTGCCCCATTCCCTTGCACCACTTCCCCTCCCATCTTGATCTCATTCAGGGTTATTCAAAGAGAATCAAAGTCACCGCACGTTCGGTGACTTTTTGTTCTCTTCAATTCGGTTCGATTTGGCGATCCCATTTCGGTGACCCTGCGGTGTATTCAGCAAACACCACAGGGTCCCTGAATTGCAGGGAAAAGTCACCGCAAACCCGCTGACAACTCACCGCAAACCCGCGAACGCACACTGAAAACCCGCAAAAACATCTGGATTAACCCTGCCAAAAACGCTGGAAAAACCCGAGCAGGAGCCGATCACACGCAGTGCAGCCACTGGAAAAGCCCAACACCGCAGACGAAGGGAGTGAATAAATAAAAAAACAGTTTGCTTGAATGTTTGAAAAGTGAAACGCTGTTTGCAAAGAAACTACAGAGCGAAAATGTCTGAAATTTACATATGAGGTCCAATGAATGATAATAAAAAGGGCTGTTACAGAAAAAATAAGTAGTTAAAAAATAAAGAAAAGAAAATCGGAATTATTTTAAAAAGAAAAATCCCGAAAAATGCTTAAAATATCCTAAAGAATCTATAAATAAAGAGACTTTTTACTGCAGAATATTATAATCAACGGTTTATTAGATATTGAATTAAAACAGGAATATTTTTAACATTGAAGCCTATGGGATTCGCCTGAATAAATCTGCCGCATGAAACCACCAAATGGCAGGGCAATTCGGCAACTTTTCACTGCTGGCTTTTGCTCTCTGAATAGCCGAAGCATTGCTTCTCTATGGGGATTCACTGCCCTCGAACAGGCACCGAACAAGTACCATATGTGCAGGCAATTCGAAAGGATTTGGGGAATTGCCTGCTCTCTGGATAGCCGAATGGCCAAGAAAGGTAACCGAACGCTGATTTTCAGCGTTCGGTTCCCTTTCGGCAGCCATTCGGATCTCTTTGAATAACCCTATTTGTGTTATTGACAATTGGTGCTGGCATACAAAACTTTCTCTGGACCTATTGTGGGGCTGTAGCTCCAGTAGCCCTTATCTTAATCCAGTCCTGTCTTTATCATAATAACAATAAAATGTGCATTATGTAATAATGATGGGACCTTCTAGTACAAAGTGAAAATTTTAGTCTAGGGCTACATTATTGCTGTTTTGTAGTTGAATGCCATCTGTTTTCTTTAATATAGTGTCACATATTCTTCCACATGAATGTACATTTATACCACACAAAAGTTTTATGGATCCCATATGAGAACATAGCTGGTATTATATAAAACAATGTCTGTTTTTCAATCTTGACATTACGATTATTTCACTTTTAATAAATTTACAACATCATTTCTTTGGCTTTCTCAATTATATAATATTTCTAAAGATCCGTCAACATAAATAAAATAAACTACAGAGTTTTTTCCATTAATACAGTAAAATGCAGTGATATTATATAACAATAAACAATACATAAACATACATAAGAGAGTGGTAAGACATTTGTATACAAGGTTGACAGTGTCCATGGCTGCATCCTTTCATAAACCACTTAATAATTAACAGAGCAAATCAATAACAGGTCATGTAAAAGAGTCCAGAGTGCACAGAGTACCTTCATAAATGCGTTATACTGTCGCTTCAAGGAACATTGTGATCATAATATAAAATATTAATAATTTTAGCGAAAACAGAGCGATGACCATCTGATGTTCTGTTTCTTGAAGTATCAATGGCAGCTGAGTTTGCAATTCTTATTTTTCTGTCAAAGCAATAGTTGTTTCATAACTGCTTGGGGACTTAGGGGGTTATTCAAAGAGCCCTCCAGAATTTCGGTGCTCTTTTGTTCCCTGCACTTCAGGGAATCGAATCCGCCGAACGCATCTGAAAAACAGCTGCAAAACCGCTGGAAAAAAATCAGAGCAACCTGAAAAACCACCGAAACAAAAGCTGAATGTACCTGACAATTATTGAATAAATGAAAAACCACCGAAACAAAAGCTGAATATACCTGACGATTATTGAATAAATGTTGATGACATTTTGGTTCTCTCTGAATAATCCCTTATACTGATGAAGATGAAGAAGATGTCATTGACTAGTCTGATGGCTCATTTCATAACCCTAGACAGTTCTTCTTCACACAGGACAGGAGTCAAGGCAGCAATATAGAGCTGCTATGATGTGCATGAGATATTTTGTGTATTTTTCACTCCTCACCTTTTTGACCTAATTTATTACTGAGATAAATAGATATGCATCTCATACACGGTAACACACCAAAACTTCTGGGACTGATGTGCCTGAAAATAATATGGTATTTTGACTTGGTTGTTTGGTTGATTAATATTGTACATAAGCCCTGTGAAGGCCGATATCGGTCCATCAAAATCAGTAGATCAATTAATTTCCAAATCATTGCTCGCTTTGGTCATGAGCCAAAATTGTATTTTGCCATTCAGACAATTCCTTAATTTTGTAGAGAATACTGCTCATGATGACCCACGGCAAACTATTCAAAATAAGATCTGTTGCGGAGAATTTGCAATCTGTTTAGAAAAAAGGTCTTTGGTCCTTTGCAACTGTCGTCTGCTGATATAAGTTTATTGCTTTGTAAAGGCAGATTAGAATGGGAATAATGTATTTTTATGAAAACATCAAGTTTAGGGTTCAAAATCAATGGGTTCTGTGACAGTTAATCAGGATAATTGTAGATTTTTAAAATTTAAAGTAAAAGAACAACGACATTCTCACATGCTGATGCTTTTGGCCAAATTGTTTTGACTTATCTGGAATGCTGGCTGCAGTGGGGTTGTGTTATCCCTAATATTTATTCCTACCCTTCACTATTCACCCATTTGATTGACAAGAACACTGATGCATTTGGTACTGTGAGTGCGAGAAGATATGGTATGCTGCATTATATTATCTGACAGAATCTGTCTCGAGGTGAGGTTACAAGCATGCAGTATTGAAGGCACACAGCATTGAAATGGAGAGCCAAACGAGATGTTGGCATGATGTCTACAATGCATAATGCCAGCCATGTTTTCACTACCAAAAAAATCCTGAGGCAGACAGAGTTGTATAAAAAACAAATATCATTGTGCTGTCAACAATTCAATGAAAGCATTGATTATAAGGAGCAGATGATTGAAGCCTACTAACAATGAGAAAATCTTTGAAGTGGTACAAAAAAAATCAGCACTTAGTAGTTACTATTGTGTATAACTCATTTGTTGTTTTTGAGTTCTCATTTCAGCTCTTTGTAGTTACCTTTTTGGGTTTTTGGGGAAATCTCGTCAATGCTGTAATTGAGTGGCTTCCAGACAGTGGTCCATTAAGACAGGGTGGTCATCTTACTAGAAGTGGTGTCATGAATCTCAACTTGACATACAGGCACTTTTTTTCTCGTATTCCTCTGACTGATCTAAAAATATTCCCCTCAGACGTTGCAGGGTGCGTAGCATCAGCAAGAAGGGCAAGCACATACGTAACGGAAACAGTTACATGTGCAGAAAGTGTGGAGTCGCTTTGTACGTAGTTCGTTGTGCATGACTCAAGCTAGAATATCTATTTGCTTTGCATATTGTGCATATTTGCAGACTTGTTTTGCACCATGGTACTTGTATTATCAGAGTTTGCTTTAGTATACCTGTTTAATACACATAATTGTATATTATCGGAGATTCATTGCTATTTATTGTAATTTCAATTTTCTGTA
Source organism: Leptobrachium leishanense (assembly GCA_009667805.1). Lineage (NCBI taxonomy): Eukaryota > Metazoa > Chordata > Amphibia > Anura > Megophryidae > Leptobrachium > Leptobrachium leishanense. Next base: position 326,123,164 of record CM019063.1, on the reverse strand, counting down.
ACTTACATTTGTTTTGCATTTTCTTGTAATTGTATGATTTATTACCCATGCATCTTAACATGGAAAATGAATGTAAACTTTGTTTTACAAAACTCTAATTTTTTTTATATCTGAAATTGTTTGGTACTGAAAGGGAAGTGTGGATCCTAAGAAATGAAAAATATAGAAGAAGGTTAGCTGATTCCTTATTTGAAAACCAGAACCTCTTTTCATCCTATAAAGACATGTTAGCTGTAAGCAGAAACAGGGTAGACTATGCAGATAACAAGTCTCTTGTTATTTTGTCCAACCTAACTCAATCCAATAGTGCAGCGCCACAAAACATGTCCCGCCACTCAAACATCCTTCAACTGCTGTGACACCAGAAAAACAGTGGTTTCCCCAAACCAATAATTAAACAAGATCCAAAAACCTGGTACAGCGCAAATTACAATTGAATTGTGTTTAATTGATGAAGATCTGTATCTTATATATACACAGTTTGGTGATTGATATACTACACTAGAAAGAATTGTCTTGTTCTCGATTTCTTCCTTTTTTATATGAGCTGAAAATTGGATCAGAAATTTTGGATGAATGTAAAAATAACCAATACCTTCATGAGCAGATTGTGGAATTTGCGCTGTACCAGGTTTTTGAAGCTCGTTTAATTTTCTGACCTGCTTATGCCAGTTAAAAATGAAGCTAATTTTAATGAACAGGGATTTAAAGGATTTTTAAGAGACATACTTTTAGTGAGTAAGACTAATTTATTTTAGGAATTGGGAATCATGGCTAGTCCAGAGCAAACTACACATACATTGTATATAATAAGGTACTGCAGATCCAAAGCTTGGTCGAGAAAAAATAAAACAAAAAATATATTAATATATATACTTAACTGTCACGGAATGACCCAAGAGGCTCGGCGCAGCGAGCCCAGGACTCAAACCCAAGACATTTTTTAAAAAGACCTATGTCATAGAGCTGAGGTAACGCTCCATGCTTCAAACCTCAAAGGACTTTATGGTCATTTATATCGTGTGATTTTAAATATATTTTACATCGTTTGGTTTTAGTTAATTTAGTTTAGTGTTAAATGACATAGCTTTGGTTTTAAAACCTACTTATATTCCTGTAGGTAAATGTGTTTTTCTGTAGCTAGTAAACAAGTTTTGCTGCTGTGTAATTTATGCGTCAGGGATTTTCCCCATTATCTAGCTACATGTTTAATTTAAGGGATCTCTGATAGTGTGTGTTTAATCTGATGTGCTGGAACAATGGATGTACAAACGTTGTGTGAGTTGAAGGCTAAGAGAATGTGAAGAATGTTGATTGTAATAACTGACATAACTAATTAGTATGGGTATGCAAATTATGACTGTTGTACTTAAGCATAAATAGTGGCGTTGTTCATTAAAAGTCAGTTCATCTGAGTGTTTGATACATGCAGCTCCGTCTGGTGTTGTCATTTCACGCCAGCTATATATCACCACCGCCCAGGAACGGGTCACTCTAACTCCGCAGCAGAACATCGATTCGCCGTGCCATTGCGCCACCTTGGATCGGTACTTCGGGATACCGCAACCACCCCGAATCGGGACCTCGGCTCAGCACCGTGCCCCGCATCTTCAAGGAGACTCTACCGAACCGCGGTTCGCCACGCAGACCGTCTCCAGCCTTCCGAAGGTCAGTAGATCCGCTGCTCGAGACGCCGAGTGCCGTGCCACTCGGTAGTCGGGCGGATTTCCACCGTGGGTGCCCCATATACTCTTGAGATCTCCACCGCCACGTGGTCTTCTACCCAAGCCGCTCGAGACGCCGGGTGCCGTGCCACTCGGTAGTCGGGCTTGGCAACACCAAAGAGGGGGTCAGATAGAGCAGGACCGCAGGCGGATACCCCATTCCGTCACACTGGTGGCAGCGGTGGGATAGCTCTCTGCAAACCCCAAGAAGACCCATACCATGGCCGGGTACAGCGTTTATCAGCAGGAAGACACGGTGGCCGTATCCGCGGGTCCAGCAGAAGAGCTGGCAACGGGGCAGAGCGCCGCCGGCCTCTGCCCACTTCCCACAGTCTGCCAGGAGGAGCAGACAGATGGTTCCCCCAGCCTGGGTTGCTCGCAGCCAGTGATCGCCCTGGGGATGGAAGACACCATCCTCCCGCAAGGAGACCCCCATCCAGCAGAAGAGCTGGCCACGGGGCAGAGCGCCGCTGGCCTCTGCCCACTTCCCACAGTCTGCCGGGAGGAGCAGACAGATGGTTCACCCGGGCTGGGTTACTCGCAGCCATTGATCACCCTGGGGATGGAAGAAACCATCCTCCCGCAAGGAGACCCCCACCCAGCCGAAGAGCTGGCCACGGGGCAGAGCGCCGCTGGCCTCTGCCCACTTCCCACAGTCTGCCAGGAGGAGCAGACAGATGGTTCCCCCGGGCTGGGTTGCTCGCAGCCACTGAACGCCCTGAGGATGGAAGAAACCATCCTCCCGCAAGGAGACCCCCACCCAGCCGAAGAGCTGGCCACGGGGCAGAGTGCCGCCGGCCTCTGCCCACCTTTTCCCAGCTGTCCCGAGGAGCAGGAGGGGGATACCCTGGGGCTGCCTCCCCCACAGCCGCTTACCTCGTCCGACCCCCTGGACTTTGTTCCGGTACCCACCTCCCCAGCAGAAGAGCTGGCAACAGGGCAGAGTGCATCTGGCCTCTGTCCACCCTCCGACGTCTGTCCCAAAGGGCAGAAGGAGGATTTCCCCAGGCTGATTGTTGTGCAGCCCTTGACCCCATCTTCCCCGCTGGATATTGCTACTGCACCCGCCTGCCCAGCAGAAGCGCTGGCAATGGGGCAGAGTGTATCTGGCCTCTGTCCACTCTCCCTTATCTGCACCGAGGAGCAGAAGGAGGATTCCCCTGAGCGGGTTGATTTGCAGCCACCAACCCCACCAGAGATGGAGGACGTCCTTCTCCTGCCGGGTGGTTCTTCTCCAGCATTCACCACCCCAGCCAACGCGCTGGTAACGGAGCAGAGCCGGTTGCCAACCTGGCCCTCTTTGCAACCCTTTGGCCCGGAGGCCCCCTGCAGCCACCATTTTTATCAACGGCTGACCAAGGCACTTGGGGCGCGTGCCTTTAGCCCCCTTTCTCCCCGAGTACCCGAGACCACTGGAGATGGCACAGGTGGTACCTCTCCCCAACCACAGGACACTTATTCCGGAGGGGGTACCCCGAAGGACTTACAACCTGCCAGGCATGGCCGCGAGCACCACTGGAGAAGCCTGGCGGCTCGCCTCTTGCCCACGGACTATGGGCCGCAGAGACTGCACCGACTCCCCCTATACGACCCGTGTGGGTCCAACCGGGCTCGTCGGACTTTGGAAAGGGGGAGGAGTGTCACGGAATGACCCAAGAGGCTCGGCGCAGCGAGCCCAGGACTCAAACCCAAGACATTTTTTAAAAAGACCTATGTCATGGAGCTGAGGTAACGCTCCATGCTTCAAACCTCAAAGGACTTTATGGTCATTTATATCATGTGATTTTAAATATATTTTACATCGTTTGGTTTTAGTTAATTTAGTTTAGTGTTAAATGACATAGCTTTGGTTTTAAAACCTACTTATATTCCTGTAGGTAAATGTGTTTTTCTGTAGCTAGTAAACAAGTTTTGCTGCTGTGTAATTTATGCGTCAGGGATTTTCCCCATTATCTAGCTACATGTTTAATTTAAGGGATCTCTGATAGTGTGTGTTTAATCTGATGTGCTGGAACAATGGATGTACAAACGTTGTGTGAGTTGAAGGCTAAGAGAATGTGAAGAATGTTGATTGTAAATAACTGACATAACTAATTAGTATGGGTATGCAAATTATGACTGTTGTACTTAAGCATAAATAGTGGCGTTGTTCATTAAAAGTCAGTTCATCTGAGTGTTTGATACATGCAGCTCCGTCTGGTGTTGTCATTTCACGCCAGCTATATATCACCACCGCCCAGGAACGGGTCACTCTAACTCCACAGCAGAACATCGATTCACAGCGCCGTTGCGCCACCTTGGATCGGTACTTCGGGATACCGCAACCACCCCGAATCGGGACCTCGGCTCAGCGCCGTGCCCCGCATCTTCAAGGAGACTCTACCGAACTGCGGTTCGCCACGCAGACCGTCTCCAGCCTTCCGAAGGTCAGTAGATCCGCTGCTCGAGACGCCGAGTGCCGTGCCACTCGGTAGTCGGGCGGATTTCCACCGTGGGTGCCCCATATACTCTCGAGATCTCCACCGCCACGTGGTCTTCTACCCAAGCCGCTCGAGACGCCGGGTGCCATGCCACTCGGTAGTCGGGCTTGGCAACACCAAAGAGGGGGTCAGATAGAGCAGGACCGCAGGCGGATACCCCATTCCGTCACATTAACCACTAAGTTCACATAGTGGAAAAATCTATGTTACTATGAAAAATGCAAATTTTATAACTAGAATGATTAGAGGTCACACTCTCCTAGCTCATATTGCCAGTGTCACAAGCTGCCAGTAAGCGTGGTTGGCAGAATGCACTGAAAGGGTTAGTATGCACAATGCAGAAGGCAAAAAGGAAAATGAAGTGGATAGAAAGGAATATCAGCATACCTTAGGATAGCTGGGTTTAGTGACATACAGACAACACCCAGAATGTAGTGACTAATACCTGGCAACAGTCAAGCATAGGCTGAGACTAGGATGCCATAAAATAGGATGGTCGTAGAACAAGCTGAAGTCAGTAAACCAAATATCTCTATGCTCTGGAACCTCAGGTCGGATGGAATTTAGGAATCAAAGGACACTGGTAAGTGACAGGGGAATCCTGTGGCAAAGAAGCAACCTTCTGGTCGCCACAGGATACAGCATGGCACAAATGTTTCCATTTAAAAACATTCACCAACATTAGGATGCAAGGGTGAAAAAGTTGCATTTGACCTAAAAAATAGATTATTCTCCATTTTTTTGCTAATTTTTTTCTTAGCAAACAGCATGTGAAGGAATCTTCACTTCCCAGAATCTTTTCTCTAAAAAGTAAGCAAAAATGGAGCAGAACCCATGGTTAGGGCTAGTGAAGGAGCAGAACTTGCTACCTATAAATGGAGCAGTATCGGTTGGTTTGGGCTAAGTCTAACACTAAAACAAGCAATAGCATTAGCAAAATGACACTAGCATCATAGTAACTTTGACCTTACTTTTCTTTTAACAACCTGAGTTAAGGCTCAACATGCAGGCAGATTACTGTATATTTATGTTTCCTACACTAAAGAGTTACAGACTCCCAAATGCTGGTGATAAGTAATTCTGCAACTGTAAATTCACTTAACAACATAAAAAACAATAAATCTAATATTCACGTCTAGTGTCTCTCTGAAAAAGATTAAGTGACCCACTGCCCTCATCACTGTAATTGAAGGATACGGAAAACAAACAGACCTCCTGTGTCCTCCTGCCGTAAAGTGCTGTGAAGTGCAGGGGTCATGCAACTCTCCATGGAGCCTCTTTGGCTGTACCAGCTGTGGAGCAGGGAACAATTACATATCTGGAATCTATTAAAGCAGATAACGCGTGATAGACCATATATTAGAGAGCCATAAAAACATGATGATTTGTTACAAAATGTATGTCTTTGCAGCTTCATAGTGAGAGAAAGGGGGGTGTGAGGATCCTGAGGACGAGCAACAGCACTAGTGGCCTGCTCTATGGTGGGTGCCCGCTCAGGTCTCACAAGGTTTTAGCTTGCTTTTGCCATTACAGGGACGAATGCTCCATATGCAAATCAGTCTGCTCTTACCTAATGAGGGTGGCCACTACTGACTGCCAAGGACGTCATCCCTACACGAGCGGTGCAGCAACCCCCGACAATCATTTCGGCCTTTTTAGGCCTCGTCAGGAGGGTATAACTGACACCACTCTAGGCACATCAAGCAAGGGGTCCACGTCTGGATGACCCTGTAAACTTATAGTGAGAGAATCAGGATCCTCACACACCCCCTTTCTCTCACTTTGCAGCTTCATGACTATAGACAAACTGACTTTACACTTGAGACTTAAGTCAAATATTGGGCATTGAATCACATCAATGAATACTAAGACAAAACACAAATACACCCCTACTTTCATCATCTTGCACCTACCCTACTGTACATTTTGCCCTTAAATAGGTGCATTCTGTAGAGATGAAATATGCAGGACACTGTCATGTGCCCCAAGATAAAACGGGGATGCTAAAGGGAACAATTTGCACTCAGAAATCTCCCCTTAGTGTCCCTGTTTTACCAGTGGATTACGAGGCAGGTGCTGAATCCAGCATTTATGTGAGCCGTAGCGTTGATAGAGCGGCAGCGTTGGGCCTGCAGAAGGAACACTTGTTTAATAATTTTTTTAATAAATAACTTAATTTGGTATCTGCTGCTATCCCAGCATTTCTATCTAGGGTTGGATTGTTGCTTCAGTTTGTACCTAGCTGTTCAATCAATACACTAAGAACACAAGATTAATGGCTGTAAAGCGATCATCCATCTCTCTTGTTAATCCCATGGGAAGAACAGGGGAAATCATTCTGAAATTCATAAACAATCAGTTGGCTCTGAATGTTTTAGAAATTAGCATAAAATAGAATATATTTGAGAGTGGCTTAAAAGTGCTTTAGAGTCTGTGACAACCATGCTTAATATATTGTATTACCTCACTTTACAGTTTGTAGTTAAACTCCTATAATTTTCTTCTTATTCTTGTTTTTTGGTTCATGATTATAAATAACATGTGCAACAACGCTGCCGTAATCTCTAATATAACTTTTAATATAATCTACTGCAAAAGGTCTTTGTGGATAAAACCCATAACTTGTCAACTGGGAATTCTGGAAAACAAACCATTTTATCAGTTTTGATCTGGTAAAGCATTAAAACCTGCAGTACTGAAAGACAAATAACACATGGTAGTTATCTGGACAAGCTTTTATGACTTCAATTTGAAGAAATGGAAAAAAACAACATAATAAAATGTTATATAAATTATAGCACAGAACATACAGCAAGTGAAATTGAAAACAGGTTTGGTCAGGATTGTCGAACGAGGAATTTGTCAGCTGCAACATTTTCTTGTGCACTGTTCAACCAAGTAACAATAATGGAAACAGGCCTTATGGCTAATAAACTATATACTATCCCATGGCATGGAAAGGATGTTTTGCATACATTACTATGAGCCATGTCAAATCAGATCAGTTACTTGTGTGAGTAATCTGGGGAAATAAATTCACATGGAAACCCCAATTTATGATTATCAATCCATGTTTACCGCAATATATAAGCAGCTTGTAAATATTTCAATAAAACATTGAAAATATCTAAGTAATTTAACAGGTACACATACGGTGGATGATTAGCACGATATCGGCACTACATTTAATTTACATTTCAAATTTGTTACAATAATAAGGGAGGCAGTTCTTTTTTTTCCGTTAGCTTGTATGATTTATCTCTTTGAGTATTCTGCTCCATCTGTTGAAATGCATTGAAATCACACCGGCACATCATTTTTTTCAGCAAACAGAACTTTTTTTAACTAGCATTACAGGTAAGGAACATATCTAAATCAGTGATTTTTATAATACAACTTTCAAGAAAGGCTGAAAATCAGGAGAATGACTGGAGAAGTGAAAATTCTAGGGGGGGTTATTCAGAGAGGTGAAAACCAGGAGAATGACTGGAGAAGTGAAAATTCTAGGGGGGTTATTCAGAGAGGTGAAAACCAGGAGAATGACTGGAGAAGTGAAAATTCTAGGGGGGTTATTCAGAGAGGTGAAAACCAGGAGAATGACTGGAGAAGTGAAAATTCTAGGGGGGTTATTCAGAGAGGTGAAAACCAGGAGAATGACTGGAGAAGTGAAAATTCTAGGGGGGTTATTCAGAGAGGTGAAAACCAGGAGAATGATTGGAGAAGTGAAAATTCTAGGGGGGTTATTCAGAGAGGTGAAAACCAGGAGAATGACTGGAGAAGTGAAAATTCTAGGGGGGTTATTCAGAGAGGTGAAAACCAGGAGAATGACTGGAGAAGTGAAAATTCTAGGTCAAAACAACCAAACCAGAAAAATTCTTCCATTTATCTCACTTTCCAAATGGGCTATTTGGTCTAGATTGTGCTCTTCTCCAGCCATTCTCCTGGTTTTCACCTCTCTCTGAATAACAACCTTAGTCAAAATATCCAAACCAGAAAAATTCTCCCATTTATCTCACTTTCCTAATCGGCTATTTGGTCTAGATTGTTCTCTTCTCCTGCCAATTCTCCTGGTTTTCCCATTTCTCTGAATAACCCTGTGTAATATAAACCAATTAATGTTACCAAAATATGTATTTCACAATCCGTGTCTACGTATTTCTATAATTTGTAGTATTAGAGTGCCAACATACTCTACAACATTTGAAGCAGCACGTTTGTATACTTCTCTGAAATAATATTTGACAGATCCTTTTGGAGCGGGTCTGCTATCCAGATGTACACAGAGGACAAGCAAGTTCACTGGATAAATAGAGTAGACTTTGCGATGAGATGAACTTTCAAATTACAAATATGGCATGGCGTTTACTTGAAAGCTTTGTAGGAGAGTGTCAGGATTTTGAATTTGACAATACAAGGCACGACAAACCACAACAATGTCTGATCTCGGATTTGTAAAAAGCAATAGTTTTAGGGGATCTACAATTAAGTATCAATCTTAAAGTGACAGGATTAGAAACCTACAAGAATGTACATAAAGGAGTAAAAGATGGAAGTACAAAATAATGCCAAGGTTACGATAGCTCTCCTAGGTAAAAAGAGAAATAACCATGTAAAATTGTGTGTTTTTTTATGGTATCGGACAACAAACAATAATGATGGCTTTGAAAAACTAGAAAAAGACAGGGACCTGTAAATGGAATGTATTGAAAAGGAGAGAATTATATGAATTATATCGATAAAGGAGATAAAATATAAATTGTGTCAATTGTTTTAATTTTCATTTTTAAAATCTTTAATTCTAGTATTTATATTATTTATGTATACATTTTCAGAAAGCTTTTCTTTTTGCATGTATTGATATATAATATAAGTGGTTTAAATCGTTTCTATGTTTGCTTATATAGATGTACCAGGTAAAAGGAATGAACTCTACTATGAGTGCTGCAAAGAACCATACCCAGATGTGACGTATACAGTGACAATGCGTCGGCGAACTCTGTACTATGGCTTAAATCTTTTAATTCCCTGTGTCCTTATATCTGGATTAGCTCTGTTAGTGTTTCTTTTACCAGCTGATTCAGGAGAGAAGATTTCATTAGGTACGTAATGGCTATATCAATGCAATAAAATAAAACCTGAAGATGTTACGCATTAAATCTTCATGTTTGTGATAACAGTGACAGGGAAAACATTCTATAAATCTGTCTCTTAGTCCGATAGTGTCACCTTTGGGGGAAAAAAGTGCTGCGATGCCAACTTTGTCAATATTAAACCAGAACAAAAACATTAATGTGGAATGGCTCTTTTTGTAAAGCAAACAATATGTTTTTTGGTATTATAAACTCAGTGCATTTTATTTCACCTTGAAGTGTAAAATATGAGGATTTCTTCATGAAAATTTACTAGCCAATAGCGTAATTGTGTCTACGGATTTCACGACAAGCCTTGTTTGGGTGTCCACCAGGGAAATCCCAGCTTTTTTTTACACTAAAGATAAAAAACAAAAAATAATGAAAGGCAAATGCTTCACAGTTATAATTCATTGTTTAAATATACAGATGTGTTTGCTTAACCCCTTCACTACCAAGCAATATTTGTTGAGTTTTTTTTATCATAACGTTTTTTTTAAACATGGGACGGGGAGTTAACAAGTAAATATAGGGTAAAATAGAAGTTTTGCACAGAAACTGTTATTCTGAGATAGTTTAAAAAAATAATAATAATGTTAGTCTGCTCATTTTGAATTTTGCATGTATTTGTTTATCCTTTACAGAAATATTGTTGAAATGTAAGAGTCTGGGCTCTAGATGGTGTCCTTTATCATACCCAATTTCAAATAGGATCTGCATTATTATCATACAGGCAGAAATTGCCTTTATGTTAGATACAGCAATTGTGTTAAAGATAAATAATAAAAATGGTCAGATTTCCTGCTTAGGGGGATTTGTAATGATCATAATGTGATTAATAGCAATGCAGCTTCCACAAAATACCAATAGAATTTAAAAATAATATTTGTATGTGACATAATGCCTGAATATGAAGCTTACAGTAACAGCTTGTATCTGTACTGTACAGGGATTTTCAGTCATTATAGCCCCCTGTATCTTATCCCTGTAAAGCAGTGAGTGATTCCACAGCTCTACCTCTATTCTGCCCCCTTCCTGGCAGCTGTAATGCAGCCATAATCTATATGAACATTTTGTTACAGTGAGGTTTAGGGTTGTTATTTGCAAATGGTTTTATGTCTCCAGGGTGCTTGAAGAGACATAAAACAAAAGATTTGTCTTCTTCACAGGGGACCCACTCATTTTGCTTTACAAATGTGTGAAAATGGTCTTTTGATATGTTAATGAGTGCTTTTCAATAACAATGCAGAATCGAGAGAACTTAATTTTGGGAGTGAAGGGGTTAAAAGGATTCAGTCATTTAATCACACCTTTGTGACTCTATTTATTTGAAAATACATAAATAATGCAATACAAGTTCTGAAGCACAATTTATTTACTGGAATCAGTCTATATGTTGCTTCAAACATTTGATGTGCTGCCTCGGAAATTATTAAAATGTATGTTTTATTGCAATACAGGAATTACTGTGCTGTTGTCACTAACTGTGTTCATGCTGCTAGTGGCGGAGATCATGCCTGCAACATCAGACTCTGTGCCTCTAATAGGTAAGGACCTTTTTATTAAATTCTAAATTCTACAGCATTTACAACAATATATGCAATGTATTAGTGGTTTTCTTTCTATCATTATATAAATATATATCCAGCCAGCACTAGGACGCACTCAAGGGACTTGAATAAAAAAAACTATTTATTATACAAGATTAAAACATGACTCTGACGTTTCGTCAAAAACGAACCTTTTTCAATAAACTGAAAAAATAATCCAAAATTCAATTTGTAAATAAGTAAAAAGACACTCACCAATTGTACTCCCCTAGCACCACCGGCGTGTCTCCCCTAAATTGGAAGTGACGTATTTGTGTCCCCAGTGACGCCTACACTAACATTTCGCAAGGATGCGTCTCCATACTAACCAAGATCTTCACCAGAATCTAAACTAAACAGACCGATAGGCAAGTGAACTAACTATTACATACAATGAAAAATATTTTCACAAATTATCAATTACACAAGAACATGTTTCTCTGACTGCACATTCTTCACATTTTGTCCTTTTTCACATATTGCTTGCACTATCATATCACATTTTTGAGCATATTTATATATTTGTACACATTTATTTACTATCACATTACAGTTTATAACATCTTATTACTTTCTATTATATTTACTTTATTTACCACTATATAAGTATATAAGATCATGATCATTAAATATATATATATATATACTCTCGATATTCCGCCACTCAGAGACTTCTAAGTAAATTATATGAACGCTTTTATTAAAGTTGATGTTTCAGTCCCACCAGACTCTTCTCAAGACAATGATAAAATTACAAAACACCCTCTTTATATAATCAAAAAACACACAAATTAACAATACCGTGCAGGTGAATCTGGACAAACTGCCGGAACCAGAAAGGGTTCGACACTCCGCCGGAAACCCAGGACACTTATCATTGCCCTGCAACCGGTCTGTTTAAAAACACACACACTTTTATTATATATCCAAATGTATCCAAAGTATGCAGCACCAAACTAAGCACCAAACTAAGCACCAAACTAAGCACCAAACTAAGCACCAAACGAAGTGCTACAACAGAACCTATGTGGGAATACAAAAATAGTTAAAATTAAAAACAAGGTATATAGAAGAAACAATACCTAACGTGGGTTAAGGAAGCAATGCATATTATCCTTATCATTTAACCCCTTCGGGATCATAGTGTTCAGGGTAAATATCCAGAACGATTCTTGTTTTAAAAGTTCCAACGCTCTATCACTTTCTCTTGATAATGGAGGGATATGACCAATCCCCATGACCCGTAGGAAGAAAAGTAGTAGTAGTAGTAGTTGCATCTCTTGAAAATGTTGCGCCACCGGCTGCGGGTTTTCTCTCTCTGATAGGGCCGCATGAATTGCAACCCAATAGGGAAAGAAAACCCGCAGCCTGTGGCACAACATTTTCATGAGTTGCAACATCCACTTACCTCCCTACGGGTCATGGGGATTGATCATATCTCTCCATTATCAAGAGGAGGTGATAGAGCGTTGGAACTTTTAAAACGAGAATCATTCTGGATTTTTACCTTGAACACTATGATCCCTAAGGGGTTAAATGAGAAGAAAAACACGCATTGCTTCCTTAACCCACGTTAGGAATTGTTTCTTTCTATATGCCTTGTTTTTAATTTTAACTATCTTTTGTATTCCCACATAGGTTCTGTTGTAGCAGTAACTTATGATTTAAAATATTCTGAGAAAAAAGTAATTTGCACACATTCAGACATAAGCCAAGGAAATCTTGAAATTTCTAAGGATGGTCCTGCAGGAAATAGAGACCAAGATATTTTTCTAGCAGAAAAAGTACCTGTTTATTGTGAATTGCATGATACGGTGATTTGTATTCAAGTGCCAGGCTTTGAAATGTGTAATCATAAAGGATATGAGAAATTGATGTAAAGATATTCAAGGAAATGAGGACTGTGAGCATGGTATACACTACAGATAATAAACTGGACAGCAGAGTTCCTAATGAATTGCAATCAAGGACTGATAGCCCCAGAAGAAAAAAGAATTGTTGTAATCACAATGGAAAATTTGTTTTTATTGAGTTAAAATAAAAGAATATAGTATCTTAAATAAAAAATGGTAAGAGGAAAGTTAATGTTATATCATGAATGTGTACTATACAAAATAGCTAATAATCTCTAGGATGAACTGGGACTTTAAGTTGTCCTTGATGGGTAATGGCTTGTCTTTCTTTATAATGTCTGAGCAAATCTGAATATTGGGGATATATGGTAGTAGGGAACAGTACATATAAAAATAAAAATGATCTTTTAGAATTCGGACTGGTCTTCAACCATGTGGTATGGGCACAAACCAAATATCGCAAGGTACGGCAACCACTTTATGATATATAACTATTAGGCAAGTGTAAGGGTCGAGTCGAGAGGATCGCAATTCCCGCTCAATTTTTTCAGAGGGAATGGAGTTCCCACTGGTCCCATACACTATGATGCTTTTATTCCGGTGTTTGATCATGTTTCCCTGTTAAATCATATTTGTCACTTGTGTATTTTTGCTAAAATACACACACAGACATATATATACAGAATGAGACCAAGCGCTGCAACAAGTTCCGCTGCAAACTATACCAACATATATGTGACAGCAGCACTGCCCGGCACAATAACACCACATACAACATCAAGGACTCGTACTCTTGCAATTCTGCCAAAGTGGTATACATGATCCAGTTCACGGCATGTAAAAAGAGCTGCTATATTGGTGCAACTGGCCTTGCACTGAATTTCAGGATGAACCTGCACAGACACTTCATCAAGAACCATCGGGAAAATTAATATTGTATACTGGTGGGACATCACTTTAACCACTTGGCTGCTATGGACGCACTCAGCGCGTCCAGCCAAGTGGTTCTCCTGTGCTATGGACGCGCTGAGCGCGTCCATGCACAGGAGGCAGCAATCCGCCGGATTCCGGTGGATTGCTGCGCCCCCCTGGTGCGGGCTTTTTATCCTGGTGGGACATCACTTTAACCACTTGGCTGCTATGGATGCGCTAAGCGCATCCAGCCAAGTGGTTCTCCTGTGCTATGGACGCGCTGAGCTATGGATTATTATTATTATTCTTTATTTATAAAGCGCCAGCATATTCCGCAGCCCTGTACAATAAGCACAGTATAGACAGGGTTACAATACATTGAACAACATTTGACAAACAGTACAGGAGGAGATGAGGGCCCTATTCCCGTAGGAACTCACAATATAGGTGGATTGCTGCGCCCCCCGGTGCGGGCTGACATCTTGGATGTCAGCCCAGCACTCCGGGACCCCGGCGGGGCCATTAGATGTCATCACGGCGGCGCGATGACATCTAATTCAGGCGCCCCCCCGCGTGTGCGGAGGAGGCGCCTGAAAGGGAGGGGAGAGGTCCTTCGGACCTCTCTCCCTCCCGATCGCCGGGGTGCACTGGGTTAATCCAGGCACTGTTTGGAAGGGCACAGCCTGCCCTTCCAACGGTGGCTGTCATTAACCCCTGGGGATCCGGACCACAATTCGGTGCTGAAAAGCGCCAGATCGTGATCCTCTCCCGGAGCTGGCCGATATCTTGGATGTCGGCCAAGCCTCCGGGAACTCCCCCTGAGGACTGGCGTCATCGTGCATAGCACGATGACGTCAGTCCTGGAGTTAACCCCTAGCTGCCAGCAATGGTGGAGATAGGGGGTTCCAATGAACCCCCTATCTTCCGATCCGTGGCAGCTAGGGGTTAATGTTTGATATCGTTGGATTGGCCAGAGCATGGCCTTTCCAACGGTACCAAACATGACCATGAAAAGGTTTTTTAAAAAAATAAAAATTTAAAATAAAAATAAAAAAATATTTTAAAAAAATTCTAAAAAAAAATAAACAAGTTTTTTTTGTTTTTGTTTTTGTTAATGCAGCAATATTGTTCCCATTTCAATTATAATGTGAACAATGATGCTGCACTAATGATTTTTGTATGCGGTGCGTTTGTTAAAAATTGCGACATTTTCCCCAAAAAGAAATGTAACGAGTCCCCATTTCTAATTTTTTTAACAAGTGCACCCCATAGAAAATATAACCGCAAATGACCGCATGTTAAAATGTGAAAAAAAACCACTTTACACATAATAAATTATTGAAAATTCAAATTTTATTGCATTTTTTGTTATAATATACAGACAGGACATGACGTATACATATAATAATGACATATTATGAATCTGCCAAGTCTGCCGGAAAGAACGATATATAATATGTCTGGGTCATATATCAAAATATGGCTTCAAAACGCGGTTAAACATGATGAGCGAAAGCGGTAAAAATTACCTCAGCACAGAGGTATGAAAAGCCTCAGCAGCGAAAGGGTTAATCTGACAGGTTGCTCTATCCAAAACGTCCGGATTAAATTTTAAAGATCCTCGTGACCATAAGACATTTGTAATGAAAATGATCACATAATTTGACACCATTAAAGAAGGACTCAATGTAGACACTGTCTTTTTAACCAATTTTCATAATGTCATGTAACATTCCGCAGTGTACTTGGTCTATATGGTTTTTTCCTCTTCTTTTTTTTCTGAGTTTTAAGTTGGGTCATTTACTATTTCCTCTTGAGCACTATCATAAAATGCTGGCTATGGTGCTCATCTGTGTTGTGTTATGGGCCTACGATCTGTCCTATCTGTTTATTTATCTTCCTTGACTATAGAATTCCACTATTAGTATTTACGACCCACCTTCTGCTTGGCTCTTTATTGTTCCATTTCATGATTTTTCTCAGTATAGCTTCAAGACCTGAGGAAGAAAGATATACTCTCAAAAGCTTGTCTTTTAAATGTTACGTTAGTCCAATAAAAAAAGGTATCACTACTAATTCTATACTCTGGTGAATATATATATATATATCTATACATACAGTATATATATATATATATATGACATGAATGTATCCTTTTTGAGTTCCCAAACTAATTTTTTTAGGAATTGATACCTGGGCAAGCAGTATATTAAATGAAAAGGATAGTTCAGGATTTACCAGAATGTCCCTGTTCAATTTTGACATGTGTGTGTGAGGGTGATTACTGTATCCTTAAGGAGTACAGTTATTGCCTGTAGGAATGAAAAAAAGCCGGTGGATTTTTGGAAAATCATTTTTAATTATACAGTAAAAAATATTTGAATATTTGAATATATAAGTTATTTGGCAGGTAGATGTCGCCATCTGTTGACCAAATAGAGTTCCTGCAATTAAAACTGCAGTCAGTGTCTCTGGGGAATACAGGATATGTCAGGGGACTTTCCCCAGCCAATTTTAACCAGTTTTAGCACCTTGGGCATTATACTCACAGGACGAAAACTTTGGAGCACCTTCTGGAGCCCAAAAGAAAACAAAATTAATTTGCAATTGTACAGCACAGCCCCCGAGATTATGTTAACACAATATTGGGCAGTTGTGTCTGCTAATGCTGATTTTGTATACATGATCACGGCAGTGAAGGGGTTAAAATTGGAGATGCAGAGAGGTGTTCATTTAGAGGCAAAATATACTGTATATACCCTTTTCCTATCAAATTCTACTGAATTGTAGCTGTTTAAGCAGATCAGCAATCACAAAGAGCTCAAATCCACTAGACATACACATATTCAGACAAGTGATGTAGCCACTACCTAGATGGGTTATACAGTAATGTTTTGGAATTAGTAACAGTGTAGCAGGAATAGCTTGAAAAGAAGGGGGTATCCCTGTTCTCCATACATACAGTCATGGCCGAAATTGTTGGCACCCCAGACATTTTTCCAGAAAATCAAGTATTTCTCACAGAAAAGTAATGCAGTAACACATGTTTTGCTATACACATGTTTATTCCCTTTGTGTGTATTGGAACAAAACAAAAAAAGGGAGGAAAAAAAGCAAATTGAACATAATGTCACACAAAACTCCAGAAATGGGCTGGACAAAATTCTTGGCACCCTTAACTTAATATTTGGTTGCACACCCTTTGGAAAAAATAACTGAAATCAGTGGCTTCCTATAACCATCAATAAGCTTCTTACACATCTCCCCCGGAATTTTGGACCACTCTTCGTTTGCAAACTACTCCAGGTCTCTCTTATTGGAAGGGCGCCTTTTCCCAACAGCAATTTTAAGATCTCTCCACAGGTGTTCAATGGGATTTAGATCTGGACTCATTAGTGGCCACTTCAGAACTCTCCAGTGCTTTGTTGCCATCCATTTCTGGGTGCTTTTTGACGTACGTTTGGGGTCATTGTCCTGCTGGAAGACCCAAGATCTCAGACGCAAACTCAGCTTTTTGACACTGGGCTTTACAGTGCGACCCAAAATCCTTTGGTAATCCTCAGATTTCATGGTGCCTTGCACACATTCAAGGCACCCAGTGCCAGAGGCAGCAAAACAACCCCAAAACATCATTGAACCTCCACCATATTTCACTGTAGGTAGTATGTTCTTTTCTTTCTAGGCCTCATTCTGTTTTCGGTAAACAGTAGAATGATGTGCTTTACCAATAAGCTCTATCTTGGTCTCATCTGTCCACAAGACATTTTCCCAGAAGGATTTTGGGTTACTCAAGTACATTTTGGCAAACTTTAGTCTTTCTTTTTTATGTCTCTGTGTCAGCAGTGGGGTCCTCCTGGGTCTCCTGCCATAGCGTTTCATTTCATTTAAATGTCGATGGATAGTTCGCGCTGACACTGATGCTCCCTGAGCCTGCAGGACAGCTTGAATTTCTTTGGAACTTGTTTGGGGCTGCTTATCCACCATCCGGACTATCCTGCGTTGAAACCTTTCATAAATTTTTCTCTTCGTCCACCCACAGAGAGATAAGCTACAGTGCCATGGATTGCAAACTTCTTGATAATGTTGCGCACTGTGGACAAACACAAATCGAGATCTCTGGAGATGGACTTGTAACCTTGAGATTGTTGATATTTTTCCACAATTTTGGTTCTCACGTCCTCAGACAGTTCTCTTCTCCTCTTTCTGTTGTCCATGCTTAGTGTGGCACACACAGACACACAATGCAAAGACTAAGTGAACTTCTCTCATTTTTATCTGCTTTCAGGTGTGATTTTTATATTGCCCACACCTGTTACGTACCCAGGTGAGTTTACAGGAGCATCACATGCTTGAAACAATCTTATTTATCCACAATTTTGAAAGGGTGCCAAGAATTTTGTCCAGCCCATTTTTGGAGTTTTGTGTGACATTATGTCCAATTTTCTATTTTTCCTCCCTTTTTTGTTTTGTTCCAATACACACAAAGGGAATAAACATGTGTATAGCAAAACATGTGTTACTGCAATACTTTTCTGTGAGAAATACTTGATTTTCTGGAAAAAATTCTGGGGTGCCAACAATTTCGGCCATGACTGTATATTCCAAACAGATCTGGTTGGCGAGTAATGATTTTCAGCATTATACAATAAATTCATCATTTATTTCATATTTTGTGATTTGAAACAACATTCTTTGTATGACTTGCTATCAAAACGTACGTATCTAACAATAATAATCTCACTTTAATAAATATGCTCTTGAAACTCAAAAATCTGCTTTTCATAAAATTAGTTTGTTGTCAGAGTCATGCTTTTCTTTCATCGCTGCTCGATTTTCATACAGCTTTAATGATTGCATTATCTGTTCAGGATTCACCATAATAAGTATTTCACATTGATGTTCAATCCTGACCATGCACAATGATTATTTGGTCTATGGCGCACAGCATAATATCTAAAACTATTGCATTTGATTATGTAGAATTTATATCTCTCATTGTCCAATTTAAGTTGGAAATAATATTGTGATTACAAAGCAAGGTGACAGTTAACATGAATTTAGCTCCAAATCATCATTACATTCATCAGTAAGAACCTTTACATTTTGCACCTTCTCTCTCCAAATAATTAGAGCATGTGAATTGGTATATTAGATATATACAGCTTTTTGGAAGTTGGCATTTAGGTCAGAACATACTTTGTTCATCTGTTCATTAGATTCATTTTTTCCCAAATGAAATAAGAGGATAAAGCTTTCATGCCCTAGAATTTTTAAGCCCTGGAGGATGGCTGGAGCTAACCGTAAAAAAATGAATGTCTAAAACAATCCCAGTGATCTTTGTCACCTGCTTCTCGCATGGAAATTGGAAGGAAAGTCAGGTGCTCCTTCCGTAACCTAGAGGTAACCTCGGGTATGTATCTAGAAAAGGGAATCCTTGCGTAGTGTTAACCCTTCCCTGCTCAAAACATTTGCACATGCCTGAATATTACTACTGCCCAATCCATTATACATTCACATTATTTTAATTGTAGAAAATCATAAGCAAATATATATATATATCTTTTTTGAGACAGTATTTTACCAGGAAGGGTACATTGAGATACCTCTCATTTTTAGTATGTCCTGGGTGGCGAGTATGTACCGTTAGGTGTCTTGCCCAAGGACACTTACTGGAGAGGTGCTCTTGCCTGCATTACACTTGTAATGTAAAATCTCACTACACATTGCTTAGATTTTTTTATTAATATTAATATGTTAATTTTCCGATCTATTGCTTTTTAACCAATTTTATTACTGTGCTATATTGTCTAATATTGTTTTTCTCGAGATTGAAGACATACAGCTAGATATTGATGTAAAACATGTTCTATTTCCATGTAATATCTTATTTTGTAATCTAGTTTTACTTTTTGAACACTTATTATCACTGAATTTTTTTAGTATAAACACTGTACCAGAAGAATTTTATGTGCTGCTCATTCTGAATACACTAGCTAAAGAAATGGAGCAAATCATGTTGCCTAAAAAAATGAGTGTTTTTTTTTTTATTATAAACAACAGATTGTGATTTTTTTTTTATGCATTATTTGCTGTAGAATACCAGAATCATGTATGTTAAATGTATCATTTTTCTGGAAAAAAAAAAGAACCCAATATAAATTCCAGATTTGTGCTGGACATATTTTATCTACAATTCCAATATACTTTTTTTAACAAAGCACTATCAGTTGGATTTTAATTCATTTGGAGATGCTTGGCTTTTTGAATTCATTATCTAGCCTTCTTGGTCACATGGCATGATTAATAAGCATAAACCGTCTCTGTTCATTAAACATTTTTTGTGTTTGATTATTTTTGTAAGACGTGGGCCATTAAAGTATGCATGCTCCAGGCATATTTAAATAGTTTTTAGTTCCAGTAAGTGGAAAAATGAGAGAATTATTAAATTAAAGTTGACATGCTTTCGCATTTAAAGTTAGCTATATTGCTCCACAACACTTTCCATTAAAGACTTTATAGGTTCACATCAGAGCTCTATCACAGCAGTAGTAAGATTTTTAAAAATCACGGGCCCTATTACATTCTTCACGCACAATTGTGCGCGCGTGCAAAAACGCATTAACGCGAGGGGCAAAACCCTTTGCGCTGAACGTCGTATTACGACGTTCGCGCACAAAATGTGCGTTAACTTCTAACACGAGTGACCCTGCGCGAGCGGAATTTTGTGCGCGCATCCTATAATTAACATTCAGGGTTATCCAAAGAGATCCGAATTGCTTGAGAAAGGTAACCGAACGCTGAAAATCAGCGTTCGGTTCCCTTTCCTGGCCATTCGGCTATCCAGAGAGCAGGCAATGCGCCAAATTATGACGAATTGCATGAACATACGGTGCCTGTTCGAGGGCAGTGAAAACCCCATGAAAAAGCACTGCTTCGGCTATTCAGAGAACACAAACCAGCAGTGAAAGGTTCCCCTAATGTCCTGCCATTCGGTGGTTTAATTCGGCAAGTTAATTCAGGAGAATCCCATAGGCTTCAATGTTAAAAATATTGCTGTTTTAATTCAATATCTAATAAACCGTTCATTATAAAATTCTGCAGTAAAGAGTCTCTTTATTTATAGATTTTTTAGGATACTTTAAGCATTTTTCTTAATTTTTTTTTTTTTTAAAAAGACCGATTTTTTTTTTTTTTTTAAGTTGACTTATTTTTTCTGTAACAGCCCTCTTTATTATTATTCCCTGGACCTCCTATGTAAATTTCAGACATTTTTGCTCAGTAGTTTCTTTGCAAACAGCGTTTCATTTTCACAGATTCATACAAACGGTTTTGCTAATTTATTCACCTCCCTCGTCTGCGGTCCCAGCTGCTTCGGCTGTGTGCGATCGGCTCCTGCTCCGGCTTTTTCCGTGGTTTTCGTAGGTTAATCCAGATGTTTTTGGGGGTTTTCAGCGTGCATTCGGTGGGTTTTGCGGTTAGTTTTCATCAGGTTTGCGGTAGCTTCTCCCTGCAATTCGGGGACCCTGTGGTGTTTGCTGAATACACCGCAGGGTCACCGAAATGGGATCGGCAAAAGGAACCGAATTGAAGAGAACGAAAAGTCACCGAACGTGCGGTGACTTTTCGAATCTCTTTGAATAACCCTGATTGTGAGCGCAAATGCGTTTGTGCGCTGGTACGCTTATGGTATTACAATCTTAGCGCAAAATTTAACAGACAACGTTTGCACGCATAATTTTAATGTCTTTGAAAAGCTGGTGGTAACGGCAAATTGTAACAACCTGACTGTACCAAACTGCGAATTCACAACGGAGAATGTCGATGTGCATGTTTTTTTTTTACTAGATCTGCCAAAAATGACGGCCACTACCTTGTCTTCCGTCAGAACGTACATCTGTTGTGCGCAGTCCGCACAAAATGATGGACTCACGTTAAAAATTACATTGCGCTCACTGATTTCTGCGTGCATTTTTACGAGCGCAATTTCCCGACGGATGAAAAAATGCGCGAGGAATGTAATTCCAGCGGTGATTTTCGTACGTTAACGTTTAACGCTTCACGCAAAAAACACACGTTTAGCGTGCGTTAAGAATGTAATAGCAATTCTGCAATATCAGCACGTTTGCAACAATTTTGAAATAGGTTGCATATATATATATATATTTACAGTATGTAAAATAGTTGCACAGCTTGAGTTGAAATGCTTAATTCTAAAAAGAGAAACATTATATAAAAGTATGTGTGTTTATATGCGTAATTAATGCATTCAATCAAATTACTGAACTTGATCTCAAGACCTTTCAGTTGTACATAATATACACATGGTATGATCTGCATCAGCGATTACCATCTAGGAGACAAAATAGCCACTTATTAAATAAAGTGAACCACTTTATATTTTAAATTTAAAAATATATGGATAAAATGAAAGCAAATTCAATGCACTTTAATGGTTTAATATGTAAATGTGTGGCACTAGATAAATATGAACTACAAAGTAATATATTTTTTTCTTCTGCAGACCCTAATGAATGTTTCTGCAGATGTGTCGCATTAGGAGTTATCGTGCATATATAATTTTCATGTTCAGTTGGTTATTAAATCTGGCACAAATGAAAAAAACTACATATTACAGATATTTATACAAAACATTAACATAAATTGCATTCATGCTTTGCCTGTCCAAAAAAGGTTTTGGAAAATATTACAGCTCAGTTAGCTTTTCTGTAACATTCTGGGCCTTATTCCAGCTGAGCCGTTAGCAATAACAAGTAATCTGTTCAGTATAATGACCCATTAGTTAATGTTAATGACTCCCATCTTATTCCTTTTCTTACAGCTCGGCTATTGCGGCAGGTTACTGTACTTTTTAGCACCCGCCTTTGGCACCATTAATACTTTTCAAATGAAATATTTATTGAGGGTTTTAAGAAAACAACAAAAGGGATACAAAAAAAAAAGATGGGAAAGGGGCAGAATCCAGTTCAGAAATATATCAAGCAATAAATTGAAAACGTTGAAGCACAGTACGTCTCGCATTACAGTATTTTCAAAACAGAGTTAAAACATATTCAAAGTTAAAACAAAACACCTTTCCCTTAGCCCAATATCGTCATCGGGAGCCCAAGAGCAAAAACCAACAACAGTAGAGCAGCATCATTTAACCGTGTAAATATCCCACAGCGACCAAAAATCAGACCTATCACCCGCCTTTCCCGCTGTCTGTTGCTCCATAAGGTCTAAAGAACGAAGCTCACCCAATTTCCCATGAATATCGGCGACTGACTGCACCGAGCTCGACTTCCATCGTGCCACCAATAGAAGCTGGGTTGCTGTAAAGATGTAAGATAACATGCGTCATTGTGGACGGGAGAGAATGTCAGGGAAAATATGAAGCAAAAAGATCTCAGAGTCAGGATCCAAAGCTACTTCCACCACCCCAAATGCCATAGCCGCCACCTGGCCCCAGACTGGGGAAAGGCCCAGGCAACTCCCCCAGACATGATAGTAGTTTCCCCTTCCATTCAAACATCATCAGCATGTAGGGGAGGCTGTCACGCTCTATCCTCGGAACCCCTGACCGCACGCTTCCAGTTCTGTTCCACCCCTGAACCTGCATTCGGTATCTGTAACCAGGTCTCATCGCAACAGCCATCCTGGAACCCCCCTCGTGGTACACTTCAAGAACTGCTCCTTTATGAACCAACACTGGTTCAGAAAGTATACAAACAGTTAACACCAAGCACGTCACACTACAAACCTAAAATAAAGGCACCACACCCCCATTGACTTTGCTTCATCTTTGTACTTCACCCCTCACAGAGAGAAGTGCTGTGCTCTGATGCTCCTGAACAACTACAGCCTTGTCTTGAATCCCTATCCCAGTATCTGCTCCTGTGTTTTCACCAACTTCAAACCACTCACCATATTCCTTGGATTCCTACTCCAGCAACCAGACTCACCATCCCTTGAGTTTACAATCTAAGGCGTCCCATGAGTTTACAATCTAAGGGGTCCCTTGAGTTTACAATCTAAGGGGTCCCATGAGTTTACAATCTAAGGGGTCCTGTCCCCATGAGTTTACAATCTAAGGGGTCCCTCAAGCTTACAATCTATCCCATGAGTTTACAATCTAAGGGGTCCCATGAGCTTACAATCTAAGGGGTCCTGTCCCCATGAATTTACAATCTAAGGGGTCCCACGAGCTTACAATCTAAGGGGTCCCATGAGCTAACAGTCGAAGAGGGTCCTGTTCCCGTGAGTTTACAATCTAAGAGAAGCCTATTCCCATGAGTTTACAATCTAAGGGGTCCTGTTCCCGTGAGCTTACAATCTAAGGGGTCCTGTTCCCGTGAGCTTACAATCTAAGTGGAAAGAGGAACCTGCTCTAATATATAAATGCCTTTGTAATGCGCTGTCAGCTGCGCGCGCACCCATCACAGCTGCTCACTTGGCCCTCCTGTTGCGGATGGGACGGACACGTTACAAACGCATTTATATAGAGAGATACTCCTGATTAGGACATTGGAAAACAAATATGTGGACATGATTTCTGAGCTGGCGACAACAACAATAGACTGCCCTCCGGGCAGGCTTAACAACTAGTAATAGATAAATTTCATTAAAAAAAAAACACAAGTATGAGAATGAAAAGAGAGAAAGAAACAGGGCCAAGGGAAATATGGATGGGAAAAATGTCTTTAGAGCACGTAAAAGACACAGGGAAAAAAGATGAAAATGTGTAAGAGATGTGGGATAAAACATGTGGGGCTATATTCTATAGCTGGCGCTATAGTAGCACCTCGATATGTAAACATTACCACCACGTGTTTAACACATGCGATCCATATTACATACCTGATGCTAACCCTGTGTTACATCCTCAGCCCCTGCTGTGCTTCCTGGGGTCTGGGCGTGGTTCGGTGCCACTGGCTGGTCGAGTGCCAGCACCATGTAATGGCCGAGTGGCGTCCGTGAGGGCAGGGCCTGGCATGGTCACGAGGAGCCACCGGGTTTAAAGCTGGGCACGAGGAGTTGCCTCGTCGCCCTGACGTGGAGCTCTGTTCCCGCATCGCTTCCTATTGTATTCATTGCTGTTCTGTTGCCGACCCATTTACGTCTACGATTCCTGCTCCTGATTCTGACCCGGCTTGTCTCTGACCATTCTCATGTTACATGCTATAGTGGTTGGTAGTGCTGTGCGTCGTTGGTTTAACCCTATGCAGGCTGCTTGGGGTTTTACACGCTTCTTGGGGATATTCCCATCCTGCTCTGGTGTACTAACTACAGCCTTATCAGGGTTCTGCACCAGGTCTAAGGTTCATGATATACGATCGTGTATGCTTGTACAATCCGCAATAACGAAATACCGTTTGTTTTCTGCTTATGTTCATCTTTCTCAGTTTGCCAAGTGTACCCGGGCTTGTACAATCCTTAAGCCTTTATGTGTCAATAGACTCTGGTGATTACATGGTACAACATACCCGTTTAAGGTTCTCAGAAAACGCTAAGTCTGTCAGTTCATTGACTGCCCTGCAGTCTGTACAATACATTAACTGTCGAACTAACTACCTCGGTACACCCACTCCAGTCTTACAGCCCGCTGCATTGTTGTGTGCTCTAAGTTGTCCGTTGCTCTCGAAACCTTTGGAACTTAGTAGCAGTTCAGTTGTCCTGTCATACTCCTTGGCTTTGGAGTATAAGTCTGAAAATACTGTTTATTTTGCTACCATCGAGCAGATATTTCTGTCCAATAAGATCTCAACCTCGCTACTCTTGTGTGAGCGCCGCAGCCATTACCCTGTTAGTAATCTGTTTGCGATTTGAAGTTTGCGTGAGCTTGCTGAACATTGTGCATCCTAACTAGTGATGAGCCGAACACCCCCGTGTTCGGTTCACTTTCGAACTCGAACAATTTCAAAAGTTCGAGTTCGAACGCGAACACGATTCGAACTCAATGCAAGTCAATGGGACTCGAACGTTCGAATTTTAGAGTGCCCTCCAAGAGGGCATATATGCAAGATATTTGCCATAAAAGATGTATGTGGGTCAGGGTAGTGCCCTGGGGGACAGGAAACAAGGACAAAAAGTTTTAAAAAAAACGTTTTTAAAGGAACAGTGAGTTTTCCATGAAATAAAAGTTGAAAATAAAAACAAAAAAATCCTTCAAATATCGTGCCTTGGAGGACCCCATAACCTGCCTGTGAAGTGGCGGATTTGTAGGATGTATAGAAACATTTAAAAACAAAACAGTGACATTTCAAATGACAGTAAATGGTTTTCCTTCTATTCATAAACAACTCCTTGGGGCGGCAGCCTGTATGAAAAGAGGAGACATTTTAGGACACGCAGAACAAGTTTAGTGATTTTTTGGCTAAATTATGGTGAAACTTATGCAGGCTTTGGATGAAAGTAACAATAGGTGCTTTAAAATTGGCTTTTAGTGTCGGCAACAATGCCATCACACCGTAACCCCTCTGTGGTATTGTGGAAGAGTGCAGGGTTGGACCCTGCAGTCCAATATTATAATGATATGAATCTGGTATAGGCGTCAGTGGCAGTGCACCCAAATATTGTGCCTTTGGTGGCAACAAGTGCCTTCACACCGTAAGTAACCCCTCTGTGGTATTGTGGAAGAGTGCAGGGTTGGACCCTGCGGTCTAATATTAAAATGATATGAATCTGGTACAGGTGTCAGTGCACCCAAATATTGTGCCTTTGGTGGCAGCAAGTGCCTTCACACCGTAACCCCTTTGTGGTATTGTGGAAGAGTGCAGTGGTGGAGGTTTTGGGAATGCAGAAGAGATCCCCGATCTATTCAGTTACATCAGCATCAGGGGATTGATAGCTGCTGATCCAGGGCTGATTCATTTTTATAAATGTCAGCTGGTCTACAGAGTCGGTGGACAGACGCACTCTTTTGTCTGTGACAAAACCTCCAGCGGCACTGAACGTCCTTTCAGAAAGCTCGCTGGATGAAGGGCAACCTAGTAGCGGCATAGCATATTGGCTAAGTTCTGGCCAGTGATCCAATCTCAACACCCAGTAAGCCAGTGGATCATCTGCTGTAAAGGTATCCAGGTCTGCCCTTGCCCCTAGGTAGTCCTGCACCATATGGTGAAGACACTGGCAATGGGTGCCTACATTTGACATCCCTGGGCGTAGTGGACTAAAAAATTTAAAAAGGCATCAGTCTCTTCCTCTGATCTTCCTCTGATCATCTGCAGCCTCAGAAGCACCTGTGTCATCACTTGGTAACCTACCAGTGCCTGGAAAGGTGTTACACAAGTGTCGCTTTAGAGCGTACTCAAGTTGTTTCATCCTGTCCTCCCTCTGTGCGGGCAGGATGAGCTCTGAAACTTTACCCTTGTATCGTGGATCAAGAAGGCTTGCCAACCAGTAATGATCCTTCTCCTTGATAGCACGAATCCTGGGGTCCTTTAGCAGGCTTTGCAGGATAAGGGAGCCCATGCAGCGTAGGTTGGAGGTGGCATTAGCTTCTGAGTCTTCCTGGTCAATGAGGATGAGGATGACCCCATTGTGCACTTCCTCCTCCCAGCCACGTACTAGTCCTTGGGTTTCAGGGCACACAAACCCTCCCTTGAGGAATCCCCACCTTCAATGCCCCCACTACTTAAATATTCCTCCTCCCCCTCATCCTCCTTCTGTCTGATCTGAGGACCCGCAGGAATGCTGTCTGCATAAAGACTGGGGCCTTGAGAGCTAGGGAAGGCCTCCTCTTCCTCCCGCTGCTCTGCCTCTAGTGCCACATCTATAATTCCCTGCAGAGTGCGCGCCAGCAGGAACACTAAAGGAATTGTGTCACTGATGCATGCACTGTCCCTGCTCACATCCTCGTTGCCTCCTCAAATGGTGACAGTACAGTGCATGCATCCTTGATCATCAGTCACTGTGGGGGGGGGACCCCAAGTTGACCTGAACCTGTCCTTGTGCCATACTCACACAGGTACTCATTGATGGCCCTCTGCTACTTGTGCAGACGCTGCAGCATTGCTAATGTCGAGTTCCACCTCGTGGGCATGTCATAGATCAGACGGTTTGTGGGAAGGTGGAATTCTCTTTGAATTTCTGCCAGGCAAACGCTTGCTGGGAGTGACCGTCTGAAGTGGCTGCAGACTTTTCTGGCCTGGCTGAGAAGCTCTGGCAGCCCTGGGTACTTGGTTAGGAAATGCTGTACCACTAGATTTAGGACGTGTGCTAGGCATGGTACATGCGTCAACTTACGCAGGCGTAGGGCGGAGAGAAGGTTGCTGCCATTATCACAGACGACCATTCCCAGCTGAAGCTGGCGTGGTGTTAACCATCTCTGCACCTGCGCCTGCAGAGCTGACAGAATTTCTGGCCCAGTGTGGCTCCCGTCCCCTAAACAAACCAGCTCAAGCACAGTATGGCATCTTTTTGCTTGAGCCATTGCGTAGCCCCTGCCATGCGTCGGTTTAACTGCCACTTCGTCAGAGACAGAGAAGGAGGAGGAGGAAGAGGTGGTGGAGCAGACAGACCTCATACAAGCAGCTTTCTGGAGGTGTGGTGGATGAACAAGCTCTAGCACAGAGCCCGTCCTAGATCTCTCCCAGCTGCAAGCAGAGTTACCCAGTGTGCCGTGAAGGAAATGTAATGGCCCTGTCCATGCTTGCTGGACCACATGTCTAAAGTAATGTGCACCTTGCTGCTGACTGCCTTTCCCAATGACTCCATAACATTGTGTTCCACATGCTGGTATAGTGCTGGAATGGCCTTCCGTGAAAAGAAATGGCGTTTTGGAACCTGCCACTGTGGTACAGCACATTCAGCAAATTCACAGAAGGAAGCATGTCCACCAGCTGGAAAGTCAGCAACTGTAATGCGAGTAATTTTGCTAAGCTGACATTTAGACACTGTGCTTGGGGGTGGTTGGGACTATATTTTTTCTTACGCTGCAGCAGCTGGGGCAACGTAATCTGACTGCGTAAATGTTCAGCTGATGGGATGCTGTCACATTCTGAGGAAGGACCTGGTACACCCATTACTGTAGCATCATCCCTGTCAGTGGAGGTTGTAGGCAATGACATGGCAGGACATATAGTGGGGGTAGAGACAGATGAGGAGGAGGACCTATGCAAAGTGTTGTACCAACGGGATGCGTGGCAGGTGGTCATATGTCGCCTCAAGCACGTGGTACCCAAGCGTGGGATGTCTTTCCCACGCTTGATCCTCATCTGATATAGATTACAAATAGCAACGGTGCAGTCTGCTGCACATTTCTTAAAGAACTCCCAGACAGCAGACTTCCTGTACATGAGCTTTGAGACACCAGCGCTCTGCACCTGAGCAGCTGTGACTTCTGATGCCTTGGACTGGCTATGGTTGCTCATAGAGGACGTTGTGCCTCGTGTTTGTTGTGCCTCCTCCTCCTTCTCACTTGACTCCTCTGTTTGATCAGGCACCCAGGTGGAGTCAGTGACCTCATCATCGTCATCACCCCCTATCTCCTCGTCACTGGAGCCAACTTGGCAGTATGCTGCAGCTGCTGGGGCAACATGAGTGCCAATTATTTGTGTGTCACTGGCACCGCTTCCTCTAGGTTGATTATACTCCCTTCCTCAACCTCAGAGTTTGAATCAGAGCACTGTAGTTGCTGTGCATCCTCAAGCAGCATGTCACTGTCATTGTAGTCAAACAATTCAGCTGACTCCTCCGTGTATGTTGGTGAGGCTACGGCAGGAGTAGCTGTGGACATGGAGGCTGCATTAGATGCTTTGGCAGCTGAGGTGGACTGTAAACCAGTACAAGCCTGGCTGGCAGAGGACTCGGAGGATGAGGATGGCCTGGTTAGCCAATCCTGCAAATCCTCTGTATGTTGCTGCTGCTTAAGACGGCCAGCACCAGTTCGAAAGGACAAGTGTGCCCCTGCAGAGGATGCACCACGTCCACCACGACCAGAGGCACAGCCTCCCGACACAGAGGCTGCTTGCCCTCTTATCTGTGTCTGGGAGCGCCTGCCTGTCCTTTTTGGTCTTTCTGACATGGTGAGTGATATATAGATTAAAGATATACAGAACTCTGATTCAACTCTGTTATAAAAATTGGAGATATGCAGAACTCTGATTCAACTGTGTTATCTAGATTAAAGATTTCCAAAACTCTGATATAACTCAGTGAGACACCCTGATAGCTGGCAGCCAGTGACAAGACACAGATTAAAATTCGCAGAAATCTGCTACAAGTCTGTGAGACCCCCTGATAGGACCCCCTGAAAGCTGGGAACAGTGACAAGACACAGATTACAATTCCGAGAAACCTCCTAGAAATCAGTGAGACCCCCTGATGGGTGGCAGTGACAAGACACAAATTACAATTCCCAGGAACCTCCTATAAATCAGTGAGACCCCCTGATGGGTGGCAGTGACAAGACACAAATTACAATTCCCAGGAACCTCCTATAAATCAGTGAGACCCCCTGATGGGTGGCAGTGACAAGACACAAATTACAATTCCCAGGAACCTCCTATAAATCAGTGAGACCCCCTGATGGGTGGCAGTGACAAGACACAGATTACAATTCCCAGATATCTGATAGAAGTGAGAACCCCCCCCCCCATAGCTGCTGGCAGTAAGAACACACAGATTACCACAATTCCCAGATATCTTGTAGAAGTGAGACCCCCTCAATAGCTGCTGGCAGTGAGAACACACAGATTACAACAATTCCCAGATATCTTGTTGAAGTGAGACCCCCCCAATAGCTGCTGGCAGTGAGAACACACAGATTACAACAATTCCCAGATATCTTGTAGAAGTGAGACCCCGCCAATAGCTGCTGGCACTGAGAAGACACACTAACAGAACAATCTCCTCTCAAAAAACACGTGCTGGGGCTGTGTGAAGCCTTATATAGTGTGCTTTAGTGTGGATTTAGCTCTGTGAGCGCATGATTGGGCAAAATTTGCCTAATCAGGACTTTGAGCCGTGATTGGCATAGTCTTGCACCTGTCTTGCACCTGACCTGTGGTCAGGTGCAAGGCTGTAGCCAATTACAAGCTGCAGGCCAGTGGAAAAGTGTATTGTGGTCCATTGTGGTGCATTGTGGGCGAACTCGAACCGAACACCGAATGTTTGGAGTCCGGCTAACAGCCGAATGGCCGATGTTCGATGCGAACTCCGAACAGATCGAACCAAACAGCTCATCCCTAATCCTAACATGGGGAGCGCAAACGTACATTAGTGTTTTGATAAGTAAATTTGCAGCGCAAATTACTGTCGGGATGCGGACTGTAATATTTTAGCTACACCTAGCGGACTGTAATATTTTAGCTACACCTTACGACTGGCGCTACATGATTCTGCACATGATTCTGCACATGTAGCACCCCCTAAACCCCCTTCCTATTAAATAAAATTAAAGAAAGGTGGACTGATCCACCACGTATTCTGGCAAGGAGCAGAGTGAGACTGGGAACAAATAGTTCCCAGTCTTCTTCCACCATCACACCATGGCGCTGCACAATCTCACAAAAGCAAGATGGAGCAGGGCTCACGGATTAGAAGCCCAATCCTCCATGGAGTCCCATGGACTCCAGGAGGAGATACTTGCAGTGGCGGGGAATTTTTTATTTAGTATGCTGTACAGTGTGCTAGTAATACATTAAGGGCTCTATTACAATCCCCGCGCTAAAACGGGGGCGGTAGGGATAAAAAACTGTGCCCACAGTTTTCCCCCTACCGCCCCCCCCTTTAACGGGGAATTACAATGCAGACACAAAAAATGCTGCCTGCATTGTTTGTGCTCGCTATGTGCCGGGATGCACGCGGCAGCGCTAAGCGCAGCCGCGCGCATCCTCTCAATGGAGTCCATAGGACTCCATTGAAGCAGACGCCGACGGTCACATGACCAGCTGGATCTCACCTCGCGAGGTCCGGCCAGTCGGCGTAGTGATACACAGGGAGAGTGGGGGGACTTTTTCCCCCTGTCTTTCCCTGCTCCTGCCGGCCGGAGGAGGCGAACAGAGCCGCGGTCCTCGCTGCGGGACAGAGGGTGAGTATCTGTTCTGTTTTTTAATTTTTTTATCCTGGTGTTAACAGATTCTGCAGGAGCGGAATCTGTTAACACCAGGTTCTGGCTCTGGTTAACTTTTCGCTAACCAGAGCCAGGCGTTAATCAGCGCAGGGACATTGTAATACCAGCGCTGATTAACACTTTGCGCTCAACATGTTAAGTATAGGGAGCGCAAAGTGCAGTAACCTCGCGCTGACAAGCGCAAGGTACCAAACGCAAATGGGTTTTTTAACCCATTTGCGTTTGGATTGTAATATGCGGTAGATACCGCAGCTAATGGTAGTGCTCACGCAGGTAAGCGCTAACGTTAGCGTCAACAATGTTCATAGTGCCCTAAGTATTGTAATGAAAAATCTGAAGTCTCATCAAGCAAAATGTGAGTGGTTTCTAGTAAGCTTAACATTTGTTACATAATGTATGTTCCAAAAGGCTGTGTTATACACTTTGGTCTAATTGTGGATTAATTCAATTTTATGCTTGAAATTTAATTCATTTTTGTGCGATAACAATATTCTATCACTTGAATTTTTCTATTATTATTTATTATTTTTTTATTTTCTGTTTATGAGGATACAAATATTGTTGCTACGTGACTGATCGGGTCCCATGCTTCTGGTTTATCTAGGGAACTGACTGGTAGAGGTTTTTTATGAATCTGTTTTACTTGTTTCCTCCCTTTCTTCCAGCACCAGCACTGTTAAAACTAATTAACAAAGGAATTAACTAATTTGCAGTTTAATAATAATAAACATGTCAGTGAATTCTACTACTCATCAATGTCAGCCAAAATGCACTTCTGTTATTGCAAAACATAAAACAAAATTTGATAACACATATCAAGGCTTAGATACATTTTAATAGATCATGGCCAATCTGTACAGAAAAGATAAAAGTGAGTTCCAATAATTGCTTTGTAAATCGATATATATCTCTGAAGCATGGCCATTCTATAAAGCCTTAAAAACAAGGAATAAAAAAAGTAAAATGTAAAAGTGAGAATGATCGCTAAGCACGTACTAAACTACCTGTGTTTAACCCATTCACTTAACCAAATAATTTTTTCATAAAAACATTGCCAGGAACAGATCCATTTTGCTTATTTATACAGTAAAAATCATTGGGAATATTCACAATGCATTTTATACTATGGTAATATTATTTGACAGGCCGACATTGCCATCTGCTGGCCAAAAAGCACTACTGCAACTGGAGCCCCATGCTGAATCAGTTGGGGATCCTTGTTTTTAGACCCAGATGTACAAAGTCTTGGCACGAGTTGCTATAACGTTTGGGGCATTTTCTGGAGCCCATTTGCAATGGAATTTAATTTGCAATAAATAAAAATTCCTTTGCATTGCTCCAGAACTAGTCAGAACTGAGTATACTCAATATCAGGGCACTAGCAGGTGCTTGAAAATTGAGTATACCCGATCTTGGTAGTGAAGGGGGTTAACTTTTTTATTCCCTTTTTGACAGGTAGTGGTAATAGACATTAAAAAGACCAACCATGTTCTTTAATGAGAACAGTCAGGTGTAATTTGTCACCTTTTAGACCGCTATCAAGATGTAGAAATACAAAATGCAAACGACCTGTTTAACAGAGAATCAAGCAGATCTCTATATATTTTGTGCAATTCTAGCTGTCTGCGAAATGGGCAATCAAAATAAATGTCTGTGTTCAAGTATCAAAGAAGAATATTGTGACCTATCATTTTCAGATTTATTCAGGGCCTCAAAAAACATCTGTAAATCAGACAGATGGATAGGGGCAATCATATTTGTTCTGCCCTGTCACTTTGCTGTGGTCCTGCTCTGTCTCAAATGAGCAGCTGCTGTGATACAGAAATGTTTGGAAGTGAGTTAGTACAGCTTATTGGCATTTTGAAAAGGATGAAAGATGACAATATCAACAAAAATAGTACTCTTAATTCATAGAGGAGGTAGAGGAGGGCTGCCAAGATTTGGCCTAGGAGCAAATGCAGACATATCACCTGTTTGTGACTGAATCAAACCATTAAACCGTATTCCACCCCTTTAAAAATGTTATACAAATATTAGAAAAATGTATTTTATAGTATGAATATTATATTTAATTGATACTAATGCAGTACTTATACTCTGTTATAAATAAAATAAAAAACCATGGAAGCCTCTCTCCTTTAGTGTTATATTTATAGACAACAGTGTTTCTCATGCCGAATTCATTAGTAACCATAATCACTGTATTTTAGGAGCCAACTGGGGATATTTGTTTTTTGACCCATTTGCAAGTCCTGTTGTGCTAATAGGACATCCATTTGCTACGGCAGGGATGTCAAACTCAGCCCCGGATGCTAAAGGCCTACATTTCCTAAAAATCTTTCAATGCAACAGAATGCAAAAAAAATCATGGGGTTGTAGTACAGTAGCATCTTGGGTTGGAGGCATGAATTATGGAAAATGTGAACAGAAGACAAGTGGTGGTCACCAGCAGACCTTAGTGAGCTATAAAGAGAAGGGATCATTAGTCTAAATTGGTCTTGTAAGTTTGGGATGCACCAATAAAAAAAATTTAAGACAGAGTACGAATACCGATACTTTTTTCAGGAACTCATCAATACCAATTACCGTTACTTTTATTTAACCACTTGACTGCTAAGGACGCTCTCAGTGCGTCCAGCCAAGTGGTTCTCCTGTGCGAAGGATGCACTGAGGCGGGATTCCGGCCGATTGCTGCGGCCCCCTGGTACGGGCTGACATCCTTGATGTCAGCCCAGCCTCCGGGACCCCGGCAGGCACGATAGATGTCATCGCGCAAGCGCAATGACGTCTATTACTGGCACCCCCCGCCAGTGCGGGGAAGATGCCTGAAGGGGAGGGGGAGGTCATTTAGACCTCTCTCCCTCCCGATCCGTGCCTGCCAGAATCTAAAGGAAGGCACCGCTTTGAAGGGCACAGCCGACCCTTCTAAGTGGTGCCTTTCTTTAACCCCTTGGGGGCTGGATTGCGATTCGCGCCAACAGTCATTTCGGGTGTTAACCCCTAGCTGCCACCTATGGTGGAGATAGGGGGTTCCAATAAACCGTGGCAGCTAGGGGTTAATGTTTGGTATCATTAGAATGGCCAGAGCATGGCCTTTCCAATGATACATGACCATGTAGAATGTAAAGAAGAAAATTAAAAATAAAAATAAAATAAAAAAATAAAAAAACTGTTTTTTTTGTTTTATTAATGCAGCAATATTGTTCCCTTTTCAATTATAATGTTTACAATGATGCTGCACTAACGATTTTTTCTATGGGGGCTTTTGCTAAAAATCACGTAATTTCCCCCCAAAAAAATGTAACGAGTCTCCATTTCTAATTTGTTTAACAAGCGCACCCCATAGAAAATATAACCGCAAAGGCTCGGATGATAAAATGTGAAAAAAAAAACACTTTACACAAAGTAAATGATTGAAATTCTAATTTTATTGCATTTTTTATTATAATATTCAGGCAGGGCATGACGTATACATATAATAATGATATATTATGAATCTGCCGAAAAGAACGATATATATATTATGTCTGGGTCGTATAA
The DNA here is from genome assembly GCA_009667805.1 of Leptobrachium leishanense. Taxonomy (NCBI): domain Eukaryota; kingdom Metazoa; phylum Chordata; class Amphibia; order Anura; family Megophryidae; genus Leptobrachium; species Leptobrachium leishanense. The sequence continues at coordinate 326,087,864 of CM019063.1, read as the reverse complement.
TAAAACGTGGCTTCAAATCGCGTTTAAACAAGATGAGCGAAACTGGTAAAAATTAGCTCAGCACAGAGGCGTGAAATGGCTCAGCAGCGAAAGGGTTAATGTCATGTGACGACTTTCCAATAAATAATAATTTAGGATTTTGCTGAAAGCCAGTCCAATTTATGGAAATATTGAAATGTATGGCCAGACACCCCATTTACCCAACGCAGAGGCCTGCACACACCCTGATGACCACACACAGACACCAGTCCTCAGATACATGTATACACACCAGACCTCAGATATACATATACACACATACACACCAGACCTCAGATACATGTATGCATACATACACCAGGGGCCACATTACATTCTTAATGCTAAAATCCTCGTGCAAAGTGAAAATCTTTGCGCTAAGCGTTAACGTTTTGCGCATGCAAATCACCGTTGGAATTACAATCTTTGCACGTGTTTTCATCCGCCGATCAATAGCGCGCGCAAACAGGACTCGCCCAAATGCACGCGCAGTACCGTCTTGTGCAAAAATCTTTGCGCGCAGTTGTTTTTCGCGATTAACGCACACACACACGCCGCTATGCCGACGCATTCTGTGCGTCAGTACTAGTGGTTCTACGTTCTTGAAAAAATGCATTTGTTTGCCGCTTGCGTTGCGCGGCCGAACTTTCGTGCGGCCGTACTTCGTATATTGGCCGTCATTGGACGTCATTTGCTGCTACTGGCTGTAATAAAGTGCGGCTGTACGCGCGTTCGCACTGCGTTCGTCTGACCCCAGCCTTAATTTGCTGTCCCCTCAAAATAACTCAACATACAGCCATTAATGTCAAAACCGCTGGCAACAAAAGTGAGTAAATATTTAATAAATATGGGGAATATTTTTTACGTTGAAACCAATGGAATTATTTTGTATGGCTAATATTTTCATTTTATTGTAGTAGTAGTAGTAATTAATTAATCCATTTCCCATTCTGAAATAACTAATTAAAAAGAATTAACACATAAAATGTAATACTAATCAACTAGAAAAAGGAAATAACTCATAAAAATTTAATAAGAAGTGATCCAAAAAAATTCAATCCTGCCGTCGTTTCATAGCGAAGTTTATATAGTATAGGGTCACGATAAAATTTAGAGAGGAGTTAAATGAAGAAATAGTTTACACCTGATTATTTGTTTAAGAAGTAAGTTAGATGGGGAGTTCATATCGATACAAAATTTTATTAAGATGGGTATGACTTTAACATGTTTGAGGGGATCATTGGAGGCACCTTAAGATAGAGACTAACAACCTATTCACTAAAGGTGAAACTCAGGAGAAGTGAGCATTCTAGGTCAAAATAGCTAAACCAGAAAAATTCTCCCATTCATCTCACTTTACAAATTGGCTATGTGGTCCAGATTATACTCTTCTCTGCCAATTCTCCTCAGATTCACCTTTAGCGAATAGACCTGTAGAGGTCTGGGTCATGGATGGTACAAGAGAAGGAGAAAAAGTTCTAGTAAGGTGAAATAATTGATATCAAGGGGTCATGTGGTTGGGCGAGAAGAAAGAAAGATCACATTCTTTTGTTCAGTGGTTGAGAAGGAAGAAAAGTCAGTATATAAGATTCATGTTGCGTTAGAAAGAGAGGTGGTGGTGATATTTAATTCCTTAAATGGTCTGGTTTGTCTGTGAAGATGCTTGGTAGGAGGCTGGCATAGGGAACAGCTTCAAAAGGATGGAGGGTTGAGGGCTCTATTAATCTTATCTTGAGTTTAGGTTAATAGAAAGAGCCCATAGAGATGGGAAGACATTCAAGAGGATATGGAAATGAGAAAAGACATTAAAGTGGTGCAAGAGAATTAACACAGATTCAATATGGTTTGTAGTATGCCTAATATTTGTTACATAATGAGCTTACCGTTTGTTGATTCTTGCTATTATTAGAAATCCATGCATTCTCTTCTTCTGGAAAGCTGAGGCACCCTATAAATCAGCGAAGACCCTATGCAAGCTGGCAATGGCTTTACTCCTACCACTTTGAAACAAGTTGTTTGGTACAAGTTTCTGATCTTGTTTTTAGAAATTATTTTTATAACAAGGGTGAATTTTGGTGGTTCCTAAAAATGGATCATTGCTTATGAGTGACATTATCGAGCCCCAGCAAATGTTTGTATAGGAAATGGTTTAGAAAGTACAGTTTACCAAACAACTGTTACAAATGAAATAAAAAGCGGAGTTACAATCATAAGAATAAAATTGCCTCGTAAGGTGCTTACGAGAGAGAAACTGTCTGCAATTGTAGCATGACATTTTGCATTGGTTTCTTACAATACCATTTTACAGGGTCAACCTTATCTGATCACAGGGGCATATAGACTAAAGTGTATGGTACATACACAATGTACAGTTGTGTTCAAAATTATTCAACCCCCACTGAAATTGAGTGTTTTGGCCAGTTTGACATAGATTTTGATCATTCAGTCATCTTGCTTACAATTAAATCAAAGAGGCACGTGTAGGTCAGACAAATATAACATAACATTTATAATGAAATAACCACAAATGTCTTTTCTGTGCTCACATCATTATCAGTTTTATTCAACCCCCAAGTGACATTCAATCTTAGTACTTAGTACAACATCCTTTTACAGTTATAACAGCTTTTAAACGTGAAGCATAGCTTGACACAAGTGTCTTGCAGCGATCTACGGGTATCTTCGCCCATTCGTCATGGGCAAAAGCCTCCAGTTCAGTCACATTCTTAGGCTTGCGCACTGCAACTGCTTTCTTTAAGTCCCACCAGAGGTTCTCAAACGAATTTAATCAGGTGACTGCGATGGCCACTCCAAAATGTTCCAGCCTTTAATCTGCAACCATGCTCTAGTAGACTTGGAGGTATGCTTGGGATCATTGTCCTGTTGAAAGGTCCAACGTCTCCCAAGCCTCAGGTTTGTGACGGACTGCATCACATTGTCATCCAATATCTCCTGGTACTGAAGAGAATTCATGGTACCTTGCACACGCTGAAGCTTCTCTGTACCTGCAGAAGCAAAACAGCCCCAAAGCATGATTGACCCCCCGCCATGCTTCACAGTAGGCAAGGTGTTCTTTTCATCATAGGCCTTGTTCTTCCTCCTCCAAACATAGCGTTGATCCATGGGCCCAAACAGTTCTAATTTTGTTTCATCAGTCCACAGAACACTATCCCAAAACTTCTGTGGTTTGTCCACATGACTTTTGGCATACTGCAGTCGACTCTTCTTATTCTTTGGAGACAGCAAGGGGGTGCGCCTGGAGTTCTGGCATGGAGGCCTTCATTACGCAGTGTGCGCCGTATTGTCTGAGCTGAAACTTCAGTACCCACATTTGACAAATCTTTTCTCAGTTCCTCAGCAGTCACACGGGGACTTTTCTCCACTCTACGCTTCAGGTAGCACACAGCAGTCAAAGTCAGCATCTTATTTCTGCCACGACCAGTAGCGTTTCAACAGTGCCCTTTGCCTTGAATTTGCGAATGATGCTTCCTATGGTCTCTCTTGGTATGTTTAACATCTTTGCAATCTTCTTATAGCCATTGCCCTTCCTGTGAAGAGTAATCACCTCTTCTCTTGTCTTCCTGGACCATTCTCTTGACTTCACCATGTTTGTAACCACACCAGTAAATGTCTAGAAGGAGCTGAGTATCACAGTCATTTTAAAGCTGCCTAATTGGTGCTTATTATGCTTTATTGCTGCTCCGTGACATCCACAGTGTTTTCAATACCTGATTGAAAACACTTGAATGAACCTCTGTTCTTCAGAGTGGTGGTCTTTAAGGGGTTGAATAATTGTGTCAATGAAGAATTCACAAAAGAAACATTTACTACTGTATTACAAAACCAATTGATGTCATTTTAGTTGCATATGGTTCTTTAAAAAGTCCTTGTAGGATTTCATTCTGAATACAATTACAAATGTACACTAAATTCCCTAAAACCCTTTACAGCATTGGGGGTTGAATAATTTTGAACACAACTGTATATGCATGCTCCATTAATTTCAATTTTATTCTTCTGTATGTGTTTTTCTATAAGGCTGTGTTATACGCTTTGGTCTAATTGTGGCTTAGTTGAATTCTATGCTTGAAATTTAATTCCTTTTTGAAGAAATAAAACGGGAATTAACACAGACTAATCCCGGATATGTGGAGTTGGATTCAAGAGGGGACTGAAAAAGGGATAGAAAGGTGATGTGGAGTTAAAAATCATTTTGTAAATATATGTATTAGACATGCGCACAACGAAAATTTTTGTTTCGGATCGATCAATTACGTTTTTTAGTTTGTTTCGTCTAGTGCGTTCGTTATGTTACTGCGATTCGTATTTCTGAATTATTCATTAGTTCGGGAGATCGGTAAATCGTATTTCAGATCGATTCATATTTTGGATCAATTCGCATTTCATTTTTATTAGCTATTTTGAAATGTGTAACGGATGAATTAATTACTTAGATTAGGGTAAAAAAATAAATAATTTAATCACCCTGTCCTTGGTGCTGAATAGGTTTCAGCACCAAGGCCAGCAGCTCAGCCCTCCAGAGCAAAAGATACCCCAGTTGTTAGTGCTGAAACCTATTCAGCACCAAGGAATCAGCTCTGTGGGGCTCTGGAGCCCATGGTACTGCTGTCATTGGTGCTGAATATGTTTCAGCACCAAGGACAGCAGCTCTGCGGAGCTCGGAGCAAAATATTTCCCTGTCCTTGGTGCTGAAAGCCTAATTGTTTTAAAATAATTAGGAATCCAAAAATGTCACCCAAAAAATCCTAAAAAAATACTAAAAAATAAATACATAAATAGACTTTTTGCTGCAAGTGAAAAGAATAAACGGTTGAATAAACATTAAATAAAAAACGGGGAATAAGGGATTTGCCTGTTTAAACCTGTTGAACGAACCGTCGAAAATCAGGGCATTTCACTGACATTTTGGTGATGTTCGGCATTCTCTGAATAGATTAACCATTACTTGTCTATGGGGAATTTCACTGCCGCCGAACTGCACCGAATGGCACCATGGCGATGTCCATGGCCTGTGTTGCTGAATACAACAGATTGAACAGCACGGCCAATGGACAGGGACATGATGCTGCTGAATCCTTGAATTGTAAATAATGAATCAATTCATAGAAACGGAATCAATTCATTATATTCCGTTTTCGTTCCATTTTGTATGGGACCGATTTTTTTATTTCAGAAGTGCTTCCGAAATATGAATCAGTAAATTTCATCCGAATTTTGATTCGGAACTAAACAAAACACACATCTCTAATGTATATAAACAACCAAGTACCCCACACTCTGGTACATCAGGAATATTCAAGTCCTGCGCAGGAATCAGGACGCAAAATTACAACAATCCAGGATTAATCTGCCACTATGCCACTTGTTAATATAGTTTTAAATTTACATTCAGAAAAAATGGCGTCGCGCACATGCTCACCAGAGCGGCTGCAACAATCACGAGTAAGATGTGATGGTGAGTATGGGCGCAACCTTTTTGTTTTCAACCCCAAATGAGAAGTACTTGGTGCGTGTATAAATGAAACCCACCATTTTTCTGCCTCTTAGCTGAAAAGCAGCAAGAGAGCATTTAGCTGCTCAGAGGAGAAGCTTTTGGCACCTTGGTTAGGTACTCACTCTACAAAAAGGTGCCTTGATAGGGCGAGTGAGCTTACGCTTCAATGGCCATTTTAGCAAACTAAAACCTCTTGTGTTTTGTTGCACATGGAATTGTATAGAAACGAGCGCAGAATACACTTTTTTTTAGTTTTAAATTTGTTAATGAATCCCTGACATTTCTGCTCCTCTGAATTTTTATTGAAATAGCTGGACTGTTATATATATCTGCAAAAAATGTTTCCCGTTTTTGTTTTTAAATCGTCTTTTCTTTTTTCTGTAACAGACCTTTTTATTATCATTCATTTGATCTTATATGTATATTCCAGGCATTTTCGTTCAGTAGTTTTTCTGCAAACAGCAGACGAACACCTCATTCGTCTGCGTGTCGGGTTTTTCCAGGCGGCTGCTCTGCGCGGTGATCGGCGGCTAGTTGGGTTTTTCCAGCGCATTCGGTGTGGTTAATCCAGCTGTTTCTGCGGGTTTTGGTGAGTGTTCGGCAGGTTTTGCAGTGAGTGTTCGTCGGGTTTGCGGCGGGTTTTCCCTGCAGTACGGCGGCCCTGTGGTGCTTGCTGAATACACCACAGGGTCGGCGAACTAGGATTGCCGAATCGCGCCGAATTGCAGGGAACGAAAAGTCCCTGAACCTGCGGTGACTTTTCGATTCTCTTTGAATAACCCTGTTAGTTAATTTTTGGTTATTATAACAACTTCAAATACATCTGTATAAAGAATACATGTATTAAACTGGCTATGTTGTACGATAATAGGCCAGTGTTAAATATTTACAGGCCCCCTGATTGTTTTTCCATGATAATGTCCAATTAACAAAATTTAAGACAGAGAGAAAAACAGAAGATTTAACTATGTCTTAAATTTATACACGGAGTTATGCAAGAGCTGGTTGATTTACCAGTTTGAGTCATGCAATCAATCATGCGTTTTCATAGTTGACACTCAGCTATCATTGCTAATGTAATGTAAAGTGGAGATGGCTCACTGCAGGGGCTGGATATGGCAATGAATATAAATAAGTGTGGGTGTGCTACTGTTAATAAATGTTTTCTTTCTGTTGATTATCTTTCAACACAAAGAGAGGGTAGTGTTCCCTATAGTTTAGTGCTGAGTAGGGATGCACCGGTACCACTTTTTTAAGACCGAGTATGAGTACCGATACTTTTTAAAAGTACTCACCGATACCGAGTACCGATACTTTTCTTTAATGTCATGTGACGCTTTCCAATAAGAACAGACCATATAAAAATGCTCCAGCTCACATGTATATATCCCCCCCGATATATATATATATTCATACTGCCCCAGCTCACACATGGATATGCCCCAGCTCATGGATATGCCCCAGCTCACACATGGATACTGCCCCCAGCTCACACATGGATATGCCCCAGCTCACACATGGATATGCCCCAGCTCATGGATATGCCCCAGCTCACACATGGATTTGCCCCAGCTCACACATGGATACTGCCCCCAGCTCACACATGGATATGCCCCAGCTCACACATGGATATGCCCCAGCTCACACATGGATTTGCCCCAGCTCACACATGGATTTGCCCCAGCTCACTCATGGATATGCCCCAGCTCACTCATGGATTTTCCCCAGCTCATGGATATGCCCCAGCTCACACATGGATTTGCCCCAGCTCACACATGGATTTGCCCCAGCTCACACATGGATATTGCCCCCAGCTCATGGATATGCCCCAGCTCACACATGGGTATGCCCCCCAGCTCACACATGGGTATGCCCCCCAGCTCACACATGGGTATGCCCCCCAGCTCATGGATATGCCACCACAGCTCACACATGGGTATTCCCCCAGCTCACACATGGGTATTGCCCCAGCTCATGGATATGCCCCCACAGCTCACACATGGGTATTGCCCCCAGCTCATGGATATGCCCCCACAGCTCACACATGGGTATGCCCCCCAGCTCATGGACCCCCCCGCGATGATACTTACCTTCCTGAGTGACGCCGGGAGTGTCTCCGTGCGTGCGCTCATTGGAAGGACCCCAGCCGCGACCACGTGGGACCATGTGATCGCGGCTGGGGTCCTTCCAACGAGCGCTCGCGGAAACTTTCCCGGCGTCGCTCAGGAAGGTAAGTATCATCGCGGAGAGCAGCTGCAGGGCCTGTCCGAATGCTCTATCGGCATTCGGACAGGCCCTGCAGCTGCTCACTGTGTTCATACTTACCTTTCCGGAGCGACGCCGGGAAAGTTTCCGCGCCCGCTCGTTGGAAGGACCCCAGCCGCGATCACATGGTCCCACGTGGTCGCGGCTGGGGTCCTTCCAACGAGTGCACGCGCGGAGACATTCCCGGCGTCGCTCAGGAAGGTAAGTATCGCAGAGAGCTCCAGGGGCGGCTGTCCGAATGCCGATAGAGCATTACCTAGTATCGGTATCGGTGCAACCCTAGTGCTGAGTGACATAACATGTGATGTATATCTCTAATATTAGGAAATATGTAATCCCGATACCCAAATGTAATCTCGAAATGTGGTGATATACTAAAATATATTTGTGCTGGGCACATAGAATGAATAATTTTCTATTAATCATTTCTATTCTAGGTTAATGGGATCTTTACTTTCAAAATCTCTCTTTATTTTGATTAACTTCAAAAAGTCCATCTGGTTCAACATCTTCTATCACCATTATTGCAGGCAATCCAAAAGAATCATAGTTTACAGTAACATAAAGTCAAGAAACATAGCTGTATCAACATGTAACACGGTGTTAGGTAAGATATATCCATCTGTACTTGACCCCTGTGTATATAAAGCCGGGGAATCGCCTGGTTCTACTGGCCATGTTTTAAGTTAAGTGAAGAAACCTGTAATCTAAGCGACCAGTCCTTAGAATGGCCGGATCTATACAGAATAAAGAATATCACAATGAACAAAAGGACAATACATAGAAGAACTGAACCTACAGGGACAAGAGAGAGAACACAGTACAAATGTAAAGCCAATGGTTGGTACAAGGAATAGTATAGCACGTGCACTCAACTTCTTTGGTCGACCATGGTGAGGCCTGTTCTGAGTGGAACTTGTCCTGTTAAACTGCTGTATGGTCTTGGTCACTGTGCTGCAGCTCAGTTTCAGGGTCTTGGCAAACTTCTTATAGCCTAGGCCATCTTTATGTAGAGCAACAATTCTTTTTTTCAGATCCTCAGAGAGTTCCTTGCCATGGGGTGCCATGTTGAACTTCCAGTGACCAGTATGTGATTGAGAGCGATAACACCAAATTTAACACAGCTGCTCCCCATTCACACCTGAGACCTTGTAACACTAACGAGTCACATGACACTAGGGAGGGAAAATGGCTAATTGGCCCAATTTGGACATTTTCACTTAAAGGTGTACTCAGTGGCGTCCCTAGGGGGGGAAGGGGGTGGCCTGCACCGGGTGACACCACCCCTTAGGGTGACACCATAAAAAAATATATATAGATTTTTTACTTTTACAAAGTATTTTACCAGGAAGGATACAATGAGATTTCACAAATTTTCAAGTATATCATGGATAGGCAAGGCCTAGACTGGTACTTTCCAGGGGGCGGCAAAAAAAACCACCACTTTGGCTAATGTCAGATGAACGCAGTCAGAGCACACTCTGCTTGCATGCACAACGGACGGATGTAGTGACGGAAGATACTGTAGACACCACACGATCCCTTTATCTTGACGGAAGTAGAAAAAAAAAAGGGAATTATGGGAAACAAAATTAATATGAAAAATTATACAAATTGGAAAATGATAAGAAAAGCCATTTTGTGCGTCAAGGTGCTGGACATCGCAAATGCGCTCCATCTGACTTTGTGTCATCACACACAGAACGCTATGCGGACGTAGCGCACTCTGCGCGTCCGTCCTAGAGGTTTTATGTTCTTGCCTAAATTGCATCCGTTGCCATCTGCGTAGTGTGTGCGCACTTCGATGCGCACGTACTTCGTGTGTGGGTCTCTATTGATCATGATTCTATGCTACGACGAATGTTAAACTGTGCGGCAACACGGACGTGATCACTGCGGTCGTCTGACGTGGGCCTAAAGGGGTTACTCAAAGCACCGAAATGACGCCAACATTTTGGTGTTCTGTTGTTCCCTGCACTTCGGGGAATTAAATTTCCCCACCCTGCAGTGAATTCACCATTCACCACAGGGTCCCCAAGTGCATGGAGTCAGCCGCTGAATGCCGCTGCCGCAAACCTGAGACCTGCTGTTTTCGAAAAAACTACTGAACGAAAATGTCTGGAATTTACATATAAGGTCCTATGATTAATAATAAAAAAGGTTACCGCAAAAAGAAAAATCGCTATTAAAAAGAAGGGAAAAAAAATTTGCTCAACAAATTCTGAAAAATGACTGAAAGATACAAAAAAATCTATAAATAGACTTTTTACTACAGATTAAAAAATGTTATTACATAAAAATGGGAATATTTTTAACATTGAAACCTATGGGACTCGCCTGAATAAACCTGCTGAATAAAAACAACCGAACATCAGGGCATTTCACTGACATTTCTCTGCTGTCTGGTGTTCTCTGAATAGATTAACCATGACTTCTCTATGGGGATTTGCACTGCCTTTGAACAGCACCGTACTTGCTGGCAGTTCGCCAAAATTTGTGTGTGAGCATATCACAGAGCTCCCAGGGGCGTTCTTAGGGGAGGAGCAGGCCAACCCATGTACAAGTTATTATTGGGGTGTCATTAGGGGGTACTAGGAGGTGCCACTGTCAATGTGTATCAGCTTTGTGCTGAGTTCTCAAACAAAGAGCAGTGGTGCAGGGTGTTTGCATTAGGAGAATAAAAATCCCCTCTCCTCCCTTCATAGCTCCTCCCCTGCCCTGCAGCAGCCCTAGTAGAGGGGCGGGGGATGTGATTTGTGTGCAGAGAGAGAAGATGACAGTAAACGGCAGGTAAAGGTCGAGTAATCAGCAGAATTTGAAGCACTCTCTGCTTACTGCTGTTTAAGTGGACCTTTCCTTAACCAGCACTGCAGTGATCAGAAATCTGTCACTGAGCTGCCTGGCTCCTGGTGAGGTCCTGCATAGAGGAGGTCAGGCTGCATTCACTGCATCACCAGGAAATAGGCAGCCCAGGGTAAACAGGGACAGGGATAAGGGAGTCTTAAAAAACTGGAATAGTAAAGAAAAAAGACCATAGCAGCATCTCATACCTGCAAAACACACACCCATTCTCTGCTCAGCAACTCCAATCCACAAAACCAGCCACCCAGCACACACACACAACTCCCATTACACAAAACCAGTGACACACACACAACTCCCATTACACAAAACCAGCCACCCACACACACAACTCCCAACACACAAAACTAGCCACCCACAACTCCCGTCACACAAATCCAGCCATCCACACACACAACTCCCATCACACAAAATCAGCCACCCACACACAACTCCCATCACACAAAACCAGACACCCATACAACTCCATCACACAAAACCAACCACCAACACACAACTCCTATCACACAAAACCAGCCACCCCAACACACACACAACTAACATCAACAAAACCAGCCACTTGTGTCCTTTTGTTCATAGCTTGAGGATGAATATGTTGTGAGTTTGCAAAATCTCTTAAAAATAACAATTATTCAAAAAGAATCTACACTCGCCTCTTATTGCACAACACAGAGGACGCATGATCCACCATTGGCAGATTCATAATATATCATTAATATATGTATACGTCATGTCCTGCTAGAATGCTATAACTAAAAATATTTTTGAAAACAATAAAAAAAGAGTTTGTGATTTATTTACATTTTAAAGTTGGGGGGTGCCAAATATAGGATCCGCCCTGGTTGCCAAATGTTCTAGGTACGCCCCTGCTGTACTCACTTTTGTTTCCAGCAGTTTAGACATTCATGGCTGTGTGTTGAGTTATTTTGAGGGGACAGCAAATTTACACTGTTATATAAGCTGTACACTCACTATTTTAGTGTCTTTTTCTTCAGTGTTGTCACATGAAAAGATATAATAAAATATTTACAGAAATGTGAGGGGGTGTACTCACTTCTGCCAGATACTGTAAATAATGTTCCAAAATCACAGAGTAATGTGATGCAATGATACCTTTTTGTTGTACTAACCTGATACATAAATTTAATATTTTATTTGCCGTAATTCAGCGTTTTTTTCCAACATCCGATAACTGCTTCAGAGACTCAAATTTTTGCTAAATTATGGTGACCATTCGCTGCTAAATAGGGACTTCACCATATTTTCAGCGAAATTTATTCCCCGAAATGTGACAAAAAGCAAAGGATCTAAAGATGAATAGACCCTTAAGATTCTAACTTCCATAATAACCTCTAAAATTCCATTAAATCAGGGAAATACAATAAAAATAAAAAAAGAGTGTGGCATGTAGCCTATCCATTAACTCCTAAAATGACAGTTATCAAGAGAAAACGGGAAATATATACACTGTGAGGCATGTAGCCTACCCATTAACACTTAAAATACCATTAATAAAGGGAAAAAATTGTATACCGTGAGGGATGAAGTCTGCCCATTAACCCTTAATATACAACTAAACCAAGACAAAAACAAAAGTAATACATAGTCTGACCATTAACCCTGTCACTGCTGAGCCATTTACACCATATCAAAAAAATTGTTACGTTTTTATTTTATTATTTATGAATTTGTCTTTACATTGAATATGGTCATATTGGGTATCATTGTAAAGGTCAGACTGCCATTTCCAAAGACACCTCGTACGACGCAAGGGGCAAGAGTTACTGTGGTCTGAAGAAGTGGGGGAAATGGATGCGGTTCCCTGGTGGGGGGGCACATGAGGGGGCAAGGAATAACCTAGGGGGACAATTGCCCCCCTGGCCTCCTCCTAGAGATGCCTATACTTAATGGAAAATGTGATTCCATTCTTGCCGCAAGCTGAGCTTGTGGCACGAATGCAGTCGATTCCTTGCACGAGGTTGCTGTACATTAACGCCTCCTATATGTATTATGGGAGACGATAATTGTAACCTCTGCATGGAAGTGTAGGTCTCTCCTTCGGTTTCGTGTGTGTAATGTGTATGTATATTTGTTATTCTCTCCCTTTGTACAGCACCAAGGAATTTGTAGACATGTTATAAATACTTGTAACTGTAACTGTAGGCTATTCCAATGTAGCCTGCTCTTCCACACGGCAAAATCACAACAGTCTTTAAACCCCCCCATTAAATCCCATACTCACCTATCATCCCAAGGTGAAAAGGGTGGCACAATCCATTGTTTCTTCTTGCTGCGAGCCGAGTGAGACTGGGAAGAAATAGTTCCTAGTTTCCCTCTGCGGTCACTCAGCAGCTCTGCATGATCTCATAGATGGGGCACGCAAAGCTCCATGGAGTCCAATACTCACTGTGATGTTAACGCTAACTGCGGAATAGAACCTTATGCTTGTTAGTGAATAACCCTGCAAGACTTACTTTGAATGCTTTTAACTCAAAGAAACATTTTATGAAACAAGTGTGTGTGTGGGGGATTAGGATTAGAATAAACTCCATCAATCACTGCAAGCAGAATAAATAAACTTTTTGAAATACTAAAGCACATAATTTGCAGTGATAGAAACATATTAAAATAAGTAAATTATGTGTATCATGCAATGCAATAGATATCTAGAGCAATGCAATTCAAATGTTAAAGTGTGTCTATGTAATCCTTTCAATTGCTTAAATGCATTTATAATCAAGAAAATGTATTTTTAATATACAAGGTGTCCATAAAGTCTCATTACAATTTCAAAAATGTATTACAATGAAAAGACAGATAAGTGAAAATTATTACAAAATGAGACATATATATTTAAGGTTTTTTTGCCTAATTTAATACACCTCTATATGGGCACCATTAGTTGCACGAAGCACATCAAGACGGTACTCTATTTCTTGCCATGTTCGCTGTAGCATACCCTCAATGGTGGCAATGGTATCAGTGATTCAATTTATGGTGCCCACATAGAGGTGTATTAAATGAGGCAAAAAAACTTAAATATATACGTCTCATTTTGTAATAATTTTCACTTATCCGTCTTTTCATTTGCCAATTTTTGAAATTTTAAGAGACTTTATGGACACCCTGTACAATAATCATTGTAAATACCATTAGCTTCTAAGCCTTATTTGTTTCTTAGATCAATACTTCTATTACTGAAAGCTAGAAAGCATTTTAATCTTTTTTGCACTTTTGATTGTCATGATTGGAATGCTTTAAATGGGATTAAAAAGCATTTAGGTCATAGTGAATTGTAATGTGCATGGTTAAAAAAAAAAAAAAGGTGAAATGAGCCTATAGTCCCATTAGTTGCCGTTACATTATATATATTTGTGCATTTTCTTCAAGCTGCAAAGTAATGATTTAAGGCCTTAAATTAAACAAATATGTACAGTATATCAGGGAAATGCAGTGAGGTCAGTGGCTGGTGAGGCACTGGCTAGTGTCAGAGCTAGATATAAACAGGTTACCTAGTCTCAATTTACATATTTGATTCTCATTATATAGGAGAATAGAGTTTCACTATTTATACTCATGTGAAACCAATTCAAATATACATTACATGGTCTCACTGTGATATTTACAAATGCTGGCCTTTCAATGTGTTTTTCAATTATTGGTGAAACGGCTCAGCAGTGAATGGGTTAAAAAGCGAAAACATGTAAAAAGGGTATTTCTAATCGTAGTAAAAAATTTGAAACTAATTAGTCGGTGTCTTTTTTGGGGATTAAATTAGATTTTGGGGATTAAATTTTTAAAATTGTGTTTTTTCCATTTTTTCATCATATTTCATCATTTTTTATAGTAAATTATTCGATATAATGGAAATAATGGTATCTTTAGAAAGTCAATTTAATGGCGAGAAAAACAGTATATTATATATGTGGGTTGCGTAAACGAGTAAGTGGAAAATTTGACCTAAACACAAACAGAGCAGAAATGTAAAAACAGCAGCGGGCACTTTCGGACAGACCTTTGTAAAACCGCCCGGTCACTATGGGGTTAATAGATATGCCCCTTCCTGTAAGTGATGGGAAGTCTGGATCAGTGAAGTGATTCGGTTTATTATGATTGACTCAATTAAATTAATCAGATCATGAAATTAATCATTTGATTCAAATCAAAAGATTGAATCGTTCATGAATTGGACATTACTACTTCCTGTCAATGAGAGGCCAGCTTCCCATGCAGGTGTTTTTTTTAATGGCTTGGACCAATGGTGCTTTCCCATTGGTCCAAGCTATTCCATTGCTCTCTCAATGACTCTCTGAGGAGCAGTCTTCACGAAGTAGGAAACGCTCATCTGTTCCTATTTAAACAGATACGCGCTGCAGAGTTCTTGAGTAGCTTATGTGATTAGCGTAGCAGGAAGCGTACCGTTACGCAAATTGCGTAGGCTGTGTACAGAAAGCGCACTACACATTTTTTTACTGATGGCAGAGGCAGAGGGCAGAGCCCACAGCTGGGGACCGCATAGCCGGTGAGTTTACTTAACAACAGGTTCTGAGAGTTAATATTCTGTGCAGCATTCTGACTCGTGCCGAGAAGTTACAGTTACAAGCAATTATAAAGCGCCAACAGGTTCTGTGGTGCTGTACAATGGAAGAGACAGAATAGCAAATATACATACACATTACACACATGGAACAGTAGGTGAAAGGACCCTGCTCGAGAGCTTACAATCTAAGAGGCGAGGGGTGACCCATTAGGTGAGGGTGAATAGAGTACAAGAAGTAACGGGGGTGCGTGTGGGCAGTGTAGGAAGAAGGAGCAAGAGATGAACAATGGGGGATTAGAGAGTGAGCCGATAAGCTTCCCTAAAGTAATGGGTTTTCAGCAATGTCTTGAAGGACTGGAGAGACAAGGAGCGTCTGATGTTGCGGGGGAGGGGGTTCCATAGAAAGGGGGCAACTCGGGAGAAGTCCTGAAGGCAGGAGTTATGGGTTCGGGTACGAGGAGCAGATAACATCAGGTTATTGGCAGAGCGGAGTGGTCGGGACAGGATGTACCTGCTAATAAGGAAGCAGATGTAAGCAGGGGTGCGGTTATGGAGAACTTTGTATGTGAGGACCAGTATTTTGGATTGGATTGGATTCTGAAGGAAACAGGGAGCCAGTGTAGAGATTGACAAAGGGGTGAGGTGTGAGAGGTGCGGAGGTGAGGTGTAGAAGTCAGGCACAGGCATTCATAACAGACTGCAGAGGGAGAAACTGGGATCTTTTAAGGCCAGAGAGAAGGAGGTTACAGTAGTCCAGACGGGAGATAATAAGAGCTTGGCTGAGCATTTTAGCAGAGTCATGATTAAGAAAGGGATGGATGCTTGCAATGTTTTTTAGGCAGAAGTAGCAGGATTTGGTTAATGGCTGAATGTGAGGAGCAAAGGATAGATCGGAGTCCAAGAGGATGAGAAGGATGACCTACATTGGAATAGCTCGTTCTTCTACCGGCTAGGCACACATTAATGACTCCTGTAGAAAGTATACACATGGCTCAGTCGGAACAGCAGCCGGAGCCATTACTATCGCTGCAAATATTAACAGCTCAAGCTGTTTGTCGAATAACATGGAATAGGGCCCCAGCCTGACACCCTGTGATGTAGCGCCAAATTAGCCCCCATTTATTAACTAATAGAACTGTAAGAAAAGAGCTTGGGTTTATAAGAGAAGCAGCAAACTTTTAAAAGTATCCTGTAATAGAGCTCCTTTAGGGTTGCATGCTAGTTTTCAACTATGATCTGGAGGTTTTGAAGTAAAGAATAGATAAACATAAAAAATTTTTATCTCCGTTATCCCTTTTCTCTAGGCTTGTTGAGTAATAAATTAATTTATTACTTCTCAGTCTTTCCCCCTGTGTGACAGATATAGGGTGTACAGCCCTGAGTTGTGCACTGGTAATACATACAGAGCTTTATTCTGTGGTTGTCAGCGTGACTAACACACTCACTCATGCATTTCGTTTTCCTGGTGAGGTGTAATGGAAGAACAAAAACATAATATGCTGAGATCTCAATCTCCTGTCGTGTTTGCCTTTCTCCGAAGAGAAAATCAAAATCTATTGAAAAGATACTGAATTCCAGTGAGGGCATTATTCTGCTATTTGCATCAGACTGAACCAATCATCAAAATAAAACTGATGAATGACTGACTCAAACCCCTATATGGTGGAATATGTGCATCAAAAATATTATTATTATTATAATAATAGTGGGAGACATTTTATAATAGTATTTAATGCTGCATCTGGTACTCTGATGACACAGGGTACATCAAACCATATTCACCAACCAGGGTAGATATTGGGGGTGTTTGAACAGGTATGGGGAAAATCATGCATCATAAATCTTAGCGCAGTATTCCAGGTTCATTTTCGGATTCAGTATGTGAGTGACTATTTTATTCTGGATTATTTCTATTTTTTTTTACCGATAATACCTGATACAATAGTGTATTTGTTTTGGCATCTTTTTTAAGAATGTGTAAGAAGTAGTTGACATTTATATAATTTACAAAAGACACATCAGTAAAGACACTTACAAACCTGGCAAAATTTCAATTCACGTTTGCAGGTCAAATAATAAGATTATTATAATGCAGTAAATCTATTTTATTGTTGGAAGACAGAAATTAAATCTCCATCCATTTTGTTGGAATGCAAAATGCTGTATCCTTTCATCTGTTGGCAACACATATTTTCTTTTAAAGTACATCCATGCTAGGAGGCATTAATATTTTATGTTGTGAATATTAATGCATACAGACACTTGACATTAAAAGCTCGCGATTCAGAGACATGGGCAGTTGTTGGCTGCTCTCACAGAGAATGCCAACATCGTTGACAGGAGACACTATCAATATCAATCACAAAGCATACAGCATTCAACTGAAACACGAATTATAGTTAAGTGAAATGAATATATCGCCAGTTGAGCTCGGCCTGTAAAGAGAAAGAACATCTATTATTTTATTATACTTTATTTATATAGCGCCAGCATATTCCGCGGCGCTGAACAATGGGAACGATATAGACAGAGTTACAATACATTGAGACTGAACAACATTTGATAAACCAGTACAGGAGGAAACGAGGGCCCTATTCCTGTGGGAACTCACAATCTAGAAGGGTTGGGGGTGGAAACAGGAGGAGAGGACTGCAAGGAGAGAGTAATGGACTGGTTGGGGCAGTGAGGTGTATGTCTAATGGGGTAGGCCTAGGTAATTGATATGGTAAGCACCAAAAACATTTGTGAACTACTTTTTTATTCTGTGGGATTATTGACAATATCTTCCTTAGGGGAGAATCGGCTGCTGTGTTTCATTACTATAAATAAGCTAGAATTGTATCTATTGGCCATGTATGATACACTCTTTGTAGAATGTAACTTCTCCATCAGTTCTAATCAAATTAAATTTACAGGGACCAGAAGGGTTAATTATTAACTGTGGCTAAACCCCACCCCAGTTCTTTCTCATCACCCTTTTATGTCTAAAGCAGTGTTTCCCAAACCTGTCCTCAGGACCCTCAACCAGGCCAGATTTTACAGATCACCTTGGGGAAACACAGACTGAATCCTGCAATCACTGAGCAGCAAATCATATCACCTGTGCTGTGTTTCAGATATCCTGAAAACCTGGCGAAGCGGAGGGTCCTGAGGACAGATTTGGGAAACACTGGTCTAGAGTTACATAGTTACATAGGCTGAAAAAAGACATGCGTCCATCGGGTTCAGGCTCTCCCACATTACCTACTGCTATTGATCCAAAAGAAGGCAAAAAACCCAGTCTGAAATGCTCGCCAATATGCAACATACTGGGAAAAAATTCCTTCTTGACCCCAGAATGGCAGTCAGATTTCTCCTTGGATCAAGAAGCTTTTACCCACATATTAAATATTATAACCCTTAATATTCTGTGTCTGCAGGAAGTCATCCAGTCGCTTTTTAAAAGTCTGTACAGTCTCTGACCCAACCACCTCAACAGGCAGAGAATTCCACAACTTTATTATTCTCACTGTAAAATAACCCTTCCTATGCTTTAGGCTGAATTTTCTTTCTTCCAGTCTAAATGGATGACCCCTTGTCCTGTGTATAGTCCTGTTAATGAATAGGTTATCAGACAATGGTTGATAATGGCCCCGTATATATTTATATAAGGTTATCAGATCCCCTCTAAGGCGCCGTTTCTCTAAAGTAAACAGATTTAAGCTTGTTAGTCTTTCCTCATAACTTAACCCTTCCATTCCCCTTATTAATTTAGTTGCCCGTCTCTGCACTTTTTCTAACGCTATAATATCCTTCCTTAAGACAGGTGCCCAAAATTGCACGGCATATTCAAGGTGCGGCCTGACCATTGATTTATACAGAGGCAAAATTATGTTTTCATCCCGAGAGTGAACTCCCCTTTTAATGCATGCCAATACTTTGCTGGCCTTGTAAGTGTAAACCTTTTCTCTGTGTCACTGCTATGGTCTCTCCCTGTATTACTGTATTTTGTTGGCTGGTAGGTAAACTCCTGCCGGAAGCAAAGAAGATAAAAAAAGCAAGAAGTTGGCATAAGGCAACCTGAACAAAAACAGCTAACCCTTAAGCTTAGAATTGAAAACAACATAAATAACAGGGGAGAAACAAGGGTGTCATCACAGTGTGCTGGTTAGAAAGATCATTTAAAATCATTGATGCTTTGTTATCGTATCCACTTGCGTGTACATTGTACATTGTCATGTATACCAAAAATTTATGAAAAACAGTACGGGCACTATTCCGTAGTGAACACTAACGTTAGCGTTCAGATATGTAAGTGTTACTGCTAGGATAATTGACTTTAACGCATGCCCCATATTACCTTCCTGATGCTAAACCCGTAAGAAATCACTTAGAGCATCAGTGATTGCACTAGCTTCTGCTTACTGTACTTTGCGCATCCTACACTTAACATGGGGAGCCAGGGCCGGCCCAAGCCACACTGCTGCTTGGAGCGATGGATGAAATGCTGCCCCCCCCCCAAACATGTATGAGTGTATCACAGAGCTCCACAGCAATAAAACTCACGGTAATGTGCGGTGTGTATGAGCGTATCACAGAGCTCCAAAGCCATAAAGCTCACAGTAATGTGCGGTGTGTATGAGCGTATCACAGAGCTCCAAAGCCATAAAACTCACAGTAATGTGCGGTGTGTATGAGCGTATCACAGAGCTCCACAGCAATAAAACTCACACTCGTACACACCGCACATTACTGTGAGTTTATTGCTGTGGAGCTCTGTGATACAGTAATGTGCAGTGTGTATGAGAGTAAGACAGAATCCACAGCAATAAAACTCTCAGTAATGTGTGCGGTGTATGAGCGTATCACAAAGCTCATCCTGCCTCTACCAAGATGTAGACAGGGTGAGGGGAGAGAGCCAGGACAGGGAGAACACGAGGAATCCTCCCCCCCCCCCAGTGAAAAGTGTGCGGTGCAGCACAATCTGCTCAGTGGGGGGGGGGAGAGGGAGGGGAGGATCTGAAGCTGGGTGTAAAAATGCCAGAAAATGAGTGTATCTTTGCTGGTCTGTATGAGGTGGCCCTGTGTGAGAATCCAGAGCTGCCTCATACAGAAAGCGATATGATGCACATTTAGCTAATTCCTAGAGAGAAACTGCCCTATATACCTAAATACAAAGCACATACCTGTATATAAGGGTGCGCACACTCTCTGTAAGATATAAACCAAAATACATTGCAAATAGCTCTATATAAGACAGCGCTTGCTCTCTGTATAGGGCACAGGATTTATATTAATTTATATGTCCTATACAGAGCAAGCATTGTCTTATATAAAGCTATTTGCATTGTATTTTGGTGTATAACTTAGAGAGTGTGAGCGGCCTTATATACAGATATATGCTTTGTATTTAATTCTATATGCCTTACACATTGAGAGAGCTGCCTTAAATCAGCACATTTCTGTGTATAAGGCCGCTCACACCCGGTGCTCAGCTAGTGCCTGCCCTTGAATATCGTACTAAAATGGGGACGTTAGGGGGAGCCTACAGGTGCAGAATTTCCCCGTTATCATCCCCATTTTAGCGCATACTAGGGAGTAGTGCCCTGGGACAGTAAGGTGAGTATGAAAAATAATTCAGACATCTCTTAACCCATAGCAACCAATATAGTGCTTTGTGGGTTAGAAAAACAATTGTTACTTCAAAACCAAATTATTAAGTGATAATCATTCAAATCCTCAAAAGGAGTTTTAATTTCCATAGCATTTCTATAATACCAATTACTACGTAATATCATCTATAACATAATGCAGTAAGGCTTGGCGTGTCATCGGCAAAAACCTGTACTGCGCATGGCTGCGGTTAGCTGCGCAGCAGCGATTGGCTGCGCGCGCATGCAACTGCCGCGGCACGCGCCGGCTGTGCGCATGCCGCACGCTGGATCCGCGCGCAGCCTCTACCCGTTGGCCGCGCGCAACCAGGACAACAGGATCCTCACGCAGCAGCCGGGTAGACGCTGCACGCGCATCCAGAGCAGGATGCGCACGCAGCAGCCGGGTAGAGGCTGCGCGCGCATCCTGTAGTGCCAGATGCGCTCGGTGCCCGCGGATGGAGGTGCCCACGGGTTAAAGCACGGAGGCTCAGGCACACAGCAGAACCACCGGCCCCGGTATCAGGTAGCGCTACAGGTCGCCGGGGCTTTTCATCCATTGAGAGTGGCCTCAGCGCATACCGCCTCCATGCGACTCCCACTTCCGCCCACAGAGGTAACGTTGATCGTTCCTATTGGATAAATCACACACAGCTGTCAAGGATGTGGACCAATCGGAGCTCGCCACGCGCGGACCAATCAGCGGCTCACCCGTACTGCCGTGGACCTGAAGCTGTATCTGGAGTTAGGAGGGAATTGAAGGAGGATGCTCCGGTGTCTGTGAATGAGGGTCCCCCAACCAGAGAGCTACACTGTGAGAAACATAGAAACATAGAAAAATGTCGGCAGATAAGAACCTTTCGGCCCATCTAGTCTGCCCAATTACATGGATACTTTACCTGGATTTATCTTTTGTTTAGGATAGCCTTATGCCTATCCCATGCCTGCTTAAATTCAATTACTGTTTTGGCTTCTACCACTTCAACTCGAAGGCTGTTCCATGTATCCACCACCCTCTCAGTAAAATAATGCTTCCTGATGTTACTTTTAAACATTTGTCCCTCTAATCTAAAACTATGTCCTCTTGTTTCGCTACTTTGTTTCCTTTTAAATATACTCCCTTCCTCTACCTTGTGGATTCCCTTTACGTATTTAAATGTTTCTATCATATCTCCTCTGTCTCGTCTTTTTTCCAAGCTGTACATGTTAAGATCATTAAGCCTTTCCTGGTAACTTTTCTCCTTCAAGCCGTACACCATTTTAGTAGCCCTTCTCTGAACTCTCTCTAAGATGTCTATATCCTTTTGGAGATACGGTCTCCAGTACTCCACACAGTACTCCAAGTGAGGTCTCACCAGTGCTCTGTACAGTGGCATGAGCACTTCCCTTTTCCTACTGCTAATACCTCTCCCTACACAACCAAGCATTCTGCTAGCGTTTCCTGCTGCTCTATTACATTGACTACTTACCCTTAGATCCTCTGAAATAATAACCCATAAATCCCTTTCCTCAGATGTTGAGGTTAGGACTGTATCAAATATTCTATATTCAGCCCTTGGGTTTTTACGTCCCAGGTGCATTATCTTGCACTTATCCACATTAAAACTCAATTGCCACAGCTCTGACCATTTTTTTAGTTTACCTAAATCATTTGTCATTTGGCTGATGCCTCCAGGAACGTCAACCCTGTTGAAAATCTTTGTGTCATCAGCAAAAAGACATACTTTTCCATTAATACCTTCTGCAATTTCACTAAGAAAAATGTTAAAGAGAATGGGTCCAAGTACTGACCCCTGAGGTACCGCACTGGTAACAAGACCTTGCGCCGAATAAACTCCATTTACCACAACCCTCTGTTGCCTGTCACTCAGCCACTGCCTAATCCATTCCAATCTAAATAAGCAATGTCTACTGCAACACCTATGTGTATTATTTTTGTTACCCAATCAAAAAAATCAATAAGATTAGTTTGGCATGATCTCCCTGAGCTAAACCCATGTTGTTTCTGATCCTGTAATCTATGTGTTTTTAGATGTTCAACAATCCTTTCCTTTAACATGGTTTCCATTAATTTCCCCACTACTGACGTAAGACTAACTGGCCTATAGTTCCCCGATTCCTCCCTACTACCCTTCTTGTAAATGGGCACAACATTTGCTAATTTCCAGTCTTCTGGGACGACTCCCGTTAACAAGGATTGGTTAAATAAATCTGTTATCGGTTTTGCTATTACACCACTGAGCTCTTTTAATAATTTTGGGTGGATCCCATCAGGCCCCATTGACTTATTTGTCTTTACTTTAGACAGCTGCTGTAGAACCTCCTCCTCTGTAAACTGATATGTAAATGTCTCGTTAGTGTTTCCACCTAACTGAGGTCCCTTTCCTTCCTTTTCTTCTGCAAAGACTGAACAAAAATATTCATTGAGGCAGTCAGCGAGACTTTTATCCTCTTCTACATACCTTCCTTCCTTTGTTTTTAATCTAACTAATCCTTGTTTTACTTTTCTTTTTTCATTTATGTATCTAAAAAATGTTTTGTCCCCCTTTTTTACTGAGCTATTTTCTCTTCTGTGTGTGCTTTGGAAGGTCTTATAAATTGCTTTGCCTCTTTCTGCATAATTTTATAGGTTTGCCTATCTTCTTCACTCTGAGTTTTTTTATAATTATTGAATGCTATCTTTTTGTCCTTCACTATTTTGGCCACTTCTGCAGAGTACCACAGTGGTTTCTTCCCTTTTTTGTTTTTGCTAACAAGCCGAATGCAATTGCCTGTGGCCTTCAATAATGTTTTCTTTAAATAATCCCATTTCTCCTGGACTCCCTTTAAACTCCTCCAGTCTGATAATGACTCATTCACACAAAATCTCATTTTAGAAAAATCGTTTTTTTTAAAGTCTAAAACTTTAGTTTTTGTGTGGTGATTAAACCATACTGACTGGTGATCACTAGATCCCAAATTTTCACCTACAACGTCTGATACCAAACCTCCATTTTTGAGCTGGGGCAATTATACCCATGTGATCTTGGGGCAAATATACCCATGTGAGCTGGGGCAAATATACCTATGTGGGCTGGGGCAAATATACCCATGTGGGCTGGGGCAAATATACCCATGTGAGCTGGGGCAAATATACACATGTGAGCTGGGGGCAATTGTACCCATGTGAGCTGGGGGCAATTGTACCCATGTGAGCTGGGGGCAAATATACCCATGTGAGCGGGGGGCAATATATACCCATGTGAGCTTGGGGCAATTGTACCCATGTGAGCAGGGGCAAATATACCCATGTGAGATGGGGCAATTATACCCATGTGAGCAGGGGGCAATTATACCCACGTGAGCGGAGGGCAAATATACCCATGTGAGATGGGGGCAATTATACCCATGTGAGCAGGGGGCAATTATACCCATGTGAGCAGGGGCAATTATACCCATGTGAGCTGGGGCAATTATACCCATGTGAGCTGGGGGCAAATATACCCATATGAGCTGGGGCAATTATACCCATGTGAGCTGGGGAAAATATATCCATGTGAGCTGGGGAAAATATACCCATGTGAGCTGGGGGCAATTATACCCATGTGAGCTGGGAAAAATATATCCATGTGAGCTGGGGAAAATATACCCATGTGAGCTGGGGCAATTATATCCATGTGAGCTGGGGGCAATATTTACCCATATGAGCTGGGGGCAATATATACCCATATGAGCTGGGGGCAATATATATCCATATGAGCTGGGGCAATATATAACCATATGAGCATATGCAAGCACAGACAACCCGCTATTAGGAAAAGAAATTGTCTTTCTTTGACGTTGCTGTGCTTTCATTTCGGCAAACATTCATGCACACCTCACATAACAATAGACTGCCCTCTGGGCAGGCTTTCCACGTAGTTCACAATAAACTGTTAGTACAGGACCCACTCAGGTACTTAGAACACCAGCATCTATTTAATAAGCTTGCTTCCCTCAGTCTCCACTCAAAATCCCATTCACTATACTATCTATTGACGATAGATACACAAAAACTCCTCTTTATCATGTAGCAGCTGATATGAGGCACCAACAGCAAACAGTAAAGGCAAACATTTAATTGCATTCTTCTTTAAGGAGAGAAAGTCTATGCCTCAACACTTCCAAGCTGCCAAAAAAAAGGAAAGGCTACCGTACTGTAGAATAGCTTAGGTTGTGCACACGTGGAACATTTATTAATTGAAAACTTATGTTTAGAACATTTTGCACAAAATATAAATTTTTCATCAGAAATGACAAGTCTGTAATCAGAGATATTGTCAGTTTTTGATATTCAACATAAACCAGATAAGGGACACCTAAAATATCAATGTAAAAGGTGAAAGAGGACCTCTTCACCCAACAATAGGGTGTGCCTGGGCACACCAGGCACACGCCCTGTGCACGCCCATGCCTGTTAGTGCTCCCCAAAGATAGGTTTGGGAAACACTGATTTAGGGGGTTATTCAGAGAGCAGCAAAATGTCAACGAACTTTCAGTGCTCTCTCATTCCCCGCACTTCCCTGCACTTCAGGGAATCAACGTTCCCCACCCTGCGGTGGATTCAGCAGTCACTGCAGGGTCCCCGGAGTGCTGGGAAAACCCGCCGAAAGCCTGCCGCAAATAACACACCGAACACACTGGAAAAAGCCGATGAGCTGCCAATCACAGCGCAGACCAGCCGCCGGAAAAAAGCCTAAAAGCTGACGAACGGGGTAAAAAAAAAAAAAAACAATACGCTTGAAAGTGTCAAAATTGAAATGCTGTTTGCAAAGAAACTACTGAACGAAAATGTCTGGAATTTAAATAAGGTCCTATAAATGATAATAAAAAGGGCTGTTAAGGAAAAAAGAGAATGTTTTTAAGAAAAAAACTGTTCAAATTTTTTTCCAAAAAAATGTCTAAAAGATCCTAGAAAAATAAAATCATTAAATAAGGAAACTATTTGCAGCGGATTAAAAGAATAAACAATTTATTAGCTATTGAATAAAAACAGGAATATTTTTAGCATTGAAGCCTATGGGATTCGCTTGAATAAATCTGCTGAATGAAAACACCGAATATCAGGGCAATTCGGCATCTTTTCGCTGCTGTTCAGTGTTCTCTGAATAGATTAACCATTGCTTCTCTATGGGGAATTTCACTGCCTTCGAACAGGCACCGTACTTGCTCTCTGAATACTCGAATGGCCCCGAAATGTCACCGTATGGGGAAATTCCCTGTACGATGACATTTTGGGGCCAGATCGTCTCTCTCTTAATAACCCCTACAGACTATTGTGTATTGAACTAAACTGTGTTCCAAAATATCTTGTGCCTGGAATGCCAACTGGAATATGTCCAGATCCATGACAAACGCTATATATTGGAGCAGTGGCGGAAGTACCAGGGTCGCAGCGGTCGCAGATGCGACCGGGCCCTGGCATTCTGCCACTGGAGGGGGGCCCGGCGCCGCCTGCCAGATTCCGGCAATCAGCGCCGGAATCTGGGAGCCACGCGCTGGCCGTCCCTCTCCCTGCGAGCGGCCACTGACATGCAGCTTGGCCGCTCACGTGGGATAGGAACCACCTGACCAGCGCACGAGATCCTCTCGGGAGACCTCTGCGCTGATCAGGTGGTTTCCGGCGAGTGGCCAAGATGCATGTTTCCAGCGGCCGCTCGCCAAGGAGAAGAACACCTGGGGCCAGCAGAGGTAAGAGCTGGGGGGCCCTTATACCCATGAGCTGGGGGGCATGTCCATGAGCTGGGGGGCATATCCATGTGAGAGCTGGGGGGCATATCCATGAGCTGGGGGGCAGTATCCATGAGCTGGGGGGCAGTATCCATGTGAGAGCTGGGGGCATATCCATGTGAGAGCTGGGGGCATATCCATGAGCTGGGGGGCATATCCATGAGCTGGGGGGCAGTATCCATGAGCTGGGCGTGCATATCCATAAGCTGGGGGTGCATATCCATGAGCTGGGGGCATATCCATTAGCTGGGGGTGCATATCCATGAGCTGGGGGGCATATCCATGAGCTGGGGGGCATACCCATGTGAGAGCTGGGGGCATATCCATGAGCTGGGGGGCATATCCATGAGCTGGTGGGCAGTATCCATTAGCTGAGGGTGCATATCCATGAGCTGGGGGTGCATATCCATGAGCTGGGGGGCATATCCATGTGAGAGCTGGGGGGCATATCCATGAGCTGGGGGGCATATCCATGAGCTGGGGGGCATACCCATGTGAGAGCTGGGGGGCATATCCATGAGCTGGGGGGCATACCCATGTGAGAGCTGGGGGGCATATCTATGAGCTGGGGGGCAATATCCATGTGTGAGCTGGGGCATATCCATGAGCTGGGGCAAATCCATGTGTGAGCTGGGGCAAATCCATGTGTGAGCTGGGGCAAATCCATGTGTGAGCTGGGTCAATATCCATGTGTGAGCTGGGGCAAATCCATGAGCTGGGGCAGTATGAATATATATATATATCGGGGGGATATACATGTGAGCTGGGGGCATTTTTATATGGTCTGTTCTTATTGGAAAGCGTCACATGACATTAAAGAAAAGTATCGGTACTCGGTATCGGTGAGTACTTTTAAAAAGTATCGGTACTCGTACTCGGTCTTAAAAAAGTGGTATCGGTGCATCCCTAGGCAATACTATCTCTGTTTTATTTTGCAGTGAAAAATAAGTAAAAATACATAGATTTTTTTGGGGGGGGGCCCTTCGTGGATTCTTGAACCGGGGCCCTCAGGTTTCTAGTTACGCCACTGTATTGGAGCACTGTTTGGCAAAGCCTTGCCTTTCCTGTTTTCAAGATATTTATTCAGACATATGATGTTGTCTCGGAAATATAGGTTACTAGCACTGTGCCATGCTCATTGTAGAATTTTAAATAAAAGAGATTTTCAGGAAAATAAACGTTTCTGCAGAACAAGGTAATATTCTGGAAAATGCCCTGGTACAACCTAGACATATTTACTATAAAATAATGTTTTGTTTTATTTTTCTCATTCCATGTCTCTGCAGCTCAGTATTTTGCCAGCATCATGGTCATTGTTGGCCTATCTGTGGTAGTCACAGTGTTGGTGCTGCAGTTTCACCATCACGATCCACAAGCAGGAAAGATGCCGAAATGGGTAAGTGTCCTTAAGTTTTATTAAAAAAAATACAGCTAAAGATTTTTTTTTCCATAATTGGTAATTAAAAGTGTAAGGGCCACATTACATTCCTGACGTTAAAATGGGGGCGCTAGGGAGAAAAAAACGAGCCCGCAGTTTTCTCCCTACCGCTCCCGTTTTAATGTGAGATTACAATGCAGGCGCTAAAAAAGCTGCCTGCATTGTTACTGCGCGCTACGCCCCGGGATGCTCGTGGCAGCGCTGAACGCCGCCGCGAGCATCCACTTTATGGAGTCCATAGGACTCATTGAGCCAGACGCCGGCGGTCCCATGACCTGCCGGATCTCACCTGTGATACTGAGGAACTTCCCCCCGTCTCTCCCTGCTCCCGCCAGATGGAGGAGGTGGACAGAGCCGCGGTCCTCGCCGTGGGACAGAAGGTGAGTATCTGATTTGTTTTTTATTTTTTTGGATGGTGTTAACGGATTCTGCAGAAGCATCCGTTAACACCAAGTCCGGGCTGTGGTTAACTTTCTGTTATCTGTGGCCGGACGTTAATCAGTGCTACTAGATTGTAATCCTAACGCTGATTAACACTTTGCGCTCCCCATGTTAAGTATAGGGAGCGCAAAGTACAGTAACCTCGCGTTGAAAAGCGCAAGGTACCAAACGCAAATGGGTTACTTAACCCGTTAACGTTTGGATTGTAATATGCGGTAGCCACTGCGGCTAACGTTAATGCTCACGCAGGTGAGCATTAACGTCAGCACCTAGATTGTAATTTGGCCCTAAGTGTTTTATTGGACTTGAAATTATTTATTAATAAATAGATGATATTATTGTTATTAGTAATGCTAACTAAATTATGACACTGGAAAGTAAGTCTTTGTTCTAAATGATACTGCACAGTCACAACTACAGGTAATAAGAAGCAATATTTCTAAATAATCTATATATATAGTTTAGAAAAATGTAGAAGCATACCATGTACCAGGTTCTACATTTCTACATCTCCTGCAGATCAACTTTCTACAGTCAATAGTCATAGTGAACTGATATTGGTACATACCTGAAAGATTTTATTCTCTTCTTTTTTGGAGGCACGTGTTTTTTTTTTTTTTTGCTTTTGGTGGTGGGGTGGTGGTAGACCACTGAAGGATTTTGACGTTTGTACATCCTGATGGGGACCCTAGCAGTAAGACAATGATGCAAGGAAAATGGGATACCCAAAATTCAAGGTTATTCGTTTATGTTAAATACAGCAGTGATATTTAAGAGATGCAGATGTCATAGAGACACAATGTCATAGATCCATTGCTTTAAACAGCAGTTTTTGAAAACATATGGTGATGTGCCCATATAGATGTTGAAATGTCAACTCCTGATTGATATACTGCCTAAAGGAAAACACCTGGATAAATACCTAATGCCTAACCACTCTGTAGTTGAAAGTATATGTTATTCAAATCAAGGCAAGGCATTGTTTAATTTTCTCCTGAGCATCTTTACTAGCACATGCTACAGTATCTATGTCTGGAATTATGTTTAATAAACTGCGTTTCTCTGAGGCTGCCAAATCTATACTTCACACTGACATATGCATACAGCAAGTTAGGGAAATAACAGATGCTTTTATTATGCAGTATTTAATAACCAAATATAGAAAGCATATACATTTATAGATGTAGCTCACTAATCACAATTTATATTCCACAAATAAAACCTTCCTGTTACGGATCCTGGTATCCCAAACTTGGGAATATCCATCTGGGTGCCCCTTTCTACTGTACAAGGAGCTGCTCATACCCCCACAGAGTAGACGACACAGAAACTGTGAGATCAATCCTTGCCTCTTAAACACCAAAACACAGAATGCCTTTATTCAGAGGTTTTCAGTTAGACATTCAAACTTAAGACCAAGCCCCTGCGTTTCTCTACACCAGATCCTCCCAAAGCCTCCACCTCCCCACACACACCATGGTCTCCTAACAAGGAAACTGATAAAGAGTTCTGGTTACAGCCAGATCTGGGGGAGGGGGTGGAAGCAGGGCAAATGGTTACAGATTACACATGGAGAAAAAACACAGTGTCTCACACTCTACACTAAATACAGGGCAATGAAATGTAAGAAAATTAAACACAAATAAACATTGTCATGGCTGTTCTGTTACACTTCCCTTTCCCTTGCTAAAGAACTGCTTTTTAGCATTTCTTACTGTCCCGAGAAGCTCAGGTCAAATATTTTCCCTCGGCCGTCTCGATTCGTTCGCCTCCACCAGTTCCTGGGTTCTCCCCTCAGCAAGCAGCGCTGATCCAATGTCAGGTCTTAATTTCTCCCAATAAAGCAGACAACACTGGTCATATTGGGTTAAGCAGACTCTCCCTGGCCATTTCACATGGCCTGCTTTTATTTGGTACAGAATCAGATAAGAACAGTTAACATCCCCGTCCCCAGACATCCTGGCACCGCCATTCAGCCTGCTTTACATCAGGTACTCTCAGATTGTTAGCTCTTCAGCAGGTCCTCTTTCCTACTGTTGAGAGAAAAGAGATGGTAAGCGCCCAGAACAAGGTGATATACCCAATACCCAGCTCGACCAGAAAGTAGTGGTTTCCCCCAAACCAAGAACAAATACTGAGAAAGATACGTATCTGGTCAGCGCGAATTGGTGAGACGCAAGGGATATATGGGTAAATCTTGTTAGAGTTTCATCCGTAGAGGTTCAACATATGGAAGAATAAAAAAAGCTATATTGGTGCAGTATGTTATGACAAAATGAAACAAGATGTACATAAGGAAAATTCCCACTCACAAATATAGAGCCCCAACACTGGCTCTGAGTGGGGAAGTGCCTTTGGGTTATTTCTCTGAAGGTGTTCACAGGAAACCCACTCCTTTCCTTTGTTGTTACTCGTGGTTCTCTCAGTATGGTGAATATATAATAAAGACACAAAAGAGATCTCTGTGCGTATCTGAATTATAAAGGTAGGAAATAAGAGACTCCCATCGGAGTGTTAACTCACATTCGGTGGAGCTAATTCTAGCTCAAGGTATAAAGGTAGGAAATAAGAGACTCCCATCGGAGTGTTAACTCACATTCGGTGGAGCTAATTCTAGCTCAAGGTATGCGCCTATGGGTTTCGTGTGGTCAAACCCAAAAAAAGCCAAACGGATGCTGGAGTGCGTTCTTTAAAATTTAATAAAATTAACAAAAGTTAAAATAAAAACAATTAAAGGTCCAGGACGCGTTTCACCGCTATCACGGCTTCTTCAGCTGGTGTCGAAGAAGAAGCCGTGATAGCGGTGAAACGCGTCCTGGACCTTTAATTGTTTTTATTTTAACTTTTGTTAATTTTATTAAATTTTAAAGAACGCACTCCAGCATCCGTTTGGCTTTTTTTGGGTTTGACCACACGAAACCCATAGGCGCATACCTTGAGCTAGAATTAGCTCCACCGAATGTGAGTTAACACTCCGATGGGAGTCTCTTATTTCCTACCTTTATAATTCAGATACGCACAGAGATCTCTTTTGTGTCTTTATTATATATTCGCCATACTGAGAGAACCACGAGTAACAACAAAGGAAAGGAGTGGGTTTCCTGTGAACACCTTCAGAGAAATAACCCAAAGGCACTTCCCCACTCAGAGCCAGTGTTGGGGCTCTATATTTGTGAGTGGGAATTTTCCTTATGTACATCTTGTTTCATTTTGTCATAACATACTGCACCAATATAGCTTTTTTTATTCTTCCATATGTTGAACCTCTACGGATGAAACTCTAACAAGATTTACCCATATATCCCTTGCGTCTCACCAATTCGCGCTGACCAGATACGTATCTTCCTCTTTCCTACTGTTCTATGTGTTTAACTTGTATGTATATTGGTTGTCCTGTCCCTCCCATTGTACAGCGCTACGGTACTTGGTGGCGCCTTATAAATAACTGTAACTGCATTCATACAGAGCAAGGGTCCTTGTTTGGGGGGATTTTAGGGGAGCAGCAGCAATCCAGGGGTACCATTTGATAGCTCGGGCCCCTCAGGTGTCAAAGTCCAAAAAGTGCCCAAATCCGGAGGCAGGGGCAAGGATGGCAGCGTGTAGCAGTTTCCCCCTGTTGATGCCTCATGGTCGCTGCTGCCTGAGCTCCTGAGTCCTGAGGCCAAGAAAGGTTCAGCAACGTGGCTTCCCGAAGGAGCTCCCTCCTGAAAATCACCACAACGGTAGCTCCCATGAGGGGGACCCTAACCCCAAAAGAGCACCCTGCTGGAGCAAAGGGTTTTAAGGGCACCAGGGTTAAAAGTTCTGCAGATGCTTCCATTAAAATGAATGCTGTGCAGTCCTGGAATGGGATTGGCTGGAGTTTCAAAACCAGGCTTCCCCTGGTGGCAGGAAACTTGAGGGACAGGCTTAAAGGCATTTGGATTATGTTCTGCTGGGGGAAAGTTACAAAAACGTCACTTTTAACATTAAAACCTAAGCAGACAAATAGCTTAAATGAGGGGAATAGCAGAGGATCGAGGTTTTAGTACAGTCCACAGTCTCTAAGCACGAGGTTCCGTGACACTTACTAAATGTATTTTACTTATTTTTAAGGGGGATGGCTGGTAATTGGAACAATATACAGTAATTACTCAATGGCCACTGGCACACAGGGGTTATTAGCTCCATTCTTCTGCTGACAAAATGCAGGGTGAGGTGAGGTGAGCTGGACTGTCTATACTCACAGCTCTGCAGGAGAGAGGCTTCCATAGGACTAATCTTCTCATTTCTAAAGGAGTCATAAAGACTACAGGCTTATTCAGAGAGAGGTGAAAGCCAGGAGAATGACTGGAGAAGTGAAAATTCTAGGTCAAAATAGCCAAACCAGAAAAATTCTCCAATTTATCTAATTTCCAAATCGGCTATTTGGTCTAGATTGTTCTCTTCTCCTGCAAATTCTCCTGGTTTTCACCTCTCTCTGTATAACCCTGCTAATTAAAATCAATTAAGCATTCTTACTAGACATTCTATTATTATAATAAAAAGGGTCCACTTTTGCTGTCATCTCATCCGATTTAAAGGTTTAATAGATAATTTAAAAATGGCTGTGACAGTTGAATGGTTAGGTTTATCTGGAAAGGGTTTAGGGGCAATCAGTACACAATTATGCCCCTAACACCACCACCACCATAGGTCAAAAATGCAAAAGGTGTCCCCTGCTTTTTCTCCATACATAGAATACCCAGAACAACATTCCTTGAATCAATGTAGTTTAGAATATAGTTTATAATGTATTCTTTTATATTCTTGGTAAGTACCTGTGGCTAATACATGTTACAGATACATTTCAAACACATAGCTGGGTGGATACATCTTTTATAATAACACCCTGGCAGATGCGGGTTCACTATATGAAGTTTGTAGATGCTACCAGTGATGAAACCGTTCACTGCTGCACCGCCACATGAGGTATCATTATTCTTGCATTGCTTTACTGAGCAGGAATACTAAGTACATAAAGTTTGCAAAGGATGGATGAGCCATTCTGCTTGAAAGACCACAAGGCAGATATTCCACATGTTCCATCCAAGATATCAACAATATGTCATAAACTACTTCCTCAAGCTTATCGAGACTAGAATACTTCAGGAGAGAAGTCAATGGTTCCAGAATGATCGACGATGTCAACTTTTTCATGAAAACACAATGCAGCATGAAACTGCTCTGTGACTTTTTAAAAGTCATAATTTTGAAGTCTGGCAAAAAGTGGTTGATAAAGTGTTTCCAGCAAATAAATGACCCGATAAATACAGCTTCCGTACTCATTTGACTGTTGAGGCAAAATATTTTCCATAAAACTGTAAAGCTTTGAAGTACATGGTGTATTAATAAAGTTTGTTATACCCAATTATTTCCACTGCAAGTACCATGCAAAAGAAGAACTCAAGTACTTAGCTGCAACTCCTAAGAACATATAGTAATAGAAATATATATATATATTCAGCTATAAATCCTGCAATCAGAATCCATCAAAACAACTGCCCGATGCAACGCTCGGCCCAATAAATATCGTATCAAACAGTGGCACTCAAGATCTCTTCCACATATCAACGAGTATCTTTATTGGTTCAACGTTTCAGTTTACTCTCCGTAAACTTTCTTCAAGATAAAAATACAAACACAAACATGCACTTAAATAGGCAAAAATAACTCACCCTCTCCGTGCTTCCCTCTACCACGTGTCACTGCACGTTGAACGCCATTTTATTCTGATGACGGCAGGACAGCCCACCACCCAGTGCGACTAATCACCATGGGAACCACTGTAACCAAACACTCAATCACTACAGGAAAGCCACGGGTAGGCTTACAACCCAAAGTGATCATACAGTGATCATAATTAATCCCATACAAAATTAAAGTTAAAACAATGATAGAGATCTGATTTGTATAACATTATTTCCCTAATATAGGTAAACTTTAATTACAATCACCTAAAAAAGGTTAAAAGATCCAAAAGAGGATCTTATTACAAACAAGTTAATAAAAAATTATTTGAAAATGTAAAAGATCCATGGTTACTGTGGGACACAAGGTCGCTGTAGACCTTTCTTTATTTCAAGTACGTGTTCATTTTAATTCCAGTTTCAATACATATTGGGAAATTATGCCTGAATAGTTTTTAATTGCTATGTAATGACCCGTTTTCAACTGCTACTGTGACCTGTACTGTGGTGCTTACATGTATACCATCAATGATGCTTACTCGTTCCCCCCTATCTTTTTCTTTTTTTGTACCCCATTGCTTATTTGAAAAATAAAAAAATAATATTTTCAAAAAAAAAATTATTGTAAAAACATACCAAGAGAGAGATCCAGAAATAATAGTACCAAAAAAATGCTGAAAAATTACCCAAACGTTACCAAGAAATATTTGGCAAAAAATCTTTTAGCAAACATATTATAATGCTATAGCATTCTATGATGTTCCATCGGGACCATGACTTTTCCGACCATAAAATTAAGACATGAAGCTAAAATAAAATAAAAATGAATATAAAAAAAGAAAAATAAAAGGGAAAAGAAAAATATAAAAAGAAAAAAGAAGATCAATAAAGAAAACCATATTTTTTGCTTTCTTGTGGTCTCAAACTTTGCGATTCCACCTACCAACTGTGGTGGAGCAATATATAATAGGATTTTTTTTTAAAAAAAAGGTAGGAAGGAAAATTTCTCGTTCAACCCTCTAGGGCAGTGGTTCCCAACCGCGGTCCTCAAGTACCCCCAACAGGCCAGGTATTGCAGATCACCTTGGGGAAATGCAGACTGAATCCTGCAGTCACTGAGCAGCAAATCATATCACATGTGTTGTGCTTCGAATATCTGGAAAACCTGACCTGTTGGGGGTACTTGAGGACCGCGGTTGGGAACCACTGCTCTAGGGTATAAAGTGTCCAGGTTCCTAAAATCCTTCCCTCGGGAGCTGGAAGTTTCTGCGATCACCACCTCTTTTTGATACCAGGACATGTTGAAGAGCTATGAACTTCATTGTTGGCAAAGGCAAAGTACCGGCTGGGTGGAGTAGAGTTAATGTCACCGCTCTGCATGGAGAGAGCCTGTGGAGTCATGGGTTTGATCCCAGCGAGCAACCTCTCCAGTAAGTGTCCTTGGCAAGACACCTAACGGTACATACTCGCCACCCAGGACATACTTGAAAACAAGAGAAATCTCAATGTATTCCTGGTAAAAATTCTTTCACAAAAAAAAAAAAAGGGTGGCCCTTCTCAGGAAATGTCGTGCCACTAGTTTATCACTTCCTCCATCCCTATAGGCCATTCTAATCAATGATCGATGTCCCCGGATCTGTTCTCTTAAAGTAGTGTCAGTCTTACCAATGTAACACAAGCCACATGGACACAAAATTTTATAAATCACATGATCTGTCATACATAAGATCCACTGTTTAATGGTGCAAACTTTGCTTGTATATGGATGGTTGAATCTGGTCCCAGTCATCATATGATTACAAGTCACGCACCCAAGGCATCTGAAACCTCCCAGATTTCTACGGACCGGATCCGTTTTAACCAGCATATCTCTTAAATTTGGAGGTCGTCAATGAGAGAATAGAGGAGGTTGATGGAAACTTTTAGGCAGTTCTGTATCACTTGCTAGAATTTGCCAATTGTTTTTCACTATTATCTGTAAATCCTTTGACACTGATTTATACTTAGTTGCAAATACTGGTCGTAATGTCTCACTAGGCTGTTTTTTTTACCTGAGACCTTTTTAATTGAAATTTAAGAGATATGCTGGTTAAAACAGAGCCGGTCCATTGTTATCTTTGATGAAGGCTCGTGTCTTGGCCGAAATGTCTGAGATTTTAATGAGTAACCAATAAAGTTTTTCTTTTTATGCAAGTATGCGAGTGCTCCCGTATTTGTTGCTGTATACCATACCTTTGGGATTTTTGCACCGCGGCATTTGGAATCTATTGAGCCATAGCTTGAGTGCTCAACAGGTGGAGTTACTCCAGTCAACACATTCAAAAACCAACAACAACAGCTTCATGCATGGGTACATTATACCAGATTTTACCACATGTTGAAAAATTCTTAAATCTGAGCTTTGTTGAATAAAATGGCGGAAATTTAGTTTGCAATGAACGGCCATGAATTGCTTTAAGCCTGCCAACAACGTCAATGTAATGCACCCTCTGGCAGGTCCTACCCTGCAAACCTAATGACTGCCCTTCATGGGATAAACTCACTTACTGAGGAACAAGTCCTTCATGGAACTCCCCACAGATCAAGGTTAAGTAGAACCTGAAGGAGGAGTACCTGTGGCAGGGAGGGGTGCATACATAAGTGTATATATATATTTCAAATAATTTATCATGTTTTATCTTCTCATGTTTCTACTTTACAAAATGTGAGGTCAAACACATTTGTATCTAAAATAATGTTAATTGCCAAAAGTAAGGTCAGTATTTACTGTAGATATAATCTGTAGCCATATCAACTCCCTTATGAGAAGAGTTATTCTCTAAGCAACGTTGTTTGAGTTCAACAATGGTGGCTTTTCTTGTCTGATCTATGGTGGTCGAACAATGGTAAACTACATATAGTTCTGGTTCCAGGGAAATTTCACCAATGTAATCCTTAAACTCCACCTTTTTATCATAGTTTGCAGAGTTCCTGAAACAAATGTTTCAGTATCTCACATTCCACCTCCCTGGCAGCGCATTCTTAAAGTGAACCTACCATGTAGCATTTATAGTCATAACATCTCATTTAGAAAGGCAGTTAGTATAGCTCGCAGAGAGCCAGTGCATCTGTATAAATGTGGAAATAGTCTTAACTAGCAAATAGATTTCTGTACAGGGCAAGGAAGTACTTCCTTGGAGTATGCAGGATTCATACTTTGCAGGAAATCATACTGTCTTAGTTAATGAATTGGTTTTCCCCTGCAGCGTATGAGTTCTGCATACTGCAAGAAGCCATTTTCACATAATTGCCATTAGCATGCAGAAGTTATGTGTGTCTTGGGAAATGGGGAAGGTTATATGGAACCTATGCATTTTGCCTGAGAAGCTTGGGTGACAGCAGGTTTATAGGAATTGAAAAAACTATTGGTAACACTCAAAATGAGGATATTTAAAGCACTGACTATTAAAGTTAACCCAGGGTCTTTTTTTGTGTAATTCACTAACTTGATTCAGTTCTCCTGCAGCCTCTGCTATTCTCGTATATTTCCCTTTGCATTTCGACAGTTTCAAACTGTAGAACTGTATCCACCGATTTTGAAACATCTTGTACAACTATGGTGGACTGAGAATAGACAAAGGTCACTTCTTCTATTGCTGTATGACCATGCTACTGATGTGTGAAGCAACTCCTGCTTTTATTCAATTTTCCTTTCTGGAAAAGGCTAGCATTGTTTGCAAGAACGGTTAACTGTAGTGAAATAGCAGTGGTTATTGAATTACCTCTTTATTCATTGACCTTTTAATTCATAACTTTTATACACAGTAGCAATATCATTTCGCATTTAGGTACGTTGCCCATCAGGATGATGACGTGTTGTAAGTGAAAGTAGACGGACCGTTTGTCTTATTCCTATTTTGTTAAATAAAGAATTGTGGAGCTTCTGGGAAACCACTTACCTGCACAAAAATGTGGATCAGAGCATAATTTTTTGATTTAACCATCAGGTCTATTCAAAGAAAGGTGAAAACCAGGAGAATTGGCAGGAGAAGAGAACAATATAGACCAAACAGCTGATTTAGAAAGTGAGATAAATGGGAGAATATTTCTGGTTTGGCTATTCTGATCTAGAATTTTCACTTCTCCAGTCATTCTCCTGATTTTCACCTTTATTGAATAGACCTGTATGTGTTTTCCATGACATCACAGATTTTCAACCAAGCTCGTAGCCCTCAGTCTAGTTTTTATGCAATTCATGAATAGCTGATTGTGCTGTCCCTCTTCATTTCAGGTGAGAGTCATTCTTTTGAATTGGTGTGCCTGGTTTTTACGCATGAAGAAACCCGGAGAAAATAAACGACCTATGCCTTGCAAATATACTTACCCAAATCATCATTCCAGTATTAGCAGCATTGAGATGAATATCGCACATGGGCACCATTCCACTAACGGAAACATAACCTACTGCGGATATCACACATTAGAGAGCCCATGCTGTCCCCCAAGCAGTGACTCTGGAGTTATGTGTGGCAAAGTGGCATGTCCATCTCTAGAAGACTGTGATCTCATCCAGAAGAGGTGCTTGAAAGACAGCATGCCAGAGATTGTCAAGATTCTAGAAGAGGTCCAGTACATTGCAAGGCGGTTCAGAGAACAGGATGAAGGAGAGGAGATCTGCAGTGAGTGGAAGTTTGCCGCTGCTGTCATAGACCGCTTGTGTCTTGTTGCGTTTTCACTCTTTGCCATTATCTGTACATTTACAATCTTGATGTCGGCACCGAATTTCGTAGAAGCAGTTTCTAAGGATTTTACTTAGAAACATCTCTGACTACTTTGAAGTAGAAACTTTAAAATAATCTTATAATTGTACGTTGATGCTTTTTGTTTCTCTTGCAGAAGAAATTTAGTCAGTGATAAGTAAATCAAAATAAAAAATAACTAGAAAAAAGTGGACGATTATGTAACTAAAATCATGTTTTTTGTTGTATATTTTTGATTTTTCAATATGATCTGACTCTTCGATGCATCAGATATCAGTTATTCTGCCTTTTTATGTCAGAGAATATGACTCAGAGTTAAACAGTTTGATTGATTCTTGTTGAATTCATCTATTAATGTCTGAGCACTAGGTAACAACCATGCAATAAAACATTACTGGAGAAGATTTACTGGGAATAAACATCTAATGTTTAAACATTCAGTATTCTGGCATAAAGACATAGAGACTAATATATAATGTATTCTTGCAAGTAATACCACTCTGAATACGAACAGCAAGGTCATTCTGCTTCTCAACCATAAGTAAGGGGACTTTGGAGACTAACAAATAATCACATCTTCATGCGTCTCACATGATTGTAGATTATTACATTTGATGTGATACTATGCGTAATTGAGATCTTTGCTAACTGTGTTTAAAGAAAAATATTCATGTCAGTGCCATAAAGACAAAATCTAATAAATATTTGAACTTTGTGTTCCTTGAAAACTGTGTCTAGCTTATACAAGTGTAGTGCATTGCATCTGGCATATGATGTGCACAAATCCAGGGATATAAAGAACGCATGGTGCTACTTGGTGTCTGCTGTACAAAATATACTATTGTGTCAATGCACAAATGTCAGTTGCTTAAATTTGTTAACTGATAAAAAATATACCTATCATCCTAAACAGTATGTATTTGTTTGAGTGTAACAAATGACCATTACATACAATTTATAGTCACTTTATATTGCTACATTATTAAAATATTTAATACATTTCCACCGCCATACTATTATGATACATCATGTAACAATGGAACCATGTGGTGATCTGGATTTCAATACTTTGCTAATACATTTACATAGTAATACAAAAGTAAAAATTACTAACTTGGTCAAAAACCCTTTTGAAGCTACTTACATTTGTGCCTCAAAAGTGGACAAGATGGAAAACTATAAAATTCTTCAGGGTTCATGCCACAATAAATATGTCAGAAGACAATGCAAGAAAAAATCCTACTCTACTCTGGAGGTTTACGCACTATAAATCACTCACTATCTTACTGATCAGCTAAGCTGGTCCAGCGATTAATAGAACATGACAATATATAGTATTTCTATATACCTTTTGGCTTTCAACTTTACTGAAATATAATTTATTCAGTTTTAGAAAAATGCAAACAAGGAATAATAATATACAAAACTTAGAGAAAACATCTACATATTAATATACCCAGTACAATACATAGCTTGGAGGAGTGAGAAAGGAGAGGGGAAAAAAAGAGAAAGGGGGAGGAGTAGGTCTTATAGCCACTATTATACTAATACTATAATAGTGGCTTTCAACTTTAAAGTCTCTTGTGTGAGTCCCACATATTCTGCTCCTCACAGGAAAAGAGCTGATTACTCCCTTTACCCAGGGTGTGGTAGACTGTTAATTCAGGTTCTCTTGAACTTGTTTTAATTGCATTCATCGAGGTGTTAAAACACTTTGGGCAATATTACAATCTTAACGCTAACACTAGCGCTCAGCTGTGTTTGATAACGTTAGGTTAAGTGGCCCTAGTGCAGTCTGCCTATATTACAATCCAAACTCTAATGGGTTAAAAAACATGCTGGCACATCGGAGAGTGCGCTTTCTAGTGTGGGCTTACTGTACTTTGCACTCCCTAACATAAAGAGTAATTAGCGCTAGGATTACAAAGTCGTAACGCTAATTACGCCTCCCTGCAGTTAACTGAAAAGTTAACCACAGCTTAAAGTTGGTGCTAACTGATTCAGATTCTGCGGAATCAGACAGCACCAGCTGTAAAAAGCCCAACAAAATTAGATACGCATCTTTCATCCCGCGGCGATAATTGCAGACCGATCCGTCACTTATGGCCATTGGGAGCAGAGTGAGACTGAGGAAAAAAGTCCCTAGTCTCCCTCTGTGATCACTCCATGAACCTGCAGGATCTTGCAAGAGGCGAGATCCTGCAGGTCATGTGACCCGGCAGTCGAAGCCTCCATGGAGTCCTATGGACTCCAGGAGGGGATGCTCAGGGCTTAGCGCTGCCTCGAGTATCCTATGGCATAGAGCTGCATTCAGTCTGCTGAATCAGCATCTGTTCTGTAATATGGAACTAAGATGGGGATGCTAAGGGGAAACCTGGAGGCACAGGTTGTCCTCCTTAGGGTCCCCGTTTTAGCGTGCATTATGTAATACTGCCCTTCAGCTTTTGTTGATATTTTGAACAGTTGTCATTTTCAGCAAATAAATGCTCAAAATAACAGTATTTTTAATTAGAATTTGAGAGAAATGTTAGTGTTTTATAGAATAAAACAAAAATGTCAATTTCAGTCAAATATGCCTATAACTAGTAAAACCAAAGAAATTGATAATTTGCTTTTGTCGATCTCTCATCAATGAACTTTTCCTTGATGTTGTTTGAAATTCCCAATCTGGATCACCGATCCATTCGGAATTTGGCAGAAGTGTCAGTAATTTGTAAAATAAAATAAAAATTAGAATTTTACTCAAATACATAGCTATAACGGGGGAATGATAATTTTGCACTGGTCTCTCTCATCAATTAAACTTCATCTGCCTTTCTTTGATTTTCCCTATCTGGATTGCTGAATCTTAACGTGGTGGCAAAAACAGCAGTTTTCACACTTGTTTAAAACAAAGCTAAACAACAGCTTTTTCTGAATAACCCTCATATTGTATTTTATTCCAAAATAGCTTTTACCAGTTTAATGAAAAAATAATGTAACTTAATAACTGATTCTTAACTGGTCATTGGTTAAATAAAGGGTATATGTATATATAGTTATACCATATTGCTCATTTGACTTGGAATAAGCATTATCTATTTACAGATCAGGCACCTGTTATCCAGAATGCTCTGTGCACCTTAAACATTCTAGATTCTCACTGATTTCAGAATCTGGGAGAATCCGATACTTTAGAGCAGTGGTTTCCAACCACAGTTCTCAAGTGCCCCTAACAAGCCAGGTTTTAAGGATTACCTTGTGCAAATGCAGACTGAGTCCTGCAATCACTGAGCAACAAATCATATTACCTGTGCTGTGCTTCGGCTATCTGGAAAACCAGACCTGTTGGGGGTACTTGAGGATCGCGGTTGGGAATCACTGCTTTAGAGGAAGAAGATCACGCCTGGAGAGCCATGATTTCCTTTCTGCTGCAGCTCCCAGTGTGTACACACACTGGGAATGCTCTGCAGTGTTTCGTCACGTTCATGCTGCCCAGAGTCAGTGAGACTCTGGGCAACATGTCACATGCTGGGGCTGCGCAGAGGCTCCAAGCATGTGCTGCAGGGCTCAGAAGCTGGTTCGCCGAACCTCAGCAACCATGAAGAGCCCCTCTTCCGAAATCACAATCCGGAGTCTCTGAAAACTCCGGTTTATATGTTATGCGTATTTCACATCAGATGAGCAATAAAGCTAAATTTATTGGATTGCAATACACAATGTTGCACTGACTCTGTTTCATATGTATACATTTTAAATTAATTATTATTGATTTAGAGAATCTTCATAATCCAAAAGACATTAATATGCAAATAATATTACATAAAACACAAATTATTTGGTAGATTGTTGCATAAAAAATCCTTTTTTTAAATAAGACAAGGTTTACTTAACTCTTTTAGAAAGCTTTATGTCAGTGGATTAAGCTCACTCCATTATATCATGGCAAGCATTGCATACAGTATGTCAAGAAAGGGTTAAACTGTTGAAAAATAAATACACACTGGTGTGTGAGCAGGTGGGTAAAGTAATAACCTCTCAGCTAAAAGTGTCTAGATTTAATCCCTCTACATTTAACTACGATCATGAATAAATTACACAATTCTTTCAAGAGCATTGCATTAATCTGCTACTGGTCAGTAACACCAAGGTAATGGAGAGTCGTGTTGGGTTTTTACTGTGTGGTTTTCCCTTACACATAGCTATTTGAAAGTCGCTTCCTCAATATATTAAGTGTTAGGAAATACAATCTAGTTTCAAAGAACTGATTAGTAATTTCAAGTTCTCGTTATAAAAAGTGCAAGGTAGGAGCAGCGACATTAGGATATACACATCAAACCTATATAGTTGAACCCGTTACTTAACTAACCATATCATTCATTTACTGAGATGTTCCAAACATCAGCATGTTACTATCTTACCAATTCTACAAACAATACAATGCAAACTCTATTTCTCATCGGTGATATCTCAATTCAGTAAAGATCTACAGAAAGAAGAATCAGATTATTGCGTATTAACTGAGTGTTCAGAATATACAGTAATATTCATTTATAATTTAGCGAGCTTGGAACTTTAAAATTTCTTCATTATTTAAGATTAAAGATCACCCATTCTTCCCTTCAAAGCAGATAGAGATGAAAAAACACTACTGATGGAGGTTTTAAATTACAGAGCTTGAGCACCAAGCACTTTTTTGCAAAAAATAAATAAAAGAAGAATCACTAGTTTCCTGGACAGCTTCATGAGATTCAAATCCAATCTGGGCAATTCAAAGCAATGCTAATATCCTCAAAAATAAATTACATGGAGGTAGAGGGGTCTCTATTTTCTAATTCTCTTTAGAACCCCATCAACCCTGAAGTAATATTATAAGAGGTGCAATCATAACAGCACGGACAATTTTTTAAGAACATCCATTCAACCGTTTTCAAAAATCAAAATAGAAGCTAGCCAAACTACCAGCTGAATGAAACTATAGCCAGTTCCAAACATTGTGGGAATCAAGCTACATCCTCACTTATACAATCAGCTGTCAAATAATTTAGGCAAAAACAGAGGGAAGGCATTATGGCGATCTGTTGACCAGTCTTTGAAAAACAGGTCAGGTCTGGTCTTTTCAGGTCTGGCATATATCTGAAAAATATAGGAAGCTGCGTGGTGAGGAGTGAAGCAAGTAAACCTGTTACCAAATGACCCTACAGACACTGAATATCCAATAAATACAATCCAAAAGAATCCTGTGTTTGTGTAGGACATAATAGTAACATACTCTACATGAATGATTAGAGACATGGAGTCACTACTAGTACAATAATCCTGTCTTACCAAAGAGTTTAAGGAAAATGGAGGGAAGTCATACTGGGATCAGTTGACCAATGTGTAAGAAACCCATCAATCACAAGAGCTTTCAGATCTAGCCTCTAATTGAAAAAACAAAGGAAATTGAGTGTTCAGATAAGAAGCAAATAGATCTGACTATTACCAAAGGACCCCACATACAATGTGAGCAATATTCCAACTTAGCCGTTAATAGTTGCATGCAAAAAGAACGATCTTGTGCAATCCGTTTTCCACTGTCAGCTCTCAATCAATGGCTGTACTCCAACACTGTTTTAGTGGAAATATGTTGATGCTGCTCGTACATACCAGTGGCGGAGCTACAGTATGTACCACCACTGGTATTGTCTTGTGAACTCCATCAAGTCGAGAGTGACCTCATGCGAGCTACGTGGGAATGTTTGGTTGAGCAGGGAACACAAAAGAAGATATTAATATTCAGTAAGGAGCTGAAACTGGTTGGAATAGTGGCTCAAACTGTTAGCTTAACAACAAAGTCGGAATAGGCCCCTGAGTATCCAATCACTGCCATCCAAAGGAAACCTTGAGTTTCAATCTGGC
The DNA here is from genome assembly GCA_009667805.1 of Leptobrachium leishanense. Taxonomy (NCBI): domain Eukaryota; kingdom Metazoa; phylum Chordata; class Amphibia; order Anura; family Megophryidae; genus Leptobrachium; species Leptobrachium leishanense. Next base: position 326,043,080 of record CM019063.1, on the reverse strand, counting down.
TCTTTTTTGGACAAAACAGGAAGAAACTGGACACTAAAAAGTTAAACAAACAAAAGCTGCCAAATAAAAGGTTAGTGACAGTATAAAAATATGTGTAAAAAAAAAGCAATAAAATAAAAATCTAAAGTCATGTAACTGACAAGTTATACTAAATAATTAAAAATCATAATCTCCAAAGTACAAAACCTGATGAAGGGATAGTAAAGAAATGGTCCGTACAGACTGTTGAGGGCCAGTTTTAAGAACTGTTACACATTTCAAGAATCTTTTTCCTTCATTATGTATTCAATAATTAGTCATTATGTGTCCTGAAAGTAGGGAACATTTATATTATAATTTTACATTTTCGTTATGTATTCTAGATATAGATTCATCAGTAGTTTTGATGCAATATTTTACAACGCAGGGTTATTTTACCTCCCGATTTTCTTAAGTGTGGATGGATGTTTGATGGAAAGAAAATCAGACTAATTAGTATTCCCCATCTTTTTTTACACTGTTTAAACATTACTAATCTGTGTGACAGTATCTGTCTTGGTTGTCTCAGTAATTTACAGGCACATGCTATGAAATTCTGATATAATTCTTCTTAATACGTTTTAGATCAAAATTAATTAGCAACTGAAAGAAATATGCATCTGACAAAATATGGCTAGTCATACGAAGGTGAATAAATTACTTTTATATTGTCATTTATTTTTTAAATAATTTAGAAAACCGTTGATGTGCAAAACAATATTTTTTAATTGCACAGAGTAAATTGAGACAGTCTACTACGTCTGAGCAATGTATTGTTTCCAGTTTTTGAATGGCTTGGCAGAGGATGTAATAAATCGTATGAATGACATGAAGAAGCCACAGGCAATAGGAGTCATATTGTTAGAAATGGTAGTAAAGAATTGGTGAAGACGGGACAATACTTTGCGAAACATAATTTATTGAAATAAGAAAAATATTAAATTACACATATTTTTTATATTTAAGGGTTCCCAAGGTTTTACCAATTATATGATAGAGAAATATAATCTAAACATTTCATAATCCCCCATTTCTCACCTTCACTCCTTCCTTCCCCTGCTGAAATGGGTGTAGTAGAGCATTTGTTGTTGTAGCAAACTGGATATTCTGAGCACCTAGTATAAAAGTATTTGAAAGCTTATACAGAAAAAACTGTTCGGCAGTGAAGGAGATAAGTGACGGGTTCAGTATTACCCAATGTTGTAAAATAGTTTTCTTGGTTTCATCAAGTACTAAATGTATTAATCTTTTATTTTATCATATGGTCTGCCCAGATAGTATGCAATATAAATACATTTATAATAATGTATAAATAATGCCAGGCAAAGCTCAACTATTAGAAGAATCCACAGGAATATGTACAGTGACATATTAGAACAGACAACTGAGCAACACCATTACTGGGAAGTGGGTTTAAACAAGATGCTCTTCTCTGGCCACTTCAACACCACTTCTTCCAAATGTCAACTCCTGAACAATTCTACAGGTTAATGGTTGACTCTGTGATTGCGGCATGTCTCTCAAGGCAACTCAAATCAACAACTGTTAGCACTTAAACCATCCGTGGTATACACAACCTTGACATGTCTGCTGGGACTGGAACAACCAGGCTTCAATGTCTCCTTTCCCCTATCAAGTAAGGGAAACAATGTGTCCCTCCACAAACTGTCACAAAAGTCCTGACACTTGCATTATGGCTGCTATTTAACCTCGGCTGCCAATTGTATGCAAAAAGTATATACGAGAAAATAGTGTACTGCCAACTCAAGAATTTTTTTTGACTACGATCCTTTTCATATGCTATACATATGACTCGTTCAAGACAATCTGCATAGCGACAGTATAAAAGTGAGCTTATCTCGAAATACCAACATAATCACTATCTAATGATACTTTCTTACTACCATAAGAATATTTATTTTCTTTTGACAATAATGGGCATTATTCCATAGTTGGTGCTAATATAGCGTCTCAATATCTAGTCGTTAGTACTAGGATAAGTTTAACGTCTGGCATTGATATTCTGAATTTTACGTTAAACTGAGGTGAAAATTGTTTTGCCACTCTTGGCTTGCATGAGTTTATTGTACTTAAGCGTCTCCTATACTTAACATGGGGAGCGCAGTTTATTTTTAGCGTCTCTACTAATAGAAAGTGCTGGCGTAATTTACCGTCAGGATGCAAGACCAAAGTTTTAATACCTCCTAAAAGCTGGAGCTAAATGATTCTGCAAATGCAAAATCATTTAAAACCCCAAACCCCCCCTTTAATTCCCCTACTCACCTCTCATCCCGCAGTGAAAATGGTGGTCCGATCCACCAATTCTTCTCCCCGGGAGCAGAGTGAGAAAGGAAACAAATAGTTTCTAGTCTCCCTCTACGGTGCAGCACGTTCTCGCGGGCCGGAAGCGCTACTGCAGGTATCAGGAACCTTAGTGCTGCGTTCTGGGGCGAGGTGCAGAGAAAGCACCTGTAAGCGAAACACCCTCCATCTTTGTGCCCTCACCCTCCTTTGCATCCTTACCCAAACGATACATGGCCTCGTTGCCTGCTGGAGAAGTGTGGATGCTGGCCTCCTGCCAAAGGACCATGGACCAATGTGGCAAAGCCAACTCTCAACGGCAATGGGTATACAAGGGTTAGTGTCATTATATGTATTGCTATTTTAAAATGGATTGTATTTTAGGAGTTTAGTTTGTGTAAGTAATCTAATGTAGACCTTTTGTTCTTGCTGTCTGTGGGATTGTTTTTTTTTAGATTAATTTGATGTTGTTAATTTGCTAATCTTGTCTAGTGTGTACTGATCAGATGTCTGTATCATCCTAATTTATTTCACTCCCTTTTGTGTAGACAATGTGCTGTGTTAATTATGTCATTTTACCACCACCCTGTTTCTCATATAAACTAGTCTCCATTTCAAATTAAACATCATTATTTTCCCTGCACTAAGTCATGTCTGGTGTTTGAGGAAAAGATACTGTGACATAGTGCATGGATGGCACTGTGTAGTCCCCTGTATTTTGTTTAAATTGTAGGCATTAACCCCAGGAGGGAAGGTGTTTTTGTTTTGCTGCAGGTGTCCTTGCAATTAAGGGTTTAAATAGCTCATGTTTGAGGGAGGGCACAAGATGAGAAGGATTCCCACACAGGGGAAAGATTAGAATGAGAAGCACAGGTTGGTGCTACTACAGAGATAGGAGAGGAATGCTAAACCAATGTTGGTTTGAATGGTCTATGGTCTTTAATTTCTTGGATGCTAAAATAAAAGCATGGAATATTTTACAGTTTAAAGGACTTTGTGTGTCATAATTTGCCCTAGAGGACCGCGCTATAGAGCCCCCCGTGACATATGGTGGAGGATGCGGGCAATTAGTGCAGAAGAGGTCTGTGGGCATGGAAGTTTGGAAAAGTGCCTGGTGAAGTTTCCTGGTGAACTGCTGAGAGCCTAATCAGCACAGTGCTGTTACTAAGAAAAAAGTGTGTGCCTGGTTGTTAACCAGAAGGCCTGTGGAAGCTTTGAATACCTTCATTTGGACATTATGGAGGACCTTTTGAAAGCGTTGGTGCAGGCAACTGCTGCCCAACAGGAAGCCAATAGTATATTGGCTGCACAAGTTGAAAATGTGAGGATAGCTCAGCAAGAGGAAAGAGCGGTCCTTATTAACTTGTTGCAAGTCCTATTGCCCTCTGGAGTGAGCTCTGTGGATTGTGGGAAATGTAGTCAAGCACCTGATTACTTGCATGGACTAACTGAGGCAGATAATGTGGAGGCTGATCTTGGAAAACCTGCAAGGACCCAGATGAATGAGCTGCAGACATGTGTGCAGACGTGGTTGCAACCAGACATTGATTCTTCCAAAATACTGGAGAAGGTAGTTATGGACCAATTTATTACAGATGTGCCAACAGAGGTGCGACAGTGGGTCAACCAAAGGGGCCCAAAGGATACATCAGATATGTGTCCAGTTGAGGGAGATGCGGCTGCTGAGGAGTTGCTTAACAATGAGCTGGAGCCTAAGCTCACAACTCCAAATCACTATCAGGGTTATTCAGAGAAAGGTGAAAACCAGGAGAATGGCAGGAGAAGAGAACAATCTAGACCAAATAGCCGATATGGAAAGTGAGATAAATGGGAGAATTTTTCTGGATTGGCTATTTTGACCTACACTTTTCACTTCTCCAGCCATTCTCCTGATTTTCATCTCTCTCTCTGAATAACCCTGTATGTGAATGATAAAGCTGAAGACAAAGGACAAAGCCCTGTACCCAGCTGATGTCATAATGACACTGGTGGTGCTGCTCAAGAGTGTCCACAGGGTGATGAAGCCATGCAGTATCAAATGGAAACCGGAACCCTTCATAAGACTGTGGTAACCAGCTCAGAATTGTGTGGCGTAACAAGTGAAAGCGTTGAAGCACTCCTTGATTTGGGGAGTGAGGCTACCTTGCTAAAGCATGCTCTGTATTTTGAGAAAATGTTTAACCTTTCATGTATACATGGGGAAACCCACTCCTACCCCAGAGTGGAAGTAGATCTGTTCACAGAGTTGGAGAAGTTGAAATGTAATGTGGGTGTAGTACCTGTGTTAACTCATGATGTAGGGATGGTAAGAGGCTACCCTCAGGTTTGTCAGCTATGGGAGAACTCCACTTGGCCTGTAGCCAGGGAGTATGGGCAAGCAATTATTGATTCCGGCAAACCGCAGTTTCTATATTTTAAAGTGAAACATCAGTGGTTTCACAGAGAGGAAATTTAACTGTCATTGGTTCCACTGTCACATAGAACACACTGTCTGTGGTCTAAGGCCGCTCGCCCCTATGGGTCCGAGCTGGGGGGAGGGATATGTGACATAGTGCATGGATGGCACTGTGTAATCCCCTGTATTTTGTTTAAATTGTAGGCATTAACCCCAGGAGGGAAGGTGTTTTTGTTTTGCTGCAGGTGTCCTTGCAATTAAGGGTTTAAATAGCTCATGTTTGAGGGAGGGCACAAGATGAGAAGGATTCCCACACAGGGGAAAGATTAGAATGAGAAGCACAGGTTGGTGCTACTACAGAGATAGGAGAGGAATGCTAAACCAATGTTGGTTTGAATGGTCTATGGTCTTTAATTTCTTGGATGCTAAAATAAAAGCATGGAATATTTTACAGTTTAAAGGACTTTGTGTGTCATAATTTGCCCTAGAGGACCGCGCTATAGAGCCCCCCGTGACATATGGTGGAGGATGCGGGCAATTAGTGCAGAAGAGGTCTGTGGGCATGGAAGTTTGGAAAAGTGCCTGGTGAAGTTTCCTGGTGAACTGCTGAGAGCCTAATCAGCACAGTGCTGTTACTAAGAAAAAAAGTGTGTGCCTGGTTGTTAACCAGAAGGCCTGTGGAAGCTTTGAATACCTTCATTTGGACATTATGGAGGACCTTTTGAAAGCGTTGGTGCAGGCAACTGCTGCCCAACAGGAAGCCAATAGTATATTGGCTGCACAAGTTGAAAATGTGAGGATAGCTCAGCAAGAGGAAAGAGCGGTCCTTATTAACTTGTTGCAAGTCCTATTGCCCTCTGGAGTGAGCTCTGTGGATTGTGGGAAATGTAGTCAAGCACCTGATTACTTGCATGGACTAACTGAGGCAGATAATGTGGAGGCTGATCTTGGAAAACCTGCAAGGACCCAGATGAATGAGCTGCAGACATGTGTGCAGACGTGGTTGCAACCAGACATTGATTCTTCCAAAATACTGGAGAAGGTAGTTATGGACCAATTTATTACAGATGTGCCAACAGAGGTGCGACAGTGGGTCAACCAAAGGGGCCCAAAGGATACATCAGATATGTGTCCAGTTGAGGGAGATGCGGCTGCTGAGGAGTTGCTTAACAATGAGCTGGAGCCTAAGCTCACAACTCCAAATCACTATCAGGGTTATTCAGAGAAAGGTGAAAACCAGGAGAATGGCAGGAGAAGAGAACAATCTAGACCAAATAGCCGATATGGAAAGTGAGATAAATGGGAGAATTTTTCTGGATTGGCTATTTTGACCTACACTTTTCACTTCTCCAGCCATTCTCCTGATTTTCATCTCTCTCTCTGAATAACCCTGTATGTGAATGATAAAGCTGAAGACAAAGGACAAAGCCCTGTACCCAGCTGATGTCATAATGACACTGGTGGTGCTGCTCAAGAGTGTCCACAGGGTGATGAAGCCATGCAGTATCAAATGGAAACCGGAACCCTTCATAAGACTGTGGTAACCAGCTCAGAATTGTGTGGCGTAACAAGTGAAAGCGTTGAAGCACTCCTTGATTTGGGGAGTGAGGCTACCTTGCTAAAGCATGCTCTGTATTTTGAGAAAATGTTTAACCTTTCATGTATACATGGGGAAACCCACTCCTACCCCAGAGTGGAAGTAGATCTGTTCACAGAGTTGGAGAAGTTGAAATGTAATGTGGGTGTAGTACCTGTGTTAACTCATGATGTAGGGATGGTAAGAGGCTACCCTCAGGTTTGTCAGCTATGGGAGAACTCCACTTGGCCTGTAGCCAGGGAGTATGGGCAAGCAATTATTGATTCCGGCAAACCGCAGTTTCTATATTTTAAAGTGAAACATCAGTGGTTTCACAGAGAGGAAATTTAACTGTCATTGGTTCCACTGTCACATAGAACACACTGTCTGTGGTCTAAGGCCGCTCGCCCCTATGGGTCCGAGCTGGGGGGAGGGATATGTGACATAGTGCATGGATGGCACTGTGTAATCCCCTGTATTTTGTTTAAGTTGTAGGCATTAACCCCCAGGAGGGAAGGTGTTTTTGTTTTGCTGCAGGTGTCCCTGCAATTAAGGGTTTTAAATAGCTCCTGTTTGAGGGAGGGCACTAGATGAGAAGGATTCCCACACAGGGGAAAGATTAGAATGAAAAGCACGGGTTGGTACTACTACAGAGATGGGAGAGGAATGCTAAACCAAAGGTTGGTTTAAATGGTCTATGTTCTTTGATTTCTTGGATGCTGAAATAAAAGCATGGAATATTTCACTGTTTAAAGGACTTTGTGTGTCATAATTTGCCCTAAAGGACCGTGCTATAGCGCCCCCTGTGACAATACTTATAATCATGCTGCACTCCATCAAGTTCTTGCAGAGGGATGTGGGAGAAGGAAAGCTGCTGCGGATCTGCTTGACTGGAGAGAAGGGATGGAGGCTGTAACAGGTTCAGGTCTGGTCCGTAAACTAGAGCCCAGTAAACCTCAGTTGCTGTTACAATCTGGTGACGAGCTGTGGGATTTCTCTTCTCGAAACTGCAGCAGAGATACATCACAGACTAAGCACAGAAAGCAAGTGATTGGCAGGACATCATATAAAAAATGGAGAGCGACTTTACTAGGTGAGTGAGAGAACGTATTGAAAGGTATGGTACGAATCCCAGCCATGCTATATCACAGAGGTGATGGCAGAAGTCAGAGAGTGGAGAGAAAACGTGCCTATGAAACCTGAACGATTGAGATGGAACATCAAATCTGGATTTTGGAGTTTGAGCAGAGAGCAAAAGAACCTGTATTCTTATGGAGTGGTGATGGTACCAGGGTCCTTTGGATGTCAGAAAAGAAGAAGCAGCAGCAGTGCTGTGCCACTGACAAACTGAACAGGGAGATCACCCTTGATGCTTCTGGGAATGGAGACACTCCCCTGGAGCGCCCACTGGAATGCTCCAAAATACTGGGATACCCCACTGCACTTGCTCATGATACACTGCTCGTACTGTTGACAGTCTGTGGAATATACCCTGCCTATGATTGTATACTGTCATGGACTTGTTTACATGTCTTATTTTTCTGTTCAATAAAATTTTATTACACAAAGACTGGGATACCCAGGAGGAGAAGACAGACCTGCAACAAACATCAACTGTGGCAGTGGAACCATCTGCAGTGAGCAGAGATAAGCTTTGTTCAAAGCAGCCCTGGGAGGTTTGTGTAAATGCTGCAGGCACTGAAAAGTCCAAGCTGGAGGTTAATATCCAGGGAGATAGCAATGTTGGCTGTCTCCTCAGCGTGAAAGAAAGAGACCTAGACATGGTTTAACTCCCTCAACTACCCAGCGGCAGGAGAACGTCCAGCAAGCAGGCACTATTCCAGAGCCATTCCAGCAAAAGACCCCAGACCCAGTGGAAGGTTTTGGCGTAGCTTCTTTGGAGTCACAGTTGGATGTCCTGGGAATCTGTCTTTTGTGTTAGCCCTCCAAATTACAGAGGCAGGCAGTGCCCGGCAAAACAATGGAGCGGTTTGGAGCAACCGCTCTAAGAGGAAAAATTTTTTGAACGGCATACTTTGCCACTGCACCATTTTTTTTAAATCGGTGCCGGCATCTCTTGGAGGCCGCACAGTGGCCACTGACCCACACCAACCACGTCCACACACGATTGCGGCCCGCCAGGGGTAGGAGAGCGACAGCGGCATTAAGGCCTGTGTGTGCAGGCCAGATCTCATTCTGCAGCAGAGCAGCTCTGCTCTGCTGCAGAATGAGATCCAGCCCGCCCACACGCACCTTAATTTCTCTCTTGCCGCTCTCCCACACCTGACCGCATGTGTGTGAGCGCAGTTGGCGGTCACTGCGCCGGGCCGCCGGTGCTCCAACTGAGCAAACAGAGGAGCAGCACATGCTCGTCCCGCCTGGCTCCTTCCGAACGACCGCAAAACCAGTCTCCCCCAGGACCATACCATGTACCGTATCTGGGATCTCTGGGTATACATGTACCTGGAATCTCTATGGGTATACATGTATCTGGGATCCATGGGTATACATGTATGGGGTCTCTACGGGCATACATGTATCTGGGGTCTTTATGGGTATACATGTCTGGGGTATCTATGGGTATACATGTATCTTCTGGGGTCTGTGTATTTATATACAGAATGAGGCTGTATATATGTAGTAATACACAGGATACCCATATACAATATATGGAATATATATTCTTTCTCTATATGAATGCACAGGATACATGGACAATGAGGCCGCATATATGTAGAGTTCTGTGATGCGCTCACACACACCGCACATTACTGTGAGTTTTATTGCTGTGGACCTCTGTGATACGCTCATACACACCGCACATTACAGTGAGTTTTATTTCTGTGGAGCCCTGTGATAGGCTCATACATGTTACGTGTTTTTTTTGGGGGGGCATTTCATCCATCGCTCCAGACAGCACAGTGGCTTGGGCCGCCCCTGGAGGGCAGTACAATAAGCTTGCACTGTACTAGACACTATCCCACAGTGGGTCAAAATCCTGGGTGAAGACTTCACTGCTGCAACTCCCCAGCAACAGTATAATGTGCCAGGAGACGTGGTTGACATGTCTTCCCCCTCGCGAATGGAGATGCAGGGGCAGAAGGCCTTTTTGATCAAAGGTTCAACCTCTGAATCTCCAAAGCTACAGAAAGAGGTCCAAGAAGATGTTTACATCAGTGGAACAACCCAGCAGCAGATCACAGTTCAAGCCAAGTGCACAGACTCAGCTGTGAAGGGAGGTTCTGGCACAAGTCCCATTCTGACTTAGGGGCCTCATGCTGCCTGTACATCTTTCCAGTGGCCTGAAGATCCAGGAAAAGATGCAAATTTATCACCGCAGAGTGACATTGAGATTTAGGTGAACAGAACTATGTGTATGGCGGATCGGGCATAATCAATGAGAGGCCAAGTTCTTGGTCAGACTGGTGAGCTGACTAACTCAGATACACACCTGGTTGAGGTCTGGTATCTGGTTGGTAACCGGTAAAGGGGAGAAATGTAACCAAAGTTCCCTCCATCTTTGTGCCATCACCCCCCATGGCACGCGTGCTCATACTATACATGCCCTTGGTGCCTGTTGAAGTGTGGATGTTGACCTCCTGCCAAAGGACAGTGGACCAATATGGTTGATGTTGTTTATTTGCTAATCTTGTCTAGTGTGTACTGCTCAGATGTCTGTATCTCCCTAAGTGATTTTCATTACCCTTTGCGTAGACAATGTGCTGTGTTAAGTAGCAAATAGAAGAAGGGCTTACTGGAAAGTTATACAAAATCCGTTCGCTGAAACGCTGTCGATGGAGGTTTCAACTAATATACCATATACACAAAACAATACAAATCAAAGCACTGCGCCATTTAGCCTCAGCTTACTGGTTAGCAGGAAATCATACACAATACATGTCCATAGTAGAGGCTTGAAGAAGGGACAGTCAAGCCTCTACTATGGACATGTATTGTGTATGATTTCCTGCTAACCAGTAAGCTGAGGCTAACTGGCGCTGTGCTGTTATTTGTATTGTAATGTGCTGTGTTAATTATGTTATTTTACCCCCACTCTGTTTCTCATATAAACTGCCCTCCATTTCAAATTAAAGATCATTCTTCTTCCCTGCACTAAGTCGTGTCTTGTGTTTGGGGAAGAGATACATCTGCAACCGCAGATTTTCCTGTTTACCATCTCCATGTTAGCATCCACTATGGAATATAGCCCCATGTTTTTACACTCCTGTTAGCATGCAGTCTGTATGGTTCTCATGTTTAACCCCATTCTTGTGATGATATAAACCAATCATAACCTTACAGGATTAGATCAGGTTCATCTGTCTGTTTAAGGCAAAAGCAACCTAAATTCAGTGGTAATATGTTATACAGTCGGCATTTCACCTTTTGAAAGTGAAAACTCAACTAAAGAACATGCAGCATATGATTTATGTCTGTACTTTCTGAAAAAAATATATTTTCAAGGAAATCAACAAAACGTCAGCAAAACGAAGTAAGTGTGAAAATGTAAGAAAAAGGCATACGTTCGATGCTGATGAGCGTTCCTCTTGGTACTTCCTTGTAATAAATATTTGCCTGCAGCATGAAGAGATGTAAGAAACAGATGCCACTAAAAATATTCTGTGTAGTAAACATAAAAACAGGCAGAAAGTACTTTTTAAATTACAAGACCCGATACTCAAAGAACACATAAAAGGGAAGCAGATGTTCACAGATTTTTTTAATCTTCTAATCTGATCCGATAGTGTTATTATTTTTAATCTATGATTTGAACATAACATTGCTTTAAAATGGATTTATCTCAATACTCTGATTGAAAGCCTACAGTAGGTTTTGTATTTCGTCTGTCATCACATTATATTTTTTAGTTATTGTGCATTTACAGTTTTGAAGAATTTAAATTTTACTTGAAAGCATTACTGGGAGTCTTTATTCATTTAAAGTGTACATTTTAAGACATTCCACCTTCTTCATTCTACACTTCAGTGAGTCATCATTCATGTCACTGCGAAAAACAGTTATATCTCTATGCAGACCAGAGACTGGCTCATATATAATTCTCAGGTATAACACAAGACTATAGACTAATAGCCCTGCCAAGTCCACCAATAAAAACACATACAGACACATAAACAAATTAAAGGGTGTAAGCGTCTATATAGCCCCCCCCCACCTACTAACTTCTCTATCATGGTCAATGGTATCACTATCTCCCCATCAAGTCAGGTTCACTGTCTCAGAGTTACACTCGACTCTGCTCTTTCCTTCATCACCAATATCCAGTCTCTTTCCTCCTCCTGCCAAAACCAATTGTGTAATATTTCCAGAATTTGGTATGGGTGATATGCGTTAAACACATTAATCTGGGCGGTAACGCTTATACATCCGGATGCTAACGTTAGCATTAACAAGGGAATAGTAGAATAGTGAGAGACCATACATGCTCTGGTAATGTTTATCTTTCAGCATGGTATCTGTGGAAATGATAAGCTATTTACCTGCGGGACAAGTCCTTAGAAGTGAAGGGGTGAAAACATGGTGTGACAACTTCACACAACTTAGGGATCTGTATACCTTTTGTTTGGGGGTTGTTGTGTTCAGTTAGGTGCCTATGGTATAGCTCAAAAAATGTCAGATAAATGAATTTCAGTGGATTGTAACTATATTAAATTACTGTTAGCACTAAGAGTGGAGGGACAGAAATTTGAGTAAATAAGGGTTTGATGGACATGCATCTGAGTGAGTGTAGAAATGGAGAATTTAAATTAACATAAAGTATTAAGAATAAAAACTATAGCATAAGTAACGAAAATAGTCTCCTTTAAAATACAGTAACCAAGTGGTTCCCAACTGCGGTCCTCAAGAACCCCATAAAAATCAGGTTTTCCAGATATGTGAAGCAAAGCACAGGTGATATGATTTTCTGCTCAGTGATTGCAGGATTCAGTCTACTTTTTTTTCAGTAACCTATTACGTGCATCACCCATACTGGAAAGATTAAAAAGATAGACGTTTACTAGAGTGCAAAGGCTAATTAATGTTCCAATCCAGGCATGATAATAGAATATAAATATTTCCTCATTTCCAAAATGTAACTTAATGACATAGGGCCCTATTACAATCTTCGCGCAAACGTCAGTGCGTGCGCAAAAACGCATTATCGCGAGGGGCAAAACCCTTTGCGCAGAACGTCGTATTACAATGTCAGCGCAACAAACGTGAGTATACGTCTACCGTGGGTGAACCTGCGCGAACGCTGCGCGAGCTTCCTGTACTTCGCGCGTCCTATACTTAACATTGTGAGCGCAAATGCGTTTGTGCGCTGGTATGCAGATGGTATTACAATCTATGCTCAGCTTGTAACGCACAGTCTTTGCGCGCATAATTTTAGCAACTCCTAAAGGTTGGTGTTAATGGCAAATTCTATCAACCTGGCCGAAACCAAATACACCAGCCCAAAAAAAATACGCAGCAAAGTATAGTTACACATTCTACACATACCAAACCAATAAATTTGAGAAGTTGTGTGTTTTTTTTATTGATGCAGCATATATGCACTGATTGACTTTGACAGGCACAAAAACTTAACGTGAGACAATTGTGGTTCTTAATTCTGATTGGCTGAATCGCGTGAAAAAAACAGTCTGCGTCCGTTTTACGCACGTTATTATTTGACGGATGAAAAACTGCGCGAGGATTGTAATACCAGCGTTGTTTTAACGTGTGTTAACGTTTAACGCTTCGCACAAAAATTCACGCGTTGCGCGTGCGTTTTTGCGTGAAGGATGTAATAGGCCCCATAGTTTGCAAGTAATCAGCAGGACCAATGCAGAGATGGTTTCTTTCAGTTAGGGCAAGGTTAATGATGATTTGATTGGTTTAATAGTATGAAAAAGATAGATATCAGATATTTTCCTAAGAGCCAAATAATTGAATAAGAGGGCGTGGAAGAGACGACAGCACTAAAGTGGGCAGTGAGATCTTATAACAGAAGCCCAGGGTGGGGGCGGAGCCAGCAGCCATCACAAGCAGCCGCATCTGAATGGAGCTCCAATCTAACGTGCCAAATTTTACAATCCTGTGGCTGTCTTCTGCCCTGTTCCGTCTCATTTATGTCCCCGAATGCCTCACCGACGTCAGGGGCTCCTGCATGGCTCCCCCAAGGCACAACAAGTGGCAGAAATGGCCAGATCGATCAAAAAAAGAGAAGGGTTGCAGACCCCTAAGACGTTGGCTCCCATAGCCAGTGATCTCCCAGCTCAATCGACGAGTTGGAGAACAACATGCTGCCACAGTTTTCAAAAGAAACACCAGTCGCAGAGAAGGTAATTCACTCCATGCTACAAAAACTCTGTATGACACTCCAAACAGATTTCAGACAAATTACTGTGGACCTCCATAAAGAAATCAGGTGAATTGGGTGATCGTATGGATCATTTGGAATCAAAAACATATGAACTCTACTTAGCCCATAATGAATTAGTTGATGCATTCCAAACCCTGAAATCCTTGCATGAGGTCTTAATGCTGATAAGGACAGTCCAAGAGGACCACTCTAGCCACAATAACATCCGGGTACGCGGTATTCCTGAAACTGAAACAACCTGACCTCCCGACGTATTTACAGACACTATTCATATCTCTCCTACCCAATCTCCCCGTCTCAGAGCTCCTGCTGGATCAGGCTCAGAGCCCCAATGCCGAAATGCTCCCTTACACGGCCCTGAGAGATGTAACCCTCCGTATGCATTACTACACTGTTAAGGGTTCCCTTATGAAAGCATATCGAGCTACGCCGCTTCAAGATCCATAACGATGGCTCGTTGTAGAGAATTCCAGTAAGTGACAAAAGTGCTCCACAACCATAACATTCAGTATTGCTGGGGCTATCCGTATAAACTGCTAATCTGGAGAGAGGGTCGCATTCATGTGATACCCTCGGTTTCAGACGGCATGAAGCTATTGGTTTTGTTGGGCTTATTGGGGGAATACACACACCCCTGTGCACCATCGGCCTCTCCATTTAAGATGTCTTCGGAGTGGCATAGGGTTAACACCCTCAAAAGATCACAAGTACTCACGGATGTTTCCATAACCTCCTATCCCTGCTGGATTTCTGATGACACTCAACCAGCACGGGATGTTCTTATCCCGTTGCTGCCACGAGTGACTTCTACATGCCGGATTAGGCTTTTTCGCTGTAACTCTCAGCACAGCTTTGGTCCTTGGACCTGTTCAGGTGCCTTTCCAGCACTTTCTGGTTTCTTCTTTTTTAGCCAATTTTGTCCTAGTAGGCAGCTACACCCTTCAACAGATGTGGTGAAAAATGCACAAATATTTTTCTATCATACGACTCGTATGATACCTCGTACCATGAGGGGAAAAAAATATATGATCCCCTGCTGATTTTGTACGTTTGCCCACTGACGAAGAAATGATCAGTCTATAATTTTAATGGTAGGTTTATTCTAACAGTGAAAGACAGAACAACAACAAAAAAATCCAGAAAAAAACATTTCAAAAAAGTTATATATTGATTAACTACAACAAGGCAATGAGTCAAGGAAGAGGTGGAATTATACATCCAAAGGTGATCTCTGATGGTAGTGATGCATCATAAATTGACACATGTTAATAGCATTGCCGAAATCATGTAAATTAAGGGAATCTTTGAAAAATTATTATTTTGTCTCTGTAATTGCAGCTTAATACTAGATCAGCAGCAGAAGTGTTAGTGCATGTGATAACTGAGAAAACCTCTAATTCAAATGAACCTTTGCTATGAACCCCAATATAGACAGAGCACGCTAGAAGTGATTAATATTGTAATTCCCCTTTGATACAACTTTCATTAATATGTACAGTATTCCTTGTTATCGCCACAGGTTATTCTGTTTGGTTTTATTATGAAAAAAAGGAAATGTCAATGAACACAATACTCCTAAGATAAGACAGAAAAAAGCTTAAAAAAACCAATAATTGTAATAAACCAATTGTTCTGTTTATTTTTCACCATCTGGGAACTGTTGCAGATTTATTATTTTAAATACATATTTATTACACTTATAGTAAATATAATGACCAAGACATATGATAACATTGTGCAAAAATCAAACATTAGGTGGAGTATAGCTCCAAAACAATCTTAAAAGTTAGCACAAATGCAGTAACAAGTGAAACAAAACAAGAGGTAAAACATCTAGCAACATTCCTGAATGTATGATAATGTAAATATGTAATATATTGTATAAATCATTGAGTGGAGACATTAAACACAAAGAAGTCTGGTGACTGCTCTTTCCAGTATGAGTGTAACAGGGAGAAGATGCATGCGAGGTTCCGTGCTTTGTTCATTTGTGTTTATGTATATACAGTATACGTATATAACAAAAGTTTAAAATAAATGGAAATTGTGTATGTGAATTTCCATTGCTTAGTTACATTTCACTTCCCATTTAACATATGTTTTTATCTGTCTCTGAGCTTAAAGAAACATCTAGATATACACACCAACCAATGAGAACATGGGTATCAGATTTTTAAGGCTTGTGTGTGAAAATTTGGCAACAAATATTTGTTTGGAATTCAACGTGTCTAGAGGCCACATTTAAGTGCACAGCAACATTTCCACCCAAAGTGCAAGTGAAGAAGAGCCACTTCTGTGTCTTCATAGAATGACAATACATCTTTTGTCAGAATTATTCTCCCAGTTGGCAGAGTAGTGCTGACCCTTTGGATATCCAGTAATCACTGTTTTTTTTGGATGGTAATAGCACAGTCACAACAAAGTTTGTAGAATGGCCTGAGAAAATAAAATAAGAACAGATGATTGTTTGCATTCCATTGATAGTTCATTTTCTTTTAGCGATTACAAAGGTTCTTTCACTACTTTGTCTAGTTGAATTAACTAGTAAGTCTCAATTTTAGTCTAAAAGTCTAAAATATCAACGATAGAGAAAACAGAGTAATGGGTCAAGGAAATTTTAAGCTAAATGACAAACAACAAATATAATAACATTGCCAATTTTACAGAAAGTCTAGTTAGAGAATAAACACTGTAGGGCACTATCAAGTGTCTGTAGCTACAGCAGGGATGCTAAGGGGAGAAATTTGTGCTTGTAACGGCAGCTAGCCTCCAGGATACTCGTGGCAGCACTAACGCGCTGTTGTGCGCGTCCCCACCTGGAGTCCATAGGACTCCACAGAGTCTTCTGCTTCTGGGTCACATGAGCTGCAGGATCTCGCCTCTCGCGAGATCCTGCAGGTCTGAGGAGTTGCCGCGGAGGGAGACTGGGAACTTTTTCCCCAGTCTCACTCTGCTCCCTGAGGGATGAGAGGTGAGTATTTAATTTTTTTTGGGGGGGGGGTCCGCAGAAGCAGAATTAGTTAGCACCAGCATAGAGCTGTGGCCAACATTTCAGTTAGCCGCAACGGCTAGTAATTAGCATTAGGATTTTGTGATCCTAACGCTAATTACTCCTTGCTTACACGGTGCTCTCCCCATTTTAAGTATAAGGAGAGAGCAAAGTACAGTAGGTTTGCACTATAAAGCGCTAATACCGATGTGATAACGGATTTTTCAACCTGTTAGTGTTACGGCCAGATCACCTCCTGATCGCTATCACTTCAATTAACCTAGCGCTAACGCTTACTTATGTGAGCACTAGTGCTAGCGTTAAGGAGGTGATATGAGCATAGTGTCATACTAAATAGTATTACAAACATCTAAAATTTTGAAAAAGATGGTTTTATATAATGAGCTACTACTGTCTTTATCAATAAATATTTTGACCGTTATTTCAAATCTAGGGCAGAACCTGCTATAGGTTACAATATTATTGCAGGTCTTATAATGTGTATTAGCTCAAAGGTATGTGCATGGTACTTTGACATATATTTATGTGGCTTGATTGTGGATTAATGATATACTCATACTCTGGTACTCATGATCCTGTGTGGTTTTGTGCATTTTTTCATGCATTAAAAGATCGCTATACCTATTATCTAGTGGTAACATATGTTTTGCTGCTGTAGGTCCCCCTAAATATGCTTAATGACATTTTCTGTAGTTGCAGGCTGGTCACTAACAGGAGTCTGCTCGACTTTTTATTATTTTCATTTTTATACCATATTTATGCTATTTTTCTATAGAAAAAAACCCAGCAAAGAAAATAAAAAAACATAATTACTATTTAGGCTCCTTTTGCAAAAATCATCTTGATATGCTACTTTGTTGTTCCATGAAAAATGTCATGGCAAATAGTCTCTTGGTGGTTTTATTACCGACCTTGCATCCCTTTGAAAGATGTGATACCACAAACTTGTAGTAACAAAGAATGGAGGCAATGGGTTACTGCTAGAGGCATTTTCTCCAGCTACTGCTCACAGCTTACTACTGGACTTGGAATAAAGCCCTTAGACCAGGGGTGGGCATTTGTTTTGGCTCAGGGGCCACTTTGTGGGAGTAGAGGTTAGTGGAAGGCGCACTTGCCCCCAGAACAATTATAACCAGAAACATGCCCCCAGAACTAATTATAGCCAGACACTTGCCCCCAGAACTAATTACAGCCAGACACTTGCCCCCAGAACTAATTATAGCCACACTTGCCCCCAGCTCACATGGATATATTGCCCCAGGCCAGCTCACCTCTTTTCTGTCGTCTGGTCTGCTCTGCCAGGCCCCTCTGAGTCATTGCTGGCGGCCGTGTGGTTTTCCTCCTACGAGCGGCCGCTGGCATAAATCTCTGCCTCTCACCTGGGATCTATCCACCAGCCAGCCGCGATCTCGCGAGATTGCGGCTGGCTGTTGGATTCTAGACGTGCGGCAGAGCTTCATGCCAGCGGCCGCTCATAGGAGTAAAACCACGCAACCGCCAGCAATGACTCGATCCCTGCTTGGCGGGCCGCACTTTGCCCACCCCTGCCTTAGACTCGATTTCTAAACTACATCTCAACCTTCTCAACTACCTCTCTTCAGTTTCAATAAATAAAGTGAATAGGTGGGATAAACATTTAAATTTTACAAAGACCTTTGTGTGAATTAACATCGGTTTATTTATTAGAATAAGCCACTAAGATCTGCCTAGCGATCAGCTACATGATTTCCGCGACTATTTCTGTTTTAGTAGGACCTTGCCAACAAAATATGTATTTTAAACCATTCATGATCATATCGCATTAAAATTAACAAACAGTACTTCTGTTTTGGAGGTTTTTATGATGCACGTAACAATTTGATCAATTTATTATGTCACAAATTAAATATATATCCAAGTATTATTTTAGAACTAACATGAATCAGGGACATTAGTATTGCATTGCCTTTTACTCAGAAAAATATATTGCATTCATTGCTGAAGGTTATATCTGCCGTAGAGCATAAAATTATACATTAATTATAACAAACGTGATCATAGGGATGTTGAAAAGCAGTCAAGTAATGAAGTCAAAAAGGAAATTATAATGCTGCTCTAGGCATAGATTTATGCTTTTTTAACTGCAATAGGAAATAGGACAGGACATTTCTACTGTAGACCAGCATACCCAGCCATTTCAGTGGAATATCCCAGCTGAATGTTTACTCGTTCTTATTATATTTACCTTACGATCAACCATTCCTGCCTGGATATAGTATATGAAGTGATTATTTCAAGTGTAATTCTTACCTGTTCCTGTACCTACCCTTGTCTTATTGTTGTACTATAAATATCAACGTAGCTAAATAAAGATAAAATATTATGGGCACGATCAGCTGCTCTGAGCTAAAACCGAGATGCAAAGGAGACAAATTAGCAGTTGCTAACTTCCCCTTTGCGTCCCAGTTTCCCCAGCAGATTGGGGGCAGGCATCAAGTCCGGCAGCCTGCCCCTTAGTGATCGCTAAGCTCGCGGATGCTAGGGGCAGCGCTGCAGCGCCGTCCCCAGCATCCCCTCCATGTCGTCCATAGGACTCCATGGAGGATCGTGCTGCCACATGACCGGCAGGGAAATTGCTCACTTTTTCAAGAGCCAATTAGCAGCCGGCTCTGAACTATAACAGCATGAACACCTATGTGTAAACAGTTTCTGGGCTCACCACTCCCACGTTTGATCTCCCCTTATTCCATCTGCAGTGGACACCTTATTCAAAGGAGGAAGTTAGATCCTTGTATAAGAAGGCTCAGTGAACATATGTATAAATGGCCATAAACCGGCCAGATTTAATGAATAAAAGATTGCATAACGTGTTTCGACCGTAGTCTTTTTCAAAGTGCTTACATACATGCTTTATCACAGAGTTTATTTAGATAGCATACCGGTAATTAGTATCCACGCCTTGTTTCGATGCACCTGACAGCATTCTGTCTTAATTGGTCACGTGTGGCTGCCAGCTGTGAACTTCCGGTTCCTGTTTGCCATATAGCAATATCAGCCCTCACTTGATCCTCAGGACCATTTTAATTGAGGGCAATCACATACTGTAATTGGGTGCTAACATTAGCAAAAGCTACTCTAATCTGATAAAGCATTCATATTCTTATAATATCGGCAAAATAAAACAATAATCATTTATGAACTTATGAACGCATAAAAAACGTAAAAAGATAAAAAAACATATGAAAAACATTAAAAACATAAAAATACAAGAATGGATTGTATTCACAGCAGACCATTCACTTCAAAATCAATGTTTAACCCCTCTGATGTTAAACAACCCACATAAAAGATCCACCTTGTCTCAATTCTATTGATATTCATAAGGTGATCACCCCCTCTCCAATGCTTTTTAACCTTTCTTTATACCAGCAAAGCCCAACATACTGGGATATCCTTTATGATGTTCTGTAAAGTGTACTGACACACTATGCAATTTATAATTTCTTTTAATATTATAAATATGTGTGGCTATTCTGATTTTTAGTGTTCTCGTGGTCCGTCCAATAAACTGCAGACCACAAGGACACAACAAATAGACAGCATTATTGGTATTACAAGAAAGACGGAGTTAATGGCAAATGCTCGATGATTTGAGTGGGACTTGAACGTCATGACATTCCTCTTTTGATTTAACCGTCCTACATCCCATGCAAGTTTCACATTTGAAAAAACTTACTTACTATACTCAGACAAAAATGTATCTTTAGGGTCAACATCTAGGAAACTTTTGGTTAATTTTAGTTCGAGGGTAGTGTATAGAGGAGCACAAAATCTCAGTTTATCACCAATAAAATTGCGTAACTCTTTATTTTGTGCCAAAATGTGTCAATGTTTACTGAGTATCTTTTTCATTAACTTGCCATCCACTGAATAATTAGTAATGAATGGTATTTGAGACACATCACTTCCTACTGTGTCTACAGCCAATCTACTCCCAGTTTTATACTGCAATAAAGTGTCTCTGTTCTTTATTTTGACCTCATTGTAATCTTTCGAAATAGACTTGTTATCATAACCCTTCTGTGTGAATTGATCTTTCAAAACATTAGCTTGATCTACAAAATCACCAAAACGAGAACAGTGGCGCCGAAGTCTTAAAAACTGTCCCTTTAGGATATTTTTTAACCAAGGAACATAATGACAACTATCAATGTCAATATAACTATTAACACTGACACATTTAAAATGTGTCTTTGTATGAAAGATTCCATCTTGTATATTTAACCAAGGGGCATAATGACAACTGTCAATATATAAGTCGGCAGTCTGCCCCTTAGCGATCGTTAAGCTTGCGGATGCTGGCGGCAGCACTGTAGCGTCATCCCCAGCATCCCCTCCATGGCGTCCATAGGACTCCATGGAGGAGAGTGCTGCCATATGACCGGCAGGATCTAGCCTCACGCGAGATCCTGCCGGTCGGCGGAGTTATTGTGGAGGGAGACAGGGGACTTTCTTCCCCCTGTCTCACTCTGCTCCAGAGGCCACCGTTTTTGCTGCGGGAAGAGAGGTTTGTATCTGATTTTTGAGGGGTTTTGAGCTGCAGGTAACGGATTCTGCAGCAGTGGAATCCGTTACCTACACCTCTGAGCTGGTGGTAACTTTTTCGCTAGAGCCAGCTCTTGGTAACTAGCGTTAGGACCAAGTGATGCGAATGCTAGTTAATCTTTGTTTCACATTGCACTCCCATGTTAGGTATATATGAATCGCAAAATAACGAGCGCTAACAGGTTTTTTAACCCGTTAGCGATTCGAAGGCGATGTGAGTGCAGCGATATGACCTCCATTAAGCTAATTCTGACGCTAGAGTTAACTTGAAGGAGGTGACTAAAATGGTGTACGGCTTGTAGGAGAAAGGTTACCAGGAAAGGCTTAATGATCTTAACATGTATAGCTTGGAAAAAAGACGAGACAGAGGAGATATGATAGAAACATTTAAATACGTAAAGGGAATCCACAAGGTAGACGAAGGGAGTAAATTTAAAAGGAAACAAAGTAGCAAAACAAGAGGACATAGTCTTAGATTAGAGGGGCAAAGGTTTAAAAGTAACATCAGGAAGCATTATTTTACTGAGAGGGTGGTGGATACATGGAACAGCCTTCCAGTTGAAGTGGTAGAGGCCAAAACAGTGATTGAATTTAAGCAGGCGTGGGATAGGCATAAGGCTATCCTAAACAAAAGATAAATCCAGGTAAAGTATCCATGTAATTGGGCAGACTAGATGGGCCGAAAGGTTCTTATCTGCCGACCTTTTTTTTTTTTTTTTTTATTGTAACAAAATTTTTATTGAAAATGAAAAGGTGCCATCAACAAGGATTAAACTTCAATTATACATTATGATACAAGATACATGTATCCATTTTCTTTCAACATTTTGTACCACATATAAGCGCAGTCAGTTGGCGTATTTTAGATTCATCAAGTAAATACAGAAGAACTGTCTGATAGTTTGGGGGTGTGGGGGAGGGGTGTGGGGGAGGTTAGGGGGAGGAAGGAGGGGGGAGTGGGATTTCCCAGGAGTCACGGTGGACCAGGGATCCATGTCCCTTAAAGTTGCGAGGCTCATTCCCTTAAACTGCAATTCTCAGATACTAGTGTATAGCTTATATCTCTTGCATACCACCACTACTACTCAAGTCCCACAATCTCAGGTAGTGAGAGGACCATTCGCGGGAGGACAGGTGGCTGGCCAGTAAAACCAACGGCGCAGATGTTTGTCTGTGGTGCCTGCCGCTCGGTGAAGAAGATCTTCGATGTTGCGGAGTTCGTGTAGTTCGTGTACCCATTCCCGAATGGAGGGGGCAGTAGACGATTTCCAATGTCGGGGAATGACCGCTTTGGCCGCGTTCAGTAATCTGATGTCCAGTGAGTTTGCATAATCTCCCACTGACAGGACCGTGTGGTGCAGGAGCATCGGGGCTGGCGAAAAGTCAGGGGGCATGGAGGAAACCTTACAAATGGTATCATGTACTGTGCGCCAAAAAGGTTGGAGTTGCGGGCAGGACCACCACATGTGCAGCATGTTGGCATGAAGAGCATGACATTTCCAGCAGGAGCCATCCGTTCGAGTGTCGTAGTGAGCGATCAGCGCGGGAGGTTTATACCATCTCGATAGCAGTTTATAGGCCGTTTCCTGTGTTCTGCTGGCTATGGAGCAGTTCGTGGCAAGGGTGGTAATTTTCTCCCATTCGTCATTGGTGAAGGGCTGCTGAAGGTCAGCTTCCCACCTGGCCCTGTATGGGGGGTCAGTGCTGGTCAGATCCCTGAGCAGGCCATAGAGGAGGGATATACCGTGGGTCAGGGCGCAGGGGCGTTGTATCAGCATTTCAAAAGGGGTAAGGGGTCGTGTAAATGCGTACGGCTGTGCCAAAGTACGCAAGTACGTGGTCAGTCGGTGCAGATGAAATCGGGTGAGGAATGAGTATGGGTGAGGCAGTGGGATATCTGCTGGAAGTTTAAATGTGTCTCCTTCAATGTACAGTGGGGCACGTATATGCTGGGTCCCCTCCTGGGTGGGGCGGACATATCTGGAGTATACAGGTAAGCAGTCGACAGGGAGGAGGGGGAGGGCCATGGAGCAATTGTCGTGGAGCGTTGGAGGGATTTCCAGATTTTAAGAGTAGCAGAGACGGTGGGGTGTGAGGGGGTCTCGCATTTCGCATTAGTGCCCAGAAGCCACGGGAGTGAGGCTAGGTCAGTGCCAGTAAGGTCCCCTTCCAGGTGTATCCAGAGCTTGTGGGAGGAGTTATTCGACCATTCGGATATGCGGAGTAAATGTGTGGCCTGATAATATTGTCTAAGGTTAGGCAGGGCCAGGCCACCCTTGAGTTTTGAGGAGGTCAAAAGGCTAAATTTAAGTCGAGGTTGTCGATTGTTCCACACGTACGTGTTAAAGATCGACTGCAAGGAGCTGAAAAACAGTCTGGGTATGGTGATCAGTAAAGTCTGAAAGAGGTACAGTATGCGGGGGAGGATATTCATTTTTAGGACACTAATGCGGCCAAACCAGGTGACGTGGGGGAAGGCCCAGGACGCCAGGTCTGAGGAAACGGATTGCAACAATGGGAGGAAGTTTGTTGAGTACAGAGTAGACAGGTCCGAGGTCAGTTGGACTCCTAAGTACTTAATCGCGGAGGGGCGCCATCTAAACGGGAATGCTTCCTGCAGCTGCATGCGTGTTGTAAGTGGGATGTTCACCCCAAGGATCTCAGATTTTGTCATATTGATTTTGTAGTGACTATACGAACTGTATTCGCGTAGGAGCGCTGTAAGGGATGGTAGGGTCATCAGGGGTTGACTAATAAAAAACAGCAGGTCATCAGCGTACGCGGCCACCTTGTGGTGTTGCATGCCCACCTTTATACCATGTATTGAGGTATTGGTCCTGACTGCTTGCAGAAGAGGTTCGAGGGTGAGGGCAAACAGCATCGGGGAGAGGGGGCATCCCTGCCGTGTTCCGTTCCGGATAGGGAACGAGGGGGAGAGGATGCCATTCAGATTAATTCTCGCCGAAGGGCAGGAGTAGAGAGCACCAATCCACGCCATAAGATTGGGGCCAAAACCCATGCAGCGCAAGGTTTGGAAGAGGAAGGTCTACCGTACTCGGTCGAACGCCTTATCGGCGTCCGTGGAGAGCAAAAGCGTGGGCTCGGATTTGGGATGGGAGGCCGAATGTATCAGGTTGAGCGCTCTCACGGTATTATCCTTTGCTTCCCTGCCCGGCACAAACCCCGCCTGGTCGGGGTGTACCAGCCCAGGAATATAGCGGGCCAACCTCAAGGCGATAATTTTTGCAAACAGTTTGATATCTTGGTTTAGCAGCGATATGGGGCGATAATTCGCGCAGACATCTGGGTCTTTTCCCGGCTTCGGGATAAGGGTGATTGTGGCCGCTAGCGTTTGCGGTGGCAGGGAGTGTGATCCCTGAGTCAGTGTATTAAAAGCAGCAAGTCACGCTGGGGCAAGGGAGGGAAAAAATACTTTATAATACCGTAGGGAAAACCCATCCGGTCCCGGTGTTTTGCCTGTCGGTGTGTTTTTGATTGCTTGTGATAGTTCCGCTATAGTGAAAGGCGCTTCCAGGGCCGTTCGCTGAGATAGGGACAATTTGGTGTGGACATTTTTGCGTATGAATTGGAGCATTAAAGAGGGAGGGGGGGTGCTACCCTCCTCCTGAGGGAGGTTGTATAAGTGATAGAAATGGTCCTGAAGCAGCGCTATCATGTCCCGGGGCAGCGTAACGTGAGATCCCTGGGGTGTGCGGAGTTTGGAGATGTACAGTTTGTGTCTGTGGGATCTGAGTGCCCGAGCCAGCAACCGCCCGCATTTGTTACCATGTTCGTGGTAGAGTCTGCGAGTTGCAAATAAAGCTTTCTGGGCTTTAACATTCAATAATGAATGAAGTTCAGTCCGAAGCTCCAGAAGAGAGGCGTAACTCGCGTCGTCTATGTGTTGCTTATGTGCCTGTTCTAGGTCATGAATGCGTTGAAGGAGGGAGTCAAGTGTGGCAGCGTACACTTTCTTTTTCTGTGAGCCTTGTTGAATGAGGCATCCCCTCACTACCGCTTTATGAGCCTCCCAAACGATCTGGGGTGTGGAGTGTGGTGGGGCATTTTCTCTAAAGTAATTGTGCAGCAGTTGAGTGATGTCCTCTTTGATCAGTGGGTCGGCAATAAGTGTCTCGTTGAGGCGCCAAAGCCGTTCTCTGGGCCGTACTAAGGGCGAGTGGAGAGTGACTATCACTGGGTTATGGTCAGACCACGTCAAAGGGCCTATAGTCGCTGATTCTAGGAGGCGGAGGTGCCCGAAGGGGAGGAAGACACTATCTATCCTCGAATATGAGTGGTGAGGTGAGCTAAAGTGTGTGTAATCCCTGGTGGTAGGATGCAGTGTGCGCCAGCAGTCAACCAGTCGATGAGCGTGTAAGGAGGCTCGCGCTTGCCTAAGCACCGCATGCGGGACACTTGAAACCCCTCTGGAGGTGTCGAGGCGGACGTCCAGGGGGAGATTGAGGTCTCCCCCCAATACCAGAACCCCCTCCTGAAAGTCCGCTAAAATTGTCAGAATGGAGCGGAGTGTGCGATGTTGTTTCCGATTCGGGAGGTATATGGAGGCAAATGTGTATGGTTGGTCGCCTATTGTACCCTTGACAAAGGTGTAACGCCCGTCCGTGTCAAGTCTCATATCGGTGACGTTAAGTGGGACGTCTCTAGATAGTAGAATCGCCGTGCCACAGACCTTACCGGCTGTGGAGTTGCTAAAGAACCCTAGAGGAAACTTCTGGCTGCTAAGACGTGGGGCTCCGTCGTGAGGGAAGTGGGTCTCCTGGATGAGGACCACATCAGCGTGGTATGAGCGGAATTCCCTGAGGGCTGAGTGCCTTTTCTCTGGGATATTTAACCCTTTGGCGTTGATGGTAAGGACTTTGAGGGGGCGGGGGAGAGAGGCCATGAGAGGTATTGAGGCCATGAGAGGTTTGTTAGTTTCTGAGGGAATGGGTGACTCGAGAAGGAGGGGGAGTTGGGTGGGTGGAAAGGGGAGGGGTTGGACGGATGGGTCAGATCAATGAGGTTGTGCCTAGTGTAAGCTAATCCCTCCGCGCAAGCGACGGAGGGTAGTTACACTACAAAGGGGGTCCTAAGGCCCAAAGGCACTATCTCGGGGGAGGTAGTACCGAGCGCCGAACGATGGCGTCTCCAAGTTCCGTAAACCGGACAATAGTAATCTATAAACAGTAGAACTGAACAATAAACAATTTAAATAGGGTGTCGGATTCGCCGCTTGCCTGCCGGCTCCGACCGAGTGTGTGAGCCTGCGAGGGGCCGGGAATCAGGAAACGCGAGTTCCGCAGCTTTCCCGCCAGTTGCTACAGTCTTTTCTTGCGACGCCTCTGGACTAGACCAGGGCCAAGCGCGATAGCTCCCACCACCGCTGCAGCTAGTGCGGTTCGAACCCAGAGTTACGTGGTAAAAGATAAAGGATACATGTCCTCGTTAAGAAGACCAGTAATGCATCGGTGCGTCGAGTTCAGGCGGGAGGTGAGGTTCAGGGCCCGGGTAGAAAGTGGTTACTCCGGTGAGGGTCCAGGCCGTCAAATCGGTGGTTGGGACTGTCTTCCGTATCGGCTGACTGGTTACGGGATGTGAGGCAAGACCGGCCGTGGTGTGAAGCTCAGAACGTCGTCAGTCATTTCTCGGCCTGTGCGTGGCCTGCGAAGAGGATTGGGACGTAGAGCGTTGACGGCGACGCGGTCTTTGCTGCCGTGCAGGTGGCCCCAGCGGGAGGGAGTACATCTCCGTGAGATCCGGCCAATTCAGTAGAGTGTCCAGCGGGAGTGAGAGGGCTTCCAGGAAGGCAGATAGCTCCGAGCCAGTGCATAGTGCGATGGGTCCGTGCTGTGAGCGGACCTGTATCCCAAACGGGAAGAGCCATTTATATTGGAGGTTTCGAGTCTGGAGGGCCGCGGTAAGTGGTTTCAAGAGGCGCCGCGACTGTAACGTGGCAGGTGACAAGTCCTGAAACAGGGAGACGCTGGTGTCTGCGAATACAATAGAGCGAGACTCGCGTGCAGCCACCATGAGATCTTCTTTTACCATGTGCCGGAGTAAGCAGCATATTACATCCCTGGGTGGCGCGTCGGGCGGGCCTCGGGGGCGCAAAGCCCGGTGGCATCTTTCAAACTCAATGTCCGTCAAGGGGTCTCTGTCCAGCAGTTCGTTAAACAGTCTAGTGAGCGTGTGGCGTAAGTCCGCAGGAGAATTTTCACTTTCAGGGAGGCCCCTGACTCTGATGTTATTTCTTCGGCCTCTATTCTCAAGGTCTTCCACGTGTCTGGCCAGGGCCTGTACAGCATCGTGCTGTGTTGCTAGTGCCGAGTCATGTGTAGCCGAGATTTTTTGCTGGCGGGCCTGTGACACCTCCACCTGCATGATCCTATCTTGTAGGCCGTTGAGGTCGTCGTGCAGGCCCCTGATTTCTGCCAGCAGTGAGGTCTGTAAACCTGCCGTCGAGGTCGCCAGGTCTTCCCTTGTGGGAAGGGAGCGGAGGAGTATATGGAGGTCTGGCGGGGGATCCCAGCGCTCACCTGCACGTCCTGATTCTGATCCGTTCGGGGAGCTGGGAGTCGAGGCATCGCGTGCGGCCGCCATCTTGGATTCCACCGCCGGATCCGTGGCCTCCTTGTTAGGTGCCCAAAATTGCCAGATTGAGCCCGGGCGTGCATTGGGTACGGTCTCCGGTGGTCCAGGGGTATGTGGAGGCTTGCGGGGTTTGACCATCCTGAATGGACGGTGTGCTTATGAGCTCGGAGTCGGCTGTGGCTGCGGAGCTCTCCGTTCACGCGGCCATCTTGCTCGGCGGTCAGGACACGCCCCGCCGACATTTTCTATGTTTCTACTGTATATACACACAATCTATTTACGCCTAGATGGGTAGTTGAGCCATAAGCTTATTTAAATCTCCTATTTGCATCTTTTAATTCAAGTAAATGACTAAAGGCTGATTTGTTATTTAATGGTTTAAATTGTCTGTTGTCCAAGTTCATAAAATGTAAAAACAAAAACGTTTATATCAGTGATTTAGTACAGTATAATATACCTGTTGTGGACAAAGTCCCCGCTCTAGATCCGGTCTTATAAAGTGGAGCTTGATATAAAGTGTTACTTGGCTGGTAGTTCTGACGGGGTTCAAAGTGCACTACAGGTAACATTGGGTTCATTTGCCTAGGCAATGCATCCTCAATAACCATATCTTCATCGTCCCAGCGACTGGCATCCATGTACATTCCATGTACCAACACACCATCTTCTGGAGATGGTAACTGATCAAACAATAGAGAGATAAAACAAATATGTTAAAAGTGGCTTGGAAATATTATGTAGTAAACATGTGCATGGCCTAAAATTCACGATTTATGGATTTTCCAGCTTGGTTAAGATGGTAATAATGGCATAACTCGGATTGTAAATGCTCCAGAATCTGCATGGAAAATATTGATAGAGAGTTCTGAAAACTTTTAGGGCCCTATTAAGATGTTGGCTTTAAAACGCAGTTTTCCCCCTTGCGCCCAATTTTTAACACCACATCACAATGTAGGCGCAAAATATGCTGCCTGCATTGTTTGCAGGCGGTAAAATGCTGGATGCGCGCAGCAGCGCTAAGTGCAGCCGTGAGCATCCGCTCCAAGGATTTTGTAATCCAGCGCCGATTAACACTTTGCGCTCCCCATGTTAAGTGTAGGGAGCGCAAAGTACAGTAACCTCGCGCAGTGGAGCGCAAGGCACCAAACGCAAACAAGTTTTTTTAACCCGTTTGCGTTTGGATTGTAATATGCGGTAAATACCGCAGCTAACGGTAGTGCTCACACAGGTGATCGCTACCGTTAGCGATAAGAGTGTAACAGAGCCCTTAATGTTCCAAATACTTGTGTTTTATGGGAACACGCTGCCTGAGGACAAGGACAGCCAAACCTGGTCTAAACTGACCAGAAGCATGATTAATGTTACATGGACTACGGAGTATAAAATCGAATGAATAGTGATAGGATTAAAGTTATTGTATTTCTCCATATTTCTGACTTGAAACCAAAATGCAGTAATTTCAGTATTGTAATTCTAAAAATCATGTGACTATTTGATGCCTCGAAGCGAACAAGCAGACGTATGGGGTTTTTACTTTGTTCATTAAATCATAAAATCCTTAATTAATTTAGAGATGGTTTTCCAGAATATGCAGGCTTTCAGTGAAGGTTCTTTGTGTTTTGAAAGAGCAGATAATCTAATTATTGGGCTGCAGGTGCCTATCCAATGTGATTTGTATTCATTGGCTTGCTGCTTATAGTCAATGTAACGGACCATTCCCATCAATGGGAACGAACGGATCATTTCTGAAAGCAGACACATTCATCAGGCAGAGAGAGTTTAATGAGAAGATGAGAGGAATAAAGCAAATATGAAACAAAAGGGGCAATTTGTTTCACTTAGTAAACATTAAAAAATATTCTTTTGCAGTCCAGGTGTTCACTGTGTTACCCCTTCATCCTGATTGCTATTCAATTACAGCATCAGCGCCAAATGACATATGAGTCATCTAGAATAAGCAAGGAACAGCACATAGATAGCTCCTAAACTATTCTAGAAATACATCTCATAAACTAAAAGCAAGTGAAGTGTTCTTATTTAAAACTCAAAATATAAAAAGAGAAACATACCTGTGCATCCATAGGTAATTCTTCCCCAAATTGTATGGTTTTCAAAGCTTCTATTACAGCTCCTTGATCTCGATAGTATGGGAGCACATTATAATGGAAGTTGAGCTCATCTATAGGTAGGTTGTATTTACGAGCATGGTTCTGAAGAGTTCCTAAAACATTGCACACAACACATAAAACACTTTGTTACTAGATGTATATTAAAAAAGGAAAGCTTTATAGCCTTTCCGCCTTTAATGTCTCTCTTTAGCCTTTTAATTATTATTATTATTTATTAAGCGCCAACACATTCCGCAGCGCTGTACAAGGTATAATGGGTAAAGACAGGACAATTCTACAATACATACAGGAGACAGGTCAGTATTCCTGCCTGCAGATACATGAGGATATGAGGACCCTATTCCCATGGGAACTTACAATCTAGATATAATAAATGATTGTGTATCCATGCCCTCTGCAAAAGCCACTACTTTACTTTTCAGTGGAAAAAAGGAGCGAGGTGTGCAAGATGAAAATTATAAAAAGGAACACCAAGAACCATAGCCGCACATATCCCATGAATATATTATAGTAATAGAAGCATCCTTATTGAGATAGAGTCATAAAAAAAATTTGCATTATTTTTTAAATTGAGCTGTGACATCTTTTGAAGATTCCTAATAGAGGTAACATCACTGCTCTATAACCGTGGAGAGAGAGGGTGGAGACAGGTTCAAATCCCGGCCAGAGTACCTCTCCACTCTCCAGTAAGTGTCCTTGGGCAAGACACCTAACGGTACATACTCGCCACCCAGGACATACTTGAAAACTAGAGAAATCTCAATGTATCCTTCCTGGTAAAATACTTTCTAAAAATAACCCACCTCTGTAAGATTCAATGAATGGAGTGATAGCCATGGCATACTTCCCGTTAGTACAGGGGCTAGACTTCATGAAAGAGTGTGAAATCCAGTCTCTGAAACATCAGATGCATTTCAATTTTGAAGACATACAGGGTTATTCAGAGAAAGGCGAAACTCTGGAGAACTTTTGGAGAAGTGAAAAATCCAGGTCAAAATTCTCCCATTTTATCTCACTTTCCAAATCGGTTATTTGGTCTAGCTTGTTCTCTTCTCCTGCCAGTTCTCCTGAGTTTCACCTTTCTCTGAATAACCCTGGTGAGAATTATTCTGGTTTGGCTATTTTGACCTAGAATTTTCACTTCTCCAAAGTTTCACCTTTTTCTGATTAACCCTGTAAGTGAAAGTTTGCAACTGTACCATAAGATATTTATTTTTCTGTGTAAAACTAACTTAAAAATAACTGTTAAAAATGAATAAATCAGCAAGCATAATTTAAAGGCAGAAAAATGTAAAAATGTTGAAAATCCAGAGCTGTTTAGTCTACCTTGAAAAAGGAGACAGATTGGAAGTCCTCAGAAAATCTAAATGGACGTCACTCCAGAGGATGGAAAGAGCCCTGATACATAGAAACATAGAAACATACAGGGTTATTCAAAGAGCTCCGAATTGCTTGAGAAAGGTAACCGAACGCTGAAAATCAGCGTTCGGTTACCTTTCCTGACCATTCGGCTATCCAGAGAGCAGACAATTCGCCAAATCCTAGCGAACTGCATGAACATACGGTGCCTGTTCGGTGCCTGTTCGAGGGCAGTGAAAACCCCATGAAAAAGCACTGCTTCGTCTATTCAGAGAACACAAACCAGCAGTGAAAGGTTCCCCTAATGCCCTGCCATTCGGTGGTTTAATTCGGCAAATTTATTCAGGAGAATCCCATCCCATAGACTTCAATGTTAAAAATATTCCCGTTTTAATTCAATGTCTAATAAACCGTTCATTATAAAATTCTGCAGTAAAGAGTCTCTTTATTTATAGATTTTTTAGGATACTTTAAGCATTTTTCTTAATTTTTTTTTTTTAAAAGTCCGATTTTTTTTATTTATTTTTTTCAGTTTACTTATTTTTTTGTAACAGCCCTTTTTATTATCATTCCCTGGACCTCCTGTGTAAATTTCAGACATTTTCGCTCAGTAGTTTCTTTGCAAACAGCGTTTCAATTTCACATTCATACAAACGGTTTTGCTAATTTATTCACCTCCCTCGTCTGCGGTGTCGGGCTTTTCGACGGGTTTATTCAGATGTTTTTGCGGCTTTTCAGCGTGCATTCGGTGGGTTTTGCGGTTAGTTTTTGATGGGTTTACGGCAGCTTTTCCCTGCAATTCGGGACCCTGTGGTGTTTGCTGAATACACCGCAGGGTCACCGAAATGGGATCGGCAAAAGGAACCGAATTGAAGAGAACGAAAAGTCACCGAACGTGCAGTGACTTTTCGAATCTCTTTGGATAACCCTGATAGAAAAATGTCAGCAGATAAGAACCTTTCGGCCCATCTAGTCTGCCCAATTACATGGATACTTTACCTGGATTTATCTTTTGTTTAGGATAGCCTTATGCCTATCCCATGCTTGCTTAAATTCAATTACTGTTTTGGCCTCTACCACTTCAACTGGAAGACTGTTCCATGTATCCACCACCCTCTCAGTAAAATAATGCTTCCTGATGTTACTTTTAAACCTTTGCCCCTCTAATCTAAGACTATGTCCTCTTGTTTTGCTACTTTGTTTCCTTTTAAATATACTCCCTTCGTCTACCTTGTGGATTCCCTTTACGTATTTAAATGTTTCTATCATATCTCCTCTGTCTAGTCTTTTTTCCAAGCTGTACATGTTAAGATCATTAAGCCTTTCCTGGTAACTTTCTCCTTCAAGCCGTACACCATTTTAGTAGCCCTTCTCTGAACTCTCTCTAAGATGTCTATATCTTACTGTCTCCAGTACTGCACACAGTACTCCAAGTGAGGTCTCACCAGTGCTCTGTACAGTGTTGCCTGTCACTCAGCCACTGCCTAATCCATTCAACAATATTGGAATCCAAGGTCAAAGATTGCAATTTATTGATAAGCCTTCTATGCGGAACAGTATCAAAAGTCTTACTGAAATCTAAATAAGCAATGTCTACTGCACCACCTGTGTCTATTATTTTTGTTACCCAATCAAAAAAATCAATAAGATTAGTTTGGCATGATCTCCCTGAGGTAAACCCATGTTGTTTCTGATCCTGTAATCTATGTGTTTTTAGATGTTCAACAATCCTTTCTTTTAACATGGTTTCCATTAATTTCCCCACTACTGACGTAAGACTAACTGGCCTATAGTTCCCCGATTCCTCCCTATTACCTTTCTTGTAAATGGGCACAACATTTGCTAATTTCCAGTCTTCTGGGACGACTCCCGTTAACAAGGATTGGTTAAATAAATCTGTTAATGATTTTGCTAATACACCACTGAGCTCTTTTAATAATTTAGGGTGGATCCCATCAGGCCCCATTGACTTATTTGTCTTTACTTTAGACAGCTGCTGTAGAACCTCCTCCTCTGTAAACTCATATGTAAATGTCTCGTTAGTGTTTCCTTCTAACTGAGGTCCCTTTCCTTCCTTTTCTTCTGCAAAGACTGAACAAAAATATTCATTGAGGCAGTCAGCGAGACTTCTATCCTCTTCTACATACCTTCCTTCCTTTGTTTTTAATCTAACTAATCATTGTTTTACTTTTCTTTTCTCGTTTATGTATCAAAAAAAATTTTTGTCCCCCTTTTTTACTGACTGAGCTATTTTCTCTTCTGCGTGTACTTTGGAAGCTCTTATAAATTGCTTTGCCTCGTTCTGCCTAATCTTATAGGTTTGCCTATCTTCATCACTCTGAGTTTTTTTATAATTATTGAATGCTATCTTTTTGTTCTTCACTATTTTGGCCACTTCTGCAGAGTACCACAGTGGTTTCTTCCCTTTTTTGTTTTTGCTAACAAGCCGAATGCAATTGCCTGTGGCCTTCAATAATGCCTCCTTTAAATAATGCCATTTCTCCTGGACTCCCTTTTAACTCCTCCAGTCTGATAATGACTCATTCACACAAAATCTCATTTTAGAAAAATCAGTTTTTTTAAAGTCTAAAACTTTTGTTTATGTGTGGTGCGACTCCATCCCTGTTCTTATATTAAACCACATTGACTGGTGATCACTAGATCCCAAATTTTCACCTACAACAACATCTGATACCAAACCTCCATTTGTGAGTATTAAATCCAATATGGCCTCTTTACGGGTCGGCTCCTCAACTACTTGTGTTAGAGATAATCCCAGTAAGGAGTTTAGAATATTTCTACTCCTGGTGCACCCAGCTATTTTGGTTTTCCAGTTCACATCAGGAAGATTAAAGTCCCCCGTGATAATAACTTCCCCTTCATTGCCATTTTGGCTATTTCCTCAAACAGCAGATTATCTAGCTCTTCTTGTCCAGGGGTTCTATAGATCACACCTACACGAGCTACTGTATGATTGCCAAATGTTAGCGTAACCCAAACTGACTCTATGTTCACCTCGTTCACTTTTTTTGGTTCGTTTTTATGTTGTTTTTCACATACAGGGCCACTCCTCCTTTCCTACCTTCTCTGTCTTTTCTATATAAAGAGTACTTTTTATATAGAAAAGACAGAGAAGGTAGGAAAGGAGGAGGAGTGGCCCTGTATGTGAAAAACAACATAAAAACGAACCAAATAAAAGTGAACGAGGTGAACATAGAGTCAGTTTGGGTTACGCTAACATTTGGCAATCATACATTGTATTGTTATGTCCCAGTAATTTTTCTCACTGAACCATGTCTCAGTAACCGCCACTAAATCTACTTTTTCAGCTGCCATCATTGCCTCCAGTTCACTGATTTTACTGACTAAACTGTGAGCATTTATAGACACAACTCTGAGCTTGTAATTTTTACCCCGCATGTTGCTTGCACCCTCCGATTTAGTTTTGGGGGACAATCGGGCAGATTGTTTTTTACCCTTTTGTTCCCCCTCCTAGTTTCAATATTCCTTTGTGAAACCGTTGAACTTCTCACTGAGAACATATGTTCCCCTATGAGTAAGATGCAAACCATCTTTTTTATACAGTTCCTTTCTGCTCCAATTAGAGCTATCATGGGACACAAAGCCAAATCCTTGCTCCCGACACCATTCCCGAAGCCACAAATAAAATTCTCTATTGCGCATCTGCCTATCCTGAATGTTATGCACAGGCAGAACGTCAGAGAATGACACAGTGGATGCAATCTGCTGTATTTCACCTCCAAGAACACAAAAATCTTCCTTAATCTCAGAAACCTCATTGCTAGCCAAGTCATTTGTCCCTAGATGGACTAGAACGTCCACTTCCCCTTGCTGCTTTGCTTGTTTGACAATATTGAGAATACGTCTCTTGTCTCTACGAGCAGTAGCCCCAGGAAGACATCTCACCAAACCACTACTCTCCAGCTCAACACCTCTTATGATAGAATCACCCAGCAACAATTGCCTTCTATCAAGTCCCACCTTTTCCTTTTTGTCCTTGGTTGCAGTCCTGCATACCTTAGGCATAGGGGATGGTGGTTCCTCAACTATGGTGTCTGAGCCTACTTCCGTCTTACCACTACACTCTGAAAGTGCCTCAAAAGAATTAAGAAGAGCCACAGACTGTGGGACATGCCTACTATCCACAACTCTAAGTCTACCAGATCCTACAGTAGTCCATCTGCCACTCCTAGGAGGCCTCTGTGGCAGTGGCTTTGTAACAGTCATAGCCTCAGTTTGTCTAACAGATAATTTACAAATCTCAGACTTCAAAAAGGCAATTTCCTGCTGCAATAAAGAGAACTGCCTACATAGCAGGCACACTCCAAACCTCCAAAAATTGGATCTAAAAACAAATGCATGACAGCTCTTACACTGGACCAAGCCTGTCATTATAAAAGAATGGATTTAAAACCAGCAAATCTTACCTTTTGGTTTTCTACCTCCTGTCTAACCTCAGACTACCTCCAGAGTATCTCCAGAATATCTCTAAGTGCTCAATTGGAAGGCTTGCACTTAGAAGGCTTCACGAGCTCTATTAGACAAGCTAATACTAGCAAGCTTTATATAGTCACCTAAGAACACCTCCCCCAGCAAGGCGTGGACAAGCTTAACCTCTTAGCAAATAGCACCCAATTGATTCCAATTCTATGCTAATCAGTAAGAAAAATTAGTCACCAGCCTAAGCTAATTTACTCACCAGACCTAACTTAAAACCTTAAAATGAATAGAAAAGATCTGTTTGAAACAAAAATCAAAATCACTCACCAGAATATCTCTAAGTGCTCACTTGGGAGGCTTGCACTTAGAAGGCTTCACAAGCTCTATTAGACAAGCTAATACTAGCAAGCTTTATATAGTCACCTAAGATACGTCTTTGTCCAAGTCCAATTCAAACGTAATTGAATAGTTATCATTGTATTGCTAAACTATATAGTACCACTACTTGACTTAAAAACGCATTAATTTATCCCCTGGTGATGTCCTTTGCATACATCCCACGCAATCCTTAGGAGTTGGATTTTTGGAGATCTGACCTATTCAAAAAAAAAAGACTCATTATACATTTAAAAAAATTTAGGAAGAACCCTAAGGCTGGGGTCAGACCAGCGCACTTTTAACGTGCGTTCTGGCGCACATAATTACGGCCGCACTAGCAGCAGATGACGGGCAATGACGGCCACTATACGATGTACGGCCGCACAAAAGTCCGGCCGTGCAACGCAAGTGGAATTTGAACGCATTTTTCTGAGAACGCTGAACCGCTAGTACTGACGTACTGAGTGCGCAGCTGCGGCATAGCGGCGTGTTTGCGTGATTAGGAGATGTCAGACGCTGCTAATGTCCGGTCAACATAACGTCCAGACGCAAAAAGAGTTTTATTGACGATCCGTACAAAATCACGCCCGAAAATGCGCGTCGTCTGACCGTTTTTGCGCATTCCGTGAAAAAATACGTCAATGCGTTCGGACGCACTTTTTCACGTTCGCGGGGAAAAATGCTTTCGTCTGACCCTAGCCTTAATATTACCCCAAAATTTCCCGAAATCCTAAAAAAAAAGGGAAATGACTGTTTGCTGCAATTGAAAATAATAAACGGTTTTAGAAATTTTTTAACATTTATTCATAAGAAAAAAAGGATCTTTCATAAAAAACGATACGTGCGAAGGAACAAATCGGCAGGATAACCGTACAGACCGAAATATCAGAGCATCCGAAATACCATATGTCTAAAGACAAAACGAAAATCCGAGGATGGACCCTTTGAAACGAAGAGAACAGACAATCCGAAATTCGCCGATTTCACAAAAAAAAATCGATACAAAACACCGAGCCGAAACCAAATTTTTGAAAAACCGAACGTGCCGAAACAAAATACTAAAAATGTGTGCTCATCCCTACAATGTATCCTTCCTGGTAAAATACTTTCTAAAAAATAAAAACAAGGAACGCGCATCTGTGAACACATATTTACACTCTTTTTTTGGGGTTTTTTATGGCCATATAAGTTATCTAAACCATTTTTTGGATTTCGGCTCTGAATTATTTCAATTGAATCAGCTAATATTTTGAAAAAAATTATCAACCACAAACAGCCGATATTTTTCCTGAAACATCAACTGATAAAATTAAATTGAGCCCTTAGTTATTATTTTTGTCAAATTATTGCAGCTCTAAGCAGAGTGCCTCATTCGAGGGCTCCGCGCCCAAGGTGAAGAATAGCATTTCACTTGTTAGTTTTCTACTGTAGAAAGCTGCATTCTGACATACAAATGCCAGAAACTGATGAACCCAAAAATGTTTAAGGATTTATAGAGTGTGCACATCATCTCAGCAAAATAACATAATAAGGGCATCTTGGGTAGAAGTCGCAAAGCCTGAGGATTTACAACAAATGCACATACTCACAGATGTTGCTGACCCCCTGTTTTAATGTATGAGAGCTGAATACTTTAACAGATCATGCCGATTACTTTATTTTAAGGGGTTATTCAGAGAGCACTAAATTGGCCACAAAATTGCACCGAACAGTGAATTTCCCAATATAGTGCAATTTCGTGGCCATTCTGCTATTCAAAAACCTGCCAATTCGCCAAATATTGGTGAATTGCCAGCGAAATACGATGACCTTCGGCGGCAGTGAAATCCCATAGAGATGTAATGGTCAATCTATGCAGAAAACACACGAACAGCAGTGAAATGTCCTGATTTTCAGTGGTTTCATGCGACAGGTTTAAGCAGGCGAATCCAATAAATTTATTATTATTATTATACTTTATATTATACTTATATAGTGGCAGCATATTCCGCAGCGCTGAACAATGGGCATGATATAGACAGGGTTTCAATGTTAAAAAAAAATCAGTTTTTCCTAATTATTTATTCAACCATTTATGCTTTTCATTTGCAGCAAAAAGTCTATTTATTAATTTTTTAGGCTTTTTTCAGGAGTTTTTCAGCAAATTTTTTAATCATGATTTCTTTTTTTAATGTTTTTTTATTCTGTAACAGACCTTTTTATTGTTATTCATAGAGCCTTATATTTTTATTTACAGGCATTATCATGCACTCATTTTTTATTAAATGAATTATAAAAGTTGTGTTTTGGTTTTTTTTCACCCCTTTTCGTCAGCTTGTTGGCTTTTTTCAACGGCTGGTTGGCGGTCTGTTCAGCAGTCTGTTTGTTGGATCGTCGGATGCATTCGGCAGTTTCTCGATTTGTTCGACTATTTTGCGGCGGTTTTTCGGATGCGTTCGGCCGGTCGATTCACTGCACATCGGAGACCCTGCGGTGAATGCTGAATTTAACTCGCTGAAGTGCGGCGAACAGCAGAGCACAGGAATGTTACCAACATTTGGTGCTCTCTAAAAAACCCCATAAAGGGGTTATTCACAGGGCCGGATTAACATAGGGGCAGATGGAGCAGCAGCTCCAGGCCCATGCCCCAGAATAGGCCCAGAGAAAAAATAACAATGTCTGCATTTATGAACATGTGGACCCCATTATCTCCAACACCGTAGCAGCTACAGGGTCATATGAGGTATCACTGGAAAGGTCAGAGTATGCCCTTTCCAATGATACCAAACATGAACAGGTTTTATGTAACAATAAAAATAAAATAATAAATATTACTTTATTTTTTCTTTCTAACACAGCAATACTTTCCACTTTTCAATTATAAAGTGAACAATGATGCTGCACTAACTCACCATCTCAAGTGTGGAGGTGATGGCACGATCCGTTATTACGTATTGTTGCACCAAAAACCTAAACCACTGCACTGCAGCAAAGTGCACTGGGGGGGGGTGACTTTGGAATGCTGCGTTACTAATCTTTACACCTCACAAGGTCAAGGGAGGTGTCATTGGACAGGTCAGCGTTTGGCCTTTGCATTAATACCAAACATGACCATGTAAAATCTAAAAGGAAAACCCAAAAACTTTTTATCTTTTTATTTTTAGTTCCAATGCAATGACATTGTCCATTTGTCACTTATTTAGGCTAGGGTCAGACGAACGCATTTTTCTCCGCGAACGTGAAAAAGTGCGGTCGAACGAACGAACGTATTTTTAAACGGAATGCGCGAAAGCGGTCATACGATGCGCATTTTCGTACGTTTTGTTTCACGGAGCTGGAAGAAGAGAGATATGATCAACCAAATCAATTGCAGAATGAATCAAATAAAAGGGAAGGGGTATAAAAAGGCATTTTGGGAATGGTGGCATTTTCCAAGATGGATGCAGTCCAAGTGTTTCTTTTTGCTGCACTGGGATACCTGTACCTGAAGAAGAAAAGACAACGGCGAACATGGGTCCATCCACTCAACACTGCCAGACCCACGCATGGCCACTTTGTGACACTGTACAGGCCACTGCGAGAGAGGGACCCCGTGAAGTTCTTCAACTACCTGCGGATGTCCATCCACACCTTTGATGAACTGTTGATGAAGGTGCGTGAGCCGCTGACCAAGAGGGACACCAACATGAGGGCTGCCATACCACCGGAGGAGATGCTGGTCCTCACTTTGCGGTAAGTACTATCAAACACGTGCATTCATGACATCGCTGCCAGTCATCAGACATGTGCTCGGTGTGCAGAGGCTCTATTGTAGGTCAGTAGTTATATGCCCACACACACACGCATGCATCACCTTGCAGAACACGTAACGAAAGAGTAATGACACTGACAACGATGTGAAACAAATAAAATATTTAGTCCCAAAATAATATGACAGAAGATAACAATAACATATTAAACACATATATTATTGCATGTCCAATGAAGGTAATAAAATAAAAATAGTAGAACAACATGAATAAACTGTGACAAACATAAACGAACAGACGATACACCTCACATGGTATGATACCGAGGAGCATCTGGGTCATGAGGACCGTGCATATGGCTGCGGTGGTACTCTGGCTCCGGGGGTGGCCCAGCAACAGGGGACATGGGTGGGCGGGCAGGCAACGCCTGGCAGTGGTGGGAATAACCATGGGGGTATTGTGGCACGACACCGTGATATACAGGTGCCTGTTGTGGATGGGACAGTATCTCATGTATCAGGTCCAGGCTTCGGCGGCGATAATCCAGCTTCTGCGCTGGGGTCATTATGTTGAGCATGGAGAGACATGAATTGA
The DNA here is from genome assembly GCA_009667805.1 of Leptobrachium leishanense. Classification (NCBI taxonomy): domain Eukaryota; kingdom Metazoa; phylum Chordata; class Amphibia; order Anura; family Megophryidae; genus Leptobrachium; species Leptobrachium leishanense. Next base: position 326,002,590 of record CM019063.1, on the reverse strand, counting down.
AAAAGGACATGTCCTCGGAATCAGCGACCATGCAGCGTGGATGTGTATGGTGCGCGTCCATGAATGCGACCATGGCCTGCTCGACATCAGCTGATGGTGGCTTCTTCCTCCTGGGAGCCGTACTGGTGCTGTCTGTGGGTGCTGTACCCGGCACCTGCTGGGACTCCACATCCTCCACCTGGGACTCCGCACCACCCTGCTCGACCTCCACCTGGCAGCTGCCAGATCCTGCGGGCTGCAGCTCTTGCCCTTGTGAGCTAGAGGTGGATGGCCGGTCAATACTGCTCACAGTCTTGCGCGGCTCCTGGCTCTTCCTCAGGAAGGACAGTTGGTCAGCATACAAATAGCTGCGCCTCTTCTTTGCACCAGCTCCAGAGCGAGCAGCTTCAGCCTCCTTTTTCAGGACCCGGGTGTGATTGTCCCTCACCGTGCGCCATTTATTGATTGCTTCATGTGCTGCAAAACATGATGAGAGTGACATAAGGTTAGGTTCATATGATGTGATCATAACACAGCTTCTTTCATGTTCTAGGTATCTTGCTAGTGGATGCAGTTTGAAGGATCTGCATTACAACTTCCGCATTGGCAGATCGACAGCTGGTGAGATCGTCCGCAAGGTCTGCCAAACAATATGGGAAACCATGAAGGACCAATGTTTGCCAACACCCACAGGCGAGACATGGCTGGCAATTGCAGCAGGATTCTGGGAGAGAGCGAACTATCCCAACTGCCTGGGAGCGGTGGACGGCAAACATGTCCGCATTGTGAAGCCACTGCACAGTGGCTCACTGTATCAAAATTATAAACATTATTTTTCAATTGGCCTACTGGCGGTGGCAGATGCCAACTATAATTTTGTGTATGTGGATGTCGGATCATACGGCAAGGACTCGGACTCAACACTGTTTCGGAACTCAACACTGTGGAATGAGATTGAGGGTGGGAACCTGAACATCCCCAGACCCGCACCTTTGCCTGGCAGCGACGTGTCAGTCCCCTATGCCTTTGTGGGTGATGAAGCATTCGGCCTATCCACACATCTCCTGCGGCCATACTCGGGGACACACCTGACTGTGAAGAAGCGGGTGTTTAATTACAGGCTGTCGCGGGCGAGACGGTATGTCGAGTGTAGCTTTGGCATACTGAGCAACAAGTGGAGGATTTTCCATCGGCCACTTGATGTAAATGTGGATTTCTGTGTGGATATAGTGAAATGCTGTTGCATCCTACATAACTATGTTCGTGCAAGGGATGGGGTTAATTTCGAGGATACCCTCACAGTAACGGGTCTGGATGAGTATGCTAACGATGACATAATACCTGTGAATAGACACACCAACAGGTTTCGCGATGCTCTGTCTAATTATTTCACTAGCAATGCAGGGCAGGTGCCATGGCAGATGGACATCATTTGACATGTGACACCTAGGCTTGTGCACCGATTATTTTTTCTGTTCGAATTTTCGGATGTTTAAAGTTTTCGATTCGGCTCATTTCGAACGAACCCTGTTTTGATTCGATTCGGTTCGACTTGTTTTTCGGGGATATGTCATCGGAATATGGACCATTTTTCGTTTTTTGTGTCACTTTGCTCGTTTGTTGGATCTACTTTTCGTGATTTCGTACATTTCTCGTTTTTCGCAACGTCTGTTCTCGTTTCAAAGCAATACATTTCGATTTGACACAATTCAAGTCCAATAGCATATTCGTACAATATTTTGTTTCGGCTCGGAAACATTTCGGATCTGACATTTTCGGATCGAAAAATTATCTGGGAATCACCCGCATCAGAAAACACGAATCGTGAAAATGTCGTTTAAATTCCGAAATTCTGAAAGCCGAAACGCACATCCTTAGTGACAACGATAATTCGTTATGCCATTTTGTTTGATATTACATTCAAGTTCAATGCAATTGAATTCTATGCAATAAAATGATCATTTACTCACTCTGAAGCTTCTGCTCTTTATCAGACCACGTCTCGTACTCTGGGTACACCACCCTGGACACTGTGACCCATGCACTGGCCTTCTTCTGCCGGTCTTTGTAGCTGTCGCAGGCCGTGTCCCACAGCTCGGGATGATCTGCCACTGCATTGATCAGCCTCTCCACGTCGATGTCAGTCCCAGCCATTGTCCAACGCAACTTGCAGCTACCCCCAGACAAGACAGGAAGTGTTTGGTGTGTGCACGTTATGTTGGCCGGACGTGTGCAGCGTCTGACGTCTCCCAATCACGCAAACACGCCGCTATGTAGCCGCAGCGCACTCTGTACGTCAGTAGTAGCGGTTTGACGTTCTCCAAAAAATGCGTTCGTTTGCCACTTGCGTTGCGCGGACGAATTTTCGTGCGGCCGTACTTCGTATGTTCCCCGGCATTGGACGTCATTTGCTGCTATTACGGCCGTGATTTTGTGCGGCTAAACGCACGTTAAAACTGCGCTAGTCTGACCCTAGCCTAAATGAGCAATACCACTGCCATTACTCACCTTCTCATTTCCCACGCTGGGAGCAAGACCAGCGTTTTATACATAGTCATATTATTCAAAAAACACAAGGGAAATATTTCATTTTTTTGGTTAAAATTTTATATTTTCTCAGAAAAATGCAGTAACAGGATCCCATTTAAAAAAAATTAACAAGAATTCCCTATAGAATATATAACCACAAAGGTTTGGATGATAAAATATAAAAAAAATATTTTACTTGCTTTAAATGATTTAAATCTGAATGTAAATTTACTCACACAGTATCTGCCTGGTTAGATATATCCGTATCTGCACTATAACCTAAAATATGCTTTAATTTCACTAAATTCCAAAAAAAAGCCACCAAAATCTTCAGCTCCAGGCCCATAGAGATCTTAATCCGGCCCTGGTTATTCAGAGCGCACCGAAATATCACCGACATTTCAGTACCCTCTCAGACGCCGCACTTCAGTGAGTTAAATTCACTGACCTAGCATTCAGCATTCACCTCCGGGTCCCTGAAGTGCGACCCTGACCCGCCGAACGCATCCGTAAAACCACTGCAAAACCGGCAAACGAATCGAAAACCGCCGAATCGAGCCGAAAAAACGCCATGAAACCACTGAATGCATCCACCGAACAGACCGCCGAATTGATCCGAAAAAAGTCGACGACCCGCCGAACAGACCGCCAGTAAAAGCTGCCAAGCAGCCGTACAGGGGTAAAAAAAAAAAAAGCACAACTTTAAAGTGCGTTTAAAAAAAATTTGTGTATGAAAATGCCTGGAAATATTATATATGGTTCTACGAATAACAGTAACAAAAGGTCTGTTACAGAATAAAAAAAAACACCATGTAAAAAAAAAAAATATCGCAATTAAAAATTTTGTCGTACAAATCCCAAAAAATGGCTAAAAAATCCTAATAAATTGATAGACTTTTTCTACAAATGAAAAGAATAAATGGTTGCATAAATATTTGAGAAAAAACAGAGAACTTTTTTAACATTGAATCCTATGGGATTCACCTGTTTAAACCGGTGGAATGAAACCAGCGAAAATCAGGCCATTTCACTGACATTTTGCTGCTGTTCGGTGTTCTTTGAATAGATTAACCCTTACTTCTCTATGGGGAGTTCACTGCTGCTGTATTTCGCTGGCAATTCGGCAATATTTGGCGAATTGCCAGCTTTTTGAATAGCCGAATGGCCACGAAATTGCACCGTATGGGGAAATTCACCGTTCTGTGCAATTTCATAGCCAATTCAATGCTCTCTAAATAACCCCTTGAGTAATTAACAATACAAAGGTGATTAGAGGATTATGAAGTTACACATAAAATGTTCTAAAACATGGTGCCATGAGTTGCACCATCCAATCATTCTAGGCACAGACTGTGCCACAAGTCATCTACAGCTCCATGATGCCTATATTTCCCCTCTCATTACATTGGGGAAAAACAACAGGAGAGAGCCGTTTATTGGCGGTCATTGAGTATGGTTATATGCCAACATGGTAGATGGAAATTGCCGCACAATTACAGACGAGGCACAACACTGAAAAGTGCTCGTTTAGTAGAACTAGAAACCAAAAATGTTTCTTGTGTTAAATATAAAGAGCCACGGTGGCTACACAGTCAATACTATAGTAACTATTCTAATATTAACATTTCATATTACACTTTCCATGTGTTTCATTTTATGCAAACAAAAGATTATTAGGACACACATGAATGTCCATATAACTGTGATATTTGATGAATGAAATCAAACAAATATTATTGTCATTTATATTCAAATACTTGCAAATGGCAAGACTGGGGGGAATTCTTGGGTGCGATTCAAAGGCATTGTGGTTTTTCAGATATATCAAGTAATGTCAATCTTTGTTCCAGTTGTACCAAACTGTGATAATGTTCAGTGCTCTATAAGCGCATATGTTAAGAGTTGTTTAAAATGATACAGGCATGTGTTATGCTCAACCAATTTGCCCAAGAATATGCAAAATTTATTTGTGTGTTGGGAAGTTAAAGTCATGAGTTAAAATAATATATATTTCCCCTGAAATAAAAACTTTAATAATTTGATTTATACTACAGTTACATATTATAAAATATAGTGGTCAAGGTTGTAGTATAGCAACCGCTCGGGATTCTTGGCTCCAACCAAACAACACAGTCCTCTAGGGAAGAAACAGCCACAGACTTGAAGCTTGTGCAAATGGGAGGCCTTTTATTGCAGCATACAGAAGCAAACACCACACTTGGCTTTGGAATCACTATTGCAGGTGATTCAGTGAAAAACTACAAAAGAAAACCTAACTCAAATGAGAGTACTAACTATACATCCAGCACTCCTACCTATCTCGAAACCATAATCTCATAAACAAAAGGGAAAAAAAACACAGCATCTCTTTAGAAGTGTTACTGCTCCACACCCTGCTCTGAGCAGTCTGATTAAACACCCTTCTGTCCAGCAGTCAGCAGCCTGGGACTTGACCTGTGGCTTAATTGGCTAATTGGCAACAAGTGTGTGAGAGGATAGACACCATGCAGGAGTCTGGGTCCTAAATACCTTTACAATTACTCTCCCAGACGTCTTGTTACCCAACCCATGCACCCTGTCACAATATATACTATACATATACAGATACTGTATATATATATATATACTTTTACAATTACAGTGGCAAGAAAAAGCATGTGAACCCTTTGGGATTACATTGAGTTTTGCATGAATTCTGTCCACAGAATATTTTGCCAGTAGTGCTGTGGAACATCCAGGTGCTCTTTTGCAAACTTCAAACATGCTGCAATATTATTTTTGGACAGCAATGGCTTCCTCCGTGGTGTCCTCCCATGTACTCCATTTTTGTTTAATGTTTTCCTTATTGTAGATGTGTCAACAAAAATGTTAGCATGTGCCAGAGATTTCTGTAAGTTTTTAACTGACACTCTAGGATTCTTCTTTACCTCATTAAGCATTCTGCACTGTGCTCTTGCAGTCATCTTTACAGGACGACCACGCCTAGGGAGAGTAGCAACAGTGCTGAACTTTCTCCATTTGTAGTTAGTCTGTCTTACCGTGGACACATGAACATCAAGCCTTTTGGAGATACTTTTGTAACCCTTTCCAGCTTCATGCAAGTTAACAATTCTTGATCGTAGGTCTTCTGAGAGCTCTTTTCTGCGAGTCATGGTTCACATCAGGCAGTGCTTTTTGAAACCAGTAAACCCAAAACTGGTGTGTGTTTTTAAAGGGCAGGACAGCTTTCAGCAACAAACACATCCAATAATATCATACTGATTGGACTCAAGGTTGGCTCACTCCTGGCTCCAATTAGCTCTTGGAGAAGTCATTAGGCTAGGGTTCACATACGTTTCCCACCCTGCACTGTGAATGTTTACACGTTATGTTCAATAAACACATGAAAACATATAATGTTTGTGTTGTATTATTTTAAGCAGACTGTGTTTTTCAAAATGTTGTGACTTAGATGAAGATCAGAGCACATTTTATACCAATTCATGCAAAACTCCACGTAATCCCAAAGGGTTCACATACTTTTTCTTGCTACTGTAAATGTGCTGTTTATGTATCAAATGTGATCTCCAAAACTGACACTGGCATAATAGGAGTTAGCAGAAACATTTTATGACAGCTTTGGTCTTACCTAATGTATTTCATTGAAAAAGTTAAGATAAACACCATCCCAAAAACAGGTTCTGCCCTAAGAACTAGTGAAACCCTTGAACCTACCTGTTAGAAAACCTTGAGGAAAGAAGAATCCTGAGATCCAAAAAGACTTTGGTTGGCCTATTCTAATCCAAGCCTAAAATGGAAAATAAAATTCTGGTGATCAGCAAAAAGGTATATAGTATTCACCTTTATGTGTTGCATACAGTGATCAGTTTGGGCTATTTATTTTAGTTAATAGTAAAGATTTCCAAATTTTACAACAAATTACAAGTAGTTTTGTTACAAAGAATTTGTTGAAAGAAATCAACATTTATTAATTCTAATGCTTTAAATATGATGTTAGTGAGTTATTATAGATATTGCTATTTTCTGAAATTGATTTCAAAGTGGTCACCCTAAACAGTGAGTCTGGCAACTTCCTGTTTGTTTCTTCTAACATAACTATGATATCTTCAAAAATAGCCCATAACAAGTAGATGACGCTGGGTACTATGACCTCTTTCACTACATAATCAAGTTAACTCGTTCTGAAACTATTCAGCAGGTGCCTGAGATTGAGATATTTGAGATAATCTAGATTCATTCTGGAAATTCTAAACAAATTAAATTTTTGAAAACAAAGTTCATTTGCATGTAGGCTTTTAAATATGTCCATAATTTTACACCACGTCAGGCATGTCAGCACTGATGTATGTCATACAGTCTAAATCCACTGTAGTGACAATGATGGGTTAAGAGGAGAAGTGGATTTGCGGATCTGTCAGTGCATGTGTGTAGGTGTATTTGCATATGTATGGCTCTGTGTATGTGTATGTTTGCATGTGTCTGTATGTTTGCATGTGTTTGTGTGAATGTTTGCATGTGTGTATGTTTGCGTGTGTGTGTATGTGTACGTGTGTGTATGTTTGCATGTGCGTGTGTGTACGTTTGCGTGTGTGTATGCGTATGCGTTTGCGTGTGCTTGTGTGTGTGTGTGTATGCGTATGTGCGCATATGTGTGTGTGTGTATGCTCGTGTGTGTGTGTGCACAAATGCATGCACGTGTTGCAGAGCTAAGAGATCATTAAAAAAAACAAAGAACCCCAGCTCTCGCAAGTTCTTTTCTGGGAACCTACTTGCTAGAAAATGGATGAACATATGGCAGGCAGTATCAATCTCTGCAAGTTTTGGGCCCTATTACACTCCTGACGCTAGCGCTCACCTGCGTGAGCACTACCGTTAGCTGCAGTATCTACCGCATATTACAATCCAAACGCAAACGGGTTAAAAAACCCGTTTGCGTTTGGTACCTTGTGCTTTGCAGCGCGAGGTTAGTGTACTTTGTGCTCCCTATACTTAACATGGGGAGCGCAAAGTGTTAATCAGCGCTGGTATTACAAAGTCCCAGCGTTGATTAACGTCTGGCTCTGGTTAGCGAAAAGTTAACCAGAGCCAGAACCTGGTGTTAACGGATTCCGCTTCTGCAGAATCCATTAACACCAGGCGAAAAAAAAAAAAACAGAACGCATACTCACCCTCTGTCCCGCGGCGAGGACCGTGGTTCCAACCGGCCCCTCCGGCCGGTGGGAGCAGGGAAAGACTGGGGGAAAAAGTCCCCCCAGTCTCTCCCTGTATCACCACTGGACTCCATTGAGAGGATGCGCGCGGCTGCGCTTAGCGGGCGCAAACAATGCAGGCAGCATTTATTGCGCCTGCATTGTAATCCCCCGTTAAAACGAGGGCGGTAGGGGGAAAACTGCGGGTGCAATTTTTTCTCCCTACTGTCCCCGTTTTAGCGCAGGGATTGTAATAGAGCCCTTAGTATATAGTTGCTGTGATTACTGGTATGGTGGAGATTTGTGACACTAGCAACACAGAGACCTTTATCCATATCCCTGTCTGTGTGTAATCTGATAGTACAAATAACTGGATACATTCAGGAACAAAACCTGAGCCCAGGCCATATGCAAATTTTAAATCATAGTGTCAATGGGCCAAGCAGTACCTGCTGATACAAGTACACAACAAACATTAAAAATATGCTGCAAATGTATTTTGTTCCCATAATATAAATATGCTCTGGGGGTCAGCCTGGACACTCCCTAATGTTTACTGTAGGGTTCCTCTTTTAGCCCCTACTTTGAAATTTGAAAACGAGAGAAATCTCAATGTATCCTTCCTGGTAAAATACTAGATAGATAAATAAATATTTTATATGTTCTCTACCTATTTCATGATTAATGGCATGAAAATTTATGATACCTTTGCATACTGGTTGATGATTCCCAAAAAAAAATTAGAGTGTTTTGCACAAACTTTTCTGAGCACAAAAGTGTAATGAAAACATGTTTCATGGGCTAACATATCACTGAAACAGACTGAACCACTAGTGGCCCAGATGCATACAGTAGTGCTTGTCTTTTAATTCTAGGCTACTTTGGTGCAATGACGACCAACATTAAGGCTGCGTTCACACTGAGTGACATGAAAACCGCGTGTTTTTCCACGCGATTTTCATATACGCGACATTGAGCGATAATATCACTCAATATCGCCGTTATGCGTGGTCATGTACCAGCTACAGCGACGAGCTACAGGTGACATTGAGCGACATTGAGATGTGAACAGCTCCATTGAAGTGCATTGGCAAAGCTACATACAGCGATATCGCAGCAAAAAAAAATCGCACGATAAATCGCGTGTGAATGGGCCCTTAGCAAAATTCAGGCTCTGAATTTTTACACATGGTGTTTTGAGAACCACCAATTCTAGGTATTAACATTATATTTCTATTAATTTGCTACGTGGTTTGCCAGAAAGCGTGCAAGATTTATACTTACATCTATAAAAGCTGTCCTTAACATCAGATCTTTTACCCACGATCCCAGAGGTTTCAGAGAGGGATATGCAGCATCTGCCCATAATGACGGCACTTGATTATTGAGGAAGCTTTTGTATATGCTCTCCATTTCCTCAGACATTACCACAAAGCCTGCTATGGCTTTGTTAAGCGTCTCTAAAGAGTTCTAAAAGAGGAAATGGACATATAAATTATAGCATGTGATGAGCCTGACTGCCAGAGACACTAATGTTCAATGTAGCATAAGAAGAGCTATAACTGTAATGGTAGGACAGCATGATTTAGTAGGCCCCAGCTTTTCACTTTGCATAGTTCCTTTTAGAATTTGCCAAAAGAAGGAAATTTACAAAAACTAAAACAGTTTGATAACATGCATAATAGCAACACAGAATAACTGATAAGAATTGTAGATCACATGTTGCTGGCCAGATTGAGGGATTTAAAGTAATGTGCATCTTTCAAGGATACTATTAACAGTGATTTGCACCATCTGTGAATATTTATGTCCCATATGTTATTTCTTAATCAGGTGTAGAGGCTTTATTAAACAGTATCTTTCTTCATTACATTCAACAATTTATCCAAAAGGAGTGCCTTGATCTAAACCCTGCTATGACAAGCATGGTACGTATTGTCGCATGGGACACTCTGATTAAGAATTTAGTCTTGTGTATACATCATGCACGTAAAGTAACCTAATTTCAGGACGCAATAGTAAAAATAAATTGCATTTAAAAGAGGCACATTAGCCACCATGGCAATATTAACAGCTCAACAGCTTTCTGGGGTTATGACCAGCTTTGCACAGGTTGTGGAAAGATGATCAGCTAAAGTCTCTTAATGATTTAGCATTCAGAGGAATCTGATTGGCTACATGCAGGGCAGCCATCAGGGGGTGACAGCCCATGATACGTTCAGAGGCCCAGTCTCTTCAGGAGGCCCCTGACTCTTGCCAAACCCTGTTGTCACGTTTTTCCTTGTTTTGGCCACGCCCCATGGTGGTGAGAGGCATTCATGTCTGTTTTCCCCTGTTTTGTGTTTGGCTGTACTGTCTGGGGCTGCTCTGGGGTTCTGCTGTGATCTTCTGGTCTGAGGTCACATGGCCCAATCACATAGACCCACTGCCTATATAACTCCCAGCAGCACAGTGCTTCTTTGACTGTTTGTGAGTTTATATGGTGGTTGTGTTTCCTGTGTCCTGGTCCTGGTTCCTGATTCCCACGTTGCTGCATAGCTTCATGTCTAGTATTTCTGGTTTTGACTTTTGGCTTATGTTCCTGTATATTCTCTTGCTTTCTCCCTGTACTCTGTATTCTGCATATCCCGTTGCTGACCTGGCCTGACTGAGAACCGCTCCTGTGTATGACTTCTGGCTATCTGGCTTATTCTCTGGTCTGCTCTTTGTACCCTGTACCATGTATTTTGGTTTCTGTGTATGACCTTAAGCTTGTTCTTTGGATCTCTCTCTGGCCTGCTCCCCTTAACCTGTATGCCTGTTCAGTTGCCAAGTTCCGCTAGTCCTGACTACTCTTATGTTTCATGTTTTATGTGTCTTGTTTATCTGAATTTAGTTTACTCAGAGGCCAACATTCAAGGACCTCTCCAGTCTAGGATTCTGTCTGTCTTGTTAACCCTCACTCTTCCTGTTCCCCCTGGCTCTGTCATCCTTTGTGAGCTATCTTCACTAGTTAGAGGCCACACAAGGACCTACCCCAGCATAGGGATCCCTTTAGCTTTCTATGCCCCCCTGTCTCTCGTGTTTTCAGTCTGATTCTCCTCTTGTCTTGAATCTGTATATTGTATATCTTGTACCAAGCCAGCAACTCACCTGCCTAAAGGGCTACACTCCTTGGTCCAAGCCACCACAATGGCCCAAGTAGGAGCCCAGCATGAGATCTGTGCAGCTTACGTAACTGCCACAGATATAAGGGTCCAAGCAGGCCACCCAGGACTGGTCCACCAGGATACCAACAAGTAAGATAAGGTAACCAGAAGAGAAGGCAACATGTTCTATTTTTAATTAGTTTATGAAATGGGCAACTGAGGGAAGGAAGCCCTGACCAGTGACTCAATAAGGGTCCCCAAGATTTCTGATGGCAGCCCTGGCTACATGCACACTAATCTATCATGAGCCAATAGGTAGAGCAGCAACATCTTTTGTTTCCTGGAAGAAATTGGAGTTCTGGAATATAGGTAATTATTTAAACAGCTAAACTTTGGAGGGACTCAAGTTAAGGGACTAATCTAGACGGGGGCAAGTTCATTTAGATTGGTGCTATTATTCCAGGATACACAAGCTAGATGTGCTCTTAGGTGTGCTTGGTTTTTAGGCAATACATGACAAACCTATTGCTACACATTAAAAGTTGAAACCAGATGTGTTGCAATGCACACAAAATGAATAGTTCGAAACAAGATGGTCCCATGGAAATAATTCAATATCACCTACTTTAACCACTTTCAGGAGATTATTAAATCTGTCCACTTCCTGTCCAAGAACAGTGGTCAAAGAATTAACACGGCCTTTTGAGTCTTTCATAAACAGGATTTCAGAAGCTGCTTCCATATCCAGCTTGTCTATAAAATAAAGACGATATGATTAATGCCATTTACATGACCCCACATAGTGATGGTAGAGTGTTCACATGTTCAGTATCCAGGCAAATAGCGAGGCTCAGTGCATTACAGTGTGGAGGAACCCATGATAGAGTAGCAGACACACACCATGACCATTTCACTGACTTTCCAGAGGTTATTTGAATAGTACAGGGCATAGGCCTTGGTGCCTCCGCTGTCCTTCTAGTCCATAACTAATAAATTATACATATAATACATATATAAAAAGATACACAAGTTATACAACTGGTGCCGTGCCTCCATATTCATATATTGTTTTAGTTAATCTAAAGAGACATAAAAGTAGAACCTTTAATAACTTTTATAATGGTTTTCCCATGTTTTTGAGTAATCTACAAATCAAACTTAATATTTCCAACAATTGTCATCCAGACCAGTAATGGGAATCATCTAAGCAACACTCACGTTTGGATTAACGTATAAATCGATAGTGCATGTTTCAATACAAGACATGGTAGTACCTGGTAGCTTTGACAGGATTGAGGTTGCTAGCTCACTCACAATCTCATCGTTACTTTTTCCAGCGCCCCTGGCCGCAGACCTTGGTTGGACATCTAATATTGTGTTTATTAAAGTGCTGGTTTCCTTGCGCTGAAAAATGAATGTGCTTGTATTAATCTTTTCTGAGATATCTAATGGTCAACAGCCTTTAGTATACTGGTTGTAAGCAAGCAGTTTATGGGTATGTATCAGATGTAGATGCATGTTGCATGTGGCATGTCCACTTCAAGTGACGAAACATTGTTCGTCCTTGGGATCCTCCATCAGAAGCTCTCTAGGAATGTGATACCATTTATCTTGAAGTATCAAACATACTGCTGGTTTCTAGTCAGGCCAGTCTGAGTGCAGCTGAGAGCAGAAAAGGTTATAAAATGTTTATACCCTAGCAAATAGAGTCTTATTGTAGTGTGAACGTGTCATCATCTTGCTGACAATTACCACTGTTATTTCCCAAGTGTATCCTTAATCCTCTAATTAGATAGAGTAATGACAAAAGCATTATATTTTTTTTATAAATTATGCAGGTTATAGAAAGGTAAATAACAGTTGTAAAAAGAAAGAATCTAAACAAATATTAAAAAAGTCAGGAACACTGTATGTCATTAAATCAGTTTTGAAACATCTCAGACACTACTGAAGGCTATAAACCTGTAACAAGCAGACTAAAAGATAAATTACATTAATTCCTCTCTAAACATTAAGGGCTAAATTACAATCTTCACGCAAACGTTTGCGCCGGCGCAAAAAAACATTAACGCGCGGGGTAAAACCATTTGCGCGAATCCCGTATTACATAGTCAGCGCAACAACTGCGCGCAATCGTCTACCGCGGGTGAACCTGCGCGAACCCTGCGCGTGCTTACTGTACTTCGCACGTCCTATACTTAACATTGTGAGCGCAAATGCGAATGTGCGCTGGTACAAGTATGGTATTACAATCTATTTTGCGGTAATTACCGCATGGCCTTTGTGAGCATAATTTTAGCAAGTCCTAAAAGCTGGTGCTAATTGCAGATTTGAACAACCTGGCTAACCCCAAATATCCAAGCCCATAAAAAGGAATGCACCAAAGCACAGTGGCCCATTCAACTCATACCAAACCAATACAATGGATGAAGTTGTGTGTGTATGTATTATTGCTACAGCATATATGCTCAGATTGACAGTGGCAGACGCAATTTGTTAACGTGAGACTGGTGTGGTTCTTAATTATGATTGGCTGAATCTCGAAAAAAAGACTGCGCGCGCAAAGATTTTTGCGTGAGACGGTACTGCGCGTGCATTTGGGCACATCCTGTTTGCACGCGCAATTGATCGGCGCATGAAAAGAAGCCGCGAGGATTGTAATTTCAGCAGTGATTTCCGCGCGCAAAAGTTTAATGCTTGGCGCAAAGATTTTTGCTTTGCGCGAACCTTTTTGCGTGAAGAATGTAATATAGCCCTAAGGATTTTATAATAAACCATCTTGCCATTTCAATAAACAAGGCACTAGAGATAACATTCCTGAGCTGCCCCATATAAAAACGAAACGATCTAAAACAACATTTAATAGAGTAGAATCCTGCAAATGGCTAGTAGAGGGGGAAAAGAAATCTGTAATCTGACAACAACATCTTCTGCCCATTATCCGTGTTTAACAGACTATTATGATTAAATCATCATTCTTTTTTCTCGAGCTATAGAGGAATCTAGGCTTAACTCAATTAAATCAAAGCCAGTCCATCTGAGCCAACAAACCTGGAAAGCTAAATTGGCATTTTCATGCATTCCAAAAATTTCTGGATCATCAGTCAAGGGCAGATTTTCAATATAATCTTTGTAATATTGCAGGCTGTCAGCATCCGGACTGAGATATATTCCTACAGTGTGATTGGGAAAAAAAATACAGCTCATTAGCTTGTTATTATAAATTTTCAGCATAAGGCTGGAAAACATTAAAAAAAAACATCAGGCTGCTCAAAACATATCAATGCTTTCAGTAATGAATTTACACCAGTACGAAAAGAAAATTAGTTTGTTTTACCTGGAGTCCAAGATAACAATTTGGAAAATAATAAAAATATATACATATAATAAAACACATTACAAGGAATTACTCTTAGTATAGTCATTTTATTTTCTATTATAGAACAAGCCGTAAAGTTATATTCTACTCCCCATGGCCAGACCGCCAAGAGTTTACTCTGTATTATAGCAAATCAAAGTTTTCTTCACAGAACTGATTAATGATTTGCAAAACATAGGGCAGAATAGTACGTTTGTGAGTTCAGTCAAAACATTGGAAGGGTATATTGATAGAGATGGCAACAACAGCTGTACAAGCGCCAATGGCGTAAATCAGGGCTGTCACAATCAGGGCCCCCCAGATGTGTTGATGTCTACAATTCCCAGAATTACGTCAATGCAATAGTTGACCAGGGAATCATGGGAGTCGTGGTCCAAAAACATCTGGGGGGCCAGAGTTTGACAGCCGTGGGGTAAATTATAGAAGCTTGATATTACATCACCATCACTATCCACAAGATAATGCGTCTCTCCTCTACTTCTAATAAAAGAAGTCAAATGGACTGGGCACGATACCTCCTTACCAGAGAGATATATTAGACACACAAGAGCGATGCTTCAGGTTTACATCCTTTCTCAAGCCTGACCAAAACCCTCTCAATAGAAGCATTTATACATCATTAGTTACAATCAATAAAACAAATCACCTGCTAATAATTAAAATTCAGATGGCGTACGTCCAATCAAAAACTGTTTATTGTGTGCAGCGTGCCAAAGATTTTATTAATTCCAATCAATAAAGCAAATCATCGGTTCACAATAAAAGTTATAATAAAATCAAGATCGGTTTATGGTGTATAGTGTGCCAAACATTTCTGGTTGACACTAACAGGGTTATTCAGAGAGAGCCGATCTGGCCCTGAAATGTCACCGAGCAGGGAATTTCCCCATATGGTGACATCTCCTGGCCATTTGGCTATTCAGAGAGCAGGCAGTTCGTCAAATTTTGGCAAACTGCCAGCAACTACAGTGCCTGTTTGACGGCAGTGAAATACTCCCTTTTTATTCAATATCTAATAAACCGTTTATTATTTTAATCTGCAGTAAAAAGTTTCTTCCAGTGGCGTCGCTACATGGGGGGTGCGGCCCGCACCAGGTGTCACCCGCCCTAAGGGTGACACCAAAGCACGGCGGGGCCGTGGCCGCAAGCATCCAGTGGGGGGGCACCCAAGCGCTCCCCCGAGAAGATCCTGCCGGCGGCCGCGTGCTTTTTTCTCTTATGGGCGGCCGCCAGCATGAATATCTGCTGCTCGTTTGGTATTCTATACACTAGCCAGCCACGAGATCGCGGCTGGCTGGTGTATAGAACACCAGACGAGCGGCAGATATTAATGCTGGCGGCCGCGCATAAGAGAAAAAAGCACGTGGCCACCGGCAGGATCTTCTGAGGGGAGCAGACAGGCACCCTCCCGCCTCCTGGTGTACCAGACAGGTGAGAGCTGGGGGGCAAATATACCCATACGAGCTGGGGGGGGCAAATATACCCATACGAGCTGGGGGGCAAATATACCCATACGAGCTGGGGGGCAAATATACCCATATGAGCTGGGGGCAAATATAACCAACTGTGAGCTGGTCTGGGGCAATATACTCCATGTGTGAGCTGGTTTGGGGCAATATATTCCATGTGTGAGTTGGTCTAGGGCAATATATTCCACGTGTGAGCTGGACTGGGGCAATATATTCCACGTGTGAGCTGGACTGGGGCAATATATTCCACGTGTGAGCTGGTCTGGGGCAATATATTCCATGTGTGAGCGGGGGGCAATATATCTGTGTGTGAGCTGTGGCACTATATATCCATATGTGAGCTGGGGCGCAATATATCCATATGTGAGCTGGGACAATATATCCATGTGTGAGCTGGGGAAATATATCCATGTGTGAGCAGGTCTGGGGGCAATATATTCCATGTGTGAGCTGGTCTGGGGCAATATATTCCATGTGTGAGCTGGTCTGGGGGCAATATATTCCATGTGTGAGCTGGTCTGGGGGCAATATATTCCATGTGTGAGCTGGTCTGGGGCAATATATTCCATGTGTGAGCTGGTCTGGTGCAATATATTCCATGTGTGAACTAGTCCGGGCAATATATCCATATGTGAGCTGGGGGCAATATATCCATATGTGAGCTGGGGCAATATATCCATATGTGAGCTGGGGCAATATACTGTATATCCATGGGTGAGCTGCTGGGGGCAATATATATAATTGTGAGCTGGGGCAATATATCCAGAGCTGCTGGGGGCAATATATATCCATGTGTGCCTTCACTTTCACTGCCTTCGAACAGACACCGTACTTGCTGGCAGTTGGCCAAAATTTGTGTGCAAGCATATGAGAGAGCTCCACAGCAATAAACCTCACATTAATGTGCGCCGTGTGAATCAGCATTCAGTGTTATTTTGGAGTACTTATTTATGAGTAAGAGTAGCTAAAAAAAGAAACCGCAAAACTCGGGGGGGGGGGGTGACACCATGAGTTACCGCACCGGTGACACCAACCCTAGTGACGCCACTGGTTTCTTCAATTATAGATTTTTTAGGATCTTTTAGGCATTTTTGGGGATGTTTTCATAATATTTCCCCCCCTTTTTTTCCTTTGAAATTGTTTTCAACAGGTTTTCCCTGCACTCCAGGGACCCTCCAGTGAATGCTGAATTCACTGCAGGGTGGAGAACTTTGATTCTCCGAAGTGCAGGGAAGTGCTGGGAACGAGAACACAAGCGGCAACATTTCGATGCTCTCTGAATAACCCCCTAAGTCATATGATAAAAAAAAAACACCAATCCACTGCCTAACCAGTGACATACAGAGACATAAAACCAGTTGGGCATGGGAGAAAAAGCTGGCTAAAATTTACAGAGAAAAGACTCCATAATGGTACGCATAGTAATGACACACAATAATAACCAATTAATGATAACAACAAGGGCTCAAAAAAAAGAACCAGCAACAATTATTTGGTTTTAATGCAATGTCCCATTATTGAGACTTCGCTCTCTATAAATTTTATTAAGCCTTATCGCACATGCGCCGTTGGTTTTGCTTTTGTGCATGTTACATAGTTACATAGTTATATAGGCTGAAAAAAGACATGCGTCCATCGGGTTCAGCCTCTCCCACATAACCTACTGCTGTTGATCCAAAAGAAGGCAAAAAACCCAGTCTGAATGCTTGCCAATATGCAACATACTGGGAAAAAATTCCTTCTTGACCCCAGAATGGCAGTCAGATTTCTCCTTGGATCAAGAAGCTTTTACCCACATATTAAATATTATAACCCTTAATATTCTGTGTCTGCAGGAAGTCATCCAGTCGTTTTTTAAAAGTCTGTACAGACTCTGACCCAACCACCTCAACAGGCAGAGAATTCCACAGCTTTATTGTTCTAACCGTAAAATAACCCTTCCTATGCTTTAAGCTAAATTTTCTTTCTTCCAGTCTAAATGGATGACCCCTTGTCCTATGTATAGTCCTGTTAATGAATAGGTTATCAGACAATGGTTGATAATGGCCCCGTATATATTTATATAAGGTTATCAGATCCCCTCTAAGGCGCCTTTTCTCTAAACTAAACAGGTTTAAGCTTGTTAGTCTTTCCTCATAACTTAACCCTTCCATCCCCCTTAATAATTTAGTTGCCCGTCTCTGCACTTTTTCTAGCGATATAATATCTTTTTTTAAGACAGGTGCCCAAAATTGCACGGCATATTCAAGGTGCGGCCTGACCATTGATTTATACAGAGGCAAAATTATGTTTTCATCCCGTGAGTGAACTCCCCTTTTAATGCATGCCAATACTTTGCTGGCCTTGGCGGCTGCTGTTTGACATTGCACATTGTTACTTAGTTTGAAGTCTATGATTATTCCCAAATCCTTCTCCTGCTTGGATTTCCCTAACTCCGTACCATTTAGGGTATAAATTGCTTGTGTGTTCTTCACTCCAAAGTGCATAACTTTACATTTATCTAGATTAAATTTCATCTGCCATTTAAGTGCCCAGTCCCCCAATCTATCTAAATCCCTCTGCAGCGAAGTAACATCCTGCTCACATTGTATTACTTTTCCTAGCTTTGTGTCATCTGCAAACACTGATACATGACTTTCAATGCCTATCTCAAGGTCATTTATAAATAAATTGAATAGTATTGGTCCTATAACAGACCCCTGAGGGACACCACTTACCACTGGTGTCCATCTTGAAAATGTACCATTTATGACCACTCTCTGTACCCTATCTTTTAGCCAGTTTTCTATCCAAGAACAAGTATTTTCATCTAGACCATTTTATCTTAATTTAAATAGTAACCTTTTGTGTGGAACTGTGTCGAAAGCTTTGGCAAAATCTAAGTAAATCACATCCACTGCGACCCCCTGATCTATACTTCTACTTACTTCCTCATAGAACGTAATTAGGTTAGTCTGACATGATCTGTGTTTCATGAAACCATGCTGATTTTTGCCAATTACATTATACCTCCCAATAAATTCCTGAATACTATCCCTTAGTAACCACTCAAATACTTTCCCAGCCACAGATGTTAAGCTCACAGGTCTATAATTCCCAGGCACAAATTTTAAACCTTTCTTAAATATAGGGACCACGTCAGCTTTTCTCCAATCCTCTGGTACTATTCCTGTGTCACCGGTTAAGCCATGGATTGGCTTTGTATCATTTGACGTAGGGTCATATGAGCACCTGGAAATTTATGGCATGCTGCACACCATAAGCAGATCTTAATTTGCTCTCTTAAAATTTTTAATTATAATTGTTGATAGATGACTTGTTTCATTGATTGTAATTAATGATGTATAAATGCTTCTATAGTGAGTTTTTTGGTCAAGCTTGAGAAAGGATGTCGAACCACTGCTCCTGTGTACCCAATAAAACTGTCTGTAAAAGGTAGCATGCCCAGTCCTTTGTTCTTTTTTTTTCTGTTTTCAGTGGTGACTCTAGAAACAATAGATAGGGGGGGGGCACATAAGATACCACAGTCAAAAATGGGGGGGCACTAATAATTTTCACCACTAAATCATACCACTATAAAACCTAAATAAGTATATATAAATAAGAATCCATAATCCCAGAGTAATGTGATGCAATGATACATAAATTCAATACTTTATGTGCCACAATTCGGTGGTTTTTGCTGAGGTCCGATTACTGCTTCAGCAACTCCAATTTTCGCAAATTACGGTGACCATAAGATAAATAGGGAATTCACCATATATTCAGCGAATTCAATTCCCCGAAATGTGACAAAAAGCAAAGGATTCGAAATATGAGTAGACCTTTTATAGTCTCTAACTTCCATAATAACCCCTAAAATGCCATAAACACAGGGAAAAACAAATAAAATAATAAACCGTGTGGCATGTAACCTACCCATTAACCCCTAAAATGCCATTAATCGAGGGAAAACATGAAATGAATAGACAGAGGCATGTAGCCTACGTATTAACCCCTAAAATGCCATTATTAAGAGAAAACATTAAATTAATAGACTGTGGGGCATGTAGCCTATCCATTAACTCCTAAAATACCAGTTATCAAGTGACAATGTGAAATATATACACTGTGAGGCATGTAGCCTTCCGATTAACCCCTATAATTTCATTAATCAAGGGAAAACATTAAATTAATAGACTGAGACATGTAGCCTACACATTAGCTCCTAAAATGCCATTAATAAATGAAAAAATAAAATGTATACTGCGACAAATGAAGCCTGCCCATTAACCCTTAATATACAACTAAACCAAGGCAAAAATAAGAGTAACACACAATGCAAAATATAGTCTGACCATTAACCCTGTCACTGCTGAGCCTTTTCAACCCGGTGAAAATAAATTGTTTTGGATTCATTTTATTATTTATGATTTGTCTTTACGCTGAATATGGTCATGTTGGGGATCATTGGAGGCCAGACTCTGCTCTTTCCAAAGACACCTTGATCGACCATGTACGATGCACGGGGCCAGAGAAACATCGGTCCGAAGATGTGGTGGAGGCTGGAAGCTGAATCCTGGTGGGGGGGGGCACATGAGGGGGCAAGGAATAACCTAGGGGGGCAATTTTTCCCCCTGCCCCCCCTAGAGACACCTATGTCTGTTGTATATCTTTGTGTGTAGTGGTTGCCCCTATGAATTGTGCTGGCACCTCTCCAACTTTCTCTACAGAAGTGCTGGTCTACATATTTGACTTGTATAGAGTACCCTACTTCAAATGATGGCCACCAACCATAGAAAGATCAGCGCAACTCAGGAAGATCCATGTTATATTGCAAGGGTGTTGATCTCCCAGAGCTTTACTATAGTTTATTTAAATTATGTTCCAGTGCATTATGTTTGACGTCTGCCAACTGGCTGCTCATTCTCTCCTTCAGTGAAGGTGTCGAACTCAATGTACATGGCATGAAGTAAAAAAATCCAAATACCTCTCAAAAATTCTAGGGGCGGACTTGCCAGAGTGCATGTACTGACAGGGTTAATAAAATCGGACAAAATAATAACATTGTATATGCTTATTTTATTTATCATTTTCATATGCATAATTCATGCAAACTAAGTTTAAAGTAATAGTATTATTCTGAATGGGTTCTGCTGTTTTTCATTGCTGATTTTATACAGCACCACTCAAGTAACACCATAAATTTAATGCAGTTGTTTCACCATAATAAATAATAGATTACAAATTACTAAGTATGTTCAGTTCATTTTACTGAGAAAAGCATCTTAAGGATAGGCACTAAGAAAAGAATTAAGAGTTTGTGTTCCGCCAAAATTTTAATAATTTAATGTACAATTTAATGTGTGCTATTACTACTTTTAAGAATCAAAATTTAGTGTAAGAGCATAATTGATATATATCTCTGTTTTATGTTGAAGTTACATTTTAATAGCAGAATATACTGTATGCATTTAAAACATTGCCATCAGAATGGGAAGCTGTAGCCATCGAGTAGCAAAGATGAGGCTAATATAGAAACTAAGATGAGAATGGAACGAACGTTATCTATTAAAGCAAAATAGACTGTGCAAGTATCAATTCCAATGTATTCAGAGCCTTTTGCGAAGGATGTTGCACAATATTTATATATAGGGGTGTTCCTTTCATGTGGTGTGATGTCAAACTACAGTATAGACCTTGGGCAGTATTACAAAGATCACGCTAAAACGGGGACGCTAAGGAGAAAAACCTTAGCATCCCCGTTTTAGTGTGATATTACAGAGCACGTGTTAATTCAGCAGCCTGCACCATAACACGGTGCTAAACAGCGGGATGCTCGCGGCAGCGTTAAGCGCCACCGTGAGCATCCCCTCAATGGAGTCCATAGGACTCCACTGAGTTTTTGCTCTGCCGGTCACATGACCTGCAGGATCTCGCCTCGCGAGAGGAGGCCGGTCGGCGTAGTGATCCACTGATTTTTTTGGGGGGGGTTTCTGCTGGTTCTGACGTATTCCGCAGAAGCGGAATTCAATAGCACCAGGTCTGGCTGTGGTTAACGTTCGGGTTAACCGCTGCCGCACGGTAATTAGCGTTAGCACAATGTAATACTAATGCTAATTAACTCTTTGCGCTCCCCATGTTAAGCATAGGGATCGCAAAGTACAGTAAGCTCGCGCTAGAGCCACCAGAGCTAACGTTAACGCTCACACATTTCTGTTCCTATTGGCTCCTGAGATGCAAATCCGGCCCTGTCGGAGATACAAGGGTTAAAATATCCAAAGGTCCCCTGTATCTCCTACAATGGGTATGCAGTTCAAGGGAGGCAAACGCTTCCTGTGTCCCCTCACTGACCCTATCAGTGCCTCATTATGAGGCCTAGCAAGGCCTAAATGGTCATCGGGGGGCTACGGTTCCTTTCCTGCAGAGGAGGTTGCCTCAGCCTTTCAGGTCTGGCTATGCTTTTTGGGTGATAGGACTCTGATTTGCTTATGGTATAGACTCCTATGCAATGGCACCATCGAACTAAAACTTTGAGACCTTAGTGGGGACCCACCGTGGGGGCTATTGCTGTTACCTGTTCTCAGTGCTCTCATAAATTTCGTTTTCGCTTTGGTAAACTTCCTTAATTACATCATGGGTTCAATACAGATTTAAAACTGCAGTATGCAAATCATAAACCCAGGGATATCTAAAAAAACAATATCCTTATAAGAGTCATTTCATTAGAAGACAGTACAAATTTGGGAACTGATTTAGGTGTGATCTGATATGGCCTTCTAACCTAGGAGATGTCGGACAAATGTAAGAAAGTGAACTGATGCTTTAGGCCAAGGTCAGATGAGCATCTTTGGAGAGTGGGAGTAACGTCCGTGAGAGTAGATTTTCCTTCCACTCGACGCCCCGTCTGGCCACCTCACTGAGAGCAGTCAGTGCACTCAGGGCTGCAAGGCTCGATCCTCCCATGGAGGATCGCGCTTTGCAGCCCCGTCATCGGGCGTCTAGAATTTTGACGGGGAGACTTTGTGCACGGACGTTGTAGCGCATGCATTTTGTGCGCGCGCTACAGTGTGTGACCGGCCCCGTTTCACCGTCACAACACTGCGCCGGACACCAGTAGGCAGGTCAGTACGGGCGCACCTAGTGCGCTCGTCTGACACTGGCCTTACATTACAATTTAAATTGGAAGAAACTAGGGATCCACATGCAAAAACTATGCACAAACACATTATATACTGTATAGATTATCGTAGATACTCGAGTATAGTGTGACCCGAATATAACGCGATTGATAGAGATTTATTATGGAAATGAGAGAATACTCAAGACTCGAATATAACGTGAGGAACAAAATTTTACTGTACCGGTAAACAATTAAAATCCTTCCAGGTCCTCTTAACAGTCAGGCTACCCTCAGGCCAGGGGTTTCTACTCTAGAATGATTGCAGTTCTTACTAAGTATGAAGCCGCAATCCACCCGTCTTCTTTACTAGTGATTAGATGGCTGGCGGAGGCGAGGTGAATGGTTGGCTTAAACCGAGCGTGCCCTCTGGCCGTGATGGATCCCACCTCTCCCGAATCCGGGAGTTCCTGAAGTGTTTGCAAGCATCAGGAAGCCCACATTCACTTCTGCGAGACTTGAGATCCTGAGCAAGGCAAGTTTTTTTGGCTATTTTTTGCACGCAATGCAGATGTCTCGAATATAACACAATCCCTCCAATTTTAAGATAAAACATTTTCACCAAAATCTAGCGGTATACTCGAGTATCTACAGTATATAGAATATGAATATATTACATAGATTTATACCTTGAGGTTGAATATTTGAGATTTTGATGCAGCTCAAATAACTGAACCATAAAGAAAAGTAAGTGGCAATGTCAACAATAAAATGTATAGGTCCTTAATTTGGTACACATAGCACAGCAAAACTAATCACCAATCAGTAGAGATGATAAATAAAATGCCAATAAAAGAGATTTTTTTTATTTTTCACGTACAATATCTTCATTGCATAGAGATTTCTGTTGCCTCATTGTATTAAAACGGCTGAATGTGATCTTCGATAACGTATGACAAAGTATCTTTACAAATAAATTGACATTTGTTTCACCTGAGCTTGAATAGCAATATTTTTCTTCAAGGGTCTCTGGAGAAAAGAACCTTTTCAGGATTGTTCTCAAACATCTCTGGTCCCATGCATCAGTTACTCTGCCTCCATATGTTATTTCTCCTGAAAGATAACATTGTCCTTTATAACACAAAACACTGCTCAAAGACAGTATTTACAGAAACACAAAAGGTTTGCAACTGTGAATAGATGCATCTTTTTGAAATGTTCAGGTTATACGGAGGATAAAATCTTCATTTATTTACTAATGTTTGAATCAAAATCGTATCTATGACATTAGGTGAGAACATAACGAGGCATATTTTTGGATGTCAGAGTGGGTATACATTGCTGAAAGGAGTACTCCTTAAAGTCTCATTCTTTTATTTTTTTCCCCCCTAATGCAGGGTTATTCAGAGAAAGGTAAAACAAGGAAAACTGGCAGGAGAAGAGAACAATCTAGACCAAATAGCCGATTTGGAAAGTGAGATAAATGGGAGAATTTTTCTGGTTTGGCTATTTTGACCTAGAATTTTCACTTCTCCTGTCATTCTCCTGAGTTTCGCCTTTCTTTGAATAGACCTGATATAAAAGTTTTATTAGAGCAAGTGTTCAAGGCCGAACATTAGTACAGCGTCAAAGTAAGCAATAACGGTCGTGCTCGACCGCTAGCAGAACTTAACAAGTGAGACATCTTGAACATGTCAATGGAATGGTTGCTGAAAATGTACATAAAGCTTTTTCTCTGTGTCAAAAAAACATAATAAAAATAAAAAAGTGTAATAACTGTCCAACATTTCAGAGAAAAAGAAAAGTAATAAGAAATAGGAAAATTAAGCATAGTTACAATGGGGTACCAGAAGAAGAAAATGTAACCAGCCATCCCATATGTCCTGAAACGTGGTCATAGAGTTGTCAGCTCTATAAACCATGTCTAATTGACTCAGAACCTCACGCTTAAGTGGGACCTTGGATGAGCACCATTGGTGAGCTATGACTGATTTGTCTTTTCTCAGGATAACTGAAACATTGAATATTAATTGGCAGGTAATGTAGGAGGTATCTTTCTGGGCAGAGGTGGATATCTAGAGTATCAGCCTCCGTATGTCAGCCCAGAACAGGGCGATCTTCGGGTATGACCTATATATAGAAAAGCGACCCTTTGTCCTGAGTGCATTGTCAGCAGTTGTTGGAAGCCTCAGATACTGTATACAGTATGTGCTAGTCTAGTTGGGGTCAGGTACGATCTATTAGTTTTAAATGAGATTCTCTCATATTGGTGCTCCTAGAAAATGTATATACAGGAGCAGTAGCATAAAGCCAATCATCCAGGATTCAAGAAAAAAATCTATTATTTTTCCTATGTAAACATATACTGTATGGCAATTGTTTAGCTGAAGTCAGTGACGTTTTTAGACAACAAAAAGTCCAAAAGCAATTCAGATCCTCCAAAGCAATGGATGGTCACTAATGTGGAGTGACCAAAATACCAGGGACAAACATATACAGGGTTATTCAAAGAGCGGTGAAAAGCAGGAGAATGACTGGAGAATGGAAAATTCTAGGTCAAAATATCCAAACCAGAAAAATTCTCCCATTCATCTCACTTTCCAAATCGGCTATTTTGACCTAGAATTTTCCATTCTCCAGTCATTCTCCTGATTTTCGCCGCTCTCTGAATAACCCTGTATATGTTTGTCCATGGTATTTTGGTCACTCCAAATTAGTGACCTTCCATTGCTTTGGAGGATGGATGGGCGCTTTACCTCAACAATATAGTAATCATAGCAATCAAGTTAAAGAAAGTATGCAGCCTATATATGCCATACAGTGTTTAAAAGATGATCATAGCAAGACATACAATTTAGCTGAAATGTGTTATTCTTACCCATAGACACCCATACAAATGTCTATATACCTAGCAATAACTTAATTTATTCCTGCAGAATTAGAATTAAAAAACCAATTAGGACCATACATCGTAGGAAGATGATTAAAAATCGTCATAATTATGCAACTATTTGCTTATTGATAACATTGACATTTTACCTGTTATATAGATAAGTGCATCCCAGGGTATTTTCCCTTCTTGGCAATACAGGTTTAAATTGAGCAGTGCACACTCTCTGTCACTGTCAGTAAATTCATAGCAGATGTTCCATCCAAGTGGCCCAAATTTTTTCCTCTCCTAAAATATACGGTTTAAAAAGGTGTTGAATGTGATCTCGCTCACTGTCCTTTCTTTACAGACTTCTCATGCACATAGAAACATTTCTAAAGGAAGTCCTTTAAGTCTTGTATATGTTACGGGTAAAGCCAGGAGTGCGGTTAATCCTAGTAGTACCCGGGTAATCCTGACATTACCCAGGCGTCATTAGCAAAAGTCCGAAGTGAAATGAAATTTCAGACTTTACCCGGGTAATCTGCAAAGTATCCAGAGGCCTCTGGGTACCCTGCTTTTCTGCTTTATTTTAACCGGGTAATTCGCAGATTACCCTAGTGTTGTTGGATAAAGTGTTATTTGCAACGAAACATCAGACTTTATCCGGGTAATCTGAAAAGTATCCAAACACCTCTGGGTACTCCGCTTTTCTTGGGTTTTCAGCAGGTTACAGGTGACTGAATTCAGAGGATTACACGGATAAAGCTGCAAACTGTCATCTGACCGATAACAAAATTGTGGTTTTTGGTTATTTTTAATGAAATTGTAACCACGGTCACAAACCACACTAAATAACCATAAATTTACTCTGTGCATTAATTGTCTGAAAATTTATTTATGAAGATAAAGATATTATATAAAGAGTACATATGACACATAATAATAGTAAAATTCACTGCTACCCAAGCGGGGTTGGATGCTCTGCAGATTACCCAGGTGAAGCTGTGGATAGTCCTCAGATTACCCGGGTGAAGCTTCAGACTTGCACATTATAAGGGTAAAGTGCGCATTTTTCAGCTCTTCCAGACTGTTACCCAGGGGCAGTTGGTTAGTCCTAAGATTACCGGGTAAAGTCCGAAATTTTTATTTTTTTGCAGCTTTACCCAGCGGTTTTGGGTGATGTCAGGATTACCCGGGTACTCCTAGGATTAACCGCACTCCTGGCTTTACCCGTAACATATATACCAGCCAGTATCAGCGTGATGGGATTGGTATACTGTTTAGCAGTGTTT
Source organism: Leptobrachium leishanense (assembly GCA_009667805.1). Lineage (NCBI taxonomy): Eukaryota > Metazoa > Chordata > Amphibia > Anura > Megophryidae > Leptobrachium > Leptobrachium leishanense. Next base: position 325,975,654 of record CM019063.1, on the reverse strand, counting down.
CTCAAACCTTTCATCAGAGAGCACTAACAGGACAGGTTTTAAGGATTGCCTTGAGGAAATGTAGACTGAATCCTGCAATCACTTAGCAGTAAGTCATATCACCTGTGCTGCATTTCAGCTATCTGGCAAACCTGGCCTGCTATGGGTACTTGAGGACAGAGTTGGGAAACACTGCAGTATAGGAAACCGGAATGGGAAAAAAAAGAATGTTACCTGAACGATGGCATGGAAAAAGCAAACCCCAAAAATAACTTTTCTCCATCTCGTGCCAAGAAGATGTTCTTCAAAGAATGTTGGAGTAATTTCTGTAAATGCGCGTCGAATGTTAGCACGGAGACCTTTTGGTGGTTCATTAGTAACCTGCAAAAGACCATAATTAGTGACTGTATAATGAGTAGTTTGTTAAACATTGCTTCTCAACCTTTCATTGCCCTCTTGTCTTTTTCTATTATCTGCTTCCCACAGAATTAAAAAGAAAAAAATATTTGCTTAGATGTTCTCATTAATATGTTTTTCGTAGAACTAACCCTACTAGCACCATTTTAAAATGATTTTTGGGCATATTATTTTCTTTCTGCCACCAAACTGTAACTAATTGGACCAACAGAATACTGTTGTTTGAAAAGGTTTAAACAGGTACAAGACTTTCAGATGATAGGTTAGCCGAACGTAGCATACTTTAAGGTAGCAACAGGCTCACTAGAGCAAGCTGATCCAATTAAACCTTAAATACGAGTTTTATTGGATGGATATTCCACCATTATTTCTTACATTAGCTACATGTCAGTGTTGCGTTGCCAAAGCTCTTATCAAATAGGGTTATTCAAAGAGATCCGAATTGCTGGAGAAAGGTAACCGAATGCTGAAATTCAGCGTTCGGTTACCTTTCCTGGTCATTCGGCTATCCAGAGAGCAGGCAATTCTCCAAATCCTGGGGAATTGCCTGCACATACGGTGCCTGCTCGAGGGCAGTAAAATTCCCATAGAGAAGCAATGCTTCAGCTATTCAGAGAGCAAAACCCGGCAGTGAAAAGTTGCCGAATGGCCCTGGTTTAATTCGGCAGGTTTACTCGATTCCCATAGGTTTCAATGTTAGAAATATTCCCGTTTTAATTCAATATCTAATAAACCGTTGATTATAATATTCTGCAGTTTTCTCTTTATTTATAGATTTTTAAGGATCTTTTAAGCATTCTTCGGGATTTTTTTTCAAAAAACCTTTTTCCGATTTCTTTAAAAAAACTTTTTTTAAACTTTTCTTATTTTTTCTGTAACAGCCCTTTTTATTATCCTTCATTGGACCGCATATGTAAATTTCAGACATTTTCGCTTCGTAGTTTCTTTGCAAACAGCGTTTCACTTTTCAAACATTCAAGCAAACTGTTTTGTTTTTTTCTCACTCCACTCGTCTGCGGTGTCGGGTTTTTCCGGCGACTGCTCTGCGGTGTGATCGGCTCCTATTCGGGTTTCTCCGGCGTGTTCGGCGGGGTTAATCCAGATGTTTTTTTTGGGTTTTCGGTGTGCCTGCGCCGGGTTTTGCGGTGACTTTTCCCTGCATTACGACAGCCCTGTGGTGCTTGCTGAAAACACCGCAGGGTCGCTGAAATGGGATTGCCAAATCGTGCCGAATTGAAGAGAACGAAAAGTCACCGAACATGCAGTGACTTTTTGATTCTCTTTGAATAACCCTGATAGTTGTGTATTTGCAAGATCAAAGATTAACTACTAAACCTACAGATGTTGGTGAACAGATGTGTGTGATTTAACCCTTTCACTGCTGAGGACGTGTGGGGAAAGTCCTCATTGACTCCTAAGGAAAGATAGGGGTGGAGATAGGGGGTTCCTTTGAACCACGATATCTCCCCACTGTTGGCAGCTAGATGGTCATGTTTGTTATCAGTAGAAAGGCCAGAGCATGGCCTTTCCAATGATACCAAACATGACCATGTTTAAAGTAAAGAAGAAAAATTAGACCCGAAATGGCTCAGCAGTGAAGGGGTTAATATGACGTGGCCCTACAGAGTGGTTGGTGAATACCTGGCATAAATATCAGACTTTTGGGAATAGCATATTCCATTTTTTGTATGGCATCCTGGTCATAACCAAGAAAGAGACACAGTATCTACAGTATGTCACTGAGACAAGGTAATAGAGGTTCTACAAACATACAGCTGAATACTGAATCTCCTTATGTGTCAATGTGTTCCATCCTTATGGATGGGGACCCTGGGAGCTTCTTTTGATATTATTACAGGGATGATAAAGTTATCAGCAGACAGACTAGGGGAACGCAGTGATGTTTGAAGAAAGGGGACCCTATCATCAACAACTGGATTCACAAAGTGGTCATAGTGGCAACGAAGATGTCCCTAGATCAGTTTTCTCTACCAATAGAAATGTAGGTCATTGAACCAAGCTATTCAGATCTCAAGATTAGTGACAAGAAAGTTGGCTTGAAGAAAGAAAATCTCTTCTTGATGAGGAGAATTTCTTTTAAGGTCTTCCATTTTTCAAGATTCCATAGAAAGTCATAACAATAGATGCGTTTAAGACAAGATGGGAGGCCCATATGGAAAAAGTCTACAATCAAACAGTCTGGATTCTGACAGAAATGACATCAACCTCAAATCTTCTACAATTGCAAACAGTATACAAGGGCTTTAGATGAGGTCCAACAGTATATGTATCACAGACAGGTAAAAATACAAGTGAACGGCTTGTCTGTGGTATCATACATGAATCATCAAGGGGGAGCAAAAAGCAACAGGATTATAAGACTTCTAAAGAAACTGAAGTGAAATGGGAAGAGAAGCACCTAGCAGGTTTATTAGGGGTTCATTTTCTGGGGAAAACATATTTGGTGGATGATATCTTTGAGCAAAAAACAAGTACATCTAGGGAAATGGTCACTGGTGAAGTTGGTATTTCTGTTGATAGTGAATGTATGGGAAATTTCAGAAATAGAGCTGATGGCCACATTCAGCAACAGGCAAAGAAAGAGTGGAAATGACAGCTACATTCCCTATTGGTTGAGACATGCTTTGCTTCCTGTTCACATGCACCTCTCCCAGGAATCTCCTCTGGACATTTCAGAAGTGTCAGTCCTGCAGGTAGAGGGACCTCTCATTTATCCACAACCAAAGAAAAATAAATTGATGGCATGGTGGCTAAGAGCAGACGGTTAGGTGAAAATGCTTTTTCTACCTTGGTGGTCTTTATCTTCCTCATATTATTAAACATAGAATACTTTTTGCTAATGGGCTTCTGGCCACCAGTGTCACCTTTCCTCGCTAAGGTTTAAGGTATAAAACACTGAAGCATCACATTTAGGCAATCTCTGCTCTTTCAGGTGTCAGGTGGGCACTAGATCCAGATGTAGTAAGGTTCTGGAATGCAGCTCTCTCATGTAAACAGAAATTTACCATTTTCAATGTGAATAATGTGATTTTGAGAAGAGCTCTGGACTTTACACTAACAGGGTTATTCAAAGAGAATCGAAAAGTCACCGCACATTCGGTGACTTTTCGTTCTCTTCAATTCGGTGTGATTCGGCGATCCCATTTCGGCGATCCTGCGGTGTATTCAGCAAGCACCACAGGGCCGTTGTAGTGCAGGGAAAAGCTGCCACAACCCGACGAACACTCACAGCAAAACCCGGCGAATGCACACCGAAACCCGCAAAACCCTGCCGAACACACCGGAGAAACACGAGCAGCCGCCGATCACAGCACAGAGCAGCCGCTGGAAAAACCCGACACCGCAGACGAATGGAGTGAAAAAAGCAAAAACAGTACGCTTGAATGTGTGAAAAGTGAAATGCTGTTTGCAAAGAAACTACTGAACGAAAATGTCTGAAATTTACATATAAGGTCCAATGAATGATAATAAAAAGGGCTGCTACAGAAAAAAGAAAAAACGATTAAAAAAAAACGGAAACTTTTTTTGGAAAAAAATCCTGAAAAATGCCTAAAAGATCCTAAAAAATCTATAAATAAAGAGACTTTTTACTGAAGAATATTATAATCAACAGTTTATTAGATATTGAATTAAAATATTTTAATATTTTTAACATCGAAGCCTACGGGATTCGCTTGAATAAATCAGCCGAATGAAACCACCGAACAGCAGGGCAATTCGGCAACTTTTCCCTGCTGTTTTGTGTTCTCTGAATAGACGAAGCATTGCTTCTCTATGGGAATTTCACTGCCCTCGAACAGGCACCGAACAGGCATCGTATGTGCAGGCAATTCGCCAAGATTTGGCGAACTGCCTGCTCTCTGAATAGCCGAATGGCCAAGAAAGGTAACCGTACACTGAATTTCACTGTTCAGTTACCTTTCGACCACAATTCGAATCTCTTTGAATAACCCTGTAAGAGTCTATTCACTAAGCACTGAACCTGCCACCAAATTGCACCAATCGGTGCAATTTTGGGGCAGTTCCTCTATGACTAAACTGTCAATTCGCCAAATACCTTTGAATTGACAGCGGAATACTGTGCAGTGTGCCAGCAGTGAAATTGTCCCATAGAGATGTAATGGTTTGTCTATTCAGAGAACGACAAACTGTACCGAAAGGTTGGCGAAATGACCTGATTTTCAGTGTTTCAGTTCAACAGGTTTAAACTGGCGAATCCCATAGGACTCAATCTAAAAACATTATCATTTTAATTATTTTTTAAAATATTGCATATTTTTTTAATTTTAAGCAAATAGCCTTCTATTTTTTATTGTTTAGAACATCTTTCTGTATTTCGTTTTAGACAAAACTTTTGTTTCCCAATTTTTTAAAAGCAGTTCTTTTTTATTCTGTAACGGACCTTTTTATTCTTTTCTTTAAGGACCTTTTATATTATTTAGGCACATTTTAATACATTTCTATTAATAGATTTTTATTAGGAGAATAGGAAACTTCGGTTTTTGTTTATAATTTAGCATTTCAGTGGCATTCGCCAAGAGCACTTCGGTTCTCTACAGCAATGTTCTCCAACTTTTTCGTGGGGCTTCAGTAACTCCAACTTCGACACACTATGGTGACCATTCGCTAAAGAGTGAATTCACCGCAATGTCGGCGAAATGGAATCGAAATGTTACAAAGAACAGTGAAGTGAAAAGCACTGAAATTTCAGTGGTTTGTGAATAGACCCTTAAATGTAGGTTTCCTTTTCAGGTGGAGAAGAAATTGCATGCTCTAGATTTAGTTTGTTGTTGTTGTCTTTTTATCATAATCCTTCCTGAGCATCTGCATCACATGTGTATATATAGTACTGTGCAAAGGTTTTAGGCAGGTGTGGAAAAAATGCTGTAAACAAAGAATGCTTTCACAAATGGAAGTGTTACACATTTATGTTCATAAATGAACAAAATGCAGTGAATGAACAAAAGATAAATCTAAATCAAATCAATATTCTTTGTGACCACCCTTTGCCTTCAAAACAGCAGTGTGTCGAAGTTGGAGTTACTGAAGCCCCACGAAAAAGTTGGAGAACTGCCTTCAAACCAGCAGCAATTCTTCTAGGTATATTTGCACACAGTTTTTGAAGGAATTCGGCTGGTAGGATGTTCCAAACATCTTGGAGAACTAACCACAGATGTTCTGTGGATGTAGGCTTTCTCACATCCTTCTGTCTCTTCATGTAATCCCAGACACACTCGATGATGTTGAGATCAGGGCTCTGTGGGGGCCATGCCATCACTTCCAGTACTTCTTGTTCTTCTTTACGCTGAAGATAGTTCTTAATGAGAGAAAGGGGGGGTGAGGATCCTGAGGACGAGCAACAGCACTAATGGCCTGCTCTACGGTGGGTGCCCGCTCAGGTCTCACAAGGTTTTAGCTTGCTTGTGCCATTACAGGGATGAATGCTCCATATGCAAATCAGTCTGCTCTCACCCAATGAGGGTGGCCAGTACTGACTGCCAAGGAAGTCATCCCTGCACGAGAGGTGCAGCAACCCCCGACGATCGTTTCGGCCTTGTTAGGCCTCGTCAGGAGGGTATAGCTGACTTTGGCTATATGTTTGTGGTCGTTGCCCTCCTGCAGAATAAATTTGGGGCCAATCATACGCCTCCCTGATGGTATTGCATGATGGATAAGTATCTGCCTGTATATCTCAGCATTGAGAACACCATTAACCCTGACCAAATCTCCAACTCCATTTGCAGAAATGCAGCCCCAAACGTTCAAGGAACCTCCACCATGCTTCACTGTTGCCTGCAGACACTCATTATTGTACCGCTCTCCAGCCCTTCGATGAACAAACTGCCTTCTGCTACAGCCAAATATTTCAAATTTTGACTCATCAGTCCAGAGCACCGGCTGCCATTGTTCTGCACCCCAGTTCCTATGTTTTCGTGCATACTTTAGTTGCTTGGCCTTGTTCCCATGTTGGAGGTATGGCCTTTTGGCTGCAACTCTTCTATGAAGACCACTTCTGGCCAGATGTCTCCGGACAGTAGATGGGTGTACCTGGGTCCCACTGGTTTCTGCCAGTTCTGAGCTGATAGCACGGCTGGACATCTTCCGATTTCGAAGGGCAATAAGCCTGATGTGTCTTTCATCTGCTGCAAGTTTCCTTGGCAGACCACTGTGTCTACGATCCACGATGTTGCCTGTTTCTTTGTGCTTCTTCAAAAGAGCTTGAACAGCACATCTTGAAACCCCAGTCTGCTTTGAAATCTTTGTCTGGGAGAGACCTTGTTGATGCAGTATAACTACCTTGTGTCTTGTTGCTGTGCTCAATCCTGCCATAACATGAAACTGTCTTTAACAACCTCACCTTGGTAGCAAAGTTTGGCTGTTCCTCACCCAGTTTTAAGCCTCCTACACAGCTGTTTCTGTTTCAGTTCATGACTGGGTTTCAACCTACGTGTGACATTGATGATCATTAGCACCTGTTTGGTATAATTGGTTGATCATGCACCTGACTATAAGGCTGGGCATCCCCTGGATCTGTATTCATGCGACAACGACTTTGCACAAAGTCTTCCGTGTCGTCAGACCAATCCAACAACACTATTGTGAATGTATCATCATCCATTGCGTCAGACTTGCGACTTGCGACTACCGGCGACTTTTGAAGTCTGCTGCAGACTAGTGATCAGACCAAAAATTTTGGAAATATCGCACATGCAACACAGACAGCCAGACAATCAGGGAAGGACATGGATGCTGAGTTGATTAGGGGAGTTAAAAATGCTATTTTATTCAATCTGTTGATATTTAAATGTATCTTTTGTGTATGGGAGATGGGTGGGACTAGCCTTGTTTGGGTAGGGTACAGGGTGAATGAATTTTAGGTCCTTTTTCAGTTGCTCAAAGGGATTCAAATTCACACACACCAAACTAGCTCATCCAGACCTGCCCGTACCTTCTCCCCGCATCACCTCTACCCATGATAGACTCCAGGATTTCTCAAGGGCAACCCCTATCAGACTCTGCTAGTTTCCCTTTCTTCATACGCTCCCTTAATACATTCCTATTTAGGGAAGTCTACCACCCGACTCACTGACGCAACCAGTCCGTCACTCCCACTAGTCCTTCACTCTCACCTTGCAGTCCATCGCTCTCACCTTGCAGTCCATCACCCTTACCTTGCAGTCCATCACCCTTACCTTGTAGTCCATCACTCTCACCTTACAGCCCATCACCCTCACTTTGCAGTCCATCACTCCCACCTTGCAGCCCATCACTCTCATCTTGCAGTCCATCACTCCCACCTTGCAGTCCATCACTCTCATCTTGCAGTCCATCACTCCCACCTTGCAGTCCTCTCCTCCGGTTTCCACCCCAACCCTTCTGCTTTGTAAATTCCCATGGGAATAGGGCCCTCGTTTCCTCCTGTACTGGTTTGTAAAATGTTGTTCAATGTACTGTAACCTTGTCTATGTTGTGTCCACTGCACAGAGCTACGGAATATGCTGGCACTTTATAAATAAATAATAATAATCCAGCTCCTCCATATCCATTTTCGCACAAAAAGGACTGCAGTGTCTCTAGAAGCAGAATGCAATAGTCTCAGAAAAAAAAGATAACAAGAATAAACTAGTTTTTGGGTCCATAGTTGTCCATAGTCGCTGATCGTTAGTCTGATACAATGGACGACCCTCATCGGACCAAGTCGCACGACCGATATCGCTCCTAGTCTGACGACCAAGTCGGTCGAACGACTATGGATCCAGTGGATGCCCAGCCTAATCCTACAAAATCCCTGACTTTGTGCAAGTGTACCTAGGAGAATTGATGCTGGTTTGAAGGCAAAAGGTAGTAACACCAAATATTGATTTGATTTAGATTTTTCTTTTGTTCGCTCACTTTGAATGTTGAAAATTCACAAATATAAACAATCATTAATTATATTTCTGAAAGCATTCTTTGTTTACAGCATTTTTTCACACCTGCCTAAAACTTTTGCACAGTACTGTATATAGAACGAATATCTCAGGCAGACAATACATTAAATTATCTGCTTCCTTTGTTATGTGTTTATTTCCTCCATGTTTATGCAATGCCGTTCAGTAATGCTGCCATGGATATGGCAAAGAAAATGGAAAATATATTCATACTTAATGTTATTCTTTTCTAGCAACAGGTCATGGCAGCGCTACGTTCCCTCTCTGATATTGTGCTCTTTAAAATGGCTTGCAGAATTAAAGGGGAAGGAGATACTTTTGATTATGCTGCTGTCCAAGGGGAGTAGTGGGAGAAGCTACATTTGATAGTATTGTCATGGCCTGTCGACAGGAAAGGAAAATTTTATTATTTATTTTATTTAATATATATATATTATTTTATTATTATAAATACATTTTCCCTTATACATTGCTTAGATATATATTCCTTATTAAACAGTAACTGTTTTTTATTTATTGCCTACTCATCAATCAGTAGCACTTTAACAGAACTAGAAACTTTTACATATTGATTCTATACATCTGTTTCCCATTTTAACAAAGACAAAAAAAGTAAAATGCGTGCAAAACGAATACATAATTGTGTAGCTTTTTTTGTGGGCATGTAATAGGTAACACCAATACTTCTGATGAAGACGTAATCAAAAGACAAGATGCTTCTAGTATAAAATTCAATGACAACAATCAAACTTCAGCAGCTGCAGCATTTAAGGTTGAATGGATTATTATGTTGCAGGTGTTATTTGATAAACCCTTTTAAACATAGCTTCAGTTAGCAGCCCTTTTCTTATATAGAGGTACAGCACAGCTACAAGTTACTAAAAAGAAAAGGGAAAAACACTCAAAAGTCCTTGGTCAAATGCATTTTACACTTCACAGGCGGTAAGTGGAGGTCGCAATACTTTCTTGCTCAAAATACATCTAAGGGCCTTGATATTACAAGTAGCATGAGCGGCAAAACTGCTTTAATAGAAAAGAGTACATATTGAAAATGTAAAAGAAAACACACAATAGGGTCTATCCACCAAGCGCCAAACGGCGAATTTCACCACTCGGTGCAATTTCATTGCAGTTAGTCTGTTCACTAAACTATTAATTTGCCAAATACAGGCAATTTGACGGAAAAATACAGTGCAGTTCATCGCAGTTCAGAGATCTTCCACGTCAGCGAAATTGTCCCATAGAGAAGTAACGGGTTGACTATTCACAGAACGCTGAACTGCACCGAAGTGTCAGCAGAATGCTCTGATTTTCAGTGTTTCAGTTCAACAGGTTTAAACAGGCGAATCCCATAGGTTTCAATGGAAAAAAGTAAGATCATTTTAAAAAAACATTTATTCTATTAATTTTCAGCAAAAAGCCTTTTTATTTTTTAGAACCTCTTTTTATATTTTTTAAGACGAAATTTTTGTTAACCAATTTATTTTGAAAGGCTTTTTTATTCTGTAACACTTTTTAATATTTTTACAGGACACGTTTGATTATTTACAAACTTTCTAATGCATTCTAGTTGGTTTAAACATCTATTAGAAGAAAAGTAGAGTTACATTGTTTTGAGGGTTTTTTTGCAGTTCGGTGGATTTCACCAAGGCCACTTCAGCACTCTTCGGTGTTTTTCGGTGGTCGTCTACAATGTTTTCCAACTTTTTCATGTCGCTTCAGTGACACCATCTTTGGCACACTACGGTGACATCTGGCGAATAGTGAATTCCACCCTGTACCCTAATTTGATCTGGTTCTTCCCCCTGCTCTGGTTCTTGGATTTTTCCTTCCCAGGAATTCTGCTCTACTGGCTACTAATTACTTACCTGCCATCTGTTGGAGCTGATCCTGCTATGTAAGGGAATCATGCCCCTCTGCAGTCGCTTTTGCATTGAGTCTCAGTTAAGGTGTTCCAACTCCTAATCTATGTAGCCTCTTCCTTCCCTTGTCTTGCCTTGTCCCTTGTTTCCCCCCAGTCTTGTTCTTCCTGGATCCTGTGCCCTGTTCAACTTCAGCCAGTGATCCTGTGCTCCAGTATCCTGCTATCAAGACCTGTAGCATGCCACACTATTCATTGCTGCTAATTCCTGCACTAATTGCTTCACCATCCGTGGTATCCTTCTTATCAAGACCTGCACTATCTGTCTCACCATCTGTGGCTGCAAGATATCCTGTTACCTGCAATCCTGCCTAACCATTCATGTCTGCCAAGTATCCTGCACTATGTGACCAACTATCCATGTCTGCAAAGTATCATGCATTACGTAACCCACCATCCGTACCTGCAAAGTATCCTGCACTACATTGCCCACCATCCGTGCCTGTAAGGTATCCTACACTGCTCACCTCCAGCGCTTGGGACTTTATATCAAATGACATGGGGTCCCACCATGTCGTACGCCAGGTGTCACCCTGACAGAAACTCACTGTCATACACCTCGCAAGTGCTCCAGGCCCCCCTGCCCTACTTGCAGCCTCTGTCTTAACTGTTCTTCATGTAATGCAGTAATTAAGGACGATCACCTGCTACACCCTCATACGGGCTCTAAAATTTGTATTCGAGATTATTATACGTGTGACTCCTCATTCGATATTTATGTCTTGAATTGTCCTTGTGGTCTCCTTTATGCAGGAGAATCTCATTCATTGAGTGTTAGATCTGTTTATATACTGGGAGGTGGTATTAAGTTGTATTACGTATGAGTAAGGCTATTACGGCCGAAACGTCACATTTTTCATGTTTGATACCCCGCTAATAAACTTTAAGCACTGCTCCGTGTGTGAGTCCTGCTGCCCTCTTTTTTTATAGCTACTGTGGAGATACCAACGTCTTTGTTTCATTGACAATGCTGCGGAGTTTCAGCGAGTGGGTTCCCACCTTTAGATGGCTGCGGTGCATTCTCTTTGGCATTACTGACCAGAAGTCATGGAGGCTTGGTTAGGACTAACAGGTGTTCAGATATGATCCAACACCATGGCTGTAGTGCAAACAGTGGCAGCAGCCGAGATCTGATAGCAAATCACCAGGCACTTGAAACAAGATTCCAGGTAGGGATTCAAGTGGGTAATGTAGTGGGTCCAGCTCCCATCTCCCCATATAAGCAATCTCCACCCTGTCCTCCTCCAAGAGTACGGTGTACAGAAAAGAAGTGGTACACTGTGGCAGGGTGGCCCGAGAGCAGAGCTGCTCGAAGGTAGTGAATGCTAGATCAGTTGATATGATCTTTGCAGGCAATAGAGATAATGGGGGTCTTGTGCAAATTAAAAGTTTCCAATAAAAAGTGAGTAGGGATCACAAACGTGAGTACCACACACTTGAGTAACCCCTTGGCTATCAGATTGTGAACTTGAGGATGTGCATCTTCAGTGACCTGGTCCCGTAAGGATGAAAGTTGGCCAATGTCAAAATCTGGGTTGCATATGAGTGGGAAAAGTGGTGTAGAAAAATACAAAAAGGGCCTGCCTTGAGACTATGGCCCATCAGAGTCGGAGGGAGGCAGTGGGTGGAAATGGACATCCACTTGCAAGAAGATTTGTGGCAGACAGGGAAGTGCTTACGTGGGAAGAGAGGTTAAACCCTGCTCCATATCATACCATCTGCCATGGGCTCCAGGTGGTTTGAAAAGAATGCAACAAAGGCGAGTTTCCCACTTCTCTGCTTTAATTTATCATTCACTCAAAGTTGGCACCTTTTGATGAATTACTTTTGATCATTTTACAGTTAGATGTAGATTTACATATCTACATAGATCTATATTTGTGGGTTTGAGTAAAGATGAAGATGATAAAACATTCTCTGAAACCATAACAATATTTGTGGTTTTAAGTCAACAATTTCACAGTCTATATAGCTAGATGTGGATGGCAATGAGTTAAAATGTGCTAAGTATGAACTGGTGGGAACTTACAGGAAAATTTTAAATTTAAAATTTAAAATCAGCTCAGATTAACAGGTTGATAGATGCGCTGACTCTATTTTTGTGCCTATAGCATAAAACTTGTATACATAATCTAAGAGAAATATTATTTTGGTTATTTAATATTACCATGCCTTTAATAAAATTTTGTTTTGCTTTATAATAATTCAAATTGTTTTCATGTGAAAGAGGAACAGGCTAAAAGCAGGAGTGTCAGTTTGTTTGTTTTTTAATTCTAAATGACACCTCACCTTTACAGAATTCTGGAGAACAGTCACAGGAAAGGTTCTACTGGGCATCGAGCTTAAGAAGAGGCGGAAGTTTTCATGGATTGTGACATCTATAACAAAAAATGAATACCTTTAGATGAATTTGGGTTTTATAAAATATACAAGCCATTAGTTGAAGAATTGTTTAACGATTTCCAATATGCACTAAGGCTATATTTTTGAGTTAGACATTAAAAAAATGCACAAAATCTTGCCATCATCAATACAATTTGCAGTTCCATTTGATAAGATTTTCAATTCAATACAACAACCAGAAGACACAACTGAGGAAAATGTGTATGTTTCCTCTGTCCTCTAACTTGTGCCTTCCAGTGGCACTGGTCCTGTGGAAAGAGATACTTCGCACTATCAGACTTTTTCCTAATATTCAGTCCTTCAAGAAATCCCCCCAAACCCGCATTTTCAGTTTAGCATTTTTATAGCTTGCTTAGGCCGGGGTCAGACGAGCGTTTTGCAGAGCGGAAGGAAGATCCATGAGAGTGTACATCCCTTCCACTCTCACACTCGTCTGGCCATATCGCTGAGGACAGTTAGTGCGCACCATTCCTGATACAAACAATAGTGCTGCTGATCCACTAATAAAATGGTAAACCCTTTTGTTCTCCTCTACCTCTATTCCTCTGCTCTGTAATCTCCTGTGAGTAGGGCCCTCGTCTCTGGTTCCTATGTTTGTAAATTTGTTAGTCTAATTCCCCAAATATTATCGTAAAGTGCTGCAGAAACTGTTGGTGTTATATTAATGAAGATTATAATATTCTATCATGTTTCCTCCACTCAAGACAGCACCTCTCTGTTAAAGTGGAATGACTTGCCTCTTCCTATCAAACTCTCCTCTAATCTTCAGGCCTTCAAGAAATCCATCAAAACCAATCTCTTCAGATTAGCATACCACATCACTGATGCAACTCCTCCCTCTGCTCACCTACTCACACATGATTGAAGCTGCTTCTATGGCCCCACCATTCCTGAACCACTAGCACTAATGATCCTGCCATCCAGTAAAATTCCTCTGGTCTTCGTCAACCCCAATCCCTCTAGACTGTAATCTCCTATGAGGAGGGCCCTCTACACCTCTTGTTTCCATCATATGTACATTTATCTCGTTCCCTTTGGTTATTGTAAAGCGCTGCGGAAACTGTTAGCGCTATATTTATTTATTTATTTATTTTATTTATAAATGATGACAATAATAATAATAAGTGGGCAGAAGGTTTCAAACAATTCATAACCAAAGACCTTTTGGCAACGGTATTGATCAAGGAACAGACAGGTGAAAATTCGCACTATTCATTTCCAAATTTTACTTTCGAAAAGAAAAAGCATGTCTCTAAATATTTTCTGGATAAGAAAAACATTAAAGATAATTGTAATGTGATTATTGTAAAGCACATTACACACAAACATGGGCAAAAATATAAATCTGCAGTGTGAGAAGTCCATATACTAAGGACACATCGTATAAATGTGTATGTTTGTTCTGGGTACAGAAAAGGTTAGAAGATTAAAGCTGTATATTAAAAGTGAACTGACATAAAAACATCATGTCACTGCATTAAGGTGAACACAGCTACTTTCCTTTATACAAAGCTGGTGGCTGTAGAATATAAATTGCAAACCTTCCCACCGAGTCTCTTTTTCAGGTCAGCTGGGCTAAAATGGTAATGACAGGCAATGGCTTTAATCTTTCATTAGTTAAGGGGACTTGGGTCAACAAATATATCTAGTTTTTTTCTCATGACAAGAAGTAGTTTGAGGGCAAAGTCACTTGGCCTTTTCCAAAATAGATTGATTCTGCAAGCATAGTGAGACCAGGCCGGTGTCACTTCAATAAACCTGTATGATAGCTTTCATTCAGCAGATATGGAATCATGCCAAGGCAAGCATTTGACGTAAGAAAGAATGACAGCCATAGTTCTGGTAACAATATGTGTTGTATTGTATCAAGACTTTTTAATCTATACTTTTATATACGGATGGGTCAGAAGACAACAACTAACATTGTCTTCAGCATTTCTTGCACACATTTAGCATTCAGAATTAAATAATTTGTACAGATCTGACTCTACAAATAACTACAGTGCTACATCAATAACCCTGAAGGAGGTGGATTTACTAAACAGTGGCTTCTTATTACTTGACAAATGATGTGCCAAATCTAGACCAGGGGTCAGCAACCAGAAGTTATGGAACTACATTTAACACAGTGCTCAGTCAATCATTAGTTTGGCTGAGGTTTATGGAAAATGTAACTTCAAAACAACTGGACTGCCAAAGTTGCTGACCCAAATCTAGACCAAACACTAGATGAAAAAGTATGCGTAAAGTGAAAGAAAATGTGACAGTTATCAATCAGAGGAGGAATAAGGGGGTCTACTTGATCATAAAGGCCTATCCACATTTACTCTTATTTAAAAGGGTCTCTGCCTAAGAGTTTTGAGGGTTTTGTGCACCAAAGAGGAGAGGTTGTCGGGTCAACCCAAGATGTTACAGGGACTTTTTTGCAAATAGCAAAGAGAGTGGCCAGGAACACCTTAATGTCATTTCAAAGGGATGAGCAGTCATCCCCCGAAATAAGCGGAACTGAACCAAACCAAAATATTGAGTACAGCACATGTAAGAAATATCTGTAATATGTTTCTAATCTTTGTTCTTGATATAAGGAAAATAGTTTTAAATAAAAAAAGGTTAGTATGAGTTAAAGGAAGCTTTTAATGCATGATATTTGATGTGTATGATTTCTTGGAAAGTGGCAGCTGCTGTTTAAATTTATCGATGCAAAATAACTTAACATCAGTTTCTTGCAGTCAGCAATATTTTGGTTTTTTCAGGCTGCAAGTGAGCAACCTCGGAATTGCTTGTTATTCTCCAGCTGCCCCGACATTAGCACTTCTTATGGAAAGAATAGGAAGCATAACTGTACTTCAGGTAGACAACAGCCAGGCAATAGATAACAGTTGAGCCTGAACAGGGGTTTGCTGCTTGGTTGGGATAGTAAGGGTCCAATATGCGTAACTACTCACTGATTAATTCCTCGACAGGAATAAGGAGCAAGGTGTTAATATGTATTGTTCTCACTTGCGTACTTACTTGGTTCAGTAAATGTTTTTATAAGTTCTTCCATAGGTAACATCCAGGATACTGCTAAATGACAGTTCTGCAGAAATATCCAGTTTCCAGTCTTCATAGCATCCTTTATCATTTTCTCAGCAATGGGCCCTTGTCCTTGTCCCAGAGATATAGACTGCACCCTGTTGTGTTTAAAACCAGATTTAAAATGCTCTGCGTGAGATTATGTTTGTGTTCGAGATGTGTTTTACCTAGAAAGCGTTTCCAAGAAAATATACAGCTACACCCTGAGAGCACAACAAGATAATGTAGTTTCAATGTCACTTAATTTGTGTAAACATAAAATAATGAACTATTATTTAGTAAGTTTCCAACAGTAACCTGATTGACAATGTGACATATCTAATGAAAAATAGTGGGAGAAAAAGATGAAATGGTAAATATATCTTGCAACACTGTTAGGGTGATAAGGAGAAATTAAACAGAACTATAAAGACATATCATTTTTTGCCATCTATTATCCCCATCTCCATGCATGTGTTGCCTTAAACCTACAGCAAACTAGGGGGAAAAAATCCTGTAGCCATAAACTCAAATATGTTGCAAAGTGGCTGCTGCTTGTAACATTAATACTATCTCTAGACATACAGTAGCTGCTCCTGGGACATGTATTAGAATGGTAACATTTGAAATGCAGCTATAGAAATGTAATATTCTGTGCAAGTATTAACAGGAAAAAAGTCAGCAAGCCCAGACATAGGTGGGAGCATCCAAACTGGCATTGTCTCTTCCCAGCCGGGAAGAACTCTCTGCAAAAATTGCAACATCTAAGGTTTACAGAAAATACATAAACTTCAAATGTATCTTGGTTAATGATGTATTGATGTTATTGGTTTTGCATATATATATATATCTGAATGTGGTTTCAGTAAAATGCTTTCAGGCTATGAGTCAGCTCCTGCATAGGGTGCCCATGTTAGTTAATGGCCATTTAAAATAGAAACAAACACAATAAACATAAAGTAATATAAAAGGCAATTATGAGTTGAAAATGATAACATAGAGCTTCCAAAAGCCTGACCATTGTCAAAATTAATCTTCAATTTCAGGGTTTTAATCCTCTTTCATTTTTAGAATATAACACCACAGAGAAACAATTACTTCCCATGTGAGGGCCCTATCACCTACTTAACGCTAGCGCTAGCTCTCACAAGGAGTAATTAGTGTAAGTCCTAACGTTAATTATTAACCACTGTGGCTAACTGTGCTGGTGCTAACTGATTCCATTTCTCATCCCGCGTCGAGAACGGCGGAACGATCTGCTGCTTCCAGCCGCGGGGAGCAGAGTGAGACTGGGGAAAAAGTCCCCAGTCTCCCTCTGCGATCATTCTGCGGACCTACACCATGGCGCGACTCGCGAGATCCTGCAGGTCATCTGACTCAGCAGCAAAAGCCTCCATGGAGTCCTATGCACTCCAGGAGGGGATGCTCGTGACAGTGCGTTAGCACAGCCACAAGCATCCATGAGGCTAGCAGCCATTACAGGGAAGGCCGCTGAATTCAGCGCTTGCCCCGTAATATACAAATAAAACAGGGACGTTAAGGGGAAATTTGCGACTGCATGTTTTCCCCCTTAGGCTGATGTCAGACGAACGCAGTTATCACGTCCGTGTTGCTGCACAGTTTAACATCCGTCGTAGCATAGAATCATGATCAATAGAGACCCACACACGAAGTACGTGCGCACGCACACCGCACGTGGCAAACGGACGCAAGTTAGGCAGGAACGTAAAACCGCTACCACGGACGCGTAGTGTGCGCCACATCCGCATAGCGTTCTGTGTGAGTGATGAGGAGATGTCAGACGCAGTGCATTTGCGATGTCCAGCACCTTGACGCACAAAATGGCTTTTCATATCCTTTTAGAATTTTTAGCATTTTGCATATTAATTTTATTTCCCATAATTCCCTTTTTTTCTACATCCATCAAAAATTACAGACCGTGAGGTGTCTACAGTATCTTCCGTCAGTACGTCTGTCCGTTATGC